>JALGQZ010000006.1:30627435-31851185 GCA_023105745.1 Austropuccinia psidii | reverse complement strand
AAGGCTTTGTTATAACTAAATCTAATTATTTATGTTTCTTTTAGAATAATTCTGAAATACTTATTGATAATAATGTTTTTAAGTATGAATTTGACTTCTATTTTTTTATTATTTTCTTAATAAATTGATTAAGATGAGTAGACCCACACTTCCCCAAACCTTTGCCATTTTATGTTACTTTGAGGTGGAATAATAATAGATAAACACCCTTCATACTTTTGAAGGAAACTGTAAGGTTTGACTATGAAACAATAAGTAAAAATTACTAATATTTTACGTATTGTACTATTAATGTCCTTATAAATGAAATAAATAAGATAAAAGAATTATTATAATTATGGCGTAAAAATAATTATATTATTTATATTATAAAATAGAATATAATAAAATAAATATATTAATATGAAATAATTAATATATTTAATGGCACTTTATTATTGTTACAAACAAACAATAAAGGCATAAAAAATTGTTTTCTATTAATAAAAAAAATTAATAACAATAATCTTACCAATATTAAAGTTATAAATTAATATAAATACTATTTATATTAATTAAAGAATTATTAAAGTAATAATAAAGAGAAAATTATTATAATAAGAGAAAATAACCTACTTTTAATACTTAAGATAATAATTTTGAGATATTTTATGCCAAAAGATGTAAATACAACTTATCTGAATTGTATTTACAATAAAAAATAGAGAAAATTACAAATATTCTTGATTTTCACGTGGAAATGAGATTTTAGAGAGATTTTTAACAAAAACAATTAAATAAATGATTTAATCACGTCAAAATTGATGATTATAATAAGATGATCTTTGGTATTTAATAATATAAAAGTTTTATATATAAATAACAAAGATACTACCTTTTGAATTTTATTGATTTAATGTTTTTGATGCGTCTGAGGGGAAAACAGAGTAAAAATAGCTCTATTTATAGTAAATACCTCCCTCCTAGAGTCCAAAAGGCTTCTAATAGACATTTACTGATCATATCCACTGGAATTGATCAATATTTTAAGGTTTGGTGATGATTATATCATTATCAAACCATATTACATCATTATTACGCCATTATTTAGAGTTATCACTATAACTCTAAGTTTGATGATGTCAAAGGCTTGGCAGAACCCCAAAATTTGTGGATTTCATTAGTTTTAATCATAAACTAACAGTATTCACCAATCCTATCACTCATATGACTGTTAAGCTTAATTTAAGGTTACAGTGAGTGATCACAAATGATCAAATCAAGTTCAAACTTTGAGCCTTAAGAACTTTTAAGATTTAAACGATACAGAAATTCAGAGATTGAATTCTAATAGCTTGGCATAACCCTATTATTCTGCCAAGAGCATTTTATTACATCATCAAAACTCTATTTTTGATGATTTTTCTTGTAACTCATATTTTCTGTCAAAATTTAATATTTTAAACTTCAAACCATGATTTCAAGGGGTTATACCTTGAATATTATAATAAAAAAACATCATTATTAACAAATGAGCTAGTAGAATCCAATTGTCTACTTTTTTTTAAGTTTGGACCACTTTCACAACAAAGTGGTCAACAGCTCTATTGATTTTAATCAATAATCCCTTACAGGTTTTAACCTTGTTTATAACTTGTGAAATAAAGCTCATATCTGTATTCCTACAGTATTTACGTGATGACTTTATTCTTGGTTCATCACTATATCATGCATATTTCAAAAGATATTGGCTAAAGTCCTTGAATATATGTGTTGACCAAAAAAGTGCATATATTCAGCTTAATTCTTTAAGTATTGACTGTGGAGGTTAGCTTCTTAATTGTTTTATATGTGGAGTTTTATGGAGAATCCAATGGTACCATTTATTTTACATATTGCTCCATTGTTCTTTGAAATAAATAGGGATATGTGTTTTTTATAAGGTATTATTACTTATAACTTATTAAATATTGACTTTACAGATATGCCATAAAACTGATATATGTGTATCTTACCATTTACATTTTTATTCATTATTTTTTGAGTTAAACCAAGTTTTATGCCAATTTATGGTATTTTTGTAGCTTTAAGGTAATTCTTTTTAATGTATAATTATTTCAAATATTTCTTGTGACCTTTTTTGGGTATGTGGTCATATCTCAAAGGTTAACAGAAACTAGGATACTTCTAAATTGAATAGAATACATTATGAAATTTTTTGGACTTGAACTCCTGTCTTAAATACTCATACATAGCCTTTTTTTTCTTTTTTCTTTCTATGTGGAATTCAATATTAATAACATGAGTGGATTTTTTGTTAATTGTTTGATTTGTAGTAATACTTCTCTGAGTTATTTTTGGAAGTTTCTTCTTGAGTCTTGATATGAATCTTCTTTTTTCTTCTTTCATTTTTTTAACAAATCAGTCTTCCAAAATCAAATTCCAATATTCCTTATTGAAATTAGAATTTTGTACCTTGAGACTGATAATGCCAGGTACAAACATCTATTCCCATAAAACATTGAAATTGCCACCTTGTATTCAATGATTTCCATTATTTCACAAAATTCTTCCTTCCAGTATTTCCAATTTGTCCAAAAAAAGTCCTCTTGAAGCTTCCAAATTCCCAAAATATATTTTTGTTCTCCATTCTTCATCTGTTGATGTATCCTCTTCCCAGTAGATGTTTCCCAATTTTAATTTTATACCCCCATATGTAAGTAATGCTAAGAATTCCAATCTTGAGAGAAAAAATCCCAGAAGCTCTTCCCAATTTTGTCATGCTTTAACATTTTTATTTTTTTTGAAAATTGAACAAATCTTTGAATTCAAGGTATGGAATCCATATTTGTAATAAATCTTCTCCTTCTTCAACAATTGGCTTTCCACATTAATTGACCTCTTCTTTAATTTCTTCTTTTTTGCAGTTTACATGAGTCATCCTTCTTCATTCCAACCCAGTTTCCATTCCCACTCATTTTGATTTTAAATTTTGGTCTCCATGATTTCTTGGTCCTTTTTAAGATTTGGTTACATTATTGAGTTTCAAGATAAAATTATTATTCCTCTTTAAGAAGTCACAGGCACTGAAAGTTGATACTATTTTAGATGAAAGTCTTTTTTAATTAAGTAATTTAAATAAATTGGAATTCCTCTTGAGTAAGGCAGGAGGTCACTGCCGTTGATACTAATACAAATAAGAAAAGATTTTTTTCAAAGGAATTTCTTTATTTTACTATTCTTTTGTTGGTGATTAAAAATGGATTGCTTGATTTATTATTGAGAACCTCCCAAACTTCTGTTGTTTATTACTGAAAGACATATGTCTTTTAATGTCTCTGCAAATATCTGGTTGTGTTTTTTCTCTTTGTGTATTGCCTTTCCATTCTGAAACAAAACCTTTGACTTCATGAAAAAAAATATCCCCAAAAGAATATTAGGAAAGAGTTGCTGCCAATATATACAATCCATCTAGATTCAAGTCTTATTGGCCCATAAGAGTTTGTAATGAAGGCCATCTATTTTCATTTGATTATATCCATAAGGCTTTTTCAAACAAGAATTTTGTAAACTACCTTTGATTCCAATAGTGGTTAGTAATTCCAAGAAATCAAAATTTTCAAGATTTGATCCAGGTATTTCTGAAAGATATTTGGTTCAAATTATTGGTGAATGTAGCTCAGGATAATAAAGCTCTTTAAATGTTACCATTGGAAGCATTACATCATCTTCCTCTTCCTCTTTCCCCAGTATGTTTGGTTGTATGTAATTTTGTCTCTAGATTTCATTTTTTAATCTAGATCTCCTTTCTTCATTTATCTCAATTAAATTGGCTGTTTTTGAAATAAAGCTATTGGAAAAACAGAATAATTGTTCATAGCCATCATAAAGTTCATCAGTAATTTAGTTTTGCAGATTAGGTTGTAGGATGGTAATTCCAGCTAGCCTCTGTGTATTTTATGATAACTCTCCTTCCTTTATGTCTTCAAATCTTCTTCCTTGCTCAAATTTATCATTCCAAGCTTCATTCCTTTTTTTATATCAAACAAAGTCATCTTCTGATTGTACCATTTTTCCTTCTGGCACTTTTTCCATTCTTTGTTCAATCCTCTTATTAATATTTCTATCCCAAACTTGATCCATTTTTTTCTGAGTAATTATGGCACTTTTATTTTCCAATTCTTTAAATTTTCTTTTTTCCAATGGCTTGATTTTTTCATAATTTAGTTCTTCATTTATTAAATATTTTTCAATATCATTAATGTTCCCAATTTCTTCCAGGAAATTACTGAAATAATCTTCCAAAATTACTGAGAAATCTACTTCAGGTGGCTTGAGATCCATTTTAAGCTTCTTCTGTGGGCTTCCTTCTTCTTAAATTTCACTTATCTCACTTAACTTGTGTGCTAGCCATTTCTCTGGGTCTCCTATTGCAACGTACAAATTTTTTCTCATCTTCTTCGGTTCCTTTTTTATTTTTTCTATTGCTTCACTATCTTCTACCTCCTGTTCATCTTCTTCTGACTCCTTTCCTTGAGATTTTCTATACGTTGCAGGGAAAATACCTTCTTTTGATGAAGATGATATTCTAGGATTTTCTTTAACTACTATTTGATTGAAAATTTCAAATACTAGGAAGTCCATGTACTTTTTTTCTTCATTACCAAAAGTGAAATCAAGATCTTTAATTTGACCAATTGGATTTAAAGAGTTATCTGTTGTTTTTGATTTGTAAGGGCTGATTTTTAATTGTGCTCTTGGGGCTATTTCCTGATTTATAACATTCATTTCATTTTTTTGCATCAAAAATAGCTGAGAAGAGTATTTTTTTTATTCGAAAAAATATTGTTTGAATTGTTTTTGAAGAATTATTTTCTGTTTCCTCTGTTTCCTTACTTGATCTATTGATCATTTGTTAATCTATGAAGAAGCACAAAGCTCCATACCTCTTGGTGGAGGGATTACCAGCCCATAGCTTGAGGCTTAAATACTGGTAAACATAATATTCTTCCATATTCCGCTTGATGACTAACTATTTCCCCTTGCTTGTGTGAAAATTCAAATTCAACATATTTATCTGCTGAAAATGGTCTTCCAAATATGGTGTGGACAGCTCCTGTTACTATCAATAAATTATTTTTTTTCTTCTCCTGTTATCATAGTGATTGATGTGAATTCAGAGATTCAAACCAGTAATTTTGTTTGTCCACCAATTGCTCTAAGGTTCATATTTAGTTTTCTACTTGTAAGCAAGGCTTTAATTGCAATTTCCTCTGGTATTATGTTGATTTCTGATTCAGTATCAACCCAGGCCATTGTAGGATATTCTTCTCTTCCGATATGCATTTCCATAAATCCAAATGGGCATTCATAATGAAATCTTGGTGTTCCATAGTCCCCTAGCTTCAATAAAAGTAGTCTTTCTTGAATATTTCATGCATTAGCTGATTTTCTCATGTCTTTTTCTTTGGTAGTTAAATTTTTCAATTTGTCTGAACAAGTTGGTTAAATTGTTCATAATTTTTTAAGAGTAAGATTTATCTTTTGTTCAAGTATTTTCTTTATCACATCTTCAATTATTGGCTTTTGGGTATTGACTGTAGATTTTACTTTTCTCTTTAATTCCATCTTTTGTGAATCCTGTTTTGGTATCTCCTTATTCCTGTCATTAGATATTATTTCAATATCATCATTATCTCTTTCCTTTCCTTCTTGATTTTTGTTGTATTTTGTTGGGATTGAAACTCTTATTTCTTCTCCTGCCTCATCTTCCTCATGGTAGGCACATGGTATCTTCTTCTTAACAGATTTTTGTGTTTCATTCTCATCTTCTTGCTGAGTTTGGCTTTGACTTTCCTGTCTTGCAGATCTCTATATTGTCTGCCTAAGTCCAACATTTATTTGAATATTATCATTTGATGATAATATTTGAGGAGGCTTCCAGTTTCCCCATTCTTCTATTTCAGCTATGGCATTGGCCTTCTCATCTTTGTTATCCTTGATTACTATTTGTTCTTGCTGTTTTTGGGGCATATTTCATTTTTCTATTGTGTTTTTAGTGAATTTTTCCTTTTATTTGGAAAACTGTCTAACCAATTCTTTTGCATACATAGGCTCTTCTGTGGGTACTCTCTTAGGATTTGGAAAAAGATATTTTACTCCACCCTTCAATAAAACTCTTTTCTCCAAGTATTCTGAAAGATTATTACAGATTATGGAAGAATGTCCTTTGCTAAACAAGTAATACCAATTTAGTGTCTGTCTTGGAGCCATTTGATCTGGGACATATGGTTGATAACTTGAAGATATTGGTGGTAAAGGATATCTTGCCCTGAATGGCTGTGAAGTTTGTGTAATTTTCCAATCTTGATTCTTGCATGTTGGGGGTTTCTTTGGGGATTAAACCAATTCTAAAACATTTTTGAGCTTATTAAATACTTCCTTAACTTATTCTTTCCCAGCATCCTTTGATTCATGTTCCTGTTGGGGAGGAGTTTTAATTTTCTGTGTAAGATCTTCAATTTTCTTTAATACTTCTTCCCAGCTTTAATCTTGAAACCTAGTTCCCGTTTCTTGTGACTTTTCTTGTAAAAATCCCAGTTTTTCATTGATACTATGGATTCTAAGTCCTGTGAAATATATAGCTTTAATATTTCTAATCTTGGAATGATATAGCCACCATCCAAATCTTTCACCATGGCCTTATTGCTTATACTTTCTTTATAAATAGATTCTTGAAAATTTGAGGAAAGACTAGCCAAAATTTCTTGATTGTGATTAATATCTCCTTGTATATATTGATACCTTTTAAGATGATTCATGATGTATTCATATTCCCCAATGAACCTTACCTATTAAGTCATATTTCAAATTCCTCCTTCTTGTTGAATCTTTGCAAAGAATTGGGATATTGGGAACAGCTTATATCTTCTTTCGGGTGATGCTGTTCCTCATATCCAATCTTAATTGCTTGCAATAACCAGTTGCATATACATTCATTCCTTCAATATGTTACATAATTTCTTGATATTGAGTCCAAACATATATCTGTCTTTCTATATCCCTTCCACTTTATGCTATATTTTCCACTCTCTTAATAAATATTTCTACTTCCTTTCCATAAAACCATAAATTATAATATTTTGACCTCATCTTTACACTTGGTGCACTATTTCTTGGAATTTCTTGTTTGAATGGGCTTGGAGCTTGTGCACAAATATTAGCCCTCTTTGGTAGAGTATTTGGTATTTGTGAAGTGAAAATATCTGAGGAGCCCATGGGCCTTGAAAATGGTGATGGTGATTCTTGTTATCTGAAGATTCTTGGCATGGCTGTAGTTGCTTGCATTGTATTTTTTCTGGATTGAAACTTGACCCTTTTCCTTTTCCTTCTTTCTTAAGGATTTAAACTAATTTTTGTTGCATTTCCAACATTTTTTGATTGGGTCTTTCTGCATCAAACGTATTGTATGTCCCTTGCATGGTCTCTCCATTGATAATTTCTTCTTTGGATCCATCTGGATTTTATGGTATCTTTGATTATGATTCTGAATCAATATTTATATTGTCTTTTTGGGTTTTATGGTGTTAAATTTTATTTTCAGTTTCAAATATTTTCTTGTATAATTTTTGGAAATAATCTGTAGCTATATTCCGATCTTTCTTCTTGATTCTGGGTGTGCCAATTGGTATACTATAATCCATAGTTGATTCTTCTCCAGGTGGTGTTTCTCCTCTTTTTGGATAATAATAATCCAATGATTTTGTTTAAGAGCTTGATGGTAATGATGATTTAGAATTTCTTGGGTTCTCTGATTGCAGATTTATCTGATAGGCTTGTGAGCTTTTCTTATTGGTAAAGGGATTTTTATATATTGAATTTGGGTTTTTTTTGTTACTTGACAAATTATTGATGGTTGAGGCTGTAGGCTACTGTTGGTACACCAGATGTGGGATGAAAGAAGGAAGTTCCTTGAGGGGGAAATCACTGGTAGGTCTATTTTACATTTCAGAATTTTCCAATATCCATAGGTGCTGAGGTGTATTAGCTGCCCCTATAAATAATACTATATAATCAGCCTACAGAGAATCACAAAATAAAATGAAATTTGTTGCTTTAACAGAAAGAGAAGACTTATCATTAGTCTCTAAATAATACCTTACAATAAAGCTACAATCCAAACTCATCTTCAAAGCTATAATTGTTGATAAAATATAGACTAATATTATACATTATAAGACTATTTTTCTTATATTTATTGTTATTATTTTTTTAATACCAATACTAAGACTAATTTCTATAATAGTAGGAATAATTCTCCAATAAACTCAGTAATACTAAGTTATTGAGAAAGATACTGACTTTTTCACTACAGTTATACAACTATTCTTCATTAATACTAAGCTACTAAGCAAGGCTAATGAGCGTTTAACTAAAATTATACTACTATTCTTATAATAAGCTACTGAGCAAGTCTACACAGTTTTTCATGACCAAAGCACTACTACTACTCTAGATATCCTGCTAGTTCAGGGATGGTTTTGCTCCCTAATAATGGGAACATGTTAAATTTCTTTTTTGGAACTGAGGGAGGAGAAGAGCTCTATTTATACCTTTTGGGCCACCATACAGCTCCTCAAAACAGAACACTGAAAAAAAATCATAGTTGAGATATTTTAGATGGCAATATGTGTAGTGTTGGTGTAGCAATGTGTTCCTGAGGGAATTTTTCTTGTGGTGTTTTTCTTATCAAAATCATGTGATTTGATAAAAACAATTTTGCTGGTGAGAGTTTTTTTTCATGAAAGTGGAGAAAATACAGGTTCTGACAATTGAACTTTCTTCTAGTAAGATGATATCTTTGAGGGAATTTTCTTGGTGAAATTCTTCTTTTTGTTGAATTTGTTACCTATTTCCTGGGAGAGGTTTTCTGTTGATGTTTTTCTTATCAGAATCATGTGAGGTAATTGAGATAATTTGGCTGTTGTCAGTTTCTTCTAGTCATATGATATCTTTGAGAAAATTTCACTGGTTGTGTTTTGCTTATGAAAATAAAGTGATGTCATTCATATAGTTTGGCTGGTGAGAGTTTATTCCTGCCAAGAAAGTGGAGAAAATACACCTTCTGAGAATTGAGATTTCTTCTAGTAATATGATATCTTTGAGAGAATTTAGCTGGTGATATTTTTCTTGGAAGTGGAGAAAGTGTGGAATATAGTATTTTGTTATTGAGTGCACTGCCATTACCTTTGAACAAATGTGGGGAATTGGTTTTTGCTATTTTCATTGAAATTCTTCTGTTCAAAACTCTAATCTTCTTGCTTATTCTCTAGGACTTATTTACAGTTTTCTTTACCGAGTTCCATGGTGTAGAAATTTTATTTCCATCTCTGGAGATTTTCCCTAATTGCTATTTCCATCTCCAGAGTTATTCCACAATTTGATTTTTATTTCTCACAGTTATTCAGGTATTTTTCTATAATTATGAAATCTTTTTTTCATCAAGTTATTCTGAAATTTGCACAATCCCCCATTAATTCTGTAAAAGTTGTCCAATTTTTCAATTCCCGTTTTTTCTCCCAAAAAAAATCCAAAACTCTTATTGTATTTCTTTTTAAAAAATATTTATTTCTATCTCTGGTGTTATTTCATAATTTTGCAATAATTCCTAAATATTCTTTTCATTTCTGATTTAATTCTCAAATTTTATTCCTGTTTTGTTTCCAAACTTCCACAATGTTATTCCTATTTCCATCTCTGGAGTTATTCCCTAATTTTTCCAAAATTCCTAAAATTCTTTTAATTTCTGATGTTATTCTCAAATTTTTTCATGTTTTTTTTCTAAACTTCCACAATTTTCTTCCTATTTCTTCTTCAAAAATTTCCCAATTTTTTTCCTATTTTGTCTTCAAAAATTCAGCAGTCTCATTCCATTCCTGCTCTACAATTCCTCAATTTTATTCCTGTCTCAAGGATCATTCTCTAATTTTCATATTCATCTCTGGACTTATTCCAGAATTCCTATTTCCATCTGTGGAGTTATTCTGCAATATTATTTCCCACCTTGGTAGTTATTCCCTCTCTTCCTTTATTCCCTATTTCTTATGTCCATCTTCAAATTTATTTCCTTTATTTCTATTTCTATCTCCAGAGTTATTCCACAATTCCTTTTTCCATCTCCAGAGTTATTCCCTAATTCATATTTCCATCTCTGAAGTTATTCCACAATTTGATTTTTTATTTCTCAGAGTTTTTCAGGAATTTTTTCTATCATGCTGAAATCTTCTTTCCATCAAGTTATCGTGAATTTTATTTTCTTTGTTATTATTATTATATTTCATAAGCTTGAAACTGGTATAATTGATATGGAATACCACACCATGAAAATCTATCTTGGAGAAAATAGTGCAACCATTGTAGTAGGTGAAAGCTGTCTCATTGGAGGAATGAGATACCTGTTTTCTTGAAAAAAACGACATGTTCTCTTTCTGAAGAGGAGCTTGGCCTGGTTGGAAATATCCCTAAATTATCTGAAATGTAGGCCCTGAGTATCTCTGACTATTTACTATACACTTAGTAGAAACCTCCACTTGAAGGTAGAGACCCCTCCAGCTCAATATATTGATCACATGAATGGTGTGGAGAAATCTTCTTTACTTTAACCTTTTATAATGCATCCAAATATTGGTTATAAACATGGGGGACTAACTTCAACCAAGTTTAACTTTATTCTGGCTATTCCCCCACATACCACTGCTCATCCAAGGATGCATGAAAGGATAAGGGAGGGAGCTCCATTATTCCTTAAAAGAGAAGAAGTGAAGATATAGCAACATGTTCTCCAACACCCTTTACCTCTTATAAGCCTTCATCTATTAATGTATGTAATGATGTGTAAGCAATTATGGGATGAATATGGACAGGAGAAGGAAGGGTAGGTTTCCTAAGTTCACCAACCGGAGAAACACTTTTGACAGAAGTGGGAAAGTGCTTAATAATAGAACTATTAAATGTATCAACAACTTTATCAATGGCCATTATTCTTATGAATTGTGATCCAGTTGTATTTGGCTGCTTGCATTAATCGTATAATAAACTTTTGTAGCTCTCTTGATGTTCCAAAAGGTAGTGAGAAAAAATATTTTCAAATTGTTGTGCTATAATTTTACTCTTGATATTTTGAAATGGATTATAACGTATCTTTAGAGCGCCTGGAAAGGGTTAAGTCCATGAGGCTTTAAAAGGTTATTTTTGAAAAAGTAAAGCTTTGATGAATTAGAAATGGAATTAATGTAATAAAATATAGAAAATAACTTTAAAATATGAATTTGGCATGAAATGTTTCACTTTTGAAAATATGCCTTAAAGAAGTAAAAATACCTCTTCATTCTGATAGCTAAACTATGAAATTAATTTCTATAGATTTTGAGAATAAAGTTCCATAATGAATACAATTAAATAGATTTATATAGCAAAAATATTTTGAATATATAATTTATTTAAATGCCTATCATTGGAAGCCTTTTCTCTGATAACATAACCAACCCACTGTGAACTATGGAAGTGCCTACTTCATTAGATCACCCCCATAATAAAATAGGTCCCAAATTCCCAATGTTGAAAGAAAATCATCATATTGAAACATTTAAAATCGGATAAAAGAAGCTATATGGAGAGGAGACTAATTTCAGCATTCAACTTTGGAAGCTCACTTGAAATACCATGAAATAGCCAAATGTATGGAACATTTACTTTGGGGGCTTACTATGCAAAGTTTATCAACCTCCCAGATATGTCAAAAATAGTTTTTAGAACCTAAATGCATCCCCTGGGATTATGGGCCTGTTTCTTAATTTCTTTAAATAAGCCCCTGGAATCCTGGGAGGCCTTGCTTAAGTAAATTAAATTTTTAAATCTCCGTGAAAACCCAGTATAAAAGGACAAATTATACCAAAATTGGATTTTGGGGGTCTAAAATTCTTCTGTATACAGGATCATATTAGAGTATTGTGTGGTATATTTCTTCCAACAAATGGAAAATTGTTCCTGACATTTACTGTGGCCAATTGAGAATAAAACCAAAAAATCTCAGATAGAACTTTTCTGAACCATGGAAATCCCACTGGCTCAGGAGCCTGTTTTCTCCAGATACTAAAGACAGCCCCTCGAGTCATGGTATACCTTACTTAGGGAGTTTATTCATAGAAAATTAAGTGAAAATATTTTCAAATGACCAAACTTTTCCTTTTTTATAACATATCTATATATAGCTCAGGAATGAAATACAAACTAATATTCCACACCTCAGGATATAATAAGCAATGTTTCAGGTTTTTTTGAGAATAAGTTATGAGTAGCCAGCCATTCATAAAAACCATTCCCTAGTGTTATTACTGGGGTATAAGTGATTAATTCATTTACCCAATCAATAATGGGATCAAACTGGTAGATGAAATCATATTGCAAGATTAGTTCTACCTTGAGGAAATTTATGATAAAAGAAGTCCCATTGACATCTTGGTAGAGAAGGCAGGTAAACCACTGACTTGGTTCAATGGGTGATGAACAAGGAAATTTGAATCAAAAATTAGAAGAGTAATTCTTTTAAGGAGCTCTGACATAGTCAATGAGTCCTTGAGAACAGGATTCTCTTCAATATGAGAGTTTGTAGCACCAGAATCAATGAGAATACTATGGAAACATCAGATATTAAAAACTTCTAAGATTTCTTGACATCACAATTCAGAGTGCACAATTTCTCTCTTTTACAAATCAAGTGAAAACCATTTAACACAGCATTATGAGCATTAAGGATTGTCCCTGCTTGCTAGGGAAACATATTGATGGCCCAGGCCTAGTTGATACCTGGACTAGACACCCTATGGGTTACAAGATTTTTCCCGAGGATTCCAGGGAAGATAGAACACCCAAAATACCTGTCGGAAAGCTCCATAAATGTGGGAGCACCTCACCTGTAGCCATTCATTGTACCAAAAAGACTAAAATCAATGAACTTCAAGTCATTGAAGTGGTTCAGTGTGCTGAAGACAAGGAATCATTTGACCAAGATTCTGCAGTCTCTGAGGACACACCACAATATTACTATCCTGTTCAGAACATCACAGCTTTTTTTGAAGTTACTGAATCTCATAATCACTTACCACAATATCAGGAGGATTGCTATAACCTGACCAAATCCACGAGGCCAGAATGTGCAAGAATAAACCTTCTAGGGGCAAAGTTTACACTTCAGGAGCATCTTGTATGACATCAATATTAATGAATGATGTTGAAGACAAAGTCAATTTGGACACAGGAGCATTTTTCAATTGTGTAGGTAAAGACTAACTTCAAGTCATACTTCCCAAAGGAAAGAACATCTATCACCAAGACAATGTGTGCAATTCAATAGTTCAAATAATCATATGTACCCTTTGGTCATATTACACACTAACCTGATATTTTCACACTCTGAAGGAAGTGTGGGAATGAAAACCGTTACTTTTCAAAATATCATTCTTATAGCAGTAGCATATTAAAATAAAGATACAAATAAGAAGGAATTTGTCTTAAATCAACTTAGTGAAGCACAAATGAATCCAGAATTATCATCCAAAATGAGGCAAGACCTGATTAATGTTCTATACAAATATAAGAATGCTTTTGATTTTGATAATGAACCATTAGGCACTGTTAGAGCGCATGAAGTTGATACTACTCTTAACATTGACAGACCATATCCTCCAGTACTTACGAGAACAGCTTACCCTGCAAGCCCCAGAGCTAGAGAAGCCTTGTAAAAACATATCCAAGAGTCAAGATGTGAGCCTTTGAGATATGACCAAATATCCAAAAATGTCACAAATCAACTTTACAATATTCAGTCTAACAATAAGAATCAAAATTAGTATCTTGAAAAGTATAAAAATGCCATAAAACGCATAAATTCTTGATTACATCTGGATGTAGTGAACTTAAATTTAAAATGTATTGCACTATTAGAATCACCATGGTTCAATACACATATAACATTATTATGCCATATCTTTAAAGCCATTTTTACTGAGTAATAAGCAAAAATGCCACAAAGAGATATAAATCCATGATTATATTAGAAACCAATGGATCAAATTGTGAAATAAATTTCAAAATTGGATTTCCAATTAAACATTACACATATGAATCTTTTACCCAATATTGGTAAAGTCAATACTTAATAAAATAACCTGAAGATATGCACTTTTATGATTAGTGCATATATTCAAGGTTTCTAGCTCATGCCTCTTAAAATATAGATGATAAAAATTTAAACCAAAAGTAAAGTTTCAATTTAATCACTGTAGAAATACATATAGAAGCTTTATTTGACATGTTATAAATAAGCTTATAACCTGTAAGGGCGTATGAAAAGAAATTGTTATAGCTGATGACCACATTGTTTTGAAAGTGATCAAACGTTGAAACAAAGTGTATTTGCTGATTCTAATAGCTCATATGTGAATAATTATGTAATTTATATCATCATATTCAAGTTATACCCCTTTAAATGATTTTTTGTAGTTTAAAATAGCAAATTTCAACAGAAAACATGAGTTTCAAGACAAATCATCAAAATAGAGTTTTGATCATGTAGAAAAATTCTCTTGGCAGTTAAATAATTACATGCCAAGATATTTCAATTTAATTTCTTAATGAATTCAGAGGTTATTACTAAAAGATTATTAAAGATCAAAGTTTAAGCTTAAAATTGATCATTCATAATCATTCACTGCAGTCTTAATTTAAGTTTAACAGTCATATAAGTTGTGAAGCTTGTGAATACTGGCTTATTATGATTAAAGCTAATGAAATAAACAACGTTTATTCTTCTTTCAAGCCTGTGATGTTAGCAAACTTAGAGCTACAGTGATAACTCTAAATAACAGCGTAATAATAAGGTAAAATGGTTTGATTATAATGTAATCATCACTAAACCTTGAAATACTGATCAATTCAAGTGCATAGAATCATTCAATTTCTACTAGAAGCCTTCTAGACTCTAGGAGGGAATATTTTATTATATATAGAGCTTGTTTTACCTCTATTTCCATCTGAAGTGCGTCAAAAACATTAAATTAATAAATCAAAATGTGATTGCTATATTCTTTATATATAAGTTGCTTATCATATAAAACACTCAAGTTCATATTTCTTATAAAAATCAATATTTATTGGATTAAACCATTATTTAATTGTTTTTGTTATATTTCTCTCTAAAACATTTTAATTTCATGTAAAATCAAGAGTGTTTGTAATAGCTTTATTTTTTCCTGTAAATACAATTTGAACAAGTTGTATTTACATTCTTTTTGAGGACATTTACTCAAAATTATTATGTTAAGTGTTAAAAGTAGGTTATTTTCTCTTTATAATTAGTTTCAATAATTATTTTATTAATATAAATAGTATTTATATTAAAACATAACTTTGATAAAGGAAATAATATTGATATATATTGTTCTTTATTGTTAAATAACAATTTCTTATGCATTTATTCTTTGTTTGTAACAATATTGAATTGCAATAAATATATTTCTTTTTATCAGATTATTTTCATAATATAATTTATATTTTTTCATTTATTTAAATAATATAACTATTTTTACACCACAATTATCATAATTCTTCATTATTATAATCATTTTTTATCCTATTTTCAATTTTATTAGTACATTTGGAGTACAATAAGTAAAACACTACGAATATTTACCCATTTATCTCATAGTCAAACCTTACATAATACAACCTGGTGTGCTGAGGAAAGTACACCATAATTAAGAAGTCAAAGATAAAACTCCTTTCTTTATTGCTTTGCATAATGATTGTTCAAGGTTTCTTGGAGATTTTAAAGCATTGAATACCTACATAGTACTTGATAGGTATCCAATTACTAGAATTCAAGAAACCTTGACCCAATTATCTCAATCCAATTACATAACCTCAATGGATGCATTGAAAGGCTATCATCATTATTTCTTGATGCCTAAAGCCCAGAAATCAAATAAAATTATCACTCACTATAGTAATTAAGAATATCTCAGAGTTCCCTTTGAGATTAGGAATGCTTCATCTTATTATGATAAAATTATGAATACCATCTTTCCTACAGAATTGCCTAAATAATGGCTCATTATTTATATTAATTATATAATTTTATGTCAAGACTCATGGTCCTAGCACCTTGAAATCCTTGAAAGAGTACTAGACAAAGTGGCAGAAGTGAATATGAAAATTTCACTCAGAAAATTCAATTTTGTGTTTGAAGAGCTCCAAGGACTTGGACATTTAGTTTTATGATGAAGCTTTGGTATTTACAAGAATGAAGTAGCAGCAGTTTGACTTAAGCCTATACACCAGAATAACAAAGAAATTATTTATTTTCCTGGCTTTTCCAGTTACTATTGGGAACATCTGAAATATTTTGCAATTTTAACCAATTAACTCTAAAGAATCTCTGATCAACAGACAGTATTTGAGATGACAGAATAAACAATTATAGACTATGAGAAGATAAGGATAGCCCTCACAGAAGCACCTTTAGTTCTCATTCCTGAATTTAATATATCTTTCATGTTGTACATTCCTACATGTGGAGATGGAGTAGGGGCAGCCCTACATAATTATTGAGGACAAACCAAAAGAAGGACCAGTTTTTTATATCTCAAGACAAAACAAACCAACAGAAGCCCCATATGGTTCAATACAAATTGAATTCTTATGTTTGGTATGGACACTTGAGAGACTACACTGTTATATTGATTGAATTGTTTTTGAAGTGATAACTGACTGTAATGCAGTAAAATCTCTTTTGAACATGAACACACCGAACAGAAACAGGTTGAGATGTCAAATCACTATTCAAGAATATGCAGTAAATACACATAAAATGCTGATGGACTTAGCAGGTGGCCATTATCCAATATCCCTGATATCTCATATTATGCACCTCTAGAAGCAGAAGCAGAAATCTCAATTGAATTGATTAAGACAACTGATATTGGGACTGGGTTCTCTGAGGAAGTCAGAGAGTCATATAAACATCACAAGAATTGCCATATTTTGACAACCTTGCTGGGTAAAGACTGTAAAGACACAGTCTTTGTAAATTCACTGGATGAAACAGGAAAAACTCCTATTCTGAAGGAATGTTTCACTTGTTTGGGGCCGTAATCTACCACACAACAAAACATTTGTTGGTACTGAAATTATGCAGTAGAGTGCTCATAAATACCATTCTTCATGAGTTTCATGATAAAATTTATTCCGGACACCTATCAGAGGACATGAAAATTGAGAAAGTCGTGAAATGTGCATTGTGGCCATTGTGAATGGAAAAAATGAATATTGCAATACTTCTTACAGATTCCAAAAGGCTAAAAGGAGAACAGGAAAGAAATTTGGATTTATGATCCATGGTCAAGAACCAAAATCCCCTTGAGATGTTGTTCACATCGATTAGGTCACAGCACTTCCTCCCAGTGGTGACAAAGGTTCCAACGTTTTCTTAGTCATTGTGGACAGATATAGTGAAACTCCCATATTCTTACCATGTCTTGAATATGAGATTGCTATCTATACAGCTCTCCTTATATTGCAAAGAGGTTCTTATCATACAGGGTTATTTAAGAATATCATAAGTGACAGAGACCCTAAGTTCAGATCTTCACTTTTTCAAAATCTTCATAGAATTCTTTGGACCAAGTTATCATTTTTTACAGAATACCATCTTCAAATTGATGGAATAGCAGACAGGATAATTTGAACTTTGGAGGACATGATCAGGAGATTCTGTGCCTATATTTTAGAGTTTAAAGAAATAGATTGCTTTACCCATTACTGGCGCGCATTAATATCTGCATTAGAACTGGAATATAACACACCTGTCCATCCTTCCACAGGTCACACTTCTGCTATGTCAGAAAGAGCACGGAATACAAGACTTACACAAGATACACTAAGAAAAGACTTGATTGACATTTATCCTACAGCTTTCAGCTTCAATGTAATTCTTGATAAAGTAAAACATCTTGCAAAGAAAAGCATGAATGAAAATTTTGAATATACAAAGCAGAAGTGGGACAAGAGTCATGAAGTACCAGGTTTCAAATTGAGTGACTTGGTTCTAGCTTCAATATTGAATTTTATTAATATCAAAGGCTCAAAGAAACTCAAATATCATGATGTGGAACCTTTTTTTAGCTGAACCACCAGTAGAATAGAATGAGGAAAAAATAATAAGCCAAGTCATTGAATAAAGGTGATTCAGGGGTAAAAATCAAAGTTAATATCTTGTCAGATATAGAAATTGAGTAAATGAAGATGAAGGGCTAGAAGAATCAGAAATACATGAATTAGACAAACCTTTGAGAAGATGTAGACATTAAAGAAGGCCACAAGCCGGAATATGCTTATTCTGGCTTGAATCACTTAAGGTGAGTAATATAAGGAGGTTGGAAAGTGGACAGTAACTGCTTTTGGGGCCTTGTTCTTCTTACTATCATTAATAAAGCTAAAGTAAAATTTGATTTTTTGATGGGAGGGGCACTTCAATTACAGTATTATTATGTTAAGTTTGGGTACATCCATAGTGGATATCAGTGTTGAAGCCTGAATGACTATTTTAAATGTTAAAATATCTAACGGGGACAAAAGCAATCAGCAGGTTACCCTACTTCTGAGGCTTCTGAGGTTTGGATAGCTCTAAATCTCGGACCCATGGCTTATCATGACCCAATAATTGTACTCAAACCTTTTGGGAGCTTAGTTGCCAAGTTAAATTCTCATGAAGTCATAAGAGCATAGCAAATAAGCTTCCATTTTGACATGACAAGAGGTAATGAGAAACTATGACTCCTCTAATCATTTCAATTATCAATTATGTCTCATGTATTAACAATAAAAGAGTAACTCAATTTCTTTTGGACTAGTATCCTTGCATTTACCTCATGTCCACCAGCTATGACTGTGAGCCTTGAAGTATATTTCACATACCCAAATAGGCCAAAATTATCTTTAAGAAAATTCTGAACTATGCATAACCCATAAGTCATGCATATATTCAAAATTCGTCATTTTGGATTTCAGGAAACATTAATACTTTTCTGTGAGTAAGTAAATACATGGATTTAAGGCCAGATTTGGATTCCACACAAAATTTCACCTAGAGTAACTCCATAGATTGAATAAGCCTAAATTAACTCTGTGAGGTGGTAATATGGAACATACGTCAATACCACATAAAAGGATTGTAAAAAAGTTTTTGTTTCTCAATTTCACACCAAAATAATGGGAATGTGAGAAATCCTGTGTTACACATACACTAAGAATACTGTTATGCATGTTTTGGGCACTTAAAATCATGGTATTCTTACATACAGTATTAATACACCCATAGTGGATATCAGCCTTGAAGACTGAATCACCATTTTTGATGTGAAAATAGCTAATGGGGACAAAAGCCATCAAAGAGAGCCAGGGTACCCAGCTTCTGAGGCCTCTGAGGCATGGATGGCTCTAAAGCTTGGTTGAATGGCTGATAATGGCCCAATTAGTGTACTAAAGCCTTTTTGGAACCTGCTTACCAAGTTAAAATCTCCTTAAATCATGAAAAAATTGCAAATAAGCTGCCATTTTGACATGACAAGAAGGTAAAGAGAAACTTACACTCCTGTAAACATTTCAATTCTTAATTATTTTTCATGGATAAATTTTAAAAGGGTAATCAAAACCCTTTTTAGACTACTATCCATTGATTTACCTCATAGCAACTAGCCATATTGTGCTATTTGCAATTTTATGTAGAAACAAGTGAAAAACCTCAAAAATCCTCTGTGAGCTGTCTTTGACTTAAAGAAGCCTCCTCTTGCTGTTTTTTCCAAATCATCTAATTATTAAATTACATCTTTATTACAAACAAGCAAGTATTAGTTAAATCTTTTCTTAAGTGTTTTAAATATTTCAGAATCAGTCAGAACATCTTGAAATCATATAAAGAAGCTATATATTCCTGCAATACTCCTATAAAATGAATTTTTATCCTTTAAATCCACAATTATCTGTCAAATCTCTCCACCAATCTTTTTCCAAGGTTCATTGGAGTATTGGGGATTGATTTATTATTAATTCTTAAAAGTGTTTCTCTAATAATAGTTTTCTTCAAGAATTATATTTATAATTATTCTTGCAAAATATGATTATACATTAGAATAATTTTATTATTTTACAAAAGAAGTGTTTTTATTAAATACTTCTTTTAATTGATTCTTGTACACAATTACTGCTTAATGCTATAATCACTAGTAGTGTATAACAAGTGAATTAAATAAATAAATAATAAGTTATTTAATTGTGTTTATAATACTTTGAATATTATATTTCACAAGAAAAGTCATAGTAATGTTTCTTTATAGTATTATTATCAACAGTTTCATAGACAACTCTTACAATGACTGTGGAATTTCCAATTCTATGTATAAATAAGGTAAAAACTTCAAAAATGCAGTAAAAATACAATTCTTGATGAATCCTTCTGAAACGTTCAGAACCAATTAAGAAAAGGATAATTTATATAAACCCATACATAATTATGGCTTTATAATTCAAATTCAAAGTTTGACTTACAGTCTATTTTTGATGATTCTATGTGAAACACTGAATCTTCAGAAGTTCACAGAAAATACAATCTGTGATAAAATTTCCAATAACATTGATGAATTTGAGAAAATAAGGTTTATTTTGAAATAAAATAATACCAAAATCTGTTACTCCTTCATTGCTTAACCATAAATGGGTTGGTAGTCATGTAAAATAACTTAATTAAATAATTGTGATAATCTTAAGTGACAACAGGTGAGTTAACCTATAATTTAAATCAGATTGATGGTTTCTCACTCATTTCTTTTTCAGATTTCTTCATTGAATTATTATTTGAGATTTCTTGACTTGCAAGATTTTTTCTCTGCAATTTTGTCCAAATCATCTTATTATTCAATCATATAATTAGTACCAACAAGTAAGTATTGGTTAAATCTTTCCAAATCAGTAAGAAATACATGAGATCATATGAATAAACAATCTCCAATGGTTTTTAACTATCATATTTTGTATTACTTTTATGGGTAAAACTTGATCCTTTAAATCCACAAATAATCTGTCAAATCACTCTGCCAATTCTTTTCAGGGTATTTTTGAAGTATAAGTGAGTGTTTTATCTTAATTCATCAAGTTTTTCTTTAATGTGTAGTTTTCTTCAAGAATGAAATTTAGAATTATTCTTGCAAAAGATAATTGTATATTCAAATTATTTTCATAAGCTTTATTATTAAGACTTCTTGCAATTGATTCTAGTAGAAAATTACTGCTTACTGTTACAATCACTTGTAGTGTATCAAAAGTAGAAGAAATAATTAAGTAATTAATTATTTCTTTGTTATATTTCAAAAGAACAGTCATAGTACACTTGATTAATGGTAATATTATCAATAGTTTCATAGACTTATCTTACAAATCTATCAATTTGAATATCTTCAGGATTGGAAAACCTTGGAGAATGGAGGTCTGGCATTTCTGGAGAATATTCTATAAAAATCAATTATATAGTAGTATTTTCAAAGGTATTATCATATGAAGATTCCAAAAATTCTACATGATTTCTTTCAAACATATCTTTTGAGGTATATTGATATACGGGCCATGATAAGAATGCGGAAATACCTCAGTTACATCTGGATTACACCCTGAGATATCACTGAGAAACAGAGAAAGATATATCTAAGTGATCTGAATGCAGGTCCCTCCCTAATCCTCCCAGTATATATAATGAAACCAAGCAAAGTGACTTGAAGGGAAGAAGGGAATTCTTGATTCTTTAAAAACTCATCCCATTTTATTCATGATTTGGAATAGAATAAGCTGTTGCATTAATAAATAATGAGATTATTGGAGATAGCAATTATTGAATTGATAAAATACATCAAAAGTTTGTTGCTACCCTAAGGGGATTTGATATTCACTACACAGAACTGAGGTTCAAAATGAAATATACATTTTGGGATGAATCAATTTTCTAACTTGGATTAGGGTGAAATACCTGGATAAAATGAATTAAGATAATCAAGAAAGAATTCTTGTTAAACTACCAGTTAACTGATATACAAAATTGAGGAATTTTGATTGAAAATAATGGTTTTTCACTTTGGTATTTGGCAGATTTTCCCCCTGAGTTTCACCTTTCATTATTCTTTATTATTAAATAAATTATATCCATTTGAGTTGTAATCTATATTGAATCAATTCAACTTATTTTAACATTGTACAAATTTCCAAAAATAAGATTACCTTTGTGGAAAGAACATAAAGGACACATCTGGTTGATTTTCAAATAAAATCAACTTCATAAATTTGCAACAACAAATAAAGAAGGTAAATTATAATATAAGACAGGAAGAAATGGTTCCAAATTTACTTTCTTATCATTCCCCTTCCTTTGAAAAGAGAGTTTTGAGTCAAGTCATGAGTTCCATCCCTCTTTTTTCAAAGTTGTATTAGTATTAATGCCAATGTTTTGAGTAATTCTGATGGGCTGAAAATGAATCCTCAATGCTACAGAGAAACTCAAAATTCTTGATTCTGAAGATCAAATTTACACTTTCAACATTAGATTGTGTGTATGTTTGAATATTTTCATTGAAGCTAAGCAATGATTGAGATGAAACTTCAGTCAACAATTTGCATATAACATCTACATAGTTTCTCCAATGCAAAAAATGTATCATAGGTAGTTTTCTTCAAATTTGATTGCAGCTATTATGAGTCATTAAATACTGGAAAACAAACTCGATTAAGGAGCTAATTAGGATGAAGCTCCTGGTGTAGTGGCTTCAGACACTTTTCTTCAGACTATTCAAAGCCATCCTTCAATTACACCCCTCATTTTTGAAACTCAAATCATTTCAAATATAAGCTAACTCATTGTGGTGGCAAAGTGGCATTTCTTCTGTTGTCAATAAGCTCAAAACTAAGCTTAGAGGTTCACTTGAATTCATATTCATGAGAACAGGTTATGAAGACGATTAGAAAATACACTGTAAATTTGATGTGAATTTGTTGATTGGTGCTTTAGCCATGAACAAAAATAAGATAAGAATTTCTTCGAGAAAACACTCAAATTAATGTACCTCATTTCTACTATATGTTCTCTTTTTTGAATTCAAAAGATTGAAATTTCCATCCATTCCATATTCAACAGCTTACTATTTATACATATTGACCTTTTTATGTATAGTTCAATATCAGAAATAGGCATAAACTCATGATTTGTGACAAAAAAGAAGGAGTAATTCATTTCTTCAATGAAACCAGTCTTATGCTTGAATACGTTGGATCAGTAAAACCAATGAAGAACTTTATCATAGAATCACCTTTATGGCTTGTTAATTTTGCTTAAATTCCAAAACTAAGCAGCTTTGCAAAGTCTTGACTCCAGCCGCAAGAAATTCAAAATTATTTTTATTTTTAGCTTGCAAAATCTGATTGGCGTTATATTTCAATTCACTACTCTTGGTTTGCAATTCGAAACAAAGCAAAATTTCTTCATGAGCCTATAACGAGCATCATATCTCAATCGCTCTATTGCTGCTTGTCTCAATCGACAAGGAAGAATTGCTATCAAGTCTCTCAATCTTTCGCAAATGATGAGCTTTCCTATACAATCTCATCTAATTCTTTTATTCGCCTTGATATATCTTAGAATGGCGTTAAACAAAGTCTTGTGACTCTTGAGGAGTCGTCAAACTACGATGCTCCAAGTTTTGTCATTAAAACCAGATTATTTTGAGCTTCGAGCTAGATGTAATATTCATTGGTGTTACTTTGTTCATTTGAGAAAGTCAAAGTTGGCCAAAGAATATCTCAGAGGTCTCTTTGAAGAGCCACCGATTTTTTAATCTTTCAAAGGAACGTTTGAATCGTGTCAGCCTGGGTTCAATCGCCAAATGGTGCTTGAAAGCTGAAAGCAGGCAGCGACATCAATGCAAGTAAAAAACCTTGCCTCAAAAAATCCACAATGGATACCTCAGTCAAAAAACTCATCCACTCCCAGTATTTCGATATGTTAAATACGAGACGGAGTTGAAAAATTCTTATCCTCAGCCTTAGTGCCAAAGGATGCCTTCGGCCATTTAGGAAATATCATTCTCAAACCTCAAAAGGGCACTGGTATCATCTAGGCTCAAAGATCTCAACTTGCCTTGGCTGCCACCTGCTTCCTCGAACAATCGAGGCAAGCCACCAGCCAAGCCAGCCTAAGCCCGAAATCATGGCCGGGATAAGCTTCGACAGACGGTTGCTCTTTGTTGAGAAATAAGCCTTAAAGAGCTTAGGTCAGTACCATCCTAGTCCAAAAATGTGGACAACACCAAGACTACCACAGGTAGTAAAGCATGAGATCAGAAACTAACTCTGATCCATACTTACAGACTGAGCTCGTTGCTACACAAGAAAAACCCTAGACCGTTGTTTATTGTTCGACAATAAATCCCTTCATCATCAATGATGAAGGAGAACTCAGCGCTCTACTATAAATAACTAGATACTCTCGAGAGAAAAGGGGGGTAAGACAGTGAGACTACTGGAGAGTCATCACTCTATTAAATACTAAAAACCATCTTACAAATTGTACTCAAATTTATCATCATAATCTTTTGTAATCCACTCTTAATTATACTCGTATTTTATCAGATTTACAGTCTCGATCTTCTAGCACTTATACTCATATATATATAAAAAAAAAAAAAAAAAAAACAAAGAAAGAGTGGATTATAAAAAGTCACGACTTCAAGACTTTGCTAGCCATATCAACCACAGCAATAATTCCAATGTAAGAAAGGAGCAGGACTCCTCCTCCTCCGCTTTGATCACCTCCTTTGAAGAACCGCACAAGATAATCTTCTATTGCAACCATGGTAAGCACAACAAGAGATGCACCACACACAAAAAGGAAGATTGTTGGGCAGAGAACCCACACTTAAGACCCTCTCGCTTAGAAAAGAAAAGGAAGAATAATCCTGCTGCTCACCTCTCAATAGCTCAGGCACTTACGACAATAGGAGGCTCTTCTGCCCCTACTCATGACCAGGTAGTTATTGACTGTGGTGCAACTCACCACATGTTCAATTCTCCTAAATTTTTCCTTAAACAGTTTAAGAAAATAAACTCCGAGGTATCAACAGGAGACTCAAATAGTAAACTTTGGGCTCAAGGAATAGGTACTGTTCAATTGGAATGCAAGGGACAAGTACTAAACCTCAGAAATTGTCTCTACGTACCCAAATTGAAATGCAATTTAATCAGCTTGCTCGAACTTTTCAAAGACGATTTGACAATACAACGAACAAACAACACCTTCTGTCTCATTTCAAACAACAAAACTCTTTTAAAAGGAGAGATCAACAACCGCCTTATGTACATTACTTACAACTTACCAACCTCGTTGCTCACAACTCTTGACAGAAACCTTTGGCATCATCGATTGGGACATCCTGGTCGGGCAGTATTGAAATACTTAGGCCTGCCTGATGTAGAGACCTCATGTCTAACTTGTAGTATAAATAAATCTCATCGACTCCCTTTTACTCATCACTTTACTCCAGCTAGTCATCCAATGGACATCATTCATATTGATGTTGTAGGACCCATCACTCCAGAATCGGTCTCTGGATTTAGATTCCTACTTACCATAGTTGACCAAGCAACATCGTTTAAAATGATTAAATTCCTAAAAAAGAAGTCAGACAGCTTTGATCAGTTTGTGATAGCGAAAACTTACATGGAGAATTGGCACAATCGAAAAATAAGGAAGCTGATATCTGACAGAGGAGGTGAGTTCCTTAATCAAAAATTTAAGACGCTGGCAAACGAGTGCGGTTTTGTACACATATTTGCCCCACCTGAAACTCCTGAACACAACGGCTTTGCTGAAAGAGCAAATCGCACTATCGTGGAAAAGGCACGTTGCTTAATGAACCCTACTAATCTGCCCAATCAATATTGGGCAGAAGCGATAAACACCGCTGTATTTCTCTCAAATCTCTCACCTACTCACTCAAGAAATGGCAAATCTCCGCAGTTTCTATGGAGCAACACTCTGGCCAACTTAACTGGACTTCGAACGTTTGGATGCCAGTCGGTGATTTACAATCTTAAACGACGGCGTGATTGGAAGTTGTCTTCTCCCGGTCAGGAAGGAATCCTGTTGGGTTTTGAAAATGAAGGCACAGCTTATCGCATCCTGAGACTGGATGACTTGAAGGTTGTGGTAACTAGAAATGCCACCTTCAACGAAAGGGTTTTTCCGTCTATACCGGGAAAAACAATTTCAGTACAATGGACCATTAACGGAATTGATGACCTTCTCCCTCTCACTGAAATCCACACAGACTCACAGAGAGAGGCGAATTCCTTGACTGATCCAGAAGACAGTTTAGACATAACTAGTCATCAAGAGGCTAATAATGAAGACGTAAATGGATCAGATCATCCTAATCAAGAGCAAACAGATCAACCGCTCAATGAGTCTAGTTGTGACTCCCCAATTGAATGCTCCAATCATCCAATCGATGAAATCAACTCTTACGGTCATGAGGAGTTGTCAAACATTTCCAAAAATACAAGGGTCAAGGTCATTGGACCACGTCACCCAACTCTCATCACTTCCAATCTTGACTCAATGCATATTCTTCCCTATTCACGAAGAGCAAAAATCTTTCTCACGACTGTTAACGACGCTCCAAAAACCTATCATAAAGCAATACAAGGAGAAAACAAACTTGAATGGGAATCTGCAATCAAAAAGGAACTGTCAACCATGAATGAGCTTGGAGTTTGGGATGTCATTGAACTCAGGAGCGATTATAAAATAGTAGGTACTACTTGGGTTTTCAAGATAAAAAGAGATCATCTCAATCGCGCCCTTGAACACAAAGCTCGACTCTGTGCACAGGGATTTACACAGACTCCTGGCATAGATTTTGAAAAAACCTATGCTCCGACAGGTAGGATGAACTCATTAAGAGCACTCATTGCTCATGCTAGCTTCAGCGGGTTAGATTTTCATCAGATCGACGTGAAAAGCGCATTTCTGAACGCACCACTGACAGAAACAGTATACCTTGCAATTCCTCAAGGTCTAGACATTGATCGTCGCAAGTTTTGTTTAAAGTTAAATAAAGCCATTTATGGGCTTAAACAAGCTCCTCTGGCTTGGTACACTCGTCTCAAGGATTGGCTACAGAGTGTTGGTTTTTCCGTATGCAAATTGGATCCCTGTGTCTTCTATCGAAAAGACATGGAACCCTTATGGATCTATGTCCATGTCGATGACATGGCGATATTTGGGAAAAACATTCAAGCATTTAAAAATCAAATACACAAAGAATTCAGCATCAAGGATATTGGTCCAGCAGACTTGTTGTTGGGAGTAAAAATCCGACACCTTGAGGAAGGAATTACACTCGATCAACAACATTTCGTTGATTCTCTGTTGGATCTTTACGGCATGAAAAACTGCAGGGCTGTTAGCACGCCACTTGTCCCTAATGAGCACATAGGGCCTGCTACCGATGATGAAGAGAAAGCCTTCAAATCCATTGGGGTCAATTTTAGAAGTGCTGTCGGCAGTATCAACTACCTAAGTACGGCTACTCGTCCCGATCTCTCTCACGCAGTGAGTAGTCTCTCACAACATTTGGAGAGACCTGGGATACGTCATTGGAGAGCCTTCCTCCACGTCTTGAAATACTTATGCGGTACACAAGAAATGGGGCTCTTCTACAATCGGCAAGGCTCACCAGGTTTGATCGCCTTTTGTGATGCCGATTGGGGTAACTGTCACATAACACGACGATCTACCTCTGGCTTCCTAGCTCAGCTTCATGGCAGCTTAGTTTTCTGGAAAACAAGAAAACAGCCTTCGGTGTCGATCTCCACAGCCGAGGCAGAATACAAGTCGCTCTGCGACTTAACCTCAGAAATCCTTTGGTTCAGGCAATGGTGCCATGAGGCCAACATCTTCCACTTTGACAAGGCAATAACTGTATGGGAAGATAACCAAAGCTGCATTAAGACCGCTAACGGGAATTGCAATGCTAACACAAAAAGAATGAAGCACGTGGATATTCAACTCCACTTTGTGAAAGAAGCGATACAAGCTCAACTAATTGAGCTTCGCTATGCACCAACAGCAAACATGCTAGCCGATTTTTTAACAAAATCGGTACCAAAAGTATCGCTGCAAAGAGCATTACAAGCATTGGGTGTTTTGAGACTAGGATCGAGGGGGGATGTTGAGAAATAAGCCTTAAAGAGCTTAGGTCAGTACCATCCTAGTCCAAAAATGTGGACAACACCAAGACTACCACAGGTAGTAAAGCATGAGATCAGAAACTAACTCTGATCCATACTTACAGACTGAGCTCGTTGCTACACAAGAAAAACCCTAGACCGTTGTTTATTGTTCGACAATAAATCCCTTCATCATCAATGATGAAGGAGAACTCAGCGCTCTACTATAAATAACTAGATACTCTCGAGAGAAAAGGGGGGTAAGACAGTGAGACTACTGGAGAGTCATCACTCTATTAAATACTAAAAACCATCTTACAAATTGTACTCAAATTTATCATCATAATCTTTTGTAATCCACTCTTAATTATACTCGTATTTTATCACTCTTCTCCAGACCTTACATCAAACTCATGCTCACGCCTCACAAAGCGAAGCGGCTTAAACCTCAGGACGGGCAGTACTTCCTGGTTACCTATACAGCAATGAAAAGTGAAATATTAGGAAAAGTGCAAAATTTAGTTACTTGTGAGCGAGAGAATCTTAAACATACCTTAGAGTCTTATCTCAATCCACTTAGTTTGATCGATTAATAATGGAACACACATTCTCAAGTTGATCAGAGAGGTAGCCTGATCTCAATCTGCGGCGCCATGCTATCTCTCACTGCAGATAAAACAAGGAATTACAAGCAGCAAGTTAGCCAAAGTAGAAAAGCATTAGTTTAACTGCGAAATATTCAACATACCTTGAATTCTGGGTTTCGCGTCTCTAAACGCCATAATAAAACCTCTACTCTCAACCCAGGTATAAATCTCACTTAATTCAGGGTCTTTCCCTTCACGATCTCACAGTTTCGATACTCAGATCAAGGCAATAGCCATCTTACGCCCAATATATAGGGCGAGTCCTTGTTCTTCTCACTCGACCGCAGACCTGCTCACTGCTTCGGTCGTTGGTGTCATGCATCTGGGACAATGGTGCCAGCGCTAAGACTCTCATGTCACTCGACGAGCCCGGATGAGCACAATGTTGAGTGCGTCCCTTGGCTGTTATCTACAAAATAAATAGATCTCATTCATTAATGAAGCATTACTGCTTTAAACTGCAGGAAGTGACTTTCATACCTTACATTCCGCGTTGTTCCACTGGCTTGTTGATCTTCAGACGATGATAGTATGTTGAATCTTAGAAGATTATTCAGGGCAGTTATCAAAGGATAGCTTCAATCAAATTGCAATCTAATGAGTCCTATAGACTTTTTCTTGAATGTGAAAACAAACCTTCAAAGCAAATCGTTGGCCTTAGCAGCCTTTCTTGATATCACAAGTCGGTTCGATCGATGATGATCTTGACATTAAGCGAATGAACTGCCCGAAGGAAAGATTGAAGACGTTGTTTACGCAAACGACTAGAAGCAATAGGAATGAGATTAATAGATAATTAAACAGAATTATCAATATAAATTCTAAGGTTAACTTTATTTACCAACATTCAAAGTCAGAATGATCCTTGGTATGATCAAATGGTTTGAGGATTGACGTCGAAGAATAATAACCTTTCAGCTTTCAAAGCAGAAAGCGAACAAAAAGTAAAGCACCAATGAGCTATATGTCATTAATGATAAATCTATATCGGAGATTTATATACTTTATCATAATATAATTAGTTTTCTGAGAGATCAATAATGAGATTCAATGATATCTACGATTGGATAAAGTTCTCTTTGATATTTATTATGAAAGAGAATAGTGACTATGATAAAGATGGTATATATATATTATGTAAAGACTACGAAGGAATGGCGTATGATCCTTTTTCTGTCAGTGCCAAAAAGTAAAAAATATGGAGGAAGAGGAAAATGTTTGTAATTTTTTTGGGGAGGGGGGAAAGTCTAGATCAACATGGATGGAGAGCGTCTTTTATCCCTTTCAGGTGACCATGGGAGCTCTTCTGACGGGGACAAAAGTCTGCTCAGAAACATATTTTTAGCTATCTATCGAGTTGATGCTATACAGAGATTTTCATTCACTATTTGGTAGTAGTCGGAATTCCTTTTGTTTCTCTCCATTCCTTTGTAAACTTTCTTGTTCCTTTTTATTTTCCAATCATTTTAGTTATTCTTGATCTAAAAAATTGACAGAGAATCTAAAGCAAAAAAGCTACGCAAGTGACAAGTTACAAAGGTAATGTTGTAGGTACCTGTACTGTTACCTTATCTTTACCTTGTGAAGTTTAAGGTCGTAGGGTACCAAAAGATCCACCCTACACCGCTGCACTACTTAAACAGCACTTGTGAGCCACGCACTGACTTACATGAAGGCTTGTCAGGTGATTTGCAACAGATTCAATTAATTACAGAAATAGTTTTATACAAGTGCTTGATCTTGAAGCTCGTTGTAGTCAAAGAACTAGTGCAAGGAATTATTCTTCCTGTTTATTTGAGCAATTCACTCTGAAAATATTTTGATGTAACTGTTAGTACTTAGGTTTTGTCCTCTTAGCATAAAATTTCGACAAAAAGGAGTGAAAATTAGCTTCCAAGCAGTTTTTCATTTTTTTGAAAGACTTCATTTTTGCAATATAAACTTATGATTTTTTATAATAAGTTATTTAAAGAACTCATTTGCATGAAGACATTAGTATTACCTTTCTATATAAAAATCAAGTAAAAGTTTAAAAGTTAATGTAAAAAAAGTAGCATGTAATAAAGTTTCAAAATAACTATACTGTATTGATACTTTGAAGTAAAACAACACAGAAAAATGAATTGAACCTCTTTTTCATAACCTTTTTGTATTTAATTTGAACAATTTTCTTTCAGTTTCAAATTATGTGATTTAGATTCTTGCAAAATGAGTTTCTGTCTGCACTACTCCAATCTTACACTTACATTTACGCATACAGTTGTAGGTGGATGGTTTTTTTTTCGGTTTGGAAATATTATAAATTCAGCATGACAAATATGGCACAATAGAACATTTGAATTCTGGTAGTACAAGGAACAAAATATTACATCAGTTATCCCAAGCTCTATTTAATAGTATGCACACAAAATAATATGTTGATTATTATTGTTCTTTTGGTGCTAAAAGGAAACTTCACCTACGCATTAATGAAATATCAAAGTTATGACAGCAAAACTGATAGAAATAATTATTCATTTTTTAAAAAAACTTTAACCCTTGAAATTACATGGTCATAATATGATTCCTAAATACTGTTGTCTTTATTATGATACAAAATTGATATATGATGAATTCAGGCACCTCTATGGCACTGAAGAACACCAATTATTATTAATAGAGGGATTTTTACTTTTTTTAATTATGTTGCAATGTCACATGTATATTTATAGTATCATCAAGAAAATTTTATAAAGTCAGCCTAAAAATTATCCAGTTCATAGCTGTGAGATTATTCATTCTTTCATTCTAATTATAATAAAATAATTAATATCATCTATAATACTGATAGAAATGTAACATGATCCAAGATCAAAACAGAATTTTAATTTGGACCAAAATTGTTAAAATATGCTAATATTTATTCAACATTACAGTTTGCATCTTTTTTTTCTTAATTTTTTCAAAAAAATAGAAGTATCAAATTGTGAGCCTTGATTTGTTTCTTACATACCCTAGATAGGCCATAATTTATCTAAGAGAAGTTTTTCAATTCTTTATAACCCATAAGTCTTGTGCAAAGGCAAAATCTTGCCTTTTTATCAAAAATTTGGAAAAAAAAATTTTTGATACCTCCATCAATCTTATTCTAGCTTTTATTTATTTCAAAATCTTACCTAAACTACCTTCCTAATGTGTATAAGCTAAAATTTCCTTTATGAGGTATCAAATTGTAAAATAATTTCATAAGTCATCATCAATATCATATTCAAAAGCTATGGAACTTTTAATTTTTTACCATGCTACATTGAAATAATAGCATTGTGACGAAAACTGATCCCATCTTCTTGATTAGTTAATTTATCTATAGTAATATTTCCCAAAATTTACAGGGGATCCATTTATAGTCTTCTGCTCACAATTTAATATGAGTTCATAAGAAACTGCAATGGAAATTTAAATGAATTACAGACCTCAGGTTAATGAACAATTCAATTAGATATTCTCAAATAATGGGGATTCTATATAATATCATGGAAAAACAAGTGGTAGAAGTTGGTCATTTCAATAAATTCATTTCTCAAAAAATATATACAAAGCTTTTGGTAAGTTTTAGAAGCCATCATTTTTTTGATAAATTTAAAAATACCAAAATATTGATGGAGAGAGAATAAGCAGCTATTCATAAAATATAGTTAAGCATATTATATGTAAATATCTTTCAACTTGTTTTGGAATATGATGAGAGAGGTTTTCTTGTTCTTATTTTCTATTTAATCATAATAAAAGGGTCACAGAATTTATCCAAGTAGCATTGAATGAATGGAGGATACATAATTAAGATAGAAACCTTTGTGAATTGATTATGAGGTGGCAAAAATATTACTTCAGAGCCATTTCCACTAAGAATCAAAACATTTTCTGAAACATGTTCAAATTGGTCAATTGAAATTATGAAGAGTTACCATTTAATTTACAATTTAACTATTATATTTTGTGGGAATCTGTGAAAGTAATTGATTCTGAAGTTCTTAAGCCCAGAAATTAAATTGCCTTTACAAGAGATCAATTTATTATACAAATGAATAATGTAATATATGATTTGATCAATGAGAATATGATGATAATTTGTAAATATGTCTATTTGAAAATCTAATTAAATGCTGTTGAGCCTTTCAAAAGTAGAAAAAATATAATTAATATGAATTCTCATGATATTTGACTAGGATTAAAGGAAAATTCAGTTGTTTGGTATTTTTTTAATATAATAACATGATTTATCGGAAAATAGATCTTGAGTGAAATGGTTTTGATTTATTGAAATATAAAATCATTTTTATTTCTCATTAATATTATTGGAATTATATTACACTCAACATATACTCCTATTTATTTTTCCAAAAAAAATTGAATAATAAATATTATTTAGTTTATTGTTGAAAGAAAAAACAGAAACACAAAAAACACAAATAATATATTAAAAAAGGCTTTTTAAACAAATAATCCATCCAAAATGATATAGCTACCTCAAAACAATGAAGCATAAATATATTTATGAGAGTTGTCTTAAAATTCCCTTTATTATTACAATAAAGCTTTTTTTCATATTTGTGAGAGAAAAGAACTATGAAAAACCTACTTTATCACACTTTAAAACAGCTTTCTCATTTGTTCATCTCATTTTTTTGAGTTTTTTAGTCCATGTTTTATTGTAATATGTAATTCTGATTTTTTGATGACTTTTGCTTGTTTGTGTTCTTTCTTCAATTTTGGGCAGTTTTTTATATATATTTATAAATTTGTTTTTATTTTATTTCATGTTTGGTTTTTCAATGAAAATTTCAGTAGCAGGCCTTTACAAAAGCTGCTACTGTAAAATATTTGACATGTGGGAAGGGTTTTACAGGACATTTACTTTAGTTTACAGTGAGATTTTCATATTTCCTCCAGTAGCAGGTGCTGTATTACATACAGACCACTGCTTCTCTTTCAAAGTGAGAAATAATACCTTCAAGAGAGCTAGAGGAAGGGACTTTCTATTCAAAAAAGATGAAAATTGTTGTTAATAAGAAAAATTAATAAATTAATTTAATGATACAAATTAATGAGAAAATGAAGATGATAAAAATAATACTTAATTTCCAGGTTTTCAAACCAATAAAGAAAAAAAATATACAAATTTTTTTCAAAAATATTTGGAAACCTCTATCTGTTCCTTATGAGGCTTCAGCACTTCACAGACATAAGAAAAAAAGTTTTCATCAATTCAGTTCCTTCAGAGGGGGCTTCAGTTGAGAAAATTTCATTTTGATATCTGTGAGCCACCTTTTAAAGAATAAAGAAGAGTTCAAATTGCCACCAAGTAATCATAAATCATATTAAACACAGATAAAGGCTTTATTTCTTTTTAAAACTGGTCTAAAATTCTTCTCAAATTTCAAAAAACTGAATTTTTTTTGGATTGAAAATGAATTTTTAGAGTCAATTTTTTATCTCAAGAAATATTCATTTGAAGATGAAAAGAGAAATGGTAAGAGTTTTCATATAGAAATTTATTTATTTACTTAATAAAGTTGAAAAAGGAATAAAATATCAGAAATTATTTAATATTCCATTGGCTTGTAATATCTTGGTATACTAACAAACATTTGAATCTTGGGTCCAACCTAGTTCACAAGAAGGGTCCAAGCTTATTCTCAAATCAAACACATGCTGTCAGGTGCAGCCACTTTTCTCATGGTAATATAAGTGATAAAATGAGTGAATACTAGTTTATTATTATCAAAACTCATAAAATTAACAAAGCTTATTCTTCCTCCAGTCCTATGATGTCAGAAAACTTAGAGTTAGAGTGATAACTCTAAAGAATGGCATAATAATGAGATAATATGGTTTAACTATGATTGAATCATTACTAAACATTAAACTATTGATCAATTCCAGTTGATACCATAATGACATGTCTACTGAAAGCCTTCTGGACTCTAGGAGGAAGATCTTACTATATCTAGAGATATTTTCACCTCTATTTCCTCCTGAGACGCATCAAAAACATTAAACCAATAATTAAAAAGGTAATGGATTTATTCTTTATATATAATTCTATTTTAATACCAAATAATCAAGTTAATTCTTATTATAACCCTCAATATTGGTGTGATTGTACCATTATTTAATTCTTTTGTCATATTTCTCTATAAAAATCTTTAAATCCATGTAAAATCAAGAATATTTGTGATATTTGTATTTTTTCCTGTAAATACAATTCAAATAAGTTTAACTTACATTATTTTGGAATAAATGTATTCAAAATTATTTTATTAATTATTAAAAGGAGTGTATTTTCTCTTTTTCTAATAATTTCTCTTTATTATTAATTTTAAGAATTTTTTATTAATATAGATAGCATTTATACAAATACATAACTTTCATGTTTGTAATATTTATGTTATAAATTGCTTGCCATTTTAAATAACAGCTTCTTATGAATTGATTTTTTTTTGGAACAATAATAAATTTCCATAAGTATATTAATTATTAAGCATTACTATATTTCTTTTTAATATATCATTTTCATGATATAATTTATATTTTTTCATTGATTCAAATACTATATATATTTTTATGCTGCAGTATTACATACTTTTTGGCCAAGCTTCAAGGAATTATTTGAAAATTAAAATTTGGAAAAATCAAGATCTCAATGACTAATTCAGGAATTCACCACTCAAAAGACCATATTAAAAGCCCAAAAACACATTAATAACAGGAATAGCATGAGGAAGGAAGAATTTAGAAGTTAGAATAGAAATAACTAACATATTTCTATAATTAAATGAATAATAGAGGAACCCATTTTTATTGATTTATACAAGAGCTCTTACATATAAGCCTTACAGAATCCACACTATAGGCTTAATGCATACAGAAAACTCAAAAATTACATGGACAAAGTGAAATTGTAGCATTATATCCACCTTAAATCCATCAGAAATATTATATTACTAAGAATTACAATGATCAAAATAAAAATTTCAAAGAACAGGGATCAGCTGACAGTATCAAAGCCAACTCAATACATGAAAATCCACTAAAAAACTTGAAAATTACACAACAATACAGGAACCCAAAAAAGGCTTATGAAGTCCACCTGAATATAATCTGGACATTAAACAGCCACAGGATCATTGAATTTAACTTAATTTGAATTCAACTAGCTGCATGCAAGGAAAACACACTAAACTCAGAGCTTCACAGCGATTACAGTAATCAAATATTATAACTCAAAATCTATCCCCACATTACACAGCATGATTGCCTGGGATTAAATAGATTTTACAAAGAAATTATGCAAGGGCTCATTAACATGACACCATCTTCATCCTTTACTCAGCAGCATTAACTTTTCAAGGCTGTGCAGCCAACTGAAACAGTGTAAAGGAGAATTCATCTGATATTTTTCATCAATATCCCCACCAAGCAAAAAGATCTCAATGTTAAATTTGGCCAAAAAAGTGGCAAAATTATCTCAGTCGCATGACACTATTAACAATTTTACAAACCAGCATTAATATCTCAAGGCTGTGAAAGCTTACTAATGAAGTGTAACAGATAAGTGATCTGACTTTTTGTACAAAAATCTACATCAGCAAAATTATCTCAAGGGTATTAATTAACACTTACATGGAGCCCATGGGTACTTTGTGCAATATAAAAGGAGGACTATCTTTCTCATTTTCTCCTTTTCCCCCCTTTAATTAATATAATTCTATACCAATAAGGAGAATAATTATTCATCCCTTACTAGTAGGTAAATCTATAAATTATTATTATCATTAAATTACACTAAATAGTGGCTTATAAATAGCTGTAGTTAACAGTAGGGATGCCTATATTATAAATTGATCTATTAGTCAAATACTCATATTCAACAAGTTAGAAAACATTATTATACTATTCTAACTAAAAGAAAAGTCATATTATTATTACTATTATTATTATGATCAAATAAAAAATAAAAAACAAAAGTACATATTAGTAGTTTCATTAAGCTTACTATTATGTGCTCTTATTATCTATTATCATCCCTCTCATCATCAATTATTACTATTATAAGTATTAATTAATCTGTCAACGTTCATCAGTATTTTTAACCCTGTAGTGGTGCTATCATCTATAATTTCTAAATACCTATTAGATATCACAAATATATTTAACATATTATCAGTATTATTTATCAATTACAAGTATTTAAAATATTAAACAAGATTATTATATATTATCACTATTACTAAATATTGTCATATTAAACTATTATCCATTAAAAAGATACCTTTAACAAAGGAAACAGCTTGAATAGCCACTGATTAATATTATATCTACTATTTATTTACTCAATTATCATTTTATTATCCTAAAATCAGCTACAAATTTGTCTTTTAAAATTATTTTGAATTATTTTTTCTTCATTAGTCTAATTATTGATTAGGTCTGATAGAGACTGCTGAAGAGTCTTCTCTACTTCTAAGGCCATAATATTAAATATTGATTTGTAATCTATGTAGGGAGATTGTTTAGTATATTCAGAGGGGAAGCTACAACATCATTAGCACCCTTGGTTACAAGATTATTTTAGCCATTAAAAACTGTTGACCTGTGATTCTCCCTCAAGTACTGCATTATCCAATTCCACAATGCCATAATTATCATAATTATTTATCTTATTTATTACTTTTGTTAGGACATTCAGAGTACAATAGGTAAAACATTAGTCATATTTACTTCTTTTTTCATAGTCAAACCTTACAGAATAAAACCTGGTGTACTGAGTAAAGTATACCATAATGAAGAAGTTAAAGCTAAAATATTTCTTGGAAAATGATTATTCAGGGATGGTTGGAGATTTTAGATCATTAAATACCTATATAGTTCCGGATAGGTATCCAATTCCTAGAATCCAAGAAACCTTGACCCAATTATCTCAATCCAAGTACATAAACTCACTCTACGCATTGAAAGGCTTACATCATTATTTTGTCATTCCTAAATCCCAGAGATTAATTACAATTCTCACTCACTGTGGTATTTATGAGCATATGAGCATTTCCTTGGGGATTAAGAATGCTCCATCTCATTATCAAACAATTATGAATACCATCTTTACCACTGAACTGTCTGAAGAATGGCTCATTATTTATATTGATGATACAATTCTATGTTAAGATTCATGGTCCTTAAACCTTGAAAGATTTGAAAGAGTACTAGACAAAGTGGCAGATGTGAATATGAAGTTTCACTCAAAAAATTCCTTTTTTTTCAAGAGCTCAAAGGACTTGATCATTTAGTTTCAGGATTAAGCCTGGGTATATACAAAAATATAGTAGCAGCAGTTTTACTTAAGTCTATACCCAAGAATAACAAAGAAATTATTTCTTTTCTTTCATTTTCCGTTTTCTATAGGGAACATCTGAAATATATTTCAATTATAATCAAGTCACTCTAAAGAATATGTGATCAACAGACAGTATTTGAGATGGCAAAAGAAATAATTAGAGAATAAAAGAATATAAAGAAAGCCCTCACACAAGCACCTTTACTTCTCATTCCTGACTGGAATATATCTTTCAAGATGTACATTGCTGAATGTGTAGATGGATTAGGGGAAGCCCTACATCAAGTCCAAATTATTGATCACAAACCAACAGAAGGACCATTTTATTATATTTCAAGACAAAGAAAACTAACAGAAGCCCCATATGGTTCAATCCAAATGGAATTCTTATTTTTGGTATGGGAACTTGAGAAACTACACTTTTATCTTGATAGAAGTGGTTTTGAAGTGATAACTGAATGTAATGCACGAAAATCACTTTTAAACATGAAGAAACCCAACAGACACAGGTTTAGATTGCAAATCACCATTCAAGAATATACAGGAAAAACACATCAAACTCTAATGGACTTGGCAGGTGTGAATTGGTCAATACCCCTTATAACTCAGCTTATGTACCTCTAGAAGCAGAACCACAGATTGCTATTGAATGAATTAACATAACTGATATTGGGACTTGATTCTTTGAAGAAGTCAGAGAGTCATATATACAACACAAGAATTGCCATCTTTTGACAACCTTTTTGGATAAAGACTTGAAAGAAACTGCTTTTGTCAATTCACTGGATGAAACGGAAAGCTTCCTATTCTGAAGGAATATTTGACTTTTTTGAAGCCATAATCTACCACAGAGCTAAGCATTATTGTGTAATGGAAGTATGCAGTAGATTCCATATCAATACCATTCTTCATGATTTCCATGATAGAATTTAATCTGAAAAATTATCAGAGGACATGAAAATTGAGAAATCAAGAACTGTGTATTGTGGCCATCTTGGAGAAAACAAATCATCTAATATTGCAATACTTGGTACAGATTCCAAAAGGCTCACAGGAGAACAGGCAAGAAATTTGGACTTATGATCCATATTCAAGAACCAAAATCCCCTTGTGATTTTGTTTGCATGGATTGGGTTAGAGCACTTCCCCCAAGTGGTTGGAAACGCTTTAATTCTTTCTTAGTAATTGTAGACAGATACAACTTAACTCCCATATTCTTCCCATGTCATAAATATGACACTGCTATGCATACAGCTCTCCTTATATGTAAAAGAGTTATTTTTCATACAGGGTTAATTAAGAATTTCATAGGTGACAGAGACTCTAAGCTCACAACTGCACTTTGGACCAATTTTCATGGATTTTTTGGGACCAAGTTCTCATTTTCTACAGCATACCATACTCAAATTGATGGAATGGCCAGCAAAATGATTCAAACTTTGGAGCACATGATCAGTAGATTCCATGCCTATGGTTTAGAGTTCAAAGACACAGATTGCCTTACCCATTACTGGTGCACAAGAATAACTGAATTCGAACTTTCATATAAGAAATCTGTCCATTCTTCCACAGTTCACACTTCTGCTATGTTAACAAGAGGATGAAATACAAGACTCACAGCAGATACACTGAAGAAAGAATTTATTGAAAGTCATCCTAAAGCTTCCAGCTTCAGGGAAGTTTATGATAAGTTACAAAACCATGCAAAGCAAAGCATGAGTGGCACTTGTGAATATACAAATCAGAATTGAGAGGTCATAAAATACCAGATCTCCAATTAGGTGACTTGGTTCTAGTTTAAACATTGCATTTGAATAATATCAGAGGCTCAAAGAAACTCACAGATTATTATGTAGAACCTTTTGTTATTGTTGCCTTATATGGAGCCAATGCAATTCAAATGTAATTGAGTGGTAAATTGGAAATCAAACACCCCACATTTTCAGTTATCCTGATTATACCTTATTGATCAGATTATGAACAATTTTTCCTTGAGGAACCCAACTTCTTTAGCTGAACCACCTGTGGAACAGAATGGAGAAAAAAATTTAACACAGGTCATTAAAGAAAGGTGATTCAGGGGTAAAAATCAGAGGTAATATCTTGTCAGATATAGAAATTCACTAAATTAAGATGAATGGCTAGAAGAATCATAAATACCTTAATCAGATGAATTTTGAGAAGATATAGGAATGAAGGAAGGCAACAAGCCTGAATATGCCTATTATGGCTTGAATTACTTGACCTGAGTAATACAAAGTGGCTGGAAAGTGTACATTAACCTCTTTTGGGGCCTTTTTCTACTTACAATCATTAAGAAAATTATAGTATAATTTGTTTTTTTGGTGCAAAGGAATGTGAGCCTTGAGGTATATTTTAAATATCCAAAGAGACCACAAATAATAAACTCTGGACTATGCATTAGCCATAAGAAATGTATATATACAAGATTTATCATTTTTAATTTACTAAAAGATGAATACCTCTTTTGTGAGTAAGTAAATCCATATATTTAAGGCCAGATTTGAATTCTACACAAATGTGCACCTAGGGAAGCTCCATAGAGTGAAAAATATTAAGTTAAGTCTATGAGGTGGTAATATGGAAAATACTTCAACACCAAATCATCAACACCACATAAAAGAATTATGAAAAAAGATTTTCTCATTCTAACACCAAAATAATGCAAATGTGAGAAATCCCATGTTACATATACACTGAGAATGGTGTTATGTATGTTTATGGCACTTAAAATTACATTATTATTCCATTCAGTTATGATACACCCATAGTGGATATCAGTCTTGCAGCTTGAATTACTATTTGTAAGGTTTTCCTATGAAACAATAAGTAAAAATTACTAATATTTTACTTATTGTACTATGAATGTCCTTATAAATGAAGTAAATAAGATAAAAAGAATTATTGTAATTATGGCGTAAAATAATCATATTATGAAATAAATATAATAATATAATTTAAATTATAAAAAATAATATATATAAAATAAATATATTAATATATGATAATTAATATGTTTAAAAGAGCTTTATTATTGCTACCAACAAATAATAAAGGCCTAAAAAATTGTTTTTTATTAATAAAAGACAATTAATAACAATAATATTACCAATATTAAAGTTATAAATTAATATAAATACTATTTATATTAACTATAGAATTATTAAAAGTAATAATAGAGAAAAATGATTATAATAAGAGAAATAACCTACTTTCAATACTTAATATAATACTTTTGAGTAAATTGACGCCTAGAAATGTAAATGAAACTTATTCAAATTCTTGTTACAATAAAAATTAAGAGAACTTACAAATTTTCTTGATTTTACGTGGAATTGAGGTTTTTAAGAGAAATTTAAACAAAACAATTAAATAATTGTAATAATCACGTCAAAGATGAAGATTATTATAAGATTGCCTTTGGTCTTTAATAATATAAAAAGTTTTATATATAAAGAATAAAGAAATTACCTTTTTATTTAATGATTTGATGTTTTGTAAGCATCTGAGGGGAAAATAGAGTAAAAAGAACTCTATTTATATTGAATTCCTTCCTCCTAGAGTCCAACAGGCTTCTAGTAGACGTGCAATGATCATATACACTGGAATTGATCAATATTTTAAGTTTTGGTGATGATTACATCATGATCAAACCATATTATCTCATTATTACGCCATTCTTTAGATTTATCACTATAACTCTAAGTTTGATGATTTCAAGGCTTGGCAGAACCCCAAAACTTGTGGATTTTATTAGTTTTAATCATAAACTAACAGTATTAACCAATTGTATCACTCATATAACTGTTAAACTTAATTTAAGGTTACAGTGAGTGATCATAAATGATCAAATTAAGCTCAAACTTTGATCCTTAATAACTTTTAATTTTTACATGCTACAGCAATTCAGAGAGTGAATTCTGATAGCTTGGCATAATTTCATCATTCTTCCAAGAGCATTTCATTCAATCATCAAAACCATATTTTTGATGATTTTTCTTGTAACTCATCTTTTCTGTCGAAATTTAATTTTTTAAACTTCAAACCATGATTTCAAGGGGTTATACCTTGAATATTATAATAAAAAATACATCATTCTTCAAGAATGAACTAGTAGAATCCAACTGTCCACTTTTTCTAAGTTTGGGCCACCTTCACAACAAAGTGGTCAACAGCTCTATTGATTTTAATCAATAATCCCTTACAGGTTTTAACCTTGTTTGTAACTTGTGAAATAAAGTTTATTTCTGTATTTGCAAAGTAATTACGTGATGACTTTGTTTTTGGTTAATCACTCTATAATGCATATTTCAAAAGATATTAGCTAAAATCCTTGAATATATGCATTGACCAAAAAAGTGCATATATTCAGCTTAACTGCTTAACTATTGACTTTGGAGATTAGCTTCTTAATTGTTTTATGTGTGGAACTTTATGGAGAATCCAATGGTACAATTTATCCCACATGTTGTTTCATTGTTATTTGAAATAATTAAGGATTTATGTTTTTTATAAGGTATTATTACTTATAACTCATTAAATATTGACTTTACAGATATGCCATAAAAATGGTATATGTGTATTTTCCCATGGGGAATCCAATGTTATAATTTATTTCAAATTTTTATTCATTGGTTTGTACGTTAAACCAAGTTTTATGCCATTTTATGGCATTTTTGTAGCTTTAAGGTAATTATTTTTCATGTATAATTATTTTAAATATTTCTTGTGACCTTTTTGGGTATGTGGTCATATCTCAAATGTTCACATTCCCTACCACGAAAAAGATTGTACCACAATCTGATATGTGTAATTAGGGTATCATCCACTGTCCTACCTCTTCAATAGACTTTGTTAGTCTTGAAGCTCAATAATGCTTAATTTTTCTATTTTTCAGGTTTTCTTTCATGTCTGAACCTTCTTACTAGTTTATCAGCATTTGTTATATCTTTCTCAAGTAGCCATTCATCTTCTTGAGTTGAATTTCTATACCTTACAAGGTACTCTCTTTCTTTTTTGTTTCTTGTCCTTCTTTCTTTAAGGACTTTTACAATTTCCTTTTCTTCTCCTTCTTCCAAGGGGGGAATTTTGAGTGGGGGTTTATTTCTTAGTGGAAATAATTCCTTGTCACTTGAGCTGTAAGGTTTTATCAGACTTACAGGGAAAGCTGGGGGTTTGTTCATTAATTCACATGTGAGTTCCAATCGCACAGCATTGGGTCCATGGAGTGCTTTTATCATAAATGGTCCTGCAAAGGAATCTTTCAATTTCTTTGGACGTTTTATATTATTGAAATTAAGGGTTGATACTAGGACCAAGTCTCCTATTTTGAAGTCAGGTGGTTTATGACTTTTATCCCATCTTTCTTTTGCATATTTGAAATAATCTTGCATACATCTGTTTGCATGGTGTCTTGCTTTTTCAAGCATTATCTTAAAGCTGCTTGCTGTTGGATGTATATCCACTAAGTCCTTTTTGAGGGTATCATAAGGAAGTCTTGGATTCCAACCTTTTTCTAGCATTGCTGGTGTTTTGCCAGTAGAAGAATGGATTGATGTTTTATATGCCAGTTCAAGAGCTGGTATTAGTGTGCACCAATCATGGGTAAAACCATCAGAATCATTGAATTATAGTCCATAAGCACAGAATCTTCTGATCATGTCCTCCAAGGTCTGTATCATTCTTTCTGCTAAACCATCAGTTTGAGAATGGTAAGCTGTTGAGAATGATAACTTTGTCTCAAACAATTTATGGAGATTTGTCCATAATGCTGAAGTGAATTTTGGGTCTCTGTCACTTATAATATTCTGGAACAAGCCTGTATGGCTAATGACTTTATTCCATATCATTATGGCTGTGTCCATAGCTGTTTCATCTTTGTGAAATGGTAGGAACATGGGAGTTTTGCTATACCTGTCAACTAATACTAGGCATGCATTATAGCTTCTGTATCCTCCTGGAGGTAATGCTGTTACCCAATCCATATGAACTATTTCCCAAGGGGATTTTGGTTCTTGGATTTGGATCATCATTCCAAATTTCTTGCCTGTGACTCTGTGAGCTTTTTGACATCTGTCACAGGTTTGGCAGTATTCTGAAACATATTTCTTCCAATTTGGCCACCAAGAGCAGGTTTGCACCCTCTCTAGTGTTCTGTCTTCTGAAAAGTGTCCAGCTGCAACACTATCATGACACTCATGTAAAGTAGTGTTTATCAGGGTTTTATCTGTTAAGGCCATAACACATGTGTGTTTTGTTCTATGGTAAAGGATTCCATCAAGGACGTGGAATCTTCCTTCATCATATGCCTTTTTCCATGTTTCATCTAATTTTGATGAAAGTGATGGATCCTTGCAGTCTTTCATTAGAAGTTGGCTTAAGATATGGCAGTTCTTGTCTATCTTGTAGCTTTCTTTAACTTGGTTAAAGAATTCTGTGCCAATGTCTGTAACACATATTCCTTCTATATGGTGCTCTCCTTGTGGTACCCATGCTGGATTGTCAGGGGTATTGGCTGGAGCCCATCTGCTAAGACCATCTCCATTTTTATGAATATTGCCAGATTTATGAACAATAGTCATTTCTCCTCTGTATTCTTGGATAGCAATTTGCCATCTCAGCATGTGTCTATTTGGAGTTTTCATATTTAATAGAGATTTTACCACATTAAAGTCTGTAATCACATCAAATACTGTTCCATCCAAGTAATAATGTAATTTTTCTAAAACCCACACTAAGCAGAGGCATTCCATCTGGCTTGCTCCATATCTTTCTTCTGTTGGCTTCATCTGTCTTGAAATAAAACAAATTGGTCCTTCCACTGGTTTATCATTGATAATTTGTGTCTGGTGTAATGCAGCACCTATTCATTCTCCACAAGCATCAATGTAAAGTTTGAAGGGTAGTTTCCAATCTGGCGTTAGAAGAAATGGGGCATTTGTTAAGGAATTTTTCAATTCTTCATATGCCTTGACTCTTTCTTCTGTCATTTCATAGACTTTTTGTTGGTCACATAGCTTATACAATCATTTAGCAACTTTTGCAAAGTCCTTTATATGCTGGCTATAGTAACCAGCAAATCCTAGAAATGATTGCATTTCTTTTTTGGTTTGAGGCATTGGCTTAAGTAGTACTGCTGCTACTTTATTCTTGTCTATGCCTAGACTAAGTCCAGATACAACATGTCCTAGTGCTTTTAGCTCACTGTATGCAAAATGACACTTTTTCAAGGAAATTTTCATATTCACTTGCACTATTTTTTGTAGTACCCTTTCTAGTCTTGTAAGGAGATTTTCCCAAGTTTCTGAGAAAACTATGATATCATCAATATAGATAATTAACCATCCTTCTGATAATTCTTCTGGAAATATGGTATTCATCATTCTTTGATAATGGGAAGGTGCATCTTTTATGCCAAATGGCATTCTTAAGTATTCAAAAATTCCACAGTGGACTATTATCCTCAGTATTTTCTTGGAATTTTCTGTTAAGACATTTTGATGAAAACCCTTTAAGGCATCCATGGCTTTAATGAACTTAGCTTGTGACAATTGTGTAAATGTCTCATGGATACTGGGTATTGGATATATGTCTGGAATGGTATAGGTGTTCAGGGCTCTGAAATCTCCTACCATCCTTGATTTTCCATTATGCCAAGTTATAATGACAGGTGTAGTGACCTCTACCTGTTCATTATGTCCTACCTTTCTTAATACTCCAAGGTGCATTAATTCTTTAATGTGTACCTCCAAGGCTTCTCTAGCTGTAAGGCTTGTCTATGAAACTCTTGATAATAATAGCAAAATCAAGAGTACTATGACTTTCCTCAGTAAAAATATATAATATAATGAAATATTACAACCACAAATTTAAATATAATTATTAAAAATAATTGTATAAAAAAAAAAAATTTAATTATTATTATAAAATATAATAATAATGAAAATATAATAATTATAATAAATTATAATTATTCTATTATTGTTATAGTCACTGACAGTTATAACAATAAGAAGTGTAAAGCTCTTCATGAGACAATTACACGTGGAAAATATGAATATTAACCACTTAAAAATAATATAAATATTATTTATAAAAGAATTAAACACACACTGTGCAGAAATAATTCTTATAGAATCAAAAATTCTATATAGAAAAACTAATACTAGATAAAAAAATATAGAATTTTAGAGAAAACTTACTTATAATATTTATTTAATACAGAAAGTCAAACAACAACAGTTATTATATTAAGTAATAACTATAAGTTAAAAACACGCCAAAAATCAATAATTTTCAAGATAAAACAACTTTTTATAATAAAAATTAAGATTAAAGAGTTTTTAAGAGGAATTTGTGGATTTTAAAAGATATTTAAGATGATTAATTTTTTTATAATAAAATATATTATTGGTGATTACAACAATAATCTAAATTCTATGATTTCAATTCTTTAATTTTAATTAATAAAGAATGAAATAACTTAAGAATTACTTTAATGATAAGATTTTATATTTAAAAAAGCTTTACCTGTTTAAATTTCTGATATGATTGGATTGATAATGAATGATGGACAAAAACAGTGATGAAAAGACTCTTTTTATGTCTTCAGAGCAGCTCTCATGATTCATAATGGATATAGAGGGCATGCTCAGGTCAAAACTGAAAAACAATGCTTAAAAATAAAGTTCTTAACTTAAGGTAACTTGATTTTAATTCCAATTTAAAGTTAACAGGGTTATTCTTAACTCCATGTAACTTTAATCCTCATTTAAACTAATTATCTTAAGTTTTTAATATAAATAAACTTATTTATATTAAATTTCATCACATGAACAACTTAAAAATAGAGTTTCAAGCAGAAATCTCTTAAACTCAATTTTTAATTAATTTTAAAGAAATTGTAATTTTCTTTGAGCTTTAATTAAAAGAGTAAATTTCCAGGCTAATTACCCAGGAAATTTATTTATAAAATATACCTAAAATTTAATTTATATATATATAATGTTAAATTGTAAGGTGTGTGAAATGTTCAAGCAAATCCATTAAGAATTGGATTTTTAATGAATTTTTGAAGTTATTGCTAATTTTCCATGTAAAATAGCAATACACACCAAACCTTAAGTTTTGATAAGGTTTTAATGCTTGTAACTTTAAAGTTTTAAGCTTACTTAAGCTTTGACAGTTGTGAAAACCTTGAATTCAAGCCTGCATATTGGGATTTACCCTCTGGCAGCTTGAAATTCCTGTCTAATTTGGGATAAAACCAGTTTAAACTTTAATGTTGGATCAAAGTCTAATCTTAAAGTTTAAATAAGGTTTAAAATCCTCAAATACAGGTGGAAAACCTTAATTGAATCCTTTCAGATCCAAAAAGTTGGGTACCCCAGCTCTATTTGGTCTTTTTCCTTTGTCCCACCTTTTTGCCTGGATTTTGCCCTTTTATTTATTCAAAGCCATACTATGGCCTTAAACCCTTTTAAATTGAGCTCACACAGGATTTACATTCTGTATGGCAAATCCTTAGCCAATTCAGTAAATATACACCACACCTCAATTTTAACTAAAATTTTGGTAAGCTTGCATAAACCTTAAGCAACTTTAAATTTAAGCTTATTTAAGCTTAAATTTAACAATTTTAAAAAATGTTAAAAAGTTACATTAGTACTGTGAGATTCTTAAATCTTCTAATAACATAAGAAATAAGTGTTTTTGGGTATAACACCTTATGGATGTACCCTAGGTTATTTTTGGTGTAGAATCCAAAAATGACATAATATTTATAACTTTGTTTATCCAGAAAAAAGTTATACTTACTTTTTGTTATTTTTTATTTTAAATTCAACTAAAAAGTCTGTTGAAGACAATTTTAACTGTGTATAAAGTTATTTGTGGCCTTATGGGTATGTTATACATACCTCACAGGCTCACACTAGCCCTTGGACTAGCTGGGTAAGCAGGTCTCCTTAGTAAAGGTGGGTAAGGCTTTTCCAAATTAAGAATTATATCCACTTCATGCCCAATTATGGCACCTAGTGGTTCTTTGTCAGTTGCAAAGACATTTTTGTACTTAAATAAGAGGTCAATCAATTTTTCTTTCATTTTTTCTGTTAATTCTTGATTGAATTCTGCCTCTTTGAGTTGTTCAGATATAAAAAGTTCCTTTTCTGGAATTTTCTCTTCATTCTTAATAAATGTGATTTTTTTTTGTTATTTAAGAATTCAAGCTTTTGTCTTTTGTTGTCTCCTATGGTAAAATATCTATCTTTTTGTTTAGAGATATCTATACCATAAATTGATAAGTAGTCATTTCCAAGTATCAAGTGATTACTAATAAATTTGTCCATTACTACAAACTCTACTTTAATTCTGAGACATTGTGAGGGGTGAGGAAAAATCAGTGTTAAATCAATTATTCCAAGGGGCTTCATGCTCTCACTTGCACTACTAAATTTGACACCTTGTATTGGCATAAGTTTTTCTTGCCAGTCTGGGACAATGGCTTTTAAATAACTTTTACCAACACAGGTGCAGTATGCTCCTGTATCCAAGTTCACTTTTCCTTCTTGGTTATTAACCATAACAATACTTATACTTGATTTTCCAGCTGTATATCCCATTCCTCTTGCAGGTTTGGTCCTATACATTTTGGCATCTTGTATATTTGTCAGGTTTGTGTCAGATGTTCTAACTTGTGGTAAGTTTGAGCTAACATCTAGTACTTCATAAATTATATCAATATTATTAATTTGTGCATTAATTATATTAATTTCATCACTTTCAGAACTTTCTGACTCTTCTGTTTCTTTTTCAGAGTCAGATTCCTCCTCTTTGTCATTGTGGTTTTCTGTTTCCACAATTTCATTGGTCTTTGCCTTTTTGAGGCAATTATTGGCTAAGTGTCCAATACCTCCACATTTATGGCATTTTCTTTGCTCATTATTGTTGGATGTGTTGGGCTTGAAAGCTTCTCTTGATTTATCTTTTTTGATAAATGGCTTGTTTGGGCTTTTAACTTCCAATTTCTTCCAAGTTCTGCCAATTTTTGTTCTTGTCACTATGTCTTCTAGTGCATTGAGATACTATTCTGTGGAGAATGGCTCTATACACCTGCTTCTTAGGGCATGTTCTAGCTCTCCTCCACATTTCTTAAGTATTTTTATGTGCACCATCTTTTGTGACATTTCTGGGTACAATGAATTGAGTCTTTCAACTTTTTTTAAGAACCAAGTTAAAGGTTTGTCTTTTTCTGGGTCAAAGAAAGAATTTTCAAATGCATTTTCTATCTTGTACCTCCAGGCATCATTAGCCCACTTGGTGATTATTTCTTGTTTCCACCAAGACCAGGTATTTTTGCCATTTGTTTGCCTTATGCCATAATACCATCTTTTTGCAGATTTTTCAAACAATTAATGTAATCTTGCAGTGATTAATCAATCTGGTATGGCATAATCTTCTTTTAGCATGTCAATTCTCTTGATAAATGACATGTGGTCGTATTCACCTTCTCCTGTGAATGTTGGCCATTCTTTTAATTGAGGTGCTTCCTTCATTAAGACTTGGTTATTGCCTTGGTGACTTAAGTCTGTTATGAATGGGTTTGTTAATTCCTATTTTGGTTTAACAGGGCTTCTTATGTGAGAAAATGGTGTTGATAACTTTGGCATATTTGAGTTAGCCTCATTAATTTTATCCATTTTTTCAGTAATAAGCCTTATTTCACTTTGAATGTCATCTTTCAGATGCATTCTTGCTTCATCACTCTTTTCCACATGGTCCAAAAGTAATTTTTGGTGTGATGAAGTCTTTTCTTCAAATCTTTCTACAGAAATTCTTAATTTGTTTAATTTTACTGTAAGATTATCTATACTCATGTCATAATTGATTGTCAAAGTTTTTTCTTTGATATCACTTATGTATTTGTACAATTCTTGTTGTCCTTGTATTAATTTCTGAGTATTATCAATTAATACTTTTGGTTTATTATTCTCAATCATAAATTCTATGTTATCAATTTCTTTTTTATTTTGTACAACAAGTTTTGTTAAAGAAGATAAGTTATTATTTATTTCTTGGAAAGATAATAAACTATTTTTAATGTCTTTAAGAGGTAAGATACTATTTTTAAGCTCTGTTAAAGTATTTAAAACATCAGGAGAGAAGTTTATTTCTTTGGGAAATGGGGCTGTCTCATTCTTTTCTCCTCTTTGTCTTTGAATTCCATCAAAGTTCTGGCCATGTTTAAAACAATGTCCATGGCATCTTTTTGGATTTTGGGGATCCTGTAGCTTGGGGAATATGGTTTTCTCCAATTCTTTTTATTGTTCCTCTTCCCTTCTTGGGGAAGTGGGTTGGCTTGGGGCTTGCTGGTAGAAGCTACTGGGGCTTCTTCCTTGGTTACCTCCTTCTTTTTGGCATGATATTCCTTGATCTTTTTGATTTGATTTTTGGATGATAGTGGATTCCATCCATTGGAGTATCTCACTATTTCCTTCTCTTTGAGGAACTTTTTCAGGATGTGCCAGGAGTTCATCACTCCTTGGTGTATTTGGGGCAACATTTCCCAATCTTTGTCCTTGTACACCATGTAGTACTGTTTGTACTGGCTCATGTAAATGTCTATTCAAGCCCTCTGAATGTGATTTGTACCTGTTTGAGTCACTCATACTTAGTTCTAATTCTTGTTCAGATATCATGGGCATTTATGGGACTTGCCTTTGGGATAAGGCACTTCCTTGTGTGGATTCTGTTCCACTGGGCATATTACCCTTGCTTTTCCCTTTTGAGTAATCAATTCTACCTCTGAGTCCAGCTCCATCTGATTAGATGAAGTATTGGGAGCCTCTTCTGGTAGTCATATTTTAAGAAAAATAAGAAATAAGAAGATTTCAGAACAGGAATTCTTCTTATGGCAATTTATAAATGAGGTACTCACCTTCAGAGTCCTGAATAATGGGTCCTGGAAAGTCCAATTTCTTGGCTTTCTTTTTCTTAGTTATTGTTAATGCTTTCAACAGTGGTTTGGTTGTCCTCTGTTGGATTGTTTTCAAACACTAGAAAAGACAAATAAATATGAGTCTTTTATATAAAAGTGTTCTTTTTGGTAAGATATGGCAATTTTCCATGTAAAAATTGCTTTTATATCTTTTTAAGAAGTGAAAATAATTAAAGAAATAAAATTAAAATGAATAAAATAACTTTTTTATTGGTTCTTAATATTTTTCATTATTTTTTATGTTTTTATTTTTAAAGAATAAAATAAAAATGAATATGATTCTTTTATAAAATTAATTTATAATATAAAATTATTTTTAATCTATAAAATATCTTTTTGAATCACTAGAGTCACTCAAAGAAAGTTTTTGCAAGTCTAAGGATGTGAAAAACCACGTGTAACACAGTACAATTGCTCTCCAAATGCCTCAATAGCTTCTAAAATTAATAAATATAAAATTATGATATAATTTATGAGTATAATTATAATTTATTATGGGATAAGCCCAATTAGAATCTTTTTAAAGGTCTTTTAGAGTAAATATCACGGCCAGGCCCCCAAATGTAAGGTTTGACTATGAAACAATAAGTAAAAATTACTAATATTTTACTTATTGTACTATGAATGTCCTTATAAATGAAAAAAATAAGATAAAAGGAATTATAATAATAAAGAATTATTTTAATTATGGCATAAAATAACTATATTGTTAAATAAATATAATAATATAATTTATATTATAAAAAATACATATATTAATATAAGATAATTAATATATTTAAAAGCACTTTATTATTGTTACCAACAAATAATAAATGCCTAAAAAATTGTTTTTTATTAATAAAAAACAATTAACAACAATAATATTACCAATATTAAAGTTATAAATTAATATAAATACTATTTATATTAATTATAGAATTATTAAAAGTAATAATAGAGAAAAATTATTATAATAAGAGAAATAACCTACTTTTAATACTTAATATAATAATTTTGAGTAATTTTACACCTAGAAATGTAAATAAAACTTATTTAAATTGTAGTTACAATAAAAATTAAGAGAAATTACAAATTTTCTTGATTTTACGTGGAATTGAGGTTTTTAAGAGAAATTTAAACAAAACAATTAAATAATTGTAATAATCACGTCAAAGATGAAGATTATTATAAGATTGCCTTTGGTCTCTAATAATATAAGAATTTTTATATATAAAGAATAAAGAAATTACCTTTTTATTTAATGCTTTAATGTTTTGTAAGCGTCTGAGGGGAAAATAGAGTAAAAAGAACTCTATTTATATTAAATTCCTTCCTCCTAGAGTCCAGAAGGCTTCTATTAGACGTGCACTGATCATATCTACTGGAATTGATCAATATTTTAAGGTTTGGTGATGATTACATCATGATCAAACCATATTATCTCATTATTACGCCATTATTTAGAGTTATCACTATAACTCTAAGTTTGATGACATCAAGGCTTGGCAGAACCCCAAAATTCGTGTATTTCATTATTTTTAATCATAAACTAACAGTATTCACCAATTTTATCACTCATATTACTGTTAAACTTAATTTAAGGTTACAGTGAGTGATCATAAATGATCAAATTAAGTTCAAACTTTGATCCTTAAAACCGTTTGAGTTTTACATGCTACAGCAATTCAGAGAGTTAATTCTAATAGCTTGGAATAACCTTATTATTCTGCCAAGAGCATTTTATTACATCATCAAAACTCTATTTTTGATGATTTTCTTGTAACTCATCTTTTCTGTCAAAATTTAATATTTTAAACTTCAAACCATGATTTCAAGGGGTTATACCTTGAATATTATAATACGAAATACATCATTCTTCACAAATAAACTATTAGAATCCAATTGTCTACTTTTTTTTAAGTTTGGACCACTTTCACAACAAAGTGGTCAACAGCTCTATTGATCTTAATCAATAATCCCTCACAGGTTTTAACCTTGTGAAATAAAGTTCATTTCTGTATTCCTACAGTAATTACGTAATGACTTTATTTTTGGTTCATCACTCTATCATGCATATTTCAAAAGGTATTAGCTAAAATCCTTGAATATATGAGTTAACCAAAAAAGTGCATATATTCAGCTCAACTCCTTAAGTATTGACTTTGGATATTAGCTTCTTGATTGTTTTATGTGTGGACCTTTATGGAGAATCCAATGGTACCATTTATTTCACATGTTGTTTCATTGGTATTTGAGATAATTAAGGATTTATGTTTTTTATAAGGTATTATTACTTATAACTCATTAAATATTGACTTTACAGATATGCCATAAAAATGGTATATGTGTATTTTACCATGGGGAATCCAATGGTATAATTTATTTCACATGTTTATTCATTGGTTTGTAAGTTAAACCAAGTTTTATGCCATTTTATGGCATTTTTGTAGTCTTAAGGTAATTATTTTAAATATTTCTTGTGACCTTTTTGGGTATGTGGTAATATCTCAAAGGTTCACACTATTCTTGATGAGAAAATAGCTAAGGGGGACAAAAGAAATCAAAGAGAGCCAGTTTACTTAACATCTGAGGCCTCTGGGATGTGAATAGCTCTAAATCTTGGCTCCATGGCTTATTGTGACCCAATAAGTATACTGAAGTTTTTTGGGCTCTTAGTCACCAAGGTAAAGTCCTATTAAATCATAAGAATATAGCAAATACACTGCCATTTTCACCTGACAAGGAGATAATGAGCAACTCTGACTCCTGTAACCATGTCAATTATTAATGATTTTCTATGGATTAACCATTAAAGAGTAATTAAAATGCTTTTTTGTGCTGGTATAAATGCATTTACCTCATGAAAATCAGCTATGACTGTGCCATTGGCAACTCTTTGTAGAAATAAGATAAAAACTTCAAAAATTTATTGAAAATACAATTATTGATTAATCCTGATTAAAAGTCCAGAATCAATTTAGGAAGGGGTAATTTATATAAAAGCTAAACAGAATTATGGCTTCATAATTCAAACTCAAAGTTTTCCTTACAGTCTATTTTTGATGATTCCATCTGAAACACTGAATATTCAGAAATTCACAGAGAATACAATCTGTGATGAAATTTCCAATAAAATTGATAGCTTTGAGAAAATACTGTTTCTTTTGAAATAAAATAATACCAACAGCTGTTACTCCTTTATTTCTTAAGCATAAATGGGTTGGTAGTCATGTAAAATAATTTAATCAAGTAATTGTGATCATCTTACATGACAACAGGTGACATAACCAATGATTTAAAGAGGATTAATGGTTTCTTACTCATTTTTTTAAGGTTTCTCCATTGAATGCCTATTTGAGAATTTGTCGACTTGAAAGAGTCTTTCTCTTTCTTTTTTTCCAAAATTATCTTATTATTCAATAATATAATTAGTACCAACAAGTATGTATTAGTTAAATCTTTCCAAATGAATCAGGAAGACATGAGATCATAAAAAAAATATTTCCAATAGCTTTGTAAGGTGTGGACATTAAAATTTCATTAAAAATGAAGTACTTTTCCTGTCCTCAAAATTTGATTAAAAAAGTATGAAATAGTATTTTTAAGAGAAAACACGCCAATTTATTGTTTTTAACTTTGTAAGTATAAAAAAATAAAATTATGGAGATTTATTGTTTTACCAAAAATACAAAGTTATCCAAAAATACTCTGCAAGAGATATTTAAGGCTACAATAGAAATTTCTTCAAGAGCAATTTCAATTGGAATTAATTTGGAAAAGAACTGCAAGATATTAATTAAAGAAAATAGTCTTCAAAAATATTATTAAAGAGAAAACACACCAAAAAGTAACCAGAGTGAATTTGGAAACAAAGTGACAAAGTTTACAGTGATGAAAGATGCTTCAATTCACTTATGGGGTGGTTCAGGGGTAAAAATGATTATAAGAGTTACAAAAAGTGATTGTAATGATTCTTTCACGTGGTTGAAAGGCTTAGAATGATTACGAAAAGGTGGTTGGAATATTCTATTGATTGGTTTAACAGTGTTTAAACCAATTATAAAAGGAAAAGATTCTAACATGAAGAGAAAAGTGGGGCAAAGAAGACATTCTTTTATAGCCATCAGTTTTCTTACTCCAAAGGTGAAGTTTACTCTTGTCAGTGTTGGAAACCACTCTTAAAACAGAAAAGCCAATCATGGCATCATTGAACCCTGGGTTAGACCAAACAAAGGGCTGGTTTTAGCCCTTTTAGAGCCTTAAATCAGCCATTACTACATTGATACCTCATCAATAGAAATTTCCTCAAGAGAAATGTCAATTGGAATTAATTGAGCAAATAACTGAAAGAAATTAATTAAAAAAAAAGTCTTTAAAAAGAGTATTAAAGAGAAAACACACCTAAAAGTGACCAGAGTGAATTTGGAAACAAATGACAAAGTTTACAGTGATGAAAGATGCTTTACTTCACTTGTGGGGTGGTTCAGGGGTAAAAATGATTATAAGAGTTACAAACAGTGATTATAATAATTTTTTCACATGGCTAAAAGGTTTTTGAAGTCTTTTATTGATTGGTTTAACAGTGTTTAAAATAATTATAAAAGGAAAAGATTCTAGCATGAAGAGAAAAGTGGGGCAAAGAGGACATTGTTTTATAGCCATCAATTTTCCTACTCCAAAAGTGAAGTTTACTCTTGTCAGTCGTGGAAAACACTCTGACAACAGAAAAGCCAATTATGGCACCATTGAACCCTGGGTTAGACCAAACAAAGGGATGGTTTTAGCCATTATAGAGCCTTAAATCAGCCATTAGTACATTGATACCTTGTCTAGAGCCTTCAAAACACGTCATAATGTGTGTACAGGATGTAGAAACTGGTTAAAACTGTTTTTATTAAGATTGTTTTAACTTCATGGTAGTTACACCCTCTTGGCAACAGTTAAAACTGCCCTGGTTGGTATCAAAACCCCCTCATCAATTGAGTCACAGACCCTGTGACTCAATTCCAGGCCAAAAGTGATGAACTTTTGCATGGAGTTTGACATCTTACACCTTTCAGAAAGGATTTTGGGGGTCTGGATCCCCCTTAGAGCTAGAGTGCCTTCCCCCCCAAATTAATCTTTTCAATTTATTTTTCCTTTAATTCCTCATCATGTATTATACTTTTAATTTACATATCTAATTCAATTGAGTTTTTCAATACACTTACTGTAATAATTGACACCTCATATGTAAATTAAAGTTCACTTATGTAATACACGCACACATTTTGAAATTTCAATTGAAAATACTTCAATTCCTCATAACTCTAAACTACACACAACACCTCAATTTTGACACAAAAATTGATGGTTAACACCACATATGATGCAAATTAAGTTAGCATTTAGAGGATTTTCAACCTTTGTATAGAAAATACTAAAAACTTAATTGAAGCTTATTTAGAGTTGAGTTACAGAAATTTTACCCAGAGGTGACCCCACCTTAATTTTTATGAGGAGTCAAATTGTAAAACAATTTTCATATGCTTATTTGTAGGGTAAAAGGTTATGATAATTTTTATTTAACTTTTTTCCAGAAATATTTCAATTTTGGTATTTTTGTTGAAATTCATTTTTACTTAATTTTTTGAAGTAAAAATGTGTTTCCACAAATTTAAAATTCAATGTAATTTTATTTTTGAATTATAGTTGAATTTTTATTTTTATATATAAGTTTATATTTATATGTTTTTTTATTTTGATAATATGATTAAATTTGTTTTATATATATTTATATCTTATTTTATTATTTGTGGTCATTTGGGTAAATGAAAATACCTTTAAGTCTCACAAGCTTTCAACTATGATGTTGTGGTATTACTATTTTAAATCAATTTTGATCCTTTGAATCCACAAATAATTTGTCAAATTACTCTTCCAATTATTTTCAAGTTATTTTTGAAGTATTAGTGAGTGTTTTGTCCTAATTATTAAAGTTTTTCTCTAGTGTGTAGTTTTATTCAAGAGTTATATTTAAAATTATTGTTGCAAAAGATAATTTTATATTTCTTTCAAAAGAGGATTTATTATAAATACTGCTTGCATTTGATTCTAGTAGGAAAATACTGCTTACTGTTACAAACACTAGCAGTTTATCACCGGTAAAAGAAATATTTAATTAATTGATTCTTTCTTTGTTATATTTCATAAGAACAGCCATAGTACTCTTGATTGATAGTAATATTATCAAGAGTCTTATAGACGTATCATACAAATTTTCCACTTTGTATATCTTCAGGATTGTAAAGCTTTGGAAAATGGAGGTCTGACTTTTTGAAAAATAATATATAAAAATCAATGGTATGGTGTTATTTTCAAAGGTATTATCATATGAATATTCCAAAAATTCTTCATGTTTTCTTTCAAACATATCTTTTGAAATATATTGATATACAGTCGATGATGAAAATGGAGAAATACCTCAGTTAAATCGGGATTACACCCTGAGAGACAATGGAGAAACAGAGAAAGATATATCTGAGTGATCTGAGTGCAAGTCCTTCCCTAATCCTCCCAGTGTATATAATGAAACCAAGCAAAGTGACCTGAAGGGCAGAAGGGAATCTTTGATTATTTGAAAACTCATCCCATTTTATTCATGATTTGGAATAGAATAAGCTGTTGCATTATTAAATAATGAGATTATTGGAGATAGCAATTATTGAATTGATAAAATACATCAAAAGTTTGTTGATACCCTAAGGGGATTTGATATTCACTACACAGAACTTAGGTTCAAAATGAAATATACATTTTGGGCTGAATTAATTTTCTAACTTGGATGAGGGTGAAATACCTGAATAAAATGAATTAAGAAGATTAAGACAGAATTCTTGTTAAACTACCAGTTAACTGAGATAAAAAATGCAGGAATTTTGATTGAAAATAAGGGGTTTTCACTTTGGTATTTAATAGATTTTCCCCCTGAGTTTCATCTTTCATTATTATTTATTATTAAATAAATTATATCCATTTGAGTTGTAATCTATATTGAATCAATTCAACTTATTTCAACATTCTACAAATTTCCAAAAATAAGATTACCTTTGTGGAAAGAACATAAAGGACACATCTGGTAAATTTTCAAATAAAATCAACTTCATAAATTTGAAGCAACAAATAAAGAAGGTAAATTATAATATAAGACAGGAAGAAATTGTTCCAAATTTACTTTCTTATCATTCCCCGTCATTTGAATAGAGAGTTTTGAGTCAAGTAATGAGTTCCATCGCTCTTTTTTCAAAGTTGAATTAGTATTAATGCCAATGTTTTGAGTAATTCTGATGGGCTGAAAATGAATCCTCAATGCTGCAAAGAAACTAAAAATTCTTGATTCTGCAGATCAAATTTACACTTTCAACATTAGATTGTGTGTATGTTTGAATGTTTTCATTGAAGCTAAGCCATGATTGAGATGAAACTTCAGTCAACAATTTGCATATAACATCTACATTGTTTCTCTAATGCAATAAATCTATCATAGGTAGTTTTCTTCAAATTTGATTCCAGCTATTATGAGTCATTAAATACTGGGAAACAAACTTAATTCAGGAGCTAATTGGGATGAAGCTTGTGGTATAGTGCCTTTAAACACTTTCCTTGAAATTATTCAAAGTGATCCTTCAATTACACCCCTCATTTTTGAAACTCAAATCATTCCAAATATAGGCTAACTCAGTGTGGTGGCAAAGTGGCATTTCCTCTGTTGTTAATAAGTACAAAACTAAGCTTAGAGCTTCACTTGAATTCATATTCATGAGAACAGGTTATGAAGATGATTAGAAAATACACTGTAAATTTGATTTCAATTTCTTGATTGGTGCTTTAGCCATGAACAAAAATAAGATAAGAATTTCTTCGAGAAAACACTCAAATTAATGTACCTTATTTCTACTATATGTTCCATTTTTTGAATTAAAAAGATTGAAATTTCCATCCATTCCATATTCAACAGCTTACTATTTACACATATTGACCTTTTTATGTATAGTTCAATATCAAAAATAGGCATAAACTCATGATTTGTGACAAAAAACAAGGAGTAATTCATTTCTTTAATGAAACCAGTCTTATGCTGGAATACATTGGATCAGTAAAACCAATGAAGAACTTTATCATAGAATCACCTTTATGGCTTGTTAATTTTGCTTAAATTCCAAAAATAAGCAGCTTTGCAAAGTCTTGACTCCAGCCGCAAGAAATTCAAAATTATTTTTATTTTTAGCTTGCAAAATCTGATTGGCGTTATATTTCAATTCACTACTCTTGGTTTGCAATTCGAAACAAAGCAAAATTTCTTCATGAGCCTATAACGAGCATCATATCTCAATCGCTCTATTGCTGCTTGTCTCAATCGACAAGGAAGAATTGCTATCAAGTCTCTCAATCTTTCGCAAATGATGAGCTTTCCTATACAATCTCATCTAATTCTTTTATTCGCCTTGATATATCTTAGAATGGCGTTAAACAAAGTCTTGTGACTCTTGAGGAGTCGTCAAACTACGATGCTCCAAGTTTTGTCATTAAAACCAGATTATTTTGAGCTTCGAGCTAGATGTAATATTCATTGGTGTTACTTTGTTCATTTGAGAAAGTCAAAGTTGGCCAAAGAATATCTCAGAGGTCTCTTTGAAGAGCCACCGATTTTTTAATCTTTCAAAGGAACGTTTGAATCGTGTCAGCCTGGGTTCAATCGCCAAATGGTGCTTGAAAGCTGAAAGCAGGCAGCGACATCAATGCAAGTAAAAAACCTTGCCTCAAAAAATCCACAATGGATACCTCAGTCAAAAAACTCATCCACTCCCAGTATTTCGATATGTTAAATACGAGACGGAGTTGAAAAATTCTTATCCTCAGCCTTAGTGCCAAAGGATGCCTTCGGCCATTTAGGAAATATCATTCTCAAACCTCAAAAGGGCACTGGTATCATCTAGGCTCAAAGATCTCAACTTGCCTTGGCTGCCACCTGCTTCCTCGAACAATCGAGGCAAGCCAGCCTAAGCCCGAAATCATGTCCGGGATAAGCTTCGACAGACGGTTGCTCTTCTCCAGACCTTACATCAAACTCATGCTCACGCCTCACAAAACGAAGCGGCTTAAACCTCAGGACGGGCAGTACTGCCTGGTTAACTATACAGAAATGAAAAGTGAAATATTAGGAAAAGCACAGAATTTAGCTGTGAGCGAGAGAATCTTTGACATACCTTAGATTCTTATCTCAATCCACTTAGTTTGATCAAGTAATAATGGAACACACATTCTCAAGTTGATCAGAGAGATAGCCTGATCTCAATCTGCGGCGCCTTGCTATCTCTCACTGCAGATAAAACAAAGAATTACAAGCAGCAACAAGTTAGCCAAAGTAGAAAAGCATTAGTTTAACTGAGAAATATTCAACATACCTCAAATTGTGGGTTTCGCGTCTCTAAACGCCATAATAAAACCTCTACTCTCAACTCAGGTATAAATCTCACTTAATACAGGGTCTTGCCCTTCACGATCTCACAGTTTCGATACCCAGATCGAGGCAATAGCCATCTTACGCTCAATATGTAGGGCGAGTCCTTAATCTTCTCAATCGACCACAGACCTGCTCACTGTTTCGGTCGTTGGTGTCATGCATCTGGGACTATGGTGCCAGCGCTAAGACTCTCATCTCACTGGACGAGCCCGAATGAGCACAATGTTGAGTCCGTCCCTTGGCCGTTATCTAGAGAATAAATAGACCTCATTCATTGATGAAGCATTACTGCTTTAAACTGTACGAATTGACTTTCATACCTTACACCCGCGTTGTTCCACTGGCTTGTTGATCTTCAGACGATGGTAGTATGTTGAATCTGGGCACAATATTCAGGGCATTTATCAAAGGATAGCTTCAATCAAATTGCAATCTAATAAGTCCTATAGACTTATTCTTGAATGTGAAAACAAACCTTCAAAGCAAATCGTTGGCCTTAGCAGCCTTTCTTGATATCACATGTCGGTTCGATCGATGATGATCTTGACATTAAGCGAATGAACTGCCCGAAGGAAAGATTGAAGACGTAGTTTACGCAAACGACTAGAAGCAATAGCAAAGGGATTAATAGATAATTAAAGAGAATTATCAATATAAATTCTAAAGTTAACTTTATTTACTAACATTCAAAGTCATAATGATCCTTGGTATGATCAAATGGTTTGAGGATTGACGTCGAAGAATAATAACCTTTCAGCTTTCAAAGCAGAAAGCGAACAAAAAGTTAATCACTAATGAGCTATCTGTAATTAATGATAAGTCTATATGGGAGATTTATATACTTTTTCATAATATAAGATTTCGGAGAGATCAATAATGAGATTGAATAATATCTACGATTGGATAAAGTTCTCTTTGATCTTTATTGTGAAATGGAATAGTGACTATGATAAAGATGGTATATATATATTATGTAAAGACTACGAAGAAATGGCGTATGATCCTTTGTCTGTCAGAGTGCCAAAAAGTAAAAAGTATGGAGGAAGAGGAAAATGTTTTTGATTTTTTTGGGGAGGGGGGAAAGTCGAGCTCAACATGGATGGAGAGCGTCTTTTATCCCGTTCAGGTGACCATGGGAGCTCTTCTGACGGGGACAAAAGTCTTCTCAGAAACATTTTTAGCTATCTATCGAGTTGATGGTATACAGAGATTTTCATTCACTATTTGGTAGTAGTCGGAATTCCTTTTGTTTCTCTCCATTCCTTTGTAAACTTTCTTGTTCCTTTTTATTTTCCAATCATTTTAGTTATTCTTGATCTAAAAAATTGACAGAGAATCTAAAGCAAAAAAGCTACGCAAGTGACAAGTTACAAAGGTAATGTTGTGGGTACATGTACTGTTATCATATCTTTACCTTTTGAAGTTTAAGGTCGTAGGGTACCAAAAGATGCACCCTACACCGCTGCACCACTGCAACGGCCCTTGTGAGCCACGCACTCACTTACATCAAGGCTTGTCAGGTGAGTTGCAACAGATTCAATTAATTACACAAATCGTTTTATACAACTGCTTGATTTTGAAGCTCGTTTTAGTCAAAGATCTAGCGCAAGGAATTATTCATCCTGTGTATTTAAGGAAATAACTCTGAAAACATTTTGATACAAACGTTAGTACTTGGGTTTTGTCCTCTCAGCATAAAATTTCAAAAAAAAGGAGTGAAAAATAGCTTCTAACCAGTTTTCCATTTTTTTGAAAGACTTCATTTTTGAAATATAAACTTATGATTATTTATAATAAGTTATTTAAAGAACTCATTTGCACGGACAAATTGGTATTACCTTTCTATATAAAAATCAAATCAAAGTTTAAATGTTGATGTAATAATAGTACCATGCAATAAAGTTGCAAAATAACTATACTGTATTGATACTTCAAAGTAAAACAATACAGAAAAACAAATTGAACCTCTTTTTCATAACCTTTTTGTATTTATTTTGAACAATTTCATTTTAGTTTCTTATTATGTGATTTAGATTGTTGCAAAATGAGTTTCTGTCTGCACTACTCCAACCTTATAGTTACAGTTACGGCTACAGTTGTAGGTGGATGGGTTTGTTTTTGGTTTGGAAATATTCTAAATTCAGTATGACAAATATGGCGCAATAGAACATTTGAATTCTCGTAGTATAAACAACAAAACATTAGATCAGTTGTCTCAAGCTCTATTTAATAGTATGCACACATAGAAATACTTTGATTATTATTGTTCTTATAGTTCTAAAAGGAAACTCCAACTGGGCATTAACAAAATATCAAAGTTATGACAGAAAAACTGATAGGAATAATCATTCATATTCTAAAAAAATTTAACCCTTGAAGCTTTATGGTCATAATAATACTCTTGAATACTGTTGTACTTATTATGATACAAAATTGATATATGATGCAGTCAGTCACCTCTATGGCACTGATGATCACCAATTATCATCAACAGAGGCCTTTTGACTTTTTTCAATTATGATGCAATGTCACATGTATATTTATAGTATCATCAAGAAAATTTCATCAAGTCAGCCTATAAGTTATCCAGTCCATAGATTTGAGATTATTCATCATTTCATACGAATTATAATAAAATAATTACTATCATATATAATACTCATAGTATAGTAACACGATTAATTATCAAAATATAATTTTAATTTGGACCACAATTGTTAAAATATGCTCATATTTATTCAACATTCAAGTTTGCATCTTTTTTATTCTTAATTTTTTCAAAAAATAGAAGTATCAAATTGTGAGCCTTGGTTTGTTTCTTACATACCCTAGATAGGCCATAATTTATCTAAGAGAAGTTTTTCAATTCTTTATAACCCATAAGTCTTGTGCAAAGGCAAAATCTTGCCTTTTTATCAAAAAGTTGGAAAATTTGTACTTTTGATATCTCCATCAATCTAATTCTAGCTTTTATTTATTTAAAAATCTTACCTAGAGTACCTCCATAATTTGTATAAGGTGAAACTGCCTTTATGAGGTATTAAATTGTAAAGTAATTTCATAAATCATCATCAATATCATATTAAGAAGCTATGGAAATTTTGATTTTATACCATGCCACATAGAAATCATTTAATTATGAAGAAAACATTTCCCAGCTGCTTGATTATTGGTGTAGCACATTTGTCTTAAGTATAGAATTAATTTATTATCACATAAAATATTTATTTACCATTATATGACTTTTTACAGAAGGCTTAACCATGAGCAAATTGGCTGCACATGAAAGCAGGTGTTCCATTTGAAAATTATCTTACAGACAGAATAGAATGATCTTGGATACCTCATCTGAATTGGCTTGTAAGCAGGATTCCAATTTTAATTGATATTCCAGGTTCTTGCACGCCACTAAAATATGAAGAAATCTTCAGGATTAATATTTTTTATTCTATAAAATGCAGATTTATTTCAATATGAGATATCTTAAGGGATTTTCATTGATGGAAAAGGCTTTGCATTCTGTTTTCATCTTTATGAAGAGATTGCATGCTATAATCATACTATTTGTTCTTCCCCCCCAATTCCCAATTTTCATCTCTCAAAGTTCCTCTTCATAAATCATGATTTAAACCCCTTTCAGCTTCATAACTTGTAGGTCCTTCTTCTTTGTCTTGATTCTGATTCTTCTTCACTTCATCAATTTTTCTGCTATTTCTGTTATCTTCTTCTCATTGTAGAGTTCTTCACTCATATTGTCTTGAGTCCTCATGGCTCATGATAAAAAGTGAGTTCAGGTCCATGTCCTAAGAACCCACTGCCATTCCATCAATTTTGTCTTCATTTGGAGATTGGGCCAAATTGGCCTTTTCTTTTTTTTTCTTGCTTGGACCATTTCAGAAATCCTTGAATTATTCCCCAAAAGTATTGTTTTATGGGTTTTTTGGTCAAAATGGCAAAAATGCGCCAAAATGCAAAAGTGTGCAAATGCAAGATAATGAAGTTTTTTATCATTTTTCATTGAAATTGGTGTTTTTGCCTTTTTCACATGATTTGAAGTTGAAATAGCCATAAATGTGCAAATTGCGCAAAAATGCGCAAATATGCCCATATCATTAAAATGGCATGTTTGGTGAATAATTGAATAAAAATGGTTTTTTTAAGGTTTTGAAGAGAAATGACGCCAAATGCGCAAATATGCCAATATGGTCAAAATGGCATATTTTGCTGAAGAATTGAATAAAACATTGATTTTGATGTTTTGAAGAAGAATGAAGCCAAAATGCGCAAAAGTGCGCAAATGCATGAAAATGGCCAATTTGGCCTATGAAACAGTGTTTTCTTGATTTTTCCCTCCTATTTTCTTTGATCCAACTCATTCTTGCAGTTTCAAATTGCCATAATTGTCTTTCTGACTTGCAATTGTCCATAATTCTCTTGGTATTGACTTTGAAATTGTGACTTGAAGATGAGTTCAAGGCGGACTTCCCTTTGTGATTCCAATCACTCTGATTCCCCACCTTCTGTACTTTATGGTCCTGGTGTTTTTGATAACTTGAGGGAGCTTTCTGAAGAGAGTATGGCCCCTACAGAGATTTGGGACATCAAGAAAACCTATAATGGTTTTAAATCTGTCAGAGTTATTGAACAACCCTGCACCAATTGTAAGAGGAAAGGGATTCCTTGTGTGGAATCTGCTACTGCTAGGTCCACCAGGTGTCAATTTTGCAATCTTGGAAAAAGAAATTGTTCTCAAGCCCACTATAGATTTCCTGAAAATCCCAGAAGATTATGGAGTAGCATCAAGAAGGGTGGAAGATTTGGATTGGAAGCTGCTGTTGATGAACCTCCCACCTCTGATGCCACCTCTGGTCACTCCAATTGTGAGTTGATTGGCCATAAACTTGATGGGTTACTGACTTCTATGTTTTGTTTTCTTCTTCTTCAGTGACTGGATCTAGAATGAGAGGTGTCCAACAATGGAATAATACCAGCAGTTCCTGGGCAGCCATTGGAGGATCAATTCACCCCCAAGGAAATCCCATTGGAGTGGCCCCAGAGGTTCCCATTTTGGTCACCAGAAAAGATGGAAAACTTGGAAGATTGAAGAGAAATTTGGTGGTTCAAGATGAAATTGCTACTGATGCTGAAGGCAGTGATGAGATTGATGGAGAAGAGCTTGAAATGACTACCCCAATCCAGAAAAGAAGAATCCAATCCACTTCACAATCCCCAGTCCAAGCCAGTACCACCAATAATGAAGTGATGAGGTCCCCCCAACCACCTCAACTCCCAATTAGATCCCCAACCAGGCCGTCCACACTTGCCTCCACCTCTACCAATATCCAACCACCAGTGGCCAGCACTTCTAGAGACCCAATGTCTCCAGAACCTGAATCAATCTTTGAAACCTGTCGCCGCTGGAATATTACTGGCAACTTCACTGATCAGAAAAGGGTGAACAAGAAGGTGGTCACCTCTCTATTTGCGGAAGTTGATGCTTTGACTGAGGTGTTTGTTGATAAGGCTATGCAGAGTGCTATTCCAGGGGACCCCACTGCTGCTTTGGCCAGGGAGGCAGTTGCTTATGAAGATGCCATGTTTGTTAAGTTTAGAGAAGCCTTGAAGAAATTTTGATGAGGATTATCTGTAGCTGGTCTTTACCATTACTAGTGTTTGCTCTTGATTATTAAATAAATTGACTCCCCAAACAAGACATGGGAGTTATGATTGCTGCTTTTGAAACAAGAAATGAAAAATAAATCATACAAGTAAAAGAAAGTGAAATAAAAAATAAAAATGAAAAAGAATTGAGAGAAAAGAGAGTAAAGAAATAGAAACAAGAAAATCTCTGAGGATTGATCTTCTTGTGGTGAGTTTCTTTATTTTGGCCATACTTTTTCCTGAAAAGATAAAACCAAACATTTGATTCTCACAGAGTGGCCAAGGTGTTGTTTTACAAGAAGTAGAACCCTCAGAGATGCATACCAGGAGATGGAGCTTACTTTCATAACTTCCACTCCCCACCAAGCATCATAACAGAATAGAAAGCTTTTGTCATAATTTGGAATGAAATTTGTGAAAGAAGGAAAAAGAATAAAAAAGAAAAAAGGGAATTTGGCCATATCTTGATGAAAGGTCCGAATTCGGGGTATTGATGTTGCAAGGCCTTCTAAACCTGTCCAAAGAAATTGACAAGTGCTCACAAAGTGGCCAAAGTGATTCTTACAACATATTTGGGTAGAATAACCCCTTAAAGGTGCATGCCAGGAGAGGAACTTACTTTCATAAACTCCAATCCCCACCAAGCACCATAAATCAAACTCTTGAGGCATTTGGGCCAGGCTTGTCTGGATACAAAGTGTGAAAATCCTTGACAAGGTCTGGGGAGTTGGTAAGGTTGGAAGCTGGTTCCCAAGTTGTTCTTTCTGGGTCTTCATTGAATCCTTTCCACTCCACTACATACCATAATGTACCTCTCTTGAGTTTTGAGTCCAGAACCTGAGCCACTTCTCATTCTTCTTTCTCTTCCACTATTACTGGAGGTGGTGGCAATTGGTGCCAATTTGGGATAGTGGATTGCTTCACTGGTTCTAACAAGGAAACATGGAAAACAGGGTGAACTGACTTCTATTTTTGAGGCAACTTGAGGTGATATGCATGGCTGCCAATCTTCTTCAGAACTTCAAAGGGTCCCAACCATCTTACTGAGAGCTTCTTCGTGGGTCTTGTTGTCTTGATGTTCTTGGAAGCTAGCCATACTTTGTCCCCAGGTTGGAAATCAGGTGGACTTGCTCTATTTTTATTTGCATACTTCTTAAAACGCTTTATTGCTGACTCTAATTCTTCTCTGACAACTTGCTGTACTGATTGGAGTTTTGATGATAACTTTCCAGAAGGTGTATCTTGTGAAATGTGAATTGAATGAAAGCTGGGATTTCTTCCATAAATAGTGAAAAATGGAGACTGTTTTGTTGATGAATGTTCTGAATTATTATAGGAAAATTCAGACAGAGGGAGCCAGGTGTGCCAGTAATCTTGATGGTAACTGGCATACATCCAAAGATACTGTTCTAGGATCTGATTTACCCTCTCTGTCTGTCCATCTGTTTCAGGGTGAAAGGCAGTTGAAAGATCTCTTGATATCTTGAGCTGCTGACACAATTGAGTTCAAAATGATGAAACAAATAATGAACCTCTATCACTAACAATACTGATTGGAAGACCATGTTTGGAAAAGACATGACTAATAAAGATTTGAGCTAAGTCCAAAGCAGTGATTGTTGAATAAGTTGGGATAAATATTACCATTTTTGAAAATCTGTCTACAACTACTAAAATTGAATCAAAGTTTCTTGACAAGGGCAATTGAGTGATAAAGTCCATTGATAAAGAATTCCAAGGACAAGATGGAATTTGAAGAGGCTTGAGTAGCCCAAATTTCTTATGGTGGATGTTCTTGTTTCTTGAACATTGCTGACATGAGGACACATAGTCCTTGATGATTTGATTCATGCCAGCCCAATAAAAATCCCTCTTGATGAGCTTGAGGGTCTTCTACTGGCCAGGATGGCCAGCCAACAGTGAGTCATGACACTTTTGAAGAATGTCCAATTGAATTTTATGATTTCTTGGAATGACTACTCTATCTTTGACCAATAATAATGTTTCTTGAGGCTCAAGAGAATAGTCTTTTACTGATATTCCTCTTGCTAATTTCTTTAGGATTTCCTTATAATCTTTGTCTTGCCATACTTGTCTTTCAATTTTATCAACTACATCTGAAAACCTATCAACTTTTATTGAAAAGAATCTTGACTCTTGAATTTCATTTTGCTTGAGAACTTGATTAAAATTTTGAGGATTCTTGCTGATGAAATCCACCCCCCTCTCTGGGTACACATTGTCCCGACGTGACAAGGCATCTGGTAAAGTGGCCAGCCTGCCTGGGCAGTAAGTGATGATAAAATGGAATTCAGATAGAAATTCTGCCCAACGGGCTTGACGATGAGTAAGGAATTTAGAGGACATAAAATACTGAAGAGAACAATGGTCTGTCAAGACCTCAAAGGAATCAGAAAGAGAAAGGAGAAAAGCTCTCCAGCGTTTGAGAGCCCATACTATGCCAAGGAGTTCCTTGTCATGAATTTCATAGTTGAGCTCAGCTGGTAAGAGCTTGCGACTTTCAAATGAAATGGGATTCTTTCCTGAGTCATTCACCTGACTCAGTACAGCACCCAAGGCATAATCAGAAGCATCAGTCTCTACAATAGTTGGTAGAGAAGGATTAAAATGAGAGAGAATAGGAGCAGTGGTGAAAACTTCTTTGAGTATTTGAAACTGACTAAGAGCTTCCTCATTGAAGATAAAGGGAGAATCTTTTTTAAGGAGGGAAATGAGAGCAGAGATTTTTTTGGAATAATTTTTAATGAAACAACGATAAAAGTTGGCAAATCCAAGAAAAGATTGGAGGGCCTTGATGTTCTTGGGCTGAGGCCAATTGAGGATTTGTTGAACCTTTAAAGAATCCGTCTTGAGGCCATCACTTGAAACAACATAGCCCAAGTATTCCACACTTGAGGCATGGAATACACACTTTGAGGCTTTAGCAAACAAATTTTTGTCTCCCAGTCTTTGGAGAACAGAGGCCACATTTTTAACATGTTCATCCAAAGAGCTAGAGAAGACCATAATATCATCTAAGTACACTTCAACAAAAATATCCAAATAATCTGCAAAGATATCATTCACAAGATTTTGGAATGAAGCTGGAGCATTGGTTAAGCCAAATGGCATAACCAAATATTCATAACTTCCATATTTGGTTCTAAAGGCAGTTAAGTGCTCATCCCCCTCTTTGATTCTCAAGAGGTTATAAGCACCACGCAAATCTATCTTGTAGAAGATAGTAGCACTGTTAAAGATGGTAAGAAGCTGATTCATTGGAGGAACAGGATACCTGTTCTTCCTAGTGACAGCATGAAGTTTGCGGTAATCAACACAAAAACGAAGGCCACCATCCTTTTTCTTAACAAAAACCACAGGTGCTCCTGTTGAAGAGGAGCTTGGCCTGATTAAACCTTTCTCTACATTCTCTTAAATGTATTCCCGCAGTTTTTCTGACTCATTCTTTGATAAAGAGTAGATAACACCAACTGGAGGTAGAAGACCCTCCAGTTCAATATGATGATCACAGGCGTGGTGTGGAGGAAGTTTATCTGCTTTCACCTTGGAGAATACATTCAAATATTTGTGATAAAAAGGAGGGAATACCTTCAGCACAGTTTCAATCTCTTCTGGCTCTTCCTCCTCATCCCACTGCTCCTCCAGCGAGGCATGAAAATATAAAGGAGGAAGGTCCATATCCCCTTGAAAGAGATGAAGTGAAGATATAGCAACATCTTCTCCAACATCTTTTATCTCTTTGAAGACTTCATCTCTGTATGGAAGTAATGACTGAGAGGGAAAGATGGAGGGGTTATGGACAGAAGGAGGAAGGGAAGGTGTCTTAAGTTCACCAACCAGAGCAACACTGTTAACAGCAGTGGTGAAGTCATTACTCATAGAAGGGTTAAAACCACTAGAATCCTTATGATTAGAATCATAGGTGATCAATCCATTTTTCCAATAAATAATAGGATGAAAATGGTAAAGAAAATCATAGCCCAATATCAGGTCTTCTCCCTTGGGTGAATCTATGATAAAGAAATCCCATTCAAAGCTTGGGAAGGAAGGTAAATCAACAACCCACTTGGTGTAATGGGTGATGAACAAGGAAGTGGATTCATTGGAATCCAAAATGAAAAGAGGAATCTTTTCAGGGAGCTCTGACATGGTCAATGAGTACTTGAGAACAAAATTCTTTGCAATAAAAGAGTTTGTAGCACCAGAATCATTGAGAATACTATAAAAAATATCAGAGATTGAAGAAAAAATAAGAAATTTTAAAGATTTCTTGACACTAGTATTCAAAGTGCACAATTGTGCTCTTGAAGGAAATAAGTGAGAACCATTGAACACATCATTATTCCCACTCAGGCTTTTCCCTGCTTGCTAGGGAAGCCTTTTGATGACCCTTGCCTATTCTCAGGCCTCTTGAAGCATTTTTCAAATAAGTGTTTACCACCACAATAATTGCGCAAGCCTTCTTTGATCCTCCTCTCCCTTTCAGAACCGATTAATTTATTGTCCTTATTGAGGAGAGCAGCATGAGGCTTGTCTTTGGACACTTGAAAATTCTTCCCCTTCTTATTCTTCTTGTGATAAGGCTTCTTTGATGATGAAATTTGAGGGGGCTTGGAGGAGTTGGATCCACTGATTGGAGGCGTCTTCTCTTAATGACTACCCTTTTCCTTCTTCCTCTCATGGTATCTGGTATCTAATTCTAAAGTGATGTCCATGAGCTCTTGAAGGCTATCAAAGTTTTCAGGGTGAGAAGCCAATTGGTCCAACAATCTTGATGCCAAGCCCCTCCTATACACATGAATATAGGCCCTTTCCCCCCAGTCTCCATTTCTTGACATTAAACTTCTGAAATCAGCTATGTACAAGGAAACTTGACCACTTTCCATCATTCTCAAATTGTCCAACTCTTGTTCAGATTTTCTGACTTCATTGGGATCACCAAACAGAGTGAATAACTGGGTTTCAAATAACTGCCAGTTATGGAGGAGATAAGATGGGTCTTCATTGGAGATATTTGAGAGATAGGGTTCAATCCATTTGCCAGCTCTACCAGTAATAAAAGAAGTTGAGTAAAGCACCTTCTTCCTTTCAGAGAAGAAGTTTTCTGGGTCATTATGAAAGATTAATTGACAGGATTGAATGAATCCTCTCAATTTATGAGCTTTAGTACCATTAAAAGAATCAGGTGCCTTCATTGATGGAGTTTTGAATGCTGGAGCCTTTGAATTTTCCTTTGGGGCAACTGCTTGAGTGAGTTGTCCCATAAACTGAGTCATTTTCTCCATCATCTTGAGGAAATTTGGTTCAGCTTGAGAGACAGAAGGTTGATTAGAAAGGGCTAGATTTGGAGACTCAGGAGCTTCAGGAGCACCTTCCAAGGCAGCTGCTACTTCAGTCTCCTCAGATTCTTCCTCTTCCACAGACTACTCCCCCTCCTCATCTTCAGCTTCCCCCAATCTACTCCTAGGCCCTTGAGAAACACCAAGATAACGACCCAATAGTCCAGAGAATGATCTTGATCTTCTTGACTTCACACCTCCTCTTCTGGAGGGTGCTGCTCCTTCCATTGGTGGTCCTCTGTCCAAATTTGCACTCAGTTTATGAACTGATGGTGTGTGGTCAAGAGGAGCCCTTGCTGTAGGAGTAAGAACAGCTTTATGTCTCTGGGATCTTGTATTCTTGGCTGGTGGGCTATGCTGAACTGGCATCATGAAAGAAGAATGAATAAAAACTTGATGATACTTTAAATAAAATAAGGCTTGACCAAATCAAATTAAATGAGAATCTTGATTATCTTGAAGAATCAATAAACATTCTTGAAGTGAAAATACTCTGAGAAGTCTTGAAGAATGAAATGACAGAATAAAATTCTTATGGATAATCAATGTCAATCAATAAATTAATTCAAGTCAATCAAGTCAATCCAAAATCAAATCAATTAAGTCTTGAGTAATTCAATCAATATCCTCAAAATCAATTCAATCAAATCAAATCTTGAGGATGAATCAGCTATCTTGAGTATTCAAATCAAGTCAATCAAATCCAATCAATCAAAGTCAAATCAAAGTCTTGAGGTGAAATCAATGTCTTGAGGAATCAATCAATCAATCAATAAATCTTGAGAAATTTCAAAATCAAAATCACTGAATACCCCAAATCAATAAAATCCCTGAATGATGAATCAATTAACCCAAATAATTCCACTCAAATAACCTGATAAAAACCTGAATTCAGACAAAAAGAGAAATGAGAATGATAAAGAATAAAGTGAAATGGTCAGCAGAATTCTTGAAATGAGAAAGAGAATCAATTTTCATTTTAATGAAATGAATGAGATGAAAATTGATGAGAGATAATGAAATCATAAAAATAATAAAATCATGAAGAGATCATAATTGAAGAATGAGAGAAATGAATAAGAATTAATTAAATAAAAGAAGCAATTATGAGTTAATTAAAATAATGTCACAGGGGATCTTTGAAATGAAGAGGGCCTGGCACTCAGTGAATAGACTTACTTATGGAGGGCTCAGAATAAAATACTCAATTGATAATAGTAATGAAGTAAGAAGATAAATTCCTAGTCATAAAATAATAAGCATAAAATGATATGAGAGAAAAACAAAAGCAATAATAAAGAGCCAACCACAAATAATCCTGTACCACTGTTTCAACCTGTTCAGAAAAGAGAAAAGGATTAATAAAGGATATGGCCACCAGGACTCTACTGAACAGGTGAGGGAAGGCAAAGACTAACTTAATAAGTAATAAAATAATATTTCTTAATGAGAAATAAAATAATATTAAATAATAAATCCAATATTTCAATTAACTGGGGGAAAAACCCCCAGGTGGGTGAAAGGGGGCTGGTATATGTGAAAAAGTGCCAGCCTCGTGTTTTAGTGTTGAGAAACCATGACTGTATTATTGAGGAACCTGTATTCGAGATGTGAAACTGTATTGGTGTATTCAATACAGTTATTTGAATCAATACAGGTATTTGCGCCTGTATTGAGGACAGGCCTGTATTTGGGTTTTGCCTGTATTGAGCTGTATTTGGTGAATCTTCCATTAAACCCCTTGCTGATTAGGTGTTGGAAGATTCTCCATTAGTAATGAGTGGTAATGCCCTGCCTTTCTCCATGGCTGTGACATTAAGATTGACATTCTCTTTAAGATTCAAAATAAGTAGTCTTACTATAAGAATAGAAAGGAAATAGGTGTATTATGTTCCACTCAATACAAAATTTGATGAGTTACAGAAATTTAGCTTTAGGGTTTAAATTTCATTATATATATATTATTAGAAAATATTCAAGTAATTGAGACTCTTTCTCATCAATTGAAAATCTCAAAATACAGTGTTCCCAGTATTAATATTCTCCAGCTATTTGTTTCTATAACTGAGCTGTTGAAGCTTTAATATTTATGTAAACTTCTATAAGACAGAACGTACAGATTTCATTTTCTTTAACTTTCATGATATAAATCAATAATGAATGATAATGTATGGGAATTAAAGTAATCCTTTTAATAGTTTTTCTATCCACTCAGATTTCACCAGCCAGACCAAAAAATAATACTTAGGAAAAGAAATCAAATTTTTGTGGCTTGCATATGAGGCTTGAAATTCTTCTAAAACTTCCATTTTGAAATTCAATTTTTGTCCTAGCTTCCACATGTATCCAATTTATTTCCCATGTTGAATTCTAAATGCAACACCTGCTGTCAAGTGTAGTCACTTTGATCATGGTTCTTGAATTATTCATATCTTTACAAACAATATCCAAGTCAGAAAGAGATTATTTTGGAGAGACAGGGTATCAAATAGCCTAGTTCCCTTGACATGCATCCTTCCTGTGGTCTTTCATCCTGAATGGCTCATGACTTGATAAGTTTTTCAAAGCCCTTTTGGAGATTGAGGACTATGTGTGAACCTTAGAGGTATTTCAATATGCCCAAAAGAGCACAAAAAAAAAGTAAGTGATAATTAAAAGGAAAAATTTTATTTTTTGAATATAAAAACAAATCTTAAATTTAAGGTTAAAATTGATGATCAAAATTTAATCATCAATTTATGTCAAATTTCAAAAACGTAAAAATATTTTTTGACTTGAAACAATGGAGTAAAAATAGAGTTTTATGAAAAGTGGGAAAAAGGAAATATTTTTTGGAAAAAATTTGATAAAAATTATTACACCTTTTTTTCAATAAAGAAACATATGAAGCAGGTTTTCAATTGGATTCCTCATAAAAAGAATTAGGTGTGGTCACCTCTGAGTGAAAACTTTTTAACTAAACTCTAAATAAGACTAAATTAATTCTTATTATTTCCTGTATGAGAATCTGAGAATAATAAAAAACTTGAATTGATTCAGACCACATGTGGTGTTAACAACTTATTTTTGGGTTAAAATTGAGGTGTGGTGTGTAGTTGAGACGTTGTGAGGAACTGGAGTATTTTTGATTCAAATTTCAAAATGTTCACCTGAATTACAAATGCAGAATTAATAATTAAGGCTGTGTACTGTAGCTTTTCAATTGAATCACATGTGTAAATTATAGGTATAGTGAATTTGTGGAATTAAAGGGAAAATAAATTGGAAAGATTAATTTTGGGGGGAGAGGTAATCTTGGCTCCAAGGGTGCCAGAATCCCCAAAATTCCTTTCTGAATGTAATGGGATGTCAAACTTTATGCAAAAACTCCTCACTTTTGGCTTGGCATTGAGTCACAGGGCTTGTGACTCAATTGATGATGAGTTTTGATACCAACCAGAGCAGTTTCAACTGTTGACAAGAGGGTGAAAAACTCAATAAAGACATTTCAAACTGGCTTCAAGGTCTTTTAATCACATTCTTATAAAGTTTGAAGGCTATAAACCAACTATCACTATAGCAATGGCTGATTCAAGGGAACAAAATGGCTGAAACTACGGTTCAATGGTGTAATAATTGGATCTTCTGTTTCAGAGTCTTCACCCACATTTTTGACAAAAAAGCAAAATTTTGCCCTCAAGAAGGTTTTATTGATAGAATGTATCTTTATTGAGACATTAGTATTGATTTTATATGTTAAATGAAATTTGAAGCTGAAAAACTAAGGCAAAAACAGTAGAATGTAATACATTTACCAAAACCTAAACTGTGTTTATACTTCACAGTAAAAAAATAAAGAACAAAATCTTTTGAAACTCTTTTTCATAACCTTTTTGTATTTAGTTTGAACAATTCTTTTGTTTCAAATTATTTGATTTAGCTTGCAAAATGAGTCGCTGAATACACTATTACAATTTTACAGTCACAATTACAGCTACAGTTGTAACTAAATTAGATTATCTTTATTCTGGGAATATCAGTGTGGTTCAACAGGAAATGCAAGCTAAAATCAAATTAATTATAATAGCCTAAACATCCAACCATTATATCAGTTAGCTCCAGGTCTATCAAATTCTATGTGCAAAAAAATTGTTTTTTTATTATTTCTGTCACAGTTTTGGAAGGAAATTCCACCTATTTATTAAGAAATATTCAAGTTATGACAAAAATATTGATATAATAAATTTTCCTTTTTTGAGAAAGCCTCAACACTTGAAATTGCATGGTTATAATTATACTGCTAATTACTGCTGCATTTATCATAATAAATACATCACCAATTGTCATAAATAGAGGAATTATTATCCTTTTCAATTATCATACCATTTCAAATCCACATTTATGTTGTCACAAACAATATTTCATGAACATTTCCCTAAAATCATTAATTATTGCTTAATAATTGTAATTAAATAGTTGCTATCATCCATAAACCTGATACTGTAATACCATGACTTGATATTTGATAAATTTTCCATGAAATATGAAGCATAAAAAAGGTATTATGAACAATTAGGGAAAAAAATCAAAAAAATCATAATATACGTTCCATATTCAAGTATTCCTCCTCATTGTTTTTATTTCTTGGTAAAAAATAAATTTGTCAAATTGCGAGCCTTTGTGTATTTCTAATAACATCTGTTTAAGCATTTGAAACTCCTAATTCATGTTCATACCCAAAACTTATTCATCAATGAAAAAAGGAGGGTCATCTTTTTGTAATCCCGGCTCTGAATTTTTTCAACATATTACCTGGAGTAGCTCCATGATTTGTATCATCTTAAATTCACTTTATAAGAAATTTAGTTGTAAAATAATTCAATAACTAATAATCAATACTAAATTGAGAAACTATGGTAATTTTGAGCATTCACCATCTCACATAGAAATGGTGGGATTGTGAAGAAACACTCATTTAATATCCTTGGGTATAAGCGTAATACATGTGTCTGAAGCTTCAAATAACTGTATAAGTACATAAATATTTCATTTTATATTTCGTGACTCTTTACATATGAAAGGAATAAATATAATATACTGAATAAATGCTCAAGGGGGGAAATCAGTTAGGAGAGCCAGGGCACCAAGAAGTTTAATTCCCTTGCGGTGGAGCCTTACTATGAGTTCTGATTCAGAATGGAAAACAAAATAATTGATCACTTGAAGCCCTTTTGGAGCTTGATAACTATCGCTAAGATCCATTAATGCATGAGAGATAAAACTACAGCTACAATTTTCGGTCTTAAACCAGGAAATGAGCACCTTACATGTCACCCTGTGACCCAAAAACAGAGCACCGGAATGATACTCAGAATACCATCAATTATGGTAGCTCAAAGAGGGAAAAACCACTTCTACCTTTACTAAACTGAGTAAATATCCAATAATCTCACAAGGCTACATACTGAGATAGGAAAATATAGGAACTACAGGTGTCAGACCATCTAAAGAGTAAACCCCCTCTCTTTCAGAAAATATTGTTCTTCTTCTGGGAATAAGCCTTTTTTTCACTGAAATATTAAATATTCTTTTTTTATGATATAAAATCATGTGGGACCTTCTTCTGAATCACTGAAAGAGGATTATAGATCGGTAATACTCTTGAGTCTTTATCATAAGAAGAAAAAATCTACACTGTTACACCCACTTAAAATATTAAAAAGAAAATGGTTCAAACATCCAAACATACTTTAGAGGTCACTTTTGACTGAGTGAGAAATTGTTTTGAGCCCTGTATCCTGAAAAATGAGAAATATATCAAGCTCTCCAGTCTATGATACCACAACATCTTGTAAAGAGTGGTAATGTGGGATATTCCCCCATATAGCTGAATCATGATGTTTAAAATCTGAGAAGAAATGGGCGAAATGTCAAGGCTAGTTCTAGCAGGCTCTTCTTGGAAGGATGAGAATAGGATAACCTCTCAACAGAGGATCTAATAATATTTCATTACCTGAGAAGAAATGGGCGAAATGTCAGGGCTAGTTCTAGCAGGCTCTTCTCGGAAGGATAAGAATAGGATAACCTCAACAGAGGATGAAGAGGTTATACAGCGAGCAGACAACTTTGGTATATAGCTATCTACATCTGTGACATCTAGATCTATGTTTCACTTAGGTTACAACGATGCTTATAGTTGAGCTTCTAGTACCTTCTTGTCAACATGAAACCCCTCTTTACAAAATCAATTAAACATTTTTCTACTTTTATTGCTCATAGTTTTCTCAATATTAGTACTCAGGGAATTCCTACAGCATTTACTAATAAAGCACTGTACCCTGAATGGGTAAAATGGAAAGATTTAGTTTCAAAGCCCCATCAGTTCCTAAATCCCAGACTTTGTGTGTTTGTTTGGCTACAAAGCAACCCCATTGAGCGAATATTGTCCCCTTTTCAAGGTTGTAAGGGGTTATGCTTATATTTAGACCCTTTTTTGAAATAAAGGAGAATTTCTTCCCTAGGAAAAATTCCTCATCCTCTTATCAGAAATATTCTGGCCTGGCTACCTTTTCTAAAACATGAAGCAACCTTTAAAGCTACTGATAAGCTTATGGTATTGAAGTTTTTACCAGTCTTCCTAAGAAACGAAATAAGAAATTAGTGCAACCAGGTATTTCAAAACACTTATCATCACTACCATCTAATAATAGAGCCCTGTTTATTTCCATTTTTAATCTATTTTTTGTCACATTTATAGTTTTGTTTCCAGATAATACTCCTCTAGTTGCAATATAAAGTCAACCTGACATTATACTCCTGTAAATATTTCAAATATTGTTTATGAATAATGTACCTAATTGAAAACACTAATTAAGAACTAAATCGGATTGGTAAGAATGAAGCTCAATTTGGAAAATGTTTTCTTTTACCTACAAGCTGTAATTAAATAAAAAATTAAACAATGGAGGGATAGAATATTTTTACCTAAATTCATAAATATTTTTATCTTTGCTAGCTCATTTTACAAATTACTCCCAATTTATTTTTCTAAATTTAATATAAAAGAAAAGATACTACAAGACTCACACAAAAGAAAACCTTTTATTTAATTGGAAATACTGTTTCCAATCGTGAGAAATAATTCCTTTATTCCAAAAAATATCAATTAAATTATATATATTATTTCTCTTGGTCTTTCTGCGAGGAAATCCTTCTATAATTAAAGGTCTTTGAGCTGAGATGGTGTCATATTTGATGATAAAAATAAAAAATAAAGACCTTTTTAAATCCCAAGAGCGAGTTTAAAAATCTCTTTAAAAATTTATAAATGTTTTTTGATTTGAGTTATTTATAGACTCCAATTTGATGCTATAAAGGGGCTTCTCTATCTTTATTTTTGTGTGTTTTGGAGGTCTTTCTGAAAATCAGAATTTTCAAGTCATTATCAACAAGTAAGTGTTTATAATTATAGTTTTACTCATAAAAAAAATTTATTAGACGTTTTATTTACCCTTTTTTATTGATTTTCTAATGCAGAGAATAACACCTTTTTTCTTATAGCTTGTATTTGAGTAAAAACTTTGGTTTCAAATTGTAAATCAGATATTGTAACATGAACTCAGCTTAATGTCTTTGAATCAAACGATATTGAGTTCTTGAATGGAATATGAAACATTAAAATTGAATTTGGACTAATTTTTCCCAATATTTTACTTTGAATGTTTGAATTTACAGGTCAAATAAAGTTTTGAGTTTTAAATTTATTTTTATTATACTTATTAATATAGGAAAACAAATGCAGAGCTAAAATTGTCATCTTTTCACTTTGAAAAAATAAGTCTGCAGTCAATTTTACAGCATTTTTCATTTTTATAAAGTTTACAGAGATTCAAAAATATATGAAAGAATTGAAAAAGTTGAGTTTTCTGTAAAAATATGACAAATCTAGATCCTTAATTGACTTTGAATTACAGAAATAAAACAAATAAACAAATTTGTGAATTATGAATTGATATTGAGAAAAATTGAGTAAAAATATGGTTAAATATTATTAGTGAAGACGCTAAAAAAAATCTAAATATAGGCTTCCTTTCAAATTTCAAAGATTAAATACAATCCCTCAATTCTTCTTTCAAAATCTTAAAATTACAAATCTTTATAAGTCTTATTTCTAGATCAACAAGAAATGGATTCATTTTCTATATTTTTTTTTCAAAAAAATGGGTTTGGGATATGAACTCTTTATATATATAAATTCTATTTCTATTTTAAAAATCATTATATATCTTATCAATTGAAGAAAAGCTCAATTATGAATGGAAAATATCCATAATAACGATTTTATGATGATTTTAATGTATTGTCACGCCCAAAAAGGTGCAAAAGAGAATCGTATGGAGTTTTCCTATAAACCAACAATATTCATGAGATGTACAGATCTTTATAGAAAGAATTCAAGAGAAAGATGATTTACGTTTTTCAATGAGATTAAATATTGCGTGATTAATAAAGATTATTAAAAGAAGTTAAATTTATTAATTTTTTGAAACACTTTGAGTAAAAAAAGACATTTTGGAAGCTTTGAATCCCTTTTCTTCTTTTTTTAGCAGATTGAATTAGAAATTCATGATCCATATATTCTTCAAAAAATAATTAAATAAAATATATTATCTATATTCTTATGGAGGCAGTAGTAGTTCAGTTATAAATATAAGCTTACATATTCATAAATTAAAGATATTAAAAAACAAAATATATTATTTTTGAATATTTAAAAACATAGTGTTATATTTTTCATTTTAGAAATATTTTGGAAAGAAAGTAAAAATTGTAATATGAGAAAAAGACTCCAAATTTCTGCCCTTTAGAGCATCAAAATTGCTTAAATCAGCTCCAAATAAGCTTAAAGCACCTTCCAATAAGCTCAAAATCCTTCCAATTAGCCATCAGATTGTCAAAAAGAGCTTTAAAACATATCCTGCTCCACAAAATGTAAGGATGACTCCATGATAGAGTAATTAAACATCTATAGCTATGAGTGTGACCCATATTAGTAGCTACAAAGAGCTTAAGAGGCTCTACTGTGGAATCCCATGACAGTTCAGCTGAATAAACTTTTTTTTTATGAGAATCATGTATATGAAAGAGGATACCAATAGCATGAAATCACTTTTAAGAGAAAATGACAGTAAAATAAGCATGGAAGAACACAAATGATATGTTATTAAGGAATATTGACCACAGGTTTTCTCTGCCAGTGTCACCCCACTGCACTATCCAACACACAATTGTGATTTAAAGTACCCAAATAGAAGACATTTGTCAATTTTCTCTGTAAATATTCTTTTATGTATATATATTTTTAATATGCTTAAATATAAGCAATTGGGTCAAGGTGTGGAACAAACACCTTTTGAGGTATTAATTTTGGGAAATTTCATGTATTTTTTGCTGTTATGAACCACCCAAAGAAGGGATAAGCATCGTTAGGTTCCTTTTAATAATTGAATGATTAATTTTGAATACTGAAATAATTTATGGTTGAATTGGAAAGGCCATATTACATCAACCTTTCTATTAATGTGACCCCCAAATTTCTCATTGAAGCTGTAGAAATTTAAAGTGAGACTGGATGTTGGAAGGGATATGGTATGTATTAATTTGTTTTATGTTTCAACCCTCCCACTTTCCACAAAAACCACACAATTATCTGGCTTCCCACAGCTTACCTGAAGAACTTTGCTTCCTTTTGAAATGAGTCAGCAAATAAGATACAGATGGAGAACCAAACTTCCCCTTGGATGTGGAAGGTCCCTATAATCCCTTACTGTGGAGTTTTCTAACTTTAAAGTATGAAAAATCTTGAAATAATGATCCTTACTAATGACAATTTTATTCAAGCTTGATGTTTTTTTTGCATTATATTCTTTTTCTCTATTACTTGTGTGATCCATTTTTGTGAAGAGGGAAAAATGGTTTTATTTCATCTGAGTTTTTAGAATGATTGTCCCATGTATTTCACCTTCCAAATTAAAGCTCATTAGTATGTTAACTCAGTTAAAAGAATACTAATGACTTACTTGTTTTATTATTTGTTGGAATTTATTGCAAGAGTCCAATCACACTTTCACCTGAAAACTCCAAAATACCGAGCATTGGTCCCCATATCTTCATTTGTTGAGGGATATGCAAGCAATAATGATGGTTTGGCTTCAGTTTTGGGTTGTTGTAAAGATTCTTTGCATTTTTCAAATAAAAATTGTAAGCTATTTTGAATTGTCCTGCATACCTTTCTGTGACCGACCAGCTGCACACAATTTGGGTACATTCTATCACATCACCAGTGTTTTGAAGAAATATACCTTGTTTGGGATTTAAAGGAATATCTTCCATTTCTCCAATGAGAATTTCAGGAATGATAAGTGATAAGATCAAGGTGAGAAACGTTAGCCAATCTGAGGCTTTCAACCATCCATGTTTTGATTTGCCCAAGTTTTGAGGGAGTGCACCCACATCTTGGATAATTTCACAAAAAATTTCAAACATTTCCTGAGTGAAAAAAGCCCCCAGTATTTCCTTGACCAAGAAGAAAACTATCCTGTGAGTTATCTATTTCATTGTCTGATTCCATTCAAACTTTATTGGTCTCTCAATACCCTTCCATTCTCAGCCTTATAGCTCTTCTAGTTAGTGCTATCTTTTTTTGAGTTTTTCTTGTAAGAGATCCTGAAAGCCCCACCAATTTAAAAAATGCTCTTGCAAGACTCCTTCCAGCCATGCATGCATTATTCCAAGGCTGGTATGCTTGGTGGGTTTACAATAGGGTAAATGATTGAGCTCTGACCATTGGACTCCAGTTCTTATGCAAATCTTGTCTTGTTCCATAGCTGATTGTGCTGAATTCCATTCTTGAGCTTCTTCTAAAACTCCATTATAAGTGTGCCAAGTACCCAGTGTTGCTTTACTAATATAATCTAAACTAATCTTACACCATGGACAGAACTGTTTTTCTGGGTGTGAAGCAAATCATGCAGCTTTGTGTACTGCCACCAAATCACGCAAAGGTGGATGCAACTGAATATATGTTCTTTATCCAAGGGGGTGTTTGTATCTTTTAATCTCAATACCATCTTTAAGCCAGAGTAGTTCATTGACAAATGGTTTGAGGATATTTGACATATTTGTAACATTAGGTGCATTTGGTCTTGGGATGATTCCATGGACTAAGGTGTATGCAGGTTTTTTTTGCATAGAGGGTGGTAAATGAAAGCATGTCAATTTAATAAGTCCTAGAAATTCCTGTTTGACTGCTTGTTTATTACCTCTGGGATTAAACCAATCAATGAATAGAGAAAATACAAGCTTGAGGGGTGCTTCATCAGACAAGACTGGCCTTACCATATGTTTCCAGGAAAGGGCTTGTTGAATATCTTGAATATATGGGAGAGTAGTGACGATTTTGGCCCAATTTTCAACTTCATTTTCCATTCTTTTTTGCCCAAGAAACAATTGAAACCATCTAGTTCTTTATTTTGTGTAGGAAACACAAATAGGATTGCTTATTTTTAGAAGCTTGTTCTTGTGGACCTGGGAGTTTTGACAATTGGCTATACCTTTGTCTTGTAAATCACTGTAGAAAGTATTTTCCTTTAAGAGAGGAAAAGCACAGTTTTTTCCATGTGGTTATTCTTGGTAAGTGCAAGTCATAGGAATATCTCTTCCTTTGTATAAGAAAAAGAATTCCTGACAAGAAACAACTTCATCGAGGTCAGCTTGAAAGCCTAAGTTTTTAATCAAGGTATGTGGATCTGAGGAAATTTTCTTTTACTGAATGAGATGTCTGGTTCTTGCTGGTATGCTAAATTGATATCAACAATGAATTGAAAGGCAATACGGAAATTTTCTTACCTTAAAGAACAAAATAGATGTAGCCAAATGACAAATATAAGAGCTAGTCCTAGGGCTGTTAAACAGGTAGTAAGAAAAGGTAAAAGTGTTGGGTAAAGATTTGACACAGCTTCAAAGGAAGAGCTATCCTTTGGAACTATTGAGAGTTTTTCTTAAGAATTAGGCCTTCTAGAGTTGCTGGAAACTGAGGTTTCAAATTGAGATTGTGGGAAGGATGTACTAGCTTTCCAGTGCAACTTTGAATTGGCAATATTGTGTTGAGTATGCTTGCATTTGCTTCCACCAGAAATGAATATTCCTGACTTGACATATCCATCACAATTGGTCCACGTATAAGTAGAGCACTGTGTACACTGACAGAGAACCATAATGGATGGTTGAAAAATGGGAAATGATGATGGTGTTGACAATCTACTTGTAAATCTGACAGGCTGGAGATTATTGAATGGAAATGACAATGGAGCTGGGTAGGTGTGTGCAGGCGGAAAGGTGCACGGATTACCAATTGTTGTGCTGACAATTTCTCACAATTGTCAACAAAATGTTGCTAGTGTAAGGAGGATCTCTAAAGTTGAAATCTGGCAAGGTCATGGGTTTAAGACACAGTGGCAACATTCCCAGAATTTAGAATTTTTGGGAAAGTGAGATTCCTGGAAGTTTTGGGAATATTTAAGAAGATTTAGGAATTTTGAGGAAGAATACAGGCAATACAGGTAAATAAGGAATACAGAAAGTCATTCCTATGTTTTTCTTCAGAAAAATGTGAAAGCAAACCCTCAAGTCAGCCCTCAAAGACCAGAAAACTATAACACATCAAAATAAGGTGAGTTATTAGTAAAAAATTGAGTAATACATGGAGATAAGGGCTCCAAGGCCAAAATATAAGGTTTGACTGTATTTCACAGCCACATGTCACAAACATGTCATGTGAATCGGTAAGATAGAAATGAATTAATCTGATTTGTCAGAAATACATCACATCATTATGAAAAGTGAAGTGAAGCAATCTGATTGGTCAGAAATCTAGACTGGTGTCACATCACAACACGTTGCCCCTGCAAATCCAAAATTGAATTTTGCACAGCTTTTTACAGCCACTAGGGGCTGAAAAGTCTTAAGTCCCCTCTTTTTTGAACTCCCATGGAGGGCCCCATGGATATAAATAGAGGCCCTCTCTCCCACTTTTTCCCTTTTCCCCATCTAGAAATTGTAAATTGAATTTATTTTTTCTGAACCCTCTTCTAGGCTGTTAGACTAGAGATTCATTTGATACATTAAGCCTAGTAACTGAGGTTCGTTGTTGACATACATCAAGAGAACCAATAGTGTGAAAAGACTTTAATTCATCCCTTACTAGCAGGTAGACTAGTGCCTTATTTAATTAGGAGCTTAAAGATTGAAGCTCATGAGAAAGGCATCTCTGGAGTTTAGCGTTTAAATCCTTGAAAGTAATTTTTAGAGAGTTTTAAAAGAAAACCATCAAAAAAAAGTAATTTTGTATGCTTTAAAATAGAACCTAACCATTTTTAATTAGTTGTGGGCTAGTTTTTTTGTTGTAAACTTCCTCAAAGAGAGTAATTTTGCTTGTTTCAAAAGAAAACCTGCACAACCAAAGTAATCTTGCTACTTTGAAAATAAAAGTAGATTTTTTATGTATTGGGTAATACCTAGTAAATTTTCATCAAGGAACAGAAAAGAACAAAATTAAATTAAATAGTTTAGTGTTTGGTTCAAATTAATATTTAACCTATAAAAATGAGCTATTATTATTATCAACAACCCAGAAGAGATCATATAATTCATTATTACAACAAAACACCAAAAAAACATTTAATTACCAATATTATAGTATATTATTGACAATTATTAGATTATTAGCCTATCCATCAAATTATAAAGGGCTTGAAATATACTTTTACCCTTCAAAGTTTGCCATTTCAGAGAGTTGAACATTGTTGTTATCCTAGCTATTAGTTTCTATATTTACTCAAGAATTATCAAGAAAATAAGATTTTGTGGTTTTGTATTATAAAATAGTGTTTACTGTTATTTATTTATTTTTTATTATTATATTACTTCATATATTTGTTTACAATTTTTTGGTGGAATCCACTCAGCCTGCTGAAAGTTTTAAAAAGAATTTATTTGTTAAGGTTTTAAATATCCATTTTTTGGGTAGAACAAAGTCTTATTAGATATTGTTGAGTCTAATATTTTATGATCAAGCCACTATCAATAATAACAATCAATTTTGTGAACTCAGTAAAGATAACTTAGCATATTAGGAAGGGCAGTCTAGATCATTCTAGCACACAAGCAGAGCAAGATTTACATGTCTCAAACAGAAATTTCAAAACTGTTTTCTTGTAATCTCCCCTTCGGGGTACTGCCTTATTTTATCCCATATGCAGAGGAGTTCCCACACTACTATTATAATATAGTAGTAGTTAAATGTGAGCCTTAGAGGTAATTTCAGATACCCAAAAGACCACAAATAATAAAACAATATACAATTAAAAATAAAAAAAATCATTTCTATTATCCAAACAAAAATTGAAATAGAAATATAAGCTTATACACAAAAATTAAAATTTAATTATAATTTAGAAATGAAAAAACATTCAAATTTAAATTTATGCAAACACATTTTAACTTTAAAAAAATAAGTAAAAATGAATTTCCAACAAAAATAGAAAAATTAATATATTTTTGGAAAAAGAGTTAAATACAAATAATTATAACTTTTCATCATACAAAGGAGCATATGAGAATTATTTCACTATTGGACTCATAAAAAATAAGGTGGGGTCACATCTGGGTAAAATTTATTTAACTAATTTCTAAATACACTTAAATTAAGTTTTTAGTACTTTCTGTAAAAAAGCTGAAAATCCTCCAAGCGTTAATTTAATTCACATCACATGTGGCATTAACCATCAATTCCTGTGTCAAAATTGAGGTGCTGTGTGTGGTTTAGAAGCTATGAGGAATTGAAGTATTTTCAATTGAAATGTCAAAATGTGCACATGTATTACATAAGTGAACTTTAATTTACATATGAGGTGTCAATTATTACAGTTGTGTACTGTAAAAAGTCAATTGAACTACATATGTAAATTATAAGTATAATACACAATGAGGAATTGAAGAAAAAATGAATTGGAAAGATTGATTCTGGGGGGAAAAGGATTCTTGGCTCCAAGTGGGAGTCAGAACCCCAAATTCCTTGCTGACAGGAATGAGATGTCAAAATACACCCAAAGGTTCATTACTTTTGGCCAGGAATTGAGTAACAGGGTCTGTGTCTCAATTGATGGTGAGGTTTGGATACAAACCAGGGAAGTTTTAACTGTTGTCAAGAGGGTGAAGCTACCCTTAATATAAAACAAACATTGAAAAACAGTTTTAACTGGTTTTGACGTCTCTTACACACATTATGACATATTTTGAAGCCTTAAAACTAGGTATTACTATAGCAATGGCTGATTTAAGGGTCTAAAATGGCTGAAAATAGCAAAAAATGGCCAGAACCAGCCCTTTTTGGTCTAAACCAGGGTTCAATGATGCCATAATTGGATTTTCTCTTGTAAGAGTGTTTTTCACGACTTACAAGAGCAAGTTTTACTCTTGGGGTAAGAGAATTGATGGGTATAAAAGAATGTCTTCTTTTCCCCACTTTTCTCTTCATGTTAGAATCTTTTCCTTTTATAATTAATTGAAACACTGTTAAACCAATCAGTAAGAGATTCAAACTTCCCTTTTCATATCATTTTAAACCTTTTAGACACTTGAAAAAATCATCATAATCATTTTTTGTAAGTCTTGAAATCATTTTTACCCCTGAACCATGCCATAAGTGAATTAAAGCATCTTTCATCACTTTTAGCTTTGTCACTTTGTTTCCAAATTCACTCTGGTAACTTTTGGGTGTGTTTTACCTTTAATAATATTTTGAAATACTTGCCTTCATTATTTTGCTCAATTAATTCCAATTGAAATTGCTCTTGAAGAAATTTCTTTTGTAGGCTTAAATATCTCTTGTAGAGTATTTTTGGATAAATTTTTATTGTTGGTAAAAAAAAATCTTTATAATATTATTTTTTTTATACTAATAAATATAAAAAAAATGAAATTGGCATGTTTTCTCTTAAAAATCTTCTTTCATACCATTTTTAATCAATTTTTACCTCAAACAAATTTTGAGGACAGGAAAAGTACTTGATCTTTAATTAAAGTTTCATATCCACACCTTAAATTTGGGGGCCCAGCCATGATATTTTACCTGTGACATATATTTTTAATCTATTTGAATCCCTTTTCTTATATTACAAAATTTAGAAAAGCCATGAAAATACTTATAATTCAAAAATTTCATAAGTAATAAACTTTTTCATATTATAAGTGAGGCTTTATTTTTCATTTCTCTTTTTAAAAATCTTTTTTCACTTGAATAATTGATTTTTTCATTAATTTTAGTGTCTGATAACATGGTAAGACAAGGGAATATTGACACTGCATCAACAGCTACCAGCATTATTCTTGCCAGTACTGCCAATTCTGACTATAATAGCACAGTTATTATAACTCTGAACAATTAACCAGAGACAATTTCTTCTGAATTAATGAACTTGGACATAAGTAATACCCTTCAAAAGGCAAAGAATTTGGCTAATAGTAAGTTTTTTGAAGTAGAATTACTATTTTCAAGCTTTTAATCATAAAATATGCCTTCAACCAGATCAGGAGCCGGCTATAACCCCTCAAGCAGCTCCCAAAAAGGTTATTGATGTGGATATGGCAGAAGGCCATCAGTTACAGAAGGACAAGGGTCAGTAAATGGATCCCAAAATGACAAATTATGCCATTCTGAAGCTGATAATACTGTTTTACTTTCAAAGAGAGCTGAACATGCCACAAGAAGCCTCAGTGGACATATACAAGGCCAGTGAGAAGACCTAAAACAATGCATTGAAGCACAAAGAGTACCATATTGTTGCAGATCTGTGGAAAAAGATGCATGTATTCTTACCTGACTGTGAGAAAATTCCTGGGCCATACCAACACTTGCAAGTTACTCGATGGATGGCATCTACTGATGGAAAAGAAAAACATGATTCTTTTAACAGAAGAATGGACGAAAAATAACCATCCCCCACCCAAGCAAGTGCCAAAGAAAGCCCCAGTAGCCAGCAGCAGCAATTACAACATGAAAAAGAAGCCACAAGCTCAGAACAAGGGCAAAGGCAAGGCACCAGCCACAAACCCCTACAGCCAGGAATACAGAATCACAAAGATTTGGAAGGATGTCATGGAAAATGTATTTCAGATAGCCAGAACAATGATGGAATTGCAGAAAAAGGAGGAAGCCAGATTAAAATATCAGAAAGAATTTCTGATATTCTAGATGGCCTTCCAAACTTCTATATAGCTATAAATGACATGAAAAATCATATTTCTGATAAAGATTCATCAATTTGTAGCAATCTTAAGGCAAATAAATGAAGTCTGAGCTACATAAATGAGACACTTATCTTCTTTGAAAAAGCTTTCAAAACAATTAAAACTTCCAATAATGACAATAAATTTGGAAATAAGTTAAATTAACAATCTTCCATTATTAATGAATTGACAGAAACATTTTTTCAATTCAATATTGATGACATAATTGAAGAAAGAATAAAAAAAGCCATAAGTATTATCAAAGAACATAATAAGAAAGTCCTTCATGATATTGCAAATTTATTCACTGAAGTAAAGACATATACAATTACCTTTAAAAAGGGTTTTGAAACCTCACAGCATAAAGTCACTTCTGATAATACTAGACAGACAGAATTATGGCAAGAACTAACGAGTAAGGAAGACATGTATAAAATTGAATACACAGCTTGCAGCATGTGTTCAGAAATTTCCAAAGGTGTAGCAACAGTAAGATGAATGATATTGAACAATTACTGCACACCTTACCCAGAATTTCTACACCTGTGAATCAAAATGAGGGTGCAACAATTCCCAAACCACAGGTATTGGATGTTGAAAATTCACAGTTAAAAAATAAATTTTCCACTTCTTTTCATAACTCGGAACCAGCAATGAGCCAAGCACTCTTGAAAGAAGTACTAAAGCTTAAAGAATGGTCTCACTTCAGTGGTTAAGGAGAATATGACCATATGGAATTCATCAGAGGTATTGAAATGATTAAAGAAGATTTTGAAGAACCTGACAAATTAGTAACAGCAAGATTTAACACCTTTTTTACCAGATAAGCCACAGATGGTATATAAAACTGAGACAGGCACATGGCAACCAAAGTTGGACTTGATGGAAAACCCAAATTGAAAACAAATGGTCCAACGATTCTTGGAGATTTGAGGTTTAAATAGCATTTGAATCTGCCAAATTTAATTTTGAAAAAGACAAAGATTTACCATGGTTTTTCCAACAAAAAGATAGATTAACAGCATTATATCCTGACATTTCAGAATTTATTATTCACAGAAAAATTCCAAGACAATGTGGAGGTGACTTAGAGCATGCTGTCAAAAGCAGGACTCCTGAACAATCTTCAGCAGAAGATATCATTAATATATTGGTAGAAGTAACCACCAGAACCAGAATTGGTTTTGGTAGGGTGAATCTAAAAACAAGGCTTATTACACCTTGGAAAGATTCTGTGGACAAGTGTCAGCCTGTGACTCAAAACTAGAGCACAAGCATGATAGCCAAATACCATAAACCAATGGTAAATCCAAGATACCACCAAGACATGGAGCTGAGTCAAATTAGCTCAAAAGTTATCAAAGGAAAGAGGAAACTCACCTCTTTCCAAATATACAAGTCCCATCATCATAGGGCAAAGAATAACAAAGTTATTACTGAGCATAAACCTTATTTTTCACCTCTCATCTGAAATACAGATTAAGAGGCTCAACCCCATGAAATGGGTATTCAAATTGAAGCTCTAAGCCAGGGCGTACCAATGGTACCAGCCAAACTGAGCTAGGACCATTATTACAGAAGTTATGGCCAAGTTAAGGCCAAATAAGGGTGAATAATATATTCACCTCCCATCTAGCTTCTACAGTTTTAGTGTGAAATACCTAAAGTGGGGTCTTTTTGGAAAGATAACAATAAGGGCTATCTTATGGTTCCATTCCTTTTCCCATATCCCATCTATAACAAAAGGTATGAGGCAAACAAGCCCAATACAGCTTTTTTCCTAAAACATGTGTATGTACAAAACCCTTGTACATGGCATAACTTTGCCATATTTAATGATAACCATATCAAGTTAGGTACTATTGTTTAGACCACATACAGGGCTACACACTGAACCAATTTCAAGGTTGATATCTCAAAAACTGATAAAGGTATGGCTTCTTTAAGGTCAAAATCCTACAGTGTGGCCAATACAGCCTTACCATGGGATAATATCCCATAACTATCATTATGAGGTGTCAAAAAGACAACAAAACCTGTTTTTACTTCATTACCTAATTGTTCATTCAATACTGGGGTCACATAAAGGTTCTGTACAGCATTCTATGCATCATACATGTCAGAATCAGGCTAAGTGGTCCCCAGATGAAACTTTTCACCCTGTATTGGTGAAGACTGCCCAGATGTGGTATCAAAGCCACATCTAAGCCCAATACAGGCCTTTTGCAAACCACAAGCCTGTCCTAGAGATTGAAAAATCTTCACTTCCTCTACATGAAAAGGTCTAGCAGCATTTTAACTCCATTTCAGGATAAAAGGAGGACTTTTCACTGCCAGAAAAGGAATCCCCATCCTGCTCTTAAATTCTTACGTAATACAACTGTCAAAAACAGTTATACTCTTGGAAAATAACAAGGTTTTACTTTAAACTCAAGTATTGTAGCTCTTATCATAGTAATCCAACTGGTAAGACTGCACCCAGGGCTTTCAGAAGCACTCACCACCACTATATTATTATAGTAAAGCCCTTATTATCTTATTTTAAACCCTTATTACAATCAAAAAATCTTTTTATTACCATTTTTTCCATGTCACAGTCATAGTTAAAGCCTTTAAATACAATTTAAACCTTTATCATAGACTCATCCTGACATTTTGGGGGCCTGGCCATGTTTTTTTTACTTTTTGGACCTTATACGTGAGTTTTTCTCTCATGTTCTTTATTCTGACAAATTGTTTCATGTTTTTAGGCATAATGTTTTAAAAAAATATATATAATATATATATATTTACAGTGGTATATGTCATATACCACCATTATTTATCTTCTTTAATCATATTGTGGCATGGTTGATTATAATTTAATCACCACAAAAGCTCTTATTTTGGTGTGTTTTACATATAAAAACACTTTAAGCCATAAATAAAGTCCTTTTTTGATTAAATAAGGACACCTCTTACTGGAAAACCAACATTTGGGGTGTGGTTGGGTGTATTGTTAATTCAATTACCCTCTTACATACCACTTTTATTGGATTATACTTGCTAATTACAAGTTAATCTGTGAGATACTGGCATACAAACAGTGTACCAGATATCTGTAAGGTGTATTTCTGACGTGAAATTGTTAATTAAATTACACTGTCATTATACAAGGGCATATTGTAGTAAAATACAAGGCCAGAGGCCATGCTTAGACATGCAAACAAAATTTCAAGAAGTATTAACTGACATTAAGCCCTCTTTGCCTGTTTGATTCAGTGGAAGAAAACTGAGGGCTGTCAAAAGCCCTGGGTGCAGTCTTACCAGCTAGTTTACTAGAATAAGAGCCACAATACTAAGTTTTGAAGTATAAACTGATTATTTTCCAAGAGTATAACTGTTTTTGACAGTTGTACTATGTAGGAATTCAAGAGCAGGATGAGGAAACCTTTTCCGGTAGAGAAAAGGCCTCCTTGTATCCTAAAATGGGGTGGAATGGCCCTCTAGACCATCCACATAGAGGAAGTGAAGAGTTCTTCACTTCATAGTACTGGCTTGTGGCTTCCACAAAGCCTTTATACACTGTATTGGGCTCAGATGTGGTTTTAAAACCACATCTGGGCAGGTTTCACCAATACAGGGTGAAAATTTTCATCTGGGGACCACACAGCCCTCTTCTGAAGTGTATGACACATAGAATGCTGTACAAAACCTATATGGGACCCAATCATTTAATGAGCTATGAGGTATTGGAATATGAACATGCTTCTTTGTCTATATGACACCTCATAATCATGGTTGTGGGATGTTATCCCACATTAAACATGTATTGGCCCAATTGTTGGATTTTAACCTTAAAACTGCTATACCTTTGTCAGTTTTTGAGATATTGTGCTCAAGGTTGGTTCATTGTGCAGCCCTGAATGCAATATACACAATGGTACCTCATTTGGTATACATAACATTAAATGTGGCAAACATATGCCGGGTACAAGTTTTGTTATTCATACATATGATTTTCTCAATATCTGTATGGAGCTTATTTGCTCCATAACTTTTGTTCTAGATGAGACATAGAGAAATGAGAGGCACAATCAGATAGACCTGATTGCTCCCTTTCCAAAAGAACCCCACTTTAGGTATTTCACAATAAAACTGTAGAAGTTAGATATGAGGTGAATCTTTTGTTCACCAATGTCTGACCTTATTTTGGCCATAGCTCTTGTGATTTTGATGCAAGCTCAGTTTGGCTAGTACCATTGGATAGCCCTTACCTAGAGCTTCAATTTGAATACCCATTTGATGGGGTTAAGTCTCTTTTCCTGGATTTCAGATGGGGGTGAAAAATAAGGTTTATGCTCAGCAACAACTTTGAGCAGTAATGACTTTTTTATTCCTTGTCCTATGATGGTGGGACTTGTTTATTTGGAAAGTTGTTGGTTTTGTCTTTCCTTTGATACCTTTGGAGCTTATTTGGCTCAGCTCCATGTTTTGGTGGTATCTTGGCTTTACCATTGGTTTATGGTACTTGGTTTTCATGCTTGTGCTCTGGTTTTGAGTCACAAGCTGACATACCCTCCCTCCAAAAAAGACTCATTATTGATGAGACTTTTAACTCCTCCTAGATGTTCTGAATCTCCTTAGATGAAGGTTTCCATCTGGTATGGCCTCTTCTGCCAACCATTTATCTTTGTCTGCTGTCTGGTTTTTAAATCTGACCAAGTATTGTCTCTGATCTTTACCATTCATGCTAATCTTCCTGGCCTTTATAATTTTCTTCACAGGGCTAGGGAAGTCTTCCCACTTCCAATATCTCTGGTGAAGTGGGATTTTTCTTCCTGGAGGGGAACTTGTCCTCCTCTGTTTGGAAGTATGGATTAACCAAACTCACTGGGAATACTGGGTGCTTCCTAGAAAATTCCTCTGTCGGTTTTACCTCAACTGAATTTTTCCCTATCAGTTTAATGATAATGAAGGGCCCTAACAATGAGTCTCTTATCTTTTTAGGTCCCTTAAGATTGTTGAAGTTGATTGTGGAAACTAGCACTTGGTCCCCTTCTTTAAAGTCAAGTTCCATATGGGATTTGTACCACATCTGTTTGTTGTATTCTTTTGCCTTAGCTATGCATTTAGCAGCTGTATCACAAGCCCTCTTCCACATATCATGGAAGTATTTGGCTGTTGGGCGGATATTCAGAAGATTCTTCTTCAGGTGATCCACAGGAAATAGGGGGTTCCACCCTTTTTCTTCCATGGAAGGTGATTCCCCTGTGGTAGAGTGCTGACTTGTGTTTTAAGCCAGTTGGACTGCTGGTAGTAGGGTAACCAATTCATGGGTATATCCTTCATTGTCCTTGTATTCCATGCCATATGCACAGAATCTTTTGATGATATCTTTCATGGTCTGGATCATCCTTTCAGCTAAACCATCTGTCTATGGGTGGTAAGCTGTGGAGAATGCAAGTTTTTGACCTAGCATGTCATAGAGGTTGGTCCAAAATTGTGATGTAAATTTCAGGTCCCTGTCACTAATAATGCTAATAATGATTTTTGGGACTCCGCATGTGGATATGAAGTTATTCCAAAATAACAAAGCTGTATTAATTGCTGTGTCCTCCTTGTGACATGGCAGGCACCTCACACTTTTACTGAACCTATCAACTATGATCAGGCAAGAATTGAAGTTTTCTCTGCCTTCTGGGACATGTCCTGTGACCCAGTCCATGTTTATGGTTTCCCATGGGTGTTTGGGTTCTTCTATGGGCTGAAGTAGCCCATAATTCTTCTCATGTTTCATTTTTGCCTTCTGGAATCTTTCACAAGTGTTCATTTATTCACCCAAATCTTGTTCCCATTTGGACCACCAAGCTGTTCTTTCTACCCTCTCTTTGGTCCTGTCTTCACTCATATGTCCCATATAGGGGCAGTTATGACATTCCTGTAGTATCAGGGATATATGGTTCCTGTCTATCACTGTTAGTGCACTTGTGTGCTTTTCTCTATGCTAGAGCAGGCCATATATAAGGAAAAACTTGCTGTCCTTATAATCCCTCAACCAGGGTCCCTCTAACTGGAATTCCAGCTCTGGGCTCCTTTACTCCTGTTGAAGGAGTTGCAACAGTATGCCACACTGTTTATGTTTGGAATAACTCTTCAATACTGCACTGAGGAGCTCATTATGCAGTTCTGAGGAGCTTTTTCCCAATATGGAAGTTTCTTTGACTTCTGGATCAGTTTCTCTACTGTCTGGGGTACCACTTGCTGGTCCCCATTCAGAAAATATGAAGTTCTTCCTCCTATCTATTTCCATGAAGTGGATAGGAATCTTGGCTGATACTTAAGAGTCATAAGCTCGGTTGCCTTTGACATTATCTAGTGGCCACCTGCTGAGGCCATCTGCATTGGTTTGGCTTTTGCCCTCCTTGTATATGATGGTCATATTGCCTCTATACTCCTGGATGGCTATTTTCCACCTCAGCATGTGTCTATTGGTGGTCTTTATGTTCAATAAATACTTCAAGGCTGTGCAGTCTGTGTATACTTCAAAGACTGCACCTTCCAGATAATAGTGGAGTTTCTTTAGAGCCCAGACTAAGCATAGGAATTCAGTCTGGGTGGCCCCATACCTGGCTTCTGAATCTTTCAGTTGCCTAGAGATGTAGCATATTACTCCCTCTCTTGGTTTACCATCTACAATTTGTCTTTGGTGAAGGGCTTCCCCTAAGCCTTGGCTACAGGCTGCCTCTATATATAACTTCAATGGTAGTTAAAAGTCAGGTAAGATGAGCACAGGTGCATTAGTGAGTTCATGTTTTATCCTCTTATATGCATCCCTTCTTTCTTTGGTAGCTTCAAAAACTACATTTTTTAAACATAACTTGTATAGACTACCAGTTATGTGGGCAAAGTTTTTGATGTGGTTTCTTTAGTAGATAGCAAACCCAAGAAAATATTGCATCTCTTGGATTTTCTTTGGTACTGGTTTTGCAGTACTGCTGCTACCTTGATCTAGTCTATGGTCAGACTAAGTCCTGAGACTTTATGTCCTAGTTCCAGTAATTCTTGTTAGCAAAAATTGCACTTTTTAAGTGAAATTTTCAGATTGATGGGTGTGCATTTACTTAGTACTCTTTCTATGTATTGCACATGGTCTTCCCATGTCTCTGAGTATATAATGATGTCAGCAATATATACTACTATCCAGCCCTCCAATATTTCTTCTTGGAATATTGTGTCCATCATCCTTTGGAAGTGGGCTGGTGAATTTTTGATGCCAGATGGAATGCTGGTGTACTCATATATACCCATATGGCATATGATTCTGAGTAACTTAATGGAGTTTGGTTTATCCACTTTTGTTATATATTTGGCTTTTTCCAGATTGTCTAGGGCATAAGGTATCCTTGTTATAGGGTACCTGTCTGCTTTTGTGTAGTTATTCAGAGCTCTGAAGTCCCCACACAACCTAGATTTTCCATCATGCCAAGTGATAAGGACAGGGGTGGTAATTTCCACTATTTCATTGTGTCCTATCTTACTGATGAAATCCATGTCCAGGAGTTCATTGATGTGTTTCTCAATTTCCTTTCTAGTTTCCAGACTTTCTGGGTATGGAGGTCTTCTCAGCATGGGTGGATAGGGTCTTTCCACATCTAGATATAGTTCTATATCATGGCCTCTGATTTAAGGGTTCTTCACCAATGGCAAATGCTGGTCTATTTCTTCTCAGCATTTTCAGTAAGCTTAGTTTCTGTTTTCTGGTGAGGGTAGTGCTGCATTGGCCCTCACTGAATTCATTCAGTACTTCTTCAAATGGGTCATGGGTAGACATTTGGTCTATATCAAGTGAAAATTTCTTTTCCTTTTTTGTAAAGATAGTAATATGCCTATTTTTACTGTTTTAAATATCAATGCCATACATCCTCTGGTAGTCTGTCCCCAGTGAAAACCCTTGGATGTGGGCATCTTCAAGCACAACAAACCCTGGTTTGAGTGTGATATTACCTGTCCTATGGGGTATAATTATCTCCTTGATAATTTTCCAAATGGATGACATCTTCCCTGATGCACTTTTGAAGTTCTTTGCCTGAGTTGGAAATAGTTGTGTTTCCCAGTTTGGGAAGTGATGATACAGATAGGTTCTGGCCACTATTGAGCAGTGTGAACCACTGTTAATGATCAATGGGTGTTGAGAATTGTCAATAAAAACAGTCATCCTTGTGGCTGTCCCATGTATATATTCCATGCCTTTAGTTGGTGTGACTAGGAATGTGTTTGCATTTTCTGTGTGTTTACACAAGTTTTTGTTTGCAGTATCTTGTGGCATGCCTTCCTCTAACTGTGTGCCCTGAATTTCTATTTTTGTTTCCTCTTGGTACTCCACCAAGAATTCTTCTCTTGGGCCTTGGTCATAATAAGATTTTTCTCTGATGGAATCACCCATAGAGTCTTACTCAAAATCCTCTGTTTAGAATTCCTCCTCTGGGACTTTCTCAATGGAATAGACTTTCTTCTTTGCCTTTGGACATTTATTGGCATAGTGGTCTGTTGAACCACAATTGTGACAAGTATTTTTCTTCTTGGTCATTTCTGCCATTTTTTCTTTGGGTTTGTCTTTGAAGTCCACCCTGAAAGGTTTTTTCTCTTTGAAACTACTGCTTCTAAATTGAGAATATTTCCCTATATTTGTTCTTTTCTCTACATCTTGTAAGGTGTCTGAAATGTCATCTAGAGTGCAACTTTGGTTGCATCTGCATTTTACTGAATTCTCTAGTTCCCCTGGCATTTCTGTCAGGCGTTTGTGGTTCCTCATCTGAATATTCATTTAAGGAGCAATGGCTTTAGGTCTTTTAGACTTTCCAAGACACCACTCATATGGATCTTTGTCCACAGAGTACTTGTCATTTTCAAATGACATGGTCCTTTGCCATATCCAAGTACCATTGCTTTACCTTTGGATAATCTGACTCTTCCACCATGGATTCCCTTCATCTCTGTGTACCACATACTAGCATTAAATTCAAATGCTTTATTAAGTCCAGCCGTAATCCAGTAATGTGGTATGCTTGTGAAATCAATGAGAAGTCCATCAATATAATCAAAGAGTTCTGTATGATCATATTCTCCTGTGACAGAGAGTTTGGGCCAGCTGAAGGTTTCTGGAAGCTGTTTCAAGGATTCCTTCTCAGAATAAGACATATCATTTCCATCTTGGGATTTATATGGAGATCTGGCCTTATTCCCCAATAGGGCATCTGGTTTGATGTCTTCTTGGTGGTAAGGATAATCCAAAGCATGACCTTGTAGTTGGGGATTCATGTTTTGGTCAACATTAAACATTTTTTTATGTCCTTATCCAGACAATCCCTGTCCCTTTTTCTGTGGTGTTGCTCTTCAAAGACTTGATTCAGTCTTTTGTTGGTTTCTTCAGAGGCTTTCCTCCATTGAGCACAGCTCTCTTGGATGGCTTTAATTGTAGCCTCTTTTAATATTGCATTTCTTTTTAATCTCTCATTCAGTCTCTTAAAATTATCAAGTTGTTCTTGAGTTTGCACTAAAAATTGGGACATTTGTAACCACAGTTTTCTCACTGTTTAGGTTACTCTCAGTTGTAACAAAATTATGTTCTGTCTGAGTTGGGATAATATTTCTATTAGTTGGGCTACTGATTCTAGAAGTATTCACAACTATTTCTGGCTCCTGTTTACTTCTTTTACCAAGTCCAAAAGCTTCTGGAGCATTGGGTTGGACTCTTTCTGCCTTTGACTGAAAGATGTCTTGTTTTTGCCCTTGTATCCTTGTCTTCTCTTGGAAACGACCTGCTATTGTGAATAATGATTACTCTTGGCCACTGACCTGTTGGTGCCTGAATGGTGTGAGGCCACTGGAGAGCTGGTTGCGTCTGCTCCTTGTGATCCTGAAGGAATCAGAGTAGGCCCTGTCTGGTTCAGCTGTTCTTCTATAGCTTGGATAATGGCTTGATTCTCCCTTATCCTGGTTTCCCTCTGCTCCAGTAGTCTGAACTTCCTTTTGGGGTTCCAACCTTTTTTGTATTCCATAAGGTCTTTGAAGGGTATCTCACTGAGACATATCTTCTGGCACCTTGCTTCAAGTTCTTCCCATTGGGATGCTAGGTTGAACCTCTTGTTGTCCATGCTCCATTGTAAAAGATCTTTGAGGAGTTGGTGGAGCTGAAGAATGTGATCCACATCCTTCATGTCCTCTGGTTTGAGGTTTCTGTTTAATTGTAAAGTGAATGGCAGAGTGGGTATGATTTCCCTGAATGTTTTTCCATCCACCACTATGTCCAAGGTGTCCTTCTCCAGGTCTTCTGGTTCTGGAAAATCCTTCTCTGTCCTCTGGCTGGTTCCTTGGGATTCCAAGGTTCCTGAGGTTTACAGGTGACATATCAGTGTTTGAAAGAAGTCAACCACTTAAGGCTCTTAGGGTATTTACCTTTTACTGTGCCTTGTGAAAATTAATTGTCTACTTCTTTGGGAAATTTGCCTTTAAAGGTTACAACTGGGTTAATTATTTTAATCATCCCTGTACAAGTGATTAAGGTTGGTTTACCTTGTATTGATTCAGAGCTTAGTGGTTTTTTACTTCTCTGGGTGGCAATTGGTGTCCACTTCTTTGCTGTGATGAGGCATTCACTGTACCTCTTTCCTTTGCCCTTGCTTACCTCTGGTTATGAGGGTGTCACTGGTGTGTTGGCCTGTGACTGGGTCTCAAGTGGTATGAAGTTTGCTTCCATTGAATCAAAGTACAAGAGGGCTTGTGTCAGTTAAGACTTCCTATACTGCTGTTTTCACATCTAAGAATGGCCTCTGGGAAATTTATTTCTATATTATACCCTTTTATTATGATTTTGTAATTGAAATTATTGATCACACATCAGAAATAGAGATTGTGGATTTCTGGTGCACTGTTTGTGTACCAGTATCTCACAGAGTAAATTGTAACTAACAAGTGTATTCTCAGAAGTGGTTATGTAATGGCCAATTGAGACTATCAATAGTCCCAACCATAGCTCTAATACTGTTAGTTTACAGTAAAAGAGGTGTTCTTTTGAATTAAAAAAGAACAAAATCAATGGTTTTAAGTGTTTTAATATGCAAAAAAAGCCAAAAGATAAGGTTTTGTGGTGATTAAATTATAATAAACCACAAAACAAGGCAATTGAAAAATAAAAAACACAGTGGTATATAACATATACCACTCAAAAAATAAATATAAGATATGTATCATAATATTTTCAATAGAATTATGCCTAAAAAACAATCAAACATGTCAGAATTAAGATAATAAGAGAAAAAACTCACTTATAAGGCCAAAAAAAGGTTAAAACACATGGCTAGGCCCCCAAAAATGTCAGGCTGAGTCTCTTATGAGGGTGTAATAAGGCTATTCACAACTTAAACTATGACTGTGACATGGTAAAAGTAATGAAAAACTGGTTGGATTATAGATAATAAATGTTTAAAATAAAGTTTCAAGGGCTTTACTAGTATAAAATAGTGGTGGCGAGGGCTGTCGAAAGCCCTGGGTGCAGTCTTACCAGCTAGGTTACTAGAATAAGAGCCACAATACTAAGTTTTGAAGTATAACCTGATTATTTTCCAAGAGTATAACTGTTTTTGACAGTTGTACTATGTAGGAATTCAAGAGCAGGATGAGGAAACCTTTTCCGGTAGAGAAAAGGCCTCCTTGTATCCTAAATTGGGGTGGAATGGCCCTCTAAACCATCCACATAGAGGAAGTGAAGATTCTTCACTTCAGAGTACTGGCTTGTGGCTTCCACAAAGCCTGTATACACTGTATTGGGCTCAGATGGGTTTTAAAAACCACATCTGGGCAGTTTTCACCAATACAGGGTGAAACTTTTTATATGGGGAGCACACAGCCCTCTTCTGACATGTATGACGCATAGAATGCTGTACAGAACATGTGTGGGCCCCCATTATTTAATGAACTATAGGTTTTTGAAGTATAAACATGCTTCTTTGTCTATTTGACACCTAATAATCATGGTTGTGGGATATTATCCCACAGTAAATGTGTATTGGCCCAATTGTGGGATTTTAAGCTTAACACTGCTATACCTTTGTCAATTTTTGAGATATTGAGCTCAAAGTTAGTTCATTGTGTAGCCCTGAATGAGATCTACATAATGGTACCTTATTTGGTATGGGTAAAATTAAATATGGCAAAGTTATTTCATGTACAATTTTTGTTATTCATACATATGATTTTGTCAATACCTGTCTGGAGCTTATTTGCCCCATAACTTTTGTTTTAGATAAGATATGGCAAAATCAAAGGCACCATCAGATTTCCCTGATTATGCTCTTTCCAAAAAACCTCACTTTAGGTATCTCCCACAAAACTGTAGAAGTTAGAGGAGAGGTGGATATTTTATTCACCCTTATTTGACCTTATCTTGGCCATAACTCCTGTAATTTTGATGCTAGCTCAGTTTTGCTAGTACCATTAGATATCCCTGACCTAGAGCTTCCAATATGAATACCCATTTGATGTTTTTAAGTCTCTTCCTTTGGATTTCAGACGGGAGGTGAAAAATAAGGTTTATGCTCAGCAATAACTTTGTTATTCCTTGTCCCATGATAGTGGGGCTTGTGTATTTGGAAAGTGAAGAGTTTCCTCTTTTGTTTGATACCTTTTGAGCTTATTTGTCTCAGCTCCATGTTCTGGTGGTATCTTGGCTTTACCATTGGTTTATGGTATTTGGCTGTCATGCTTGTGCTCTGGTTTTGAGTCACAGGCTGACACTGAAAAATTTGTCCCACCTCAAATCAATTGATTATATCACAACATACCCTGAATAAGAGAAGAAAATTGCGTTAAAAAGGGCCACCCATATGTCCATATAATTTAATTATAACTTAGCCACTCATTCTTACACCAATGATGCTTTTTCATGGTGCCTAATGCCCCCCATCCCCATTTTCCCCTTATTTGGATAATACATCTTCCAATGCCATGGTTTTTTATATTTTCTTATAACCTGAAAGTTTCTAATATATTTCATTATCTTGAGAAATCAGTTTGGCTTTGAGATATGACCACATATCCAAAAAGGTCACAAGAAAACTACACAATAATTATGCTTTTAAAATAAGTGAACATGCCATAAATAGGCATTAATTCTTAATTCTCTTAGAATATAATGAGTAAACATTTGAAATAAATTACACCATTAGATTCCTCAAGATACAATACACATATATTATCTTCATGGAATATCTGTAAAGTCAATAATCAATGAATCGTAATTAAAAATACCATAAAAAAGACATAAATTCTTATTTATCTCAGAAGCCAAAGAAACAAAATGTGGAATAAATTGCACAATTAAATTCCCCATAAAATAAAACACATAAAATCTTTATGTGATATTTGTAAAGTCAATATTCAAGGAAATAAACTGAAGATATGCACATGTATGGTCAGTGCATAATTTCATGGTTTTTAGCTCATATATCTTAAAATCAATGCAATAGAGAGTTAACGCAAAGATAAAGTCACCACGTAATTAATGTAGGAATACAGATATGAACTTAATTTGACAAGTTATAAAGAAGGTTATAACTTGTAAGGGTTTATTGAATAAAACTGCTATATCTGTTGACCACTTTGTTGTGAAAGTAGTACAAATTAAAACAAGGTAGATATTCAGGCTCTAATAGTTCTCACATCTAGAATGATGTATTGTTTGTCATTATATTCAAGGGACAACCCCCTTGAAATCATGGGTTTAACTTTGAAATACTGAATTTCAACATAAAAGATGAGTTAGAAGAAAAATAATCAAAAATATATTTATGCTGATTTAAGAAAACTCTCTTGGAAGTTCAATTATTACATGTTAAGCTATCAGAATCCACTCTCTAACTGTCTGTAGCATGTATAGCTTAAAGGTTATTCATGATTAAAGTTTAAGCTTAAAACTGATCATTTATGATCACTCATTGTAATCTTATTTTAAGCTTAACAGTTATATAAGTTATGAAACTGGTGAATACTATCAGATTATGATTAATACTAATAAAATACACAAATTTTAGGCATCTGCCAAGCCTATGATGTCATCAAACATAGAGCTATAGTAATAACTCTAAATAATGACCTGATAGTGAGATAAGATGGTTTAATTATAATGTAATCATCACTAAAACTTAAAATACTTATCAATTCCAGTGTATACCATCAGTAAACGTCTACAAGAAGCCTGTTGGACTCTAGGAGGGAAGATTTTGCTATAAATACAGCTCTTTTTTACTCTATTTCCCCCTCAGGCGCCTCAAAAACATGAAAACATTAAATTAAAAGGTAATTTCTTTATTAATTATGTTATTAAATAGAAAAGATAATCTTCATTACAATCACCAATCCTGATGTGATTACATCAATATTTTAATTGTTTTTGGTATAATTCTCTGTAAATCTCTAAATCCACATAAAATCAAGAATAGTCGTAATTTCTTTCATTTTTATGTTCAAATACAGTTCAAATGAATTTTATTTACTTCATTTGGCCTAAATGCATCAAAAATTATCATATTAAGTGTAAAAAGTAGGTTATTTTCACTATTTTAGTATTTTTCTCTCTATTATTATATTTAATAATTCTTTATTAATATAAATAGGATTTATATTGATATATAACATTAATATTAGTAATATTATTGCTATAAATTGTTTTTCATTATTGAATAACAATTCCTTACACATTTATTATTTTTTGGTAAGAATAATAAATTGCCATAAATATATTAATTATCAAATATTAATATATTTATTTCTATTATATTATCTTTTTATAATATAAATTATATTATTCTATTTCTTTAATAATTTAATTATTTTATTCCATTATTATTAGAATTCTTTTATTCTCAAAATTCTATAAGGCCATTAATAGTACAATAAGTAAGATATTTGTAATATTTTCTTATTATTTCATAGTCAAACCTTACAGCGTCAATAACATTTTTGGAAGATCAATTAGTTGTATTATCATTCAGGCTCACTTATTTTCTGGATGAGTAGACCAAATTGTATAAGGTGAACATAGAAGCGGACAGATTTTTTGTTAGATTCCTAGGATAGCTTTGGGTACCCAGTTTGTGTGAATTGAATGTAAAGGTTAAGTCCTTATTTGAATATTTGAATAAGAATCATATCATATTTTATTTAAATGCTACTATTGGTATACTTCTTGGAGTAAAGGTATCCTATCTTTTTTGGAGCTGAGGTAGTTGATTCCATGCATTAGAAGTATAAACTCCAAGAATAGATCAGTTATTTCTATGGAAAAGGTGAGTTTCTAATTGTTAGTTTGTGGGTTTATTTGCATATATAATCTATTTACAATGAAATCAAGAAGCTTTTTTGAAGAATTACATTCTTTGGGTCATTCTTTCAAAAGAATAATTAGGGTTTTGAAAAATGTATCTTGGATTTACCCAAAACTATGTTTTGGGGGTTTTTAATTCCCAAATTTCTGGAGGTTTGGAATTTGAGTAATTCTAGGTCTTAAATACAGGATTTCTTGAAGGAAAATACAAGTTTAGAAATGAATTATTTGATATATTTGATATACCCTATTGTTTTTTCATTCCATATACAATGAGAAAGTGATTAATTTTGACAAATATAGAAATATTTCAATTCTTCTAATAAGAATATTCATTTTTTGAAAGTAAATTTTATTCATGAATAAGGATTCAAGAGAGATATCTATTAGATTTTATCCTTAAAAAAAGGCTGTTGGAGAAGGAAATATTTTATTAATAGCTCATAATAACTCACTTTACGTCAAGAACAGTAACTTACTCATTATTAATCATCATAAGCTACATTTAAGAGATATAAGTAATATACTTCTCATTTATAGTATTCAAAACTAATATATATGATCTCTGACATTTTATCTACATATAAACTTATTTATTTTTTTCCTGTGAGATATTTTCAAAGTAAGACTCATTTATAGTGCAACTATTTGAAGGCTTTTAACAAATCTAATCCCTTTTATAAAAAAATTGTGCATAAGTCAACTAAAATGTTTTTGCAAATATTATATTCCTCAAATACTAAGTTAAAACTATTTTATAGCTAAACTATGTTTATCTTTTTCCAGGGAACTATTTTCTAGTTTCTGATTTTACGAAACACGAATATCAAGATCTTTCAAAGTATTGATAGTTTGAAAAACTCTTTTTTAGTCTAATTCACCTTTATATGATAGTATTTGAATGGAAGTTTTTCTTAAGATATTTCCTAGTTTTCTCCCTGTACTGAAGCGAAAATATTATAATTATTCAATTTTCCATTTGAAATATTTCATAATTTTGCCTCTTCTAGCATACCGAATATATCCCTAATTATTATCTTGAAATCAATGATCCATATATTAAATTTCTGTAAGTTATCATTAATATAAATATGATGAAATTATACTTTATGTGAATGCCTAATATGAGTATGGAGGAGTCTAATAAGTATTTCAAAGCCAAAATTACTCATAGGAATACCAAATATGAGCTGTAAATATTTGTAAATCAAAAACTAACATTTCTTACTTGGCTTCCAAAATCTAATAATGAAAGTGATAACTAATGAAAAATGTACCAAAATCATATTGGGCACCAATAATTAGGAAGTTTCATTGTGTTTTATTACTTTAAAATCATTGAATAAAGAAGTTTTATATTTCTTCAATGAAAAAAATCTTTTCATTTAAGCTTCTGTAAGACATAATCATGTAGGTATTAATAATATCATTAAACCTAATTCTGGAATACCAATCAGATTAAGATAATATGGATATGCTTTTGTGCTCTTGAATTATACCATTATTGTAGAAAAAAGCGCAAATTAACTCCAAAAAAATTTTTTACCTAGTAATTGGAATATTTATGCCGATTTTGACCAAAAGTGGACAAACTAGTTACATTATTATATAGAGTGCATACTATGTATTGAATTTTATAAAAAATTAACAAAAAACATATATATTTTTGAAAATTGGAAGCCGCACAGGGCTTCAAAGAAGTCCGCGAAAATAGTCTAAGAAAATATGCTTAATATTGAAGGGTATTCTTCACATATTGATTTTTCTGTGAGATATAAGGAAACTCTCTCCATAATTCATATTTGAAGATTCATCCTAATTTATATATATAGCAATGCAGACACAATCACACAATATTTCCCAATCCCTATCAGAATTGTTGTAAGGATAAATTTGAAATGGAAAACATAATTAATCATTTATAGCACAGTTGTTAATGGATCACATACATTCAAAAATCGCAATTTACTCAATTAGACAGCTAAAATACATAAACAGATTGATATAAATCAAACGCTCTAAAAGAATTCCAAGAAATTACTTATCCATAGAGTATTTAAGAACCATCTGCAAGGTCCGTGCCGTACTAGACATTCAAAAATAGCTCATAACATCTTCTCATTATTACTCTTTTCACGAAAAATTTTTGATAACCAAAATAAATATCTTATAATATTAGAAATATCTCAATAGATGCAAAATTAAAGCCCAAAATATGAATATTTTTCATTCATTCAATTCTTAAATAAAGAAATTAAATTCTGAATAATAAAGTGTTTGACCGAAACAGAATTCTGGAAATATATATTACAATATTTTTTAGTATAAATATTACAAAAAAAGTGATACATCTGTAGTTGATATATTCATACAAAGCCTGAATCACTTTGGTTGCCCAAACGGCTGTAATGGTAAGTTGTGGTTTTTATTTAAAATTTGGTTGTGAATTTATCTTTAAAGTGGTGGATCTGGTGAGAAATTTCCCAAATTCCCTATCTAAAAGGGTGTATCGCCAATTATTCATAATATAATTATTAGGTGGGAGAACTATGGAATTCTTCAAGTAAATATATAAAAAGAATTAATTATTGTAACCAAAAATTGAGAATCATAATTATTGTTAGTATTAGTTGCATTTATATCAATATAAATTGTAAGAAAAATTTATTTAGAGCTATTCAGAAATTATGCTACTATGATCAGAATTCACTCAAAATGATAATAGTAAGAAGACAAAATCTCTACAGGATACTATTCTGTCTTATTGAAAGTATATGAAGCTGATTATTAATAATAATATATATTATTCATAAATACCATTATTATACAAAACTGTGTAGTAAAAATTTGGAGAAATAGCTCTATGAATGGGGCAATAATAAGTTTAGAAAAAATACTATCAACTTAAAGCTCAAATAGAAAGAATTATTCAATAAATATACTCAAAAATTACCCAAAATTCACTATTCAACATTATTGATAAGTAAAATATAAGGCGAAATAGAGATGAATGGGATCTTTGAGGAATGTATGTATTGGAAGAATATTTTTGAGCAATATCATATATAATACAACAGATTCTCAAGAATTATATTTAGATAATAGATATTCCAAAATTCTAATTTTTTATTTAAATGAACTAGAAAGAGTGAAAAACTAACGAATCATTTATGAAAGTATATGACTCTCTGAGAAAAATATATTATTATGAGACTTATGAAGGTGATTGATAGGGGGAAAAATATCAAAAACCTTCTTTTTCTCATTCAGACACCGTTTCCAGGAGTCCACATGCTATATAGGGAATTTCCACATCAAGGAGGAAAAGAAGATCCATCAATCTTAAGTCTGAGCCCCAATCATCGGAGTTTTTAATTGGTACTTGAATTGAAATTGATCCTCTTACGCCCGAGTTTCATTTCTTCATATTCTCATGATCGTGATTTAGTAAAATTGAAATAATTTAAGCTTAATCATGTCAAAAGGCTAAAGATAAAATTGCCTCCAAGTATATTTCAATTTAGATTTTTACTTTATTTCATTCCAATATGGTTAAATTAGTGCCTTTAAAGATAAATATATAGAAAAAACTATTCTCTGCGTATACATGAAGAGTAATATTGACATAGAATTTTTTTAAAAGCGCAAGATAAAGCATTGAGAAAGGGATTCTCTACAGATTTCTGAGGTTATTTCCTTATTCCACATCAAATAGGGATACAAATTAAAAAATAACTTCCAAAAAGTTCTTAATGAAGTCGGATTTAATTTTTGAGCTCAATTCAGATCCTTTGATCTTGGAAAGCTCGAAAAATTTATTTCAATTTTCAAATGGTGGATTCACCCCTGAGAAGCTGAAAATTACGGTCTCAATGGGGTTATTGACAGACGTAGGATTTAATTTTCAGTTCAATTCTAATGTGAAAGATTAAGTTCGGTATAAATCCTTCTAAGCAATAGTAAAAACTCATTTCGTATCTTCCAGATTCCAAATTCATTTTTTCTCTTTCCCCCCACTTTGCACTGACCTCAAAAATTCAGACATTCAAAGCCATACCATGGCTTCAAACCCTTTTTTCCTGTGCTCATTAATGATTGACGATTTTTATTTTGAATACGTACTAAATTGATAAAGTAAAAACTAGACATTAAATTTAACCTATACCTGATTAAAACATAAGATTGAAATAGATTTCATTATTATACAAAGCTTCTTAATTTTAATGCCTTTTTTGAATAATTATTCAAGGCATAGAGTGAATCGATGAATGAGTAAAAATGTTATTGTAGAATTATGTAGCTTCAGGTAAGTTATTTATTTGAAAAAAATTAATTCAAATTCCATGAGCATTTATCAAGCTCATATCAATGGCTATGCGGTCTATGTTTCTTTGCAATCCCACTATTCTCATGTGGAAAGTTAAGAAACAAAAAATTTCAAAAAAATCTCAATATGTTATTTATTATGGGGCTTCAAAGTTTTATCAAATTCAAAACCTTGGAGAGTGAGTTTTTTATTTTAAACTTTCTCTAGCCACCATGAGCAAAATATTCAGTAGAATTCAGATATGGAATCAAATAAATGGAGTCACTTTCTCAAATAATGTAATTAACCTTTTTCTTTACTAAAACGAGTATATTTATCATTCACATTTCTTATGGTCTTTTAATAAATTATAGTATACTATGAGACAAGCTTTGAAATATTTGATTTTTCAAGAGATACCTCAGTTCTTCCAGTTAAAATCATTTCTTCCTCACCAAAATCATAATAATAAGGAGCCATGTTTTCATTTTGAATAGATATTGTCGTTTTATATATAGCCTTTCTGATTATTAGTAATTAATATTATGATTTCTTCATAAGCTCAATATTTTGTTCCTAAATTCAGTAATAATGTAACACAGTCTAATTGATATAGTTAGTAGTACATAATAAGTAAATATTAATCAAATAATTTTGAATCATGGTGCTCATATCTTTAAGGATGACTATATTTAAGATCTTGAAGCATAATTATACTAGAATTTCGAAATGGTTTAATGATTAAAAGGGATCATTCATAAACTATGAATGTTAAATAGGAATGGTTGATACTACTGAGAGGTATGGGTTTAGTATTTATCAATTTCCTTCTAATTATAAATATCAATAGACTATATCTATGTAACTATAACGTTTCTATTTCTTAAAGAAGTTTCTGGGAACTAAAGGAGACCCTCTGTGCTCTACTAATCTACAGAAGTGAGAATCCTCCTTCAAAAGCCACTTGTGGTTCTGAAACTTATTGAACTCCTTTGTTGTCTGGTCCTCTGTGTCTCAAACTATACAAAACCCATTCTGACCCGTGAAGAGTGAACGACTCTGTCATAGGACATTTCACACCTCATGGGACATGTCTTGTATGCCATAATTAATTCAGGAAATATGTCGGATTTCATTATTGAGCTTATTAAGATTCTTCTAGTATCCCCAGATGACCCATTCATTCATAAGTGGTGGACGGCCTGGTACAAATCAGACACACCCAATAGTGCCTTGGAAATGTTGCAACCAGGCTTCTGAGAAAAATTTGAATATAAATTAGAAAGAAAGATACATAATTTTAGGCTCACATCTGATCTTGAATCATTTTTTCTGTATTTCCTCCTTTCATGTCTTGTGTATAATCTATTAGGACTAAAAAGCTTCTATAGTTACAGACACTCCGAATTGGAGGTGAAATAGATTATGTAACAGATATCTTCGTCAGGTTGCAAAATATCAGAGTTTTACTGACGAAAAGATGAAGGGATTCATATGTTTTTGAATTTGGTACCCTTTGTTGTATGCCATAATTCAAGTGTAGTAGACTTACGGCCTTTTTAGCATGGTTGATCCTGTTTCATTTTATTTAAATCCTTAAACCAAAATATATTGGTCAGTTTTGAAATATAGTGTAGAATTTGGTTAATAATTAAATTCCTAATTCATTATAATTTGTACGATTCATGTTTAATTGGGGATAGTTGGGGATTATATAATCTATGCAATATATATAATATGCAATGAAGTTTCTTGATTTAAATTCAGAATTAAGATAAATTCATTGATTTTCTGCAAAGAAAAATCACAAAAGGGTGTGTGGAAAATCCATCTGGGGATTTTTGTACATTGAGGTAAGAATATGTTAAAGATGAGCTTTTCTTTCTGATTTATGCTCTAGGGAAGTGAGTAAGCTCATATTGAAACAATGGAATGGTTATGAATTATGTGTTTCTACCAAAAACTCATCTTTTCTCATAAGCTGCATTTCCCCTCTGCACCAATAGGCTTAATTTTTAACTATTATGCTTATCAAATCTAATTTCTATTCAAAATGTCTTATGGAACTATATTTAAATGACTCTAATTTCCAGAAATTTTCCTAAATAATAGTTCCTTTCTAGCCATTCAATATTCTTACTTATGATAGATTGAGTTATGTTCCAGAATTCAAATTCCAGCATACAAAGATAGGAATATAATCCCTGATACAAGCGCTTATATATAAATATTATGAAAAATGATACAAGATATTACTGGATTAAACAACATAAAAATGAAGTCTCAAAATACTTTATGAAAATTTATTCAACATAAATAACCTCATGAACATCAATAAGTACAATTTTCATAAGGAGAAAAGCGCAATAGAAGCTAATAAATTATTTTTAGATATTCCAAAAACCATAAAATCGAGTTAGGATTTATAGATATATTACATTTAATCATAAAATATTAATCTGGTGTTATTAAAAGCAAGTTAATATAACCTAGCCTCAAATATATCAATAACTTATTTCAAAAACAAGCATAATTCATAAACATTAAAATAATAACAATGATAAAATGGAATAGTCAATAAAGTATGTGTAATTAGTAAGAAGAGGAAATCCTGAAAGACTTTAGATATCTCACTGAATCCTGAGTATGAATCCCTCAAACAAAACCTAAGAATTCATTTTTAATTCAAATACATATTAAAAGGATATGCTTCCTTTTAGTTTGGTTAAGCCTCAAAAATTGAAAAGGCTGTGGATTAATTAACATTCAATATTTTAGCTAGTAAGATAAAAGCTCTCAATTAGTTATTGTCTTAATTCTGATATTTGACAGAATAATCAACCTCTCAGAGGAAAAATTCTTGACATCTTGAAATATATAACCTTAATATTACTAATAAGATATTCTACGGGTCTAAATAAAGCATATACAATAAAATGTCTTTTAAAAGCTAGATTTAATAATCAAATACACATTTAAACCTAAAAAATTATCCAATTCTATTTGAAGTGACTTTGATTATATAATCCCTTTTGTTTGGAAGACTTATAAATTAAATTTTCTTACAAGCTCTGTTAACACATTTTCTAAATATAATATTGAAATATTTGATAGTTCAATGAGATATAAAAAGAGCTTAAGAAATTAATCCTTCTGAGTGGGTTTGATTTCAGATTACAAATAAGCTTGTTCATGTGTTTATGGATGTGTGCTTAAGCTATGATAATATTTTTTTAAAAAAACAGGAAAATTATTTCTTCCCATTGTCCAATATTGAGATATTTTACTCCAAACTTATTAGGAAGCAAAAAATAATGTAAAAATTATGAAAATATGAAAATATGAAAAACTCATGCATATTTCATAAGATAATCAAAAAATATCATTTAATAACAAACTACATAGCCCTTAAGGCATTATGTCATTAATGATAGTAAACATACTAATTATTCAATATTTTAAGTAGAAAATTACAATAATATCTGAGGAAATTGTTATACAAGAAATTGGAACAAGACTTATCCCTCCTTTATATTTTAAAAATAAACTCTTCAAATTGTGTTATCAAATGAGGGAGTCATTCCTTATCTAAGAGAATAATTTAAATAGAATTATAAGATATGTGGGGAATAATCTTGTTTCTTGAATCAATATGAATGAAATACCCATAAAAATCTCTGAAGATCATTTTTGAGATACTCTTATTAGATAATTTATAATCCAACCAGAATTTCTATGAGTGAAGAAACTATCTTTCTATTAATGATAAATAATTATATAATATTTTTAATCTCTTTTCTATTTAACTTGGGTATATTCAAAGTATTTTCTGTGAGATTCTTGGTCAATATCAATATTTTGGACCAAGGAATATCAGGTTTACATATCAAAAAAAAAAAAAGAATGACTATCCATATTTATAAATTGGCAAATGTGTCTCTCAGGAATCAGTTTATTTTGAAACTGTGTTTTGATAACTATTGATTGAACTTGATTTTAGAAATTATTTTCATATTCAAATCTATAAGTCATTGTTATAGAAATATATTACTTTCAATATCTGGATCACTTTTGTTAAAAATGAATGCTTTCAAATCATTTTAGCCTTGAGAAGTATTTACTGATATAAAGATTAGTTTCTTTCAAAAGGACTGATTACAATACTCAGGAATAGAAATACCTATCTCCAGCTCAAAAGTTTGAGTATCAATTAAGATGATGCATTTAATAGAAAATTATTTAATTTCTCCTGTTGGATTGAAAGAATCTCTTTTTTATCAAAGTATATTCAATTTGGGCTATTCATAAAATAAGAAGTCCAGAATTTCCTCATGGAAAATCAATATTTTGAAATGAAATTTCTTCAAATACTGAGATAGAAATACTCTTTCTTATGATTATTAAATCCTTTTAGGCTCAAATGAATGTGAAAATTCATTGATTCATCAGCTTTGAATTTCAAAATTTAGAAAATCATATATCTTATTTTCCTTTTCTATGAGCTCAAGATAGACATTTCAAACCTATGGTTTTCTAAAAGACTTTTTATTTCCCAAAAGGGTATATGATATATACACCTGTTAATGAAAAATATTATGAAAATGGTGTTTTCTATGTTTCAAAATAGTTTTGGAGCATTAGGGCTGTGGGTATATTTGGAAATTTAGTGTGAGGTTTGTCTATGAAACTCTTGATAATTTCAATAAAAATCAACAGTACTATGACTGTCCTTATTAGAAAAATATAATCTAATTAAATATTATAACCACAAATTAATATAATTATTAAAACAATTATATAAAAGAAGAATTAATTATTTTTAAAGCAATTTAGCAATGAGATACTTCTCAATAATTATAATCAATTATAAATCTTCTATTATTATTATAGTCACTGACAGTTATAATAATAAGAAATATAAAAGCTGTTAATGAGACACTTATAGGTGGAAAATACTGATATTTGACCTCTTATAGATAATTGGAATATTATTTTTAAAATGAATTATTTCACACACTGCGCAGAGAAAATCATTATTGAGAAATTCCATAGAAAATTAATACAAGAGAAAAGAACTATAGAATATTAAGAGAAAAACCTATTTATAGTATTTATTGGATACAATAAGTCAAAAAAAAATGGATATAGTATTAATTGCTTTTTATAAGTAAGAACTATGCCAAAATTACTATTTCAAAGGAATAATGGTATTTTTCCATTTTAAAATATGATTTAAGAGTTGTTAGAGGAATTTGTGGATTTTAGAAGATACTTAAAGAACAATTTTATAAGATCAAATAAATTATTTGATGATTACAACATAATCTAACTTCTATGATTTCAATTCTGTATTTCAAATTTATAAGTAATGAAATAACTTCAAAGTTACTTGAATGATATTATTTTATATTTGATTGGAATTTACCTGTTGAAATATCTAATTTTCTTGATTCAATGATGATTATGATGGACAAAAAACAGTGATATGGCTTCTTCTATTCCTTCAGAGAGTCTCTCATTATTAAAAATGAATATAGAGGGTGTTCTTAGATTCAAACTGAAAAACCATGCTTAAAAATGATGTTCTTAATGTAAGGTAGCTTATTTTTCATTTCAATTTGAAGTTACCAGTGTTATTCTTAACTGCAAGCAGCTTTAATGCTCATTTAAGCTTATTATTTTGAGTTTTTATATAGAAATTTTTCATTCAGATTAAGTCTCATCACATGAACAACTTAAGAAAGACTTTCCAGAAAAAATCTTTCAAATAAGATTTTTAATTGATTTTTCATGAAATCTTAATTTTCTTTGAGAATCATTAAAAGGTCCATTTTAAAGGATAAATACAAAATATTATAACGAATGAAAGATACTTACAGTTTAATTTATAAATAGAAAATATTAATTTTTTAAGCTGTGTGAAAGTTTTAAGTGAATTTATTGATAATCAAATTTTCTATGAAGCTTTGAAGTTATTGCTAATTTTAAAAAATAGAGATACACAGTAAAACTTCACTCCTGATAAGGTTTAGATGCTTTTAAATTTAATCTTAATCTTTTTTAACCTTAAGTAAGCTTTGCAAGTTCATAAAACCTTGATCACAAGCCTTCATATAGGGATTTACCCTTTGGAAGCTTGTAATTCCTGTCAAAAAGAGGAATGAACCAGTTTAAAATTTAATTTCTAATTAAAGTCTAGTCTTAAATTTGGAATAAAGTTGAAAATCTTTCAATACAGGAGGGTAAACTTATTTGGGCTCTTGAAAATTCCAAAAGTTTGGTCCCCTGGCTCTTTTTCCCTTTTTCCCACTGTCCCACCTTTTTGTGTAAGCTTTTCCCTTTTATTTATTTAAAGACATACAATGGCTTTGAAACAATTTGAATTAAGCTCAGGAAGTATTTAAAGCCTGTATGAAAAATCTTTAGCCAATTCAGTAAATATACACAACACCTTAAATTGAATATAATGTTTGTAAGTTTGCATAAACCTTATGAAGCTTTGAAATTACGCTTAAATTCAAAAATTCAAAAGGCAAAACCCTTAAAATTTTGTCTTTGTATTGTGATATTCTTAAACTTTCCAATAACACTAAAATAGCCATTTTTGGGTATAACACCCTCTCGCTCTACCCTAGGTTATGTTTGGTGTAGAGTGCAAAAAGGACATAATATCTATGAATCTGTCTATCAAAAATAAAGTTATACTTGCTTTTTGTTATTTTTTGTTTTAAAATTTTTTTATAAGTCTGTTTATGGCTAAATCAAATGTATAGAAAGCTATTTGTGGCCTTATGGGTATGTCATACATACCTCACAGGCTCATGTTCAGGTTACTTCCCACAAAGGAATGTCTCCTTTTTTGACTAACTAAGATAATTTAGAAAAATTGAAGTGTGTAACCAAAAAAGGACATGGGAGAGGTAGATATCTTGATTCTCAAGCTTATTGAAAAGATGCTTATATTTTGTAGTATTCAAATGCTGAATATACAAACTAATGAATTTTCATTAATTCGTGTACAGGTAAATGTCAGCCTGTGACTCAAAACCAGAGCACAAGAAGGACAGCCAAAATACCATAAACCAATGGTATAGCCAAGATACCACCAAAACATGGAGCTGAGCCAAATCAGCTCAAAAGGTATCAAAAGAAAGAGGAAACTCACCTCTTTCTGAAAACATAAGTCCCATCACCATAGGACAAGAAATAACAAAGTTATTCCTGCTCAAAGTTATTGCTGAGCATAAACCTTAATTTTCACCTCTCATCCAAAATCTAGCACGAGATGCTTAACCCCATCAAATGAGTACTCAAAATGAAGCTCTAAGCCAGGGCTATCCAATGGTACCAGCCAAACTGAGCTAGCACCAATATTACTGGAGTTATGGTCAATTTCAGGCCAAATAAGGGTGAACAAAACATTCACCTCTCATCTAGCTTCTACAGTTTTAGTGTGAGATACTTGAAGTGGGGTCTTTTTGGAAAGAGCACAATCAGGGCTATCTGATGGTGTCATCCATTTCCCCATAGCTCAACTAGAACAAAAGTTATGAGGCCAACAAGCTCAATACAGCTTTTTTCCTATACCACCCAAATGTACAAAAATCTTGTACATGGGATAACTTTGCTATATTTAGTGATACCCATATCAAACAAGGTACCATTGTGTAGAGCACAGGCCTACACACCAAACCAATTTTGAGGTTGATATCTTAATAATTGGCAAAGGTATGGCTGTTTTAAGGTCAGATTCCCACCTGCTGTCATATACAGCCTTACCATGGGATAATATCCTATAACCATGAATATGAGGTGTCAAATAGACAAAGAAGCTTGTTTTTACTTCAATAACTCATATGGCAGTCAATACTGGGGTCCCATACAGGTTCTGTACAGCATTCTATGCGTCATACACATCAGAATCAGGCTGTGAGGTCCCCAGATGAAAGTTTTCACCCTGTATTGGTGAAAATTGCCCAGATGTGGTTTCAAAACCACATCTGGGCCCAATACAGGTTATCCAGGCTGTTTGCAACCCACAAGCCAGTACTAGAGAGTGAAACATCTTCACTTCCTCTACGTGGAAAGGTCTAGCACCCTTTCCACCCCATTTCAGGATAAAAAGGAGGCTTTTCACAGCCATAATTATCTCCTCACCCTGCTCTTGAATAACCTACGTAGCTGTGAGCCTTTGAGGTAATTTCATATACCCAAAAGACCACAAATACAAAAATAACATATTAATATAAATAAAATTTATATTATTAAAATAAAAATCAAAATATAAATATAAAATTATATTAAAAATAAAAAATTAATTACAATTTAAAAATAAAAATACATTAAATTTTGTAAGTATGAAATTACATTTATACTTGAAAAAATTAAGTAAAAATGAAATTTTAACAAAATTGTGAAAAGATGAAAAAATTTGGAAAAAAGTTAAATAGAAATTATTATAGCTTTTTATCCATTAAATAAAAATATAAAAATTGTTTCACCATTGGATTCCTCATAAAAAATTAGGTGGGGTCACCTCTGAGTGAAATTCTTGTAACTCAACTCTAAATAAGCTTAAATTAAGTTTTTAGTATTTTCAATACAAAAGTTGTAAATACTCAAAACCTTAATTTAATTCACACCACATGTGGTGTTAACCATCAATTTTTGTGTTAAAATTGAGGTGCTGTGTTTAGTTTAGAAGTTATGAGGAATTGAAGTATTTTCAATTGAATTCAATTGAAATGTCAAAATGTGCACATCTATTACATAAGTGAACTTTGATTTCCATATGAGGTGTCAATTATTACTTTATTGTACTGTACAATTGAATTGAATTACATATGTAAATTATAAGTATAATACATGATGAGGAATTAAAGGAAAAATAAATTGGAAAGATTAAATTTGGTGGGGAAAAGGAACTCCAGCTCTAAGGGGGAGCTAGACCCCCAAAATCCTTGCTGACAGGCGTGGGATGTCAAAATTCACGCAAAAGCTCATCACTTTTGGCCTGGAATTGAGTTACAGGGTCTGTGGACTCAATTGATGATGAGGTTTTGATACCAACTGGGGTGGTTTTAGCTGTTGCCAAGGGGGTAAAACTACCCTTAAGATATAACAATAATAGTAAAAACAGTTTTAACTGGTTTCTACGTCTCTTACACACATTATGACGTGTTTTGAAGGCCCTAGGCCTGGTATTGCTATAGTAATGGCTGATTTAAGGGTCTAAAATGGCTAAAAATGGCTAAAAATGGCTTAAACCAGCCCTTTTTTGGTCTAAACCAGGGTTCAATGATGCCATAATTGGCTTTTCTGTTGTCAGACTGTTTTTCACAACTGACAAGAGTAAAATTTACTTTTGGAGTAAGAGAATTGATGGCTATAAAAGAATGTCTTCTTTGCCCCACTTTTCTCTTCATGTTAGAATCTTTTCCTTTTATTAATTAGTTTAAACACTGTTAAACCAATCAATCAAATATTCCAACCACCATTTTTAAATCATTTTAATCCTTTTAACCACGTGAAAAAATAATTATAATCATTGTTTGTAACTCTTATAATCATTTTTACCCCTGAACCACCCCAAAAGTGGACTAAAGCATCTTTCATCACTGTAAAATTTGTCACTTTGTTTCCAAATTCACTCTGGTCACTTTTGGGCGTGTTTTCTCTTTAATATTCTTTTTAAAGACTCTTTTCTTTAATTAATTGCTTGCAGTTCTTTGCTCAATTAATTCCAATTGAAATTACTCTTGAAGAAATTTCTTTTGTAGCCTTAAAATATCTCTTGTAGAGTATTTTTTGGATAAATTTTTATTGTTGGTAAAACAATAAATTTTTATAATATTATTGTTTTATACTAATAAAGTTATAAACAATAAAATTGGTGTGTTTTCTTTTAAAAATAATATTTCATACTATTTTTAATTGTTTTTTTACCTTATACAAATTTTGAGGACAGGAAAAGTACTTGATTTTTGATCAAAGTTTCATATCCACACCTTACATTTGGGTTCCCAGCCGTGATATTTTACCTGTGACATATTTTTTTTTACTCTTTTTAAATCTTATTTCTTATATTGAAAAATTTAAAAACATATAAAAAATACTTATAATTCAAAAAATCCATAAAAAAATAATTTTTTTCATATTATAAGTGAGGCTTATATTTTTATTTCCTTTTTGAAATAACCTTTTCTTTACTTAATTGATTGGCTTTTTCATTAATTTTAGTGTCTGAAAACATGGTAAGACAAGAAAACATTGAAAAAGCCTCAACAGTCACCAGCATTGTTCCTGCAAGCACTATTAATTCAGACCATAATAGTACTGTCATTGTGACTCAAAATAATCAACCTGAACCAAGATCTTCTGAATTGATTAACTTGGACATAAGTAATACTCTTCAGAAAGCTAAGAATTTGGCCAATAGTAAGTTTTTTGACGTAAAAATACTATTTTAAGCCTTTTTAAGCCATAATTATGCCTTCAACCAGGTCAGGAGGCAGCTACAACCCCTCAAGAAGCTCCCAAAAAGGTAATAGACGTGATTATGGCAGAGGCCAATCAGGTACAGAAGGAAAAGGGTCAGTTGATGACTTCCAAACAACTAAATTAGGTCATTCTGAAGCTGATAATACTATTTTACCTTCAAAAAGAGCTGACACCGCCACAAAAAGCCTCTGTGGACATATACAAAGCCAGCCACAGTGCATACAACAATGCACTTCAATTCAAGGAGTACCAGATCCTTGCAGACCTGTGGAAGAATTGCATGAATTCTTACCTGACAGTAAGAAAATTTTTGGGCCATCCCAACACTTGCAAATTGCTCAATGGATGGCATCCATTGATGGAGAAGAAAAACATGATGCTTTTGACACTAGAATGGAGGAAAAACAACCCTCCACCACCCAAACCAGTGCCAAAAACAGCCCCAGTGGCCAGCAGCAGCAATTTCAACGTGAAAAAGCAGCCACAAACTCCAAACAAGGGCAAAGGGAAGGCACCATCCCCAAAACCTTACAGCCAGGGCTACAGAATCCCAAAGATTCAGCAGGATGCCATGGAAAATGTATTTCAGATGGCCAGAACCATGATGGAATTACAGAAGAAGGAGGAAGCCAGATTAAGATTCTAGAAATGATCTCTGACATATTTGATTCCATCCCAGAGTTGCATAATGCTATAAATGACATGAAAAAACATCTTTCTGATAAAAATGAAACCATTTGTAACAACATTAGAACAAACAACCTGAGTCTGTGCCAAATTAATGAAACACTTATGTGTTTTGAAAAAGTTTTAAGAACAATTAAAAATTCTAATAATGACAATTGTTCTAACATTAAAATAAATGAACAATCTGCCATTATTAAAGAATTAACAGATAAATATTCTAAATTCAATATTGATGACATGATTGAAACAAGAATTAAACAAGCCATAAATATTATCAAGACAGATAACAAGAAAGTCCTTGATGAAATTTCAAATTCATTTACTGAAGTAAAGACATATACCATTGCCTTGAAAAAGTGTTTTGATGCTTCACAAGAAGAAGTATCAAAATTATCAATGAAATTGAATCAAGTCACTGCTGATAATACAAGACAGACAGAGTTATGGCAAGAACTTACACATAAAGAAGACATGTATAAAATTGAAGTAATAAATTTAATACAAAGCTTCCAACATGAATACAGAAATTCCCAAAGGTGTAGCAACAGTAAAATGAATGACATTGAACAAATACTGAACACCTTACCAAGAATGTCTACACCTCTAAATCAAAATGAGGGCACAAGAATTCCAAATCCACAAGTATTGGATCCTGATAATTCACAATTAAAAAATGAATTATCCACTTCTTTTCATAACTTGGAACCATCAATGGGCCAAGAACTCTTGAAAGAAGTTCCAAAACTTAAAGAATGGCCTCACTTCAGTGGTGAAGGAGAGTATGACCATATGGAATTCATTAGAGGTATTGACATGATCAAAGAGGATTTTGAATTACCAGACAGATTGGTAACAGCCAGGTTTAACACCTTGTTTACCAGATCAGCTCACAGATGGTACATCAAAATAAGACAAGCACATGGACACCAGAGTTGGACTTGGTGGAAAACCCAAATCATCAACAAATGGGCAAATGATGCTTGGAGGCTTAAAGTTGAAACAGCCTTTGAATCTGCCAAATTTAATGCTGATAAAGACAGAGCTTTACCATGGTTTTGCCAACAAAAGGACAGATTAACAGCATTATATCCTGACATGTCAGAATTTATGATCCATAGGAAAATTTTGAGACAATGTGGAGGTGACTTAGAGCATGCTGTCAAAAGCAGGACTACTGAACAATCTTCAGCAGAAGATATTATCAATATACTAGAAGAAGTAACCACCAGAAACAAAATTGGTTCTAGTAGGGTGAATCTCAAAACAAGTTTTAATACACCTTGGAAAGATTCTGTGGACAAAAACCCCAAAGAAAATTCTAGTAATATTAAGTATAAATCTGCAGATACAGTCAGAAAGTGCCATATTTGCCAAAGCACCACCCATTTAGCCAATACATGTCCAAAAAGGGGGAAAATCAATGAAATTGACATTGAAAAGGAACCAGATGTTGAAAAAGAAAACATAACTGAAGACAATTCAGATGATAAGTCATCCATATTTTCTGAATCTTCAAAAGATATAGAAAATATCAATGCCACTTTTGACATCATGGAATCTTATTCCCACTTGCCACAATTGATCAATGGTGAAGTTGATTTATCAAAAGCTCAAGATGCACAGCTTATGAAGACAAAACCAAATAGAGGGAAAGGTTATACAGCTGGTAACTCCTGTATAACAGAAGTGGTGATTGACAACAAGCCCACAAAACGTTTGCTTGACCCAGGAGCCTTCTGCTCTTGTGTTGGAAAATCTTTTCTTAAAACTTGTGTACCAAATTTTGAATACCAATTGTTACCAATTCATGGTATAAAATTCAACAGTGCAAGTAACCCAATGAAAGCATTAGGAATCTTTGAGACCAATGTCATATTCCCACACATAAATGGGAATTTAAGGATCACAGTTGAATTTGTTGTTATGGAAAATTGCTCTAGTACCCATTTTATATTGGGAAATGACTATTTAATCATGTATGGGATAGCTTTACATAATAACAAAGACAGATACTTTACAATTGGGGACAATAAGCGCCAGAAATTTGCCTTTTTAACATTTAAAAGACAAATTAAAGTAAACAAAGTATCACCAGTCAACTTAGAGTTAGAGAAATTCAAGTCTGAACAGTTAAAAGAGGCTGAGATAAGCCTTCATCTGACTGATAAACAAGAAAATGAACTTTCTTCCTTTTTGTATGACCACAGAGGAGCATTTGCTACAGACAAAGAACCTCTGGGAGCAATTATTGGTCATGAAGTTGACATCATTCTCAACATTGAGAGACCTTATCCACCACTCTTAAGAAGACCTGCTTATCCAGCAAGTCAAAAATCAAGAGAAGCTCTAGAAATTCATATCAAAGAACTTCTGGACCTTGGTGTAATAAGAAAAGTAGGCCACAATGAGGAAGTAGAAATAACTACACCAGTCATAGTGGCGTGGCATAATGGAAAATCTAGAATGGTTGGGGACTTTAGAGCTCTGAGCACTTACACTGTCCCAGACAGATACCCAATACCAAAAATCCAAATTGCCCTTACTCAAATATCTCAAGCAGTGTATATAACCACTATGGATGCCCTTAGAGGATTCCATCAAAATGTGGTAACACCAAGAGCAAGAAAATACTTGAGAATTATTGTTCATTGTGGAGCGTATGAATACTTAAGAATGCCCTTTGGTATCAAAAATGCACCTTCACACTTCCAAAGAATGATGAATGAAATCTTCCCTGAAGAACTCTCAGAGGGATGGTTAATCATTTACATTGATGACATCATTATCTGTTCAAAGACTTTGGAGGAGCACATGTACAGATTATCAACAGTTTTGACAAAAATCCAATCAGTAAACATGAAAATCTCCTTGAAGAAATGTCATTTTGGATTTAAAGAACTTAAAGCGCTAGGACATGTTGTATCTGGTTTGTCCCTTGGAATTGACAAAAACAAAGTTGCAGCAGTATTGTTAAAACCCATGACTCAGAATAAGAAGGAAATTCAGTCATTCTTAGGTTTTGCAGGATATTACAGGCAACACATTAAAGATTTTTCATCCATAGCAAGACCACTTTATAAGTTGTGTGACAAAGACACAGTATTTGAAATGACTGTTGACAGAGTCAAAGCTTTTGAGTCTCTAAGAGAAGCATTGACCACTGCTCTACTCTTACTGATGCCAGACTTTAAACTACCTTTCAAACTGTATATTGATGCATCAGGGGATGGACTAGGTACTGCACTTCACCAAGTTCAGATCATAAATGATAAACCTGTAGAAGGACCCATATGTTTCATATCCAGGCAAATCAAACCAACTGAAGCCAGATATGGAGCAATTCAGATGGAATGTCTATGCCTTGTCTGGGCCTTGGAGAAATTGAACTACTTCTTAGTGGGATGTGTTTTTGAAGTGATAACATATTGTACAGCTGTCAAATCACTTTTGAACATGAAAACACCCAACAGACACATGCTCAGATGGCAAATAGCCATACAAGAATACAGAGGCAATATGACTATTGTTCATAAGGATGGGAATATTCATAAGAATGCAGATGGACTAAGCAGATGGCCATTACCAAATAATATTGATAATCCTGCTTATGTTCCAGAAGAAGCTTCACCACAAATTCCAATAGAAGGGATAAGTGTTACAGACTTGAACACCACCTTCTTTGAAGAAGTCAGAAGTAGTTACACTCAAGATAAGAATTGTAGCATCTTATGCCAATTACTTAACAAAGACTGTAAAGAAAACTCTCTAATACATGCCTTGGATGAAGTATGGAGAAAATCTTATGATGAAGGAAGATTTCACCTACTGGATGGTATAATTTACCACAGAACCAAGCACACATGTGTCATGACAGTTGTAGACAGGTCATTAATCAATCTTGTACTGAAAAAATGCCATGATAGTCCCTTTTCAGGACATCTTTCTGAAGACAGAACAAGAGAGAAAGTAAAGACCTGCATATGGTGGCCAATGTGGCAGAAAGATGTTGCAGAGTATTGCAAAACCTGTGACAGATGCCAAAAGGCAAAGAAATCCACTGGCAAAAGACTTGGAAATATGATAAAAATCCAAGAACCCAACAGACCTTGGGAAATTGTCCATATGGAATGGGTAACTGGCCTACCACCAGGAGGTGACAGAAGCTATAATGCCTGCCTAGTAATTGTGGCCAGATTCAGTAAAACCCCAATCTTTTTACCATGTCACAAAGATGATACAGCCATGGATACAGCTCTTCTGATATGGAATAGAGTAGTGTCATGGACTGCGATATTTACAAATATCATCAGTGATAGAGATCCAAAATTCAATTCAGCACTATGGACAAATCTTCACCAATTATTCGGCACTAAACTGTCTTTCTCTACAGCCTACCACCCACAAACTGATGGCCTGGCTGAAAGCATGATCCAAACCTTAGAGGACATGGTGAGAAGATTTTGTGCATATGGCCTTGAATTCAAAGATTGTGATGGATTTACCCATGATTGGTGTACTCTGTTGCCAGCACTGGAATTAGCATATAAAACATCAATCCATGCCAGTACCAATAAGACTCCTGCTATTCTAGAAAAAGGATGGAACCCCAAGTTACCCCAAGATTCCTTGAGGAAAGACTTAATTGAAATAAATCCCACAGCTGCTAGCTTCAAAGGAATGCTAGACAAAGCTAGAAAGCATGCAGTAAGATGCATGGAGGACTCTTTTGCATATGCTAAAGATAAATGGGATAAATCACATGCAACTCCAGATTTCAAAGTGGGGGACCTAGTTCTTGTATCCACCACTAACTTCAATAACATCAAAGGATGTAAAAAGTTGAAAGACTCCTTTGCAGGACCTTTTGTGATTAAGGCCCTCCATGGAGAAAATGCTGTTGAAGTAGAGTTATCTGAAGAACTTAGCAATAAGCACCCTACATTTCCAGTAAGCTTGATAAAGCCATATAAATCTAGTGATGCTGAGAATTTTCCCTTGAGGAATAAGATTCCCCAAGTTATACCTCCTATTGAGACATCTGGTACTAAGAAAATTACCAAAGTTCTTAAAGAAAGGAAATTAAGAACCAAGAAAGTAAGGGAATACCTTGTTAGGTACAGTGACCCAACTTGTGAAGATGAATGGTTAGAAGAAAAGGATATACCAGAAGCTACCAAACTCCTCAGGCGATTCAGACACACTAGAAACACCAATATTACAAAGTAATATTCTTTTTTAGGGGGAGGGAATGTGAGCCTTAGAGGTAATTTCATATACCCAAAAGACCACAAATACAAAAATAATATATTAATATAAATAAAATGTATATTATTAAAATAAAAATCAAAATATAAATATAAAATTATATTAAAAATAAAAAATTAATTACAATTTAAAAATAAAAATACATTAAATTTTGTAAGTATGAAATTACATTTATACTTGAAAAAATGAAGTAAAAATGAAATTTTAACAAAATTGTGAAAAAATAAAAAAATTTGGAAAAAAGTTAAATAAAAACTATTATAACTTTTTATCCATTAAATACAAAATATAAAAATTGTTTCACCATTGGATTCCTCATAAAAAATTAGGTGGGGTCACCTCTGAGTGAAATTCTTGTAACTCAACTCTAAATAAGCTTAAATTAAGTTTTTAGTATTTTCAATACAAAAGTTGAAAATACTCAAAACCTTAACTTAATTCACACCACATTTGTTGTTAACCATCAATTTTTGTGTTAAAATTGAGGTGTTGTGTTTAGTTTAGAAGTTATGAGGAATTGAAGTATTTTCAATTGAAATGTCAAAATGTGCGCATGTATTACATAAGTGAACTTTGATTTACATATGAGGTGTCAATTATTACTTTATTGTACTGTACAATTGAATTGAATTACATATGTAAATTATAAGTATAATACATGATGAGGAATTAAAGGAAAAATAAATTGGAAAGATTAAATTTGGTGGGGAAAAGGAACTCCAGCTCTAAGGGGGAGCTAGACCCCCAAAATCCTTGCTGACAGGCGTGGGATGTCAAAATTCACGCAAAAGCTCATCACTTTTGGCCTGGAATTGAGTTACAGGGTCTGTGGACTCAATTGATGATGAGGTTTTGATACCAACTGGGGTGGTTTTAGCTGTTGCCAAGAGGGTAAAACTACCCTTAAGATAAAACAATCATAGTAAAAACAGTTTTAACTGGTTTCTAAGTTTCTTACACACATTATGACGTGTTTTGAAGGCTCTAGGCCTGGTATTGCTATAGTAATGGCTGATTTAAGGGTCTAAAATGGCTAAAAATGGCTAAAAATGGCTTAAACCAGCCCTTTTTTGGTCTAAACCAGGGTTCAATGATGCCATAATTGGCTTTTCTGTTGTCAGACTGTTTTTCAAAACTGAAAAGAGTAAAATTTACTTTTGGAGTAAGAGAATTGATGGCTATAAAAGAATATCTTCTTTGCCCCACTTTTCTCTTCATGTTAGAATCTTTTCCTTTTATTAATTAGTTTAAACACTGTTAAACCAATCAATCAAAGATTCCAAACACCATTTTTAAATCATCTTAATCCTTTTAAACACGTGAAAAAATAATTATAATCATTGTTTGTAACTCTTATAATCATTTTTACCCCTGAACCACCCCAAAAGTGAACTAAAGCATCTTTCATCACTGTAAGCTTTGTCACTTTGTTTCCAAATTCACTCTGGTCACTTTTGGGCGTGTTTTCTCTTTAATATTCTTTTTGAAGACTTTGTTCTTCAATTAATTGCTTGCCGTTCTTTGCTCAATTAATTCCAATTGAAATTGCTCTTGAAGAAATTTCTTTTGTAGCCTTAAAATATCTCTTGTAAAGTATTTTTTGGGTAAATTTTTATTGTTGGTAAAACAATAAATTTTTATAATATTATTGTTTTATACTAATAAAGCTATAAACAATAAAATTGGCGTGTATTCTCTTAAAAATAATATTTCATACTATTTTTAATTGATTTTTTACGTTATACAAATTTTGAGGACAGGAAAAGTACTTGATTTTTAATCAAAGTTTCATATCCACACCTTACAGTAGTAAACTGTCAAAAACAGTTTTACTCTTGGTTAATAATCAGGTATAATTATAAATTTAATTATTGTAGTCTTTTATTATTCTAACCCAACAGATAAAGCTGCACCCAGGGCTTTCAACAGCGCTCACCACCACTATATCATATATAGTAAAGCCCTTTTTATCTTGAATTTAATTATCTTTAAACCCTTATAAATCTTTTTAAACTATTTTTACCGTGTCACAATCATAGTTAAGGTTGTATTTAGCCTATTTACACCTTTATCATGGTTTCATCCTCACATTTTGGGGGCCTGGCCGTGTTTTAAACCTTTGTGGACCTTATAAGTAAGTTTTTTCTCTTATTTTCTATTTCTGAAAATTGTTTTATATTTTTGAGGCGTATTTTCTTTTAAAATCTATATTTTTATATATATTTTACTTCATTACTCATATTATAAGAGTACTTACCACGTGGTTAATACCCACTGGAACCTTTATTTTTGGCGTGTTTACATATAAAACACATAAGCCATCAATAAGTCCTGTATTCTTGATTGAATAAGGACACCTCTGACTGAAAAACCATCAGTTGAGGCGTGGTTAAGTGTATTGTTAACTCAATTACACTTATACAGAGCCACATATTCAGATTACCCTTGAAAACCACAGGCGTATCTGTGGGATACTGACACACAAACAGTGTGACAGGGTACCAAAAGCTGTAATTCTGATGTGGAATTGTTGATTCAATTACACTGTCATTATACAGGGCATATTGTAGTAACATACAAGCCATCTTAGATGTGCAAAACTAGCATTTTTGAGAAGTCTTAACTGACATAAGCCCTCTTTTTCCTGCCTTGATTCAGTGGAAGAAAATTCCATCCCACTTGAGACCCAGTCACAGGCCAACACACCAGTGACACCCTCAGAACCAGAGGGAAGCAAGGGCAAAGGAAAGAGGCACAGTGAAGGTCTCATCACAGCCAAGAAGTGGACTCCAATAGCCACTCAGAGGAGTAGAAAACCACGAAACTCTGCATCAATACAAGGTAAACCAACCTTAACCACTTGTACAGGAAAAATTACAATTATCAACCCAGTTGTAACCTCCAAAGGCAGACTGCCCAAATCAGCAGATAACAAATTTGTACAACGCACAGTCAAAGGTAAATACCCTAAGAGCATAAAGTTTTTGACTGCTTGAAAACACTGATATGTCCCCTGTATACCTCAGAGACCTTGGGTTCCAAAGGAACCAGCCAGAGGATAGAGAAGGCTTGTCCAGAACCAGAAGACCTGGAAGAGGACACCTTGAACACAGTGGTGGATGGCAAAACAATGAGGGAGATAATATCAACCCTGCCATTCACACTCCAATTCAACAGGAACCTCAAACCAGAGGACTGGAAGGAGATGGATCAAGTTCTTCAGCTCCACCAACTCCTCAAAGACTTATTTCAATGGAGCATGGACAACAAGAGGTTCAACCTGGCAAGTCACTGGGCAGAACTTGGAGCAAGTTGCCAGAAGATCTGTCTCAAAGAGATAGACTTCAAGGACCTTATGGTAATCACCAAAGGTTGGAATCCTACCAGGAAGTTCAGACTCCTGGAGGCAAGGGCACAGAGGATAAGGGAGAATCAAGCCACTATCCAAGCTATAGAAGAACAGTTAACCCAGACAGGGCCTACTCAGATTCCTTCAGGCTCACAAGGAGCAGGCCAAATCAGCTCTCCAGTGGCTTCAAACCATTCAGAAACCAGCAGATCAGTGGCCAAGAGTCACCATTCTTCACAATTCCAGTAAGCTTCCAGGAGAAGACAAGGAAACAAGGGCAAGAACAAAGCCTCCTTCAACCAGAGGAGGAAAGAGTCAGACCCCATGATCCAGAAGCTGTTAGATTTGGTGAAAGAAGTACACAAGAACCAGAAGTAGTTGTAAACCACTCTAGAATAAGTAGTCCTAGTAATAGAAACATTACCCCCACTCAGACTGAAAATAACATTGTCACATCTGAGAGTAACATCAACAGTGATACACTGTGGTTACAAATGTCCCAATATGCTGAACAATCTGCAAAGCAGTTTGCAGAAGTTAAAGCTGGCCAAGAGAGGATGAGAAAAACTCAAGCTTCCTTGGAACAGATAGTTAAGAATCTTAAAGAAGGATATGCTCAACTGAGAAAAGCCTCCGAAGAAACCAACAAAAGACTGAATATAGTCTTTGAAGAACAACACCACAGCAAAAGAGACAGGGATTGTCTGGACCAAGACATAAACAAATTGTTTAATGTCTACCATAACTTGAAGCCCCAACCACAAGGACAAGTTATGGAGAATCCATATCGACCAGATGACATCAAACCAGATGCCATGTTGATGAATAAGACAATATCTCCATCACAATACCAGGATGGAGATGGAATGTCTTATTCAGAGAAGGAAGCCTTGAAACAGCTTCCTGAGGCCTCAAGCTGGCCCAAATTCTCTGGATCAGGAGAATATGATCATATGGAACTCATAGATTATATTGATGGACTCTTCATTGATGTACCAAGCATACCAGACTACTGGATTACTGCTAGATTGAATACTGCATTTAAAGGCCATGCTAGTATATGGTACACAGAAATGAAAGAAATCCATGGCAGAAGAAACTGGCCATGGTGGAAGAGTCAAATCATCCAAACGTACAGCAATGGAACTTGGATATGGCAGAATACAATGTCATTTGAAAATGACAAATACTCAGTGGACAAAGATCCATATGAGTGGTGTCTTAGACAGTCTAAGAGACTTAAAGCCATTGATCCTCAGATGAACATCCAAATGAGGAATCACAAGCTTCTGACACAACTGCCAGGAGAACTAGAGCATGCAATAAAATGCAGATGCAACCAAAATTGCACTCTAGATTACATTGCCAACACCTTACAAGACATAAGGAAAAGGACTAATATAGGAAAATTCACCCCATATAAGAGCAGTAGTTTCAAAGAGAAACAACCTTTCAGGGTAGAATTTAATGATAAACCCAAAGAAAGAGTGGCAGAAGTGGCAAAAAAGAGGAATTCTTGTCACAAGTGTGGTTCAACAGACCACTATGCCAACAACTGTCCAAAGGCAAAGAAAAAAATCTATGCCATTGAGAAAGTCCCAGAGGATTCTGAATCAGACTCCATGGGTGATGCCATCAGAGAACCATCTGATGATGATCAAGACCCAAGAGCGGAATTTCTAGTGGAATACCAAGAGGAAACCCCACTAGAAATCCAGGACATACAGTTGGAAGCAGGCATGCCACAGGACACTGCTAACAAGAACTTGTGCAAACACACACAAGATGCACAAACATTCCTGGTTACACCAAACAAAGGAATGGCATATATACATGGGACAGCCACAAAAATGGCTGTTTGTATTGACAATGCTCAGCCTCCACTGATCATTGATAGTGGAGCACACTGCTCCATAGTGGCCAGACACTATCTGGATACCCACTTCCCAAACTGGGAAAAACAGCTCTGGCCCACTAAGGCAAAGAACTTTAAAAGTGCATCAGAGAAGATGACTTCCATTGGGACAATTATCAAAGAGATAATTATACCCCACAGGAAGGGTAACATCAGACTCAATCCAGAGTTTTTAGTGCTTGATGATGCCCACATCCAAGGGTTTTTAATGGGAACAGATTACCAGAGGATGTATGGCATAGACATTTACAACAGTAAAAATAGGCTCATCACCATTGGTACTAACAAGGAAAAGAAATTTTCACTTGATATATACCAGATATCTTCTCAAGACCCACTAGAAGAGCTTCTAGAGGAATTCAGAGAGGGACAGGTTAGCACTACCCTCACCAGTAAACAAAAACTAACTTCACTGAAGATGCTGAGAAAGAACAGACCAGCATTTGCCATTGGTGAAGAACCATTAGGAAAGATCAAAGGCCATGACATAGAACTGTATCTGGATGTGGAAAGGCCTTATCCACCCATGCTTAGGAGACCTCCTTATCCAGCAAGCCTGGAAACCAGGAAAGAAATTGAGAAAAATATCAATGAACTCTTGGATATGGATGTCATCAGGAAGATTGGACATAATGAGATAGTGGAAATCACCACCCCTGTCCTAATCACCTGGAATGATGGAAAGTCTATACTGTGTGGAGATTTCAGAACTCTGAATAACTACACAAAAGCAGACAGGTACCCTATACCCAGGATACCTCATGCCTTGGATAAACTGGCAAAAGCCAAATATATAACCAAAATGGATTGTATGAAAGGGTTCCACCAAAATGGAGTTAAACCAAACTCTATGGAATTACTCAGAATAATATGCCATATGGGCATATATGAGTATACCAGGATGCCATTTGGCATCAAAAATGCACCAGCCCATTTCAAAAGGAGGATGGACACAATGTTTCAAGAAGAAATACTGGAAGGATGGATGTTGGTATATATTGATGATATCATTATATACTCAGGAACATGGGAGGACCATGTGCAATACATAGAAAGAGTACTAAGTAAATGCACACCCATAAATCTCAAAATTTCACTTAAGAAGTGCAATTTTGGCCAACAAGAGTCACTGGCTCTAGGACGTAAAGTCTCAGGCCTTAGTCTGGCAATTGACCAGAATAAAGTAGCAGCAGTACTGCAAGAGCCAGTACCAAAAAGAATCAAAGAAATGCAATCTTTTCTTGTGTTTGCTAGCTACTATAGAAACCACATCAAAAACTTTGCACACATAACTAGTAGTTTATACAAGTTATGTTCAAAAGATGTAGTTTTTGAAATAACCAAGGAAAGGAGGGATGCATATGAGAGGATCAAATATGAACTCACAAATGCACCTGTGCTCATCTTACCTGACTTTGAACTACCATTCAAGTTATATATAGATGCAGCATGCAGTCAAGGCCTAGGAGCAGCCCTTCACCAAAGACAAATTGTGGATGGTGAACCAAGAGAGGGTGTAATATGTTACATCTCTAGGCAACTGAAAGATTCAGAAGCCAGGTATGGGGCCACCCAGACTGAATGTCTATGTCTAGTCTAGGCTCTAGAGAAACTCTATCATTATTTGTAGGGTGCAGTCTTTGAAGTCTACACAGACTGCACAGCCTTGAAGTCTTTACTAAACATGAAGACTACAAATAGACACATGCTGAGATGGCAAATAGCCATCCAGGAGTATAGAGGGAATATGACCATCATATACAAAGAAGGTAAAAGTCATACTAATGCAGATGGCCTTAGCAGATGGCCACTGGATAATGTCAAAAGCAATCCAGCTTATGACCCTGAAGTTGCAGCCAAAATCCCTATCCATTTCATGGAAATAGATAGGAGGAAGAACTTCTGATTTTCTGAATGGGCACCAGAAAGTGGTACCCTTGATAGTGGAAACAATGATTCAGAGGGGACAGAAACTCCCATATTGGGAATAAGTTCCTCTGAACTGCACAATGAATTTTTTAGTGCAGTACTGAAGTCTTATGCCAAACACAAAAAGTGTGGCATACTGCTACAACTCCTTCAACAAAAGTACAGGAGCCCAGAACTGAAATCCCAGCTGAAAGAACCCTGGTTGAGGGCCTATAAGGATAACAAGTTCTTCCTTATAGATGGCCTGCTCTACCACAGAGAGAAACACACAAGTGCACTCACAGTGGTAGACAGAGACCACATCTCCTTGATACTGCAGGAATGCCATGACTTCCCCTATATGGGACACATGAGTGAGGACAGGACTAAGGAGAGGGTAGAAAGCACCGCTTGGTGGCCCAAGTGGGAACAAGAGTTGGGAGAATACATCAACACTTGTGAAAGATGCCAAAAGGCAAATAGGAAACATGGGAAGAAATATGGGTTACTTCAACATATAGAAGAACCCAAACACCCATGGGAAACCATCAACATGGACTGGGTTACAGGACTTGTCCCAGGAGGAAAAGAAAACTACAATGCCTGCTTGATCATAGTTGATAGGTTCAGCAAGAGCATGAGGTGTCTACCATGCCACAAGGAGGACACAGCCATGGATACTGCCCTGTTATTTTGGAATAACATCATATCTACCTGTGGAGTCCCTAAAATCATCATTAGTGATAGGGACCCAAAATTCACATCTGAATTTTGGACCAACTTGTATGACATGCTTGGAACCAAGCTTGCTTTTTCCACAGCTTACCATTCCCAAACAGATGGCCTAGCTGAGAGGATGATCCAGACTATGGAAGACATCCTTAGAAGGTTTGGTGCCTATGGCATGGAATACAAGGACCATGAAGGATACACCCATGACTGGGTTACCCTTCTACCAGCTGTCCAGCTGGCTTATAATACAAGTCAGCACTCTACAACAGGAAAAACACCTGCAGTGGTAGAGAAAGGGTGGAATCCCCTGTTTCCTGTGGATTACTTGAAGAAGAATCTTCTGACCATCCACCCCACAGCCAAAGACTTCCATGATATGTGGAAGAGGGCTTGTGACACAACTGCCAAATGCATAGCTGAGGCAAAAGAATACAATGAGCAGAGGTGGGACAAGACACACATGGAACCTGACTTTAAAGAAGGGGACCAGGTGCTAGTGTCTACACTGAAATTTAATAATCTTAAAGGACCCAAGAAGATGAGGGACTCATTTGTATGGCCTTTCACTATCATTAGGCTGATAGGAAAGAATGCAGTGGAAGTCAAACTTACAGAGGAATTTTCCAGGGAGCACCCAGTCTTCCCAGTAAGCTTGGTCAAACCATACTTCCAAACAGAGGAGGATAAATTCTCCTCCAGGAAAAAGAACCCCACACCACCTGATATAGTGGAAGTGGAGGATTCCCCAGGACCTGTGAGTAAGATCATCAGGGGCAGGAAGATCAGACTTAATGGAAAGGATCAAAGACAATACTTAGTCAGATTCAAGCACCAAACAGCTGATAAAGACAAATGGTTGGCAGAAGATGCCATACCAGATGGGAACCTTCATCTAAGGAGATTAATGGCCTCTAGGAGGACTGAACAGTCTCATCAATTATGAGCCTTTTTTAGAGGGAGGGTATGTCAGCCTGTGACTCAAAACCAGAGCACAAGCATGACAGCCAAAACACCATAAACCAATGGTATAGCCAAGATACCACCAAACCATGGAGCTGAGCCAAATCAGCTCAAAAGGTATCAAACAAAAGAGGAAACTCACCTCTTCCAGAAAACATAAGTCCCATCACCATAGGAAAAGAAATAACAAAGTTATTCCTGCTCAAAGTTATTGCTGAGCATAAACCTTAATTTTCACCTCTCATCCAAAATCTAGAAGGAGAGACTTAAACCCATCAAATGGGTACTCAAAATGAAGCTCTAAGCCAGGGCTATCCAATGGTACCAGCCAAACTGAGCTAGCACCAATAATACTGGAGTTATGGTCAATTTCAGGCCAAATAAGGGTAAACAAAACATTCACCTCTCATCTAACTTCTATAGTTTTAGTGTGAGATACTTGAAGTGGGGTCTTTTTGGAAAGAGCACAATCAGGGCTATCTGATGGTTTCATCCATTTCCCCATAGCTCAACTAGAACAAAAGCTATGAGGCAAACAAGCTCAATACAGATTTTGCCTATACCACGCAAATGTACAGAAATCTTGTACATGGGATAACTTTGCCATATTTATAGATACCCATATCAAATGAGGTACCATTGTGTAGAGCGCATACAGGGATACACACCGAACCAATTTTGAGGTTGATATCTCAAGAATTGACAAAGGTATGGCTGTTTTAAGGTCAGATTCCCACCTGCTGTCATATACAGCCTAACCATGGGATAATATCCTATAACCATGAATATGAGGTGTCAAATAGACAAAGAAGCTTGTTTTTACTTCAATACCTCATATTCCAGTCAATACTGGGGTCCCATACAGGTTCTGTACAGCATTCTACGTGTTATACATGTCAGAATCAGGCTGTGAGGTCCCCAGATGAAAAATTTCACCCTGTATTGGTGAAAAACTGCCCAGATTTGGTTTTCAAACCACATCTAAGCCCAATACAGGTTATACAGGCTGTTTGCAACCCACAAGCCAGTACTAGAGAGTGAAAAATCTTCACTTCCTCTACGTGGAAAGGTCTAGCACCCTTTCCACCCCATTTCAGGATAAAAAGGAGGCTTTTCACAGCCAGAATTTTCTCCTCATCCTGCTCTTGAATAACCTACGTAGTAAACTGTCAAAAACAGTTTTACTCTTGGTTAATAATCAGGTATAATTATAAATTTAATTATTGTAGTCTTTTATTATTGTAACCCAACAGATAAAGCTGCACCCAGGGCTTTAAACAGTGCTCACCACCACTATATCATATATAGTAAAGCCCTTTTTATCTTGAATTTAATTATCTTTAAACCCTTATAAGTCTTTTTTTAAACTACTTTTACCATGTCACAAACATAGTTAAAGTTGTATTTAGCCTATTTACACCTTTATCATAGTTTCATCCTGACAGTAAATATCAAGTTAGTACTAAATTCTCATTTATTGAAGGGTATATTTTCAGGTTGCATTTTGAATTGGCTTGAATTGCTTCCCATTGGATCTATGGATATTTACAGTTTCTCATAAATATATTTTAGATAATACATACCAATTCAAATTTTCCATTTAACAAAATAGCAAGGTTTTTCTACAGGATTTGGATATAAAAACTCTTGGAATCATTTAAACTTATATTTTTTCCAAGTACTACTAAGAAATTATGCTTGAACAGTGAGAATTGAGAATAAAGACAAAGATATCTATTTAAATATTCATTAACTTAAATGGAAACTATCATTAAAAAATAGTAGTTAGTTCTCCTCAAGCTGGTATCATGGATACTAAGAGCTTATTAAGATTTATTTTAAATATTTTCTCATTCTTCAGGCTGAATATAGCATCAATTTATATATTTTGTTATTATTCTGTGATACAGCTGTATAAAGTTAAAGTATATATTAAAGAAATGAATATTTTATTTTTATAGGACTTAAATATATAATTGTTAAATAATCTTGAGGAGACACACTGCATTGGTAGGAATTTTATGTCAATCCATGGATGATATCAGAGCTTCTCCAGGGATTCAGATAATCATAGCTTTAGTTCATAACTAATTTCTTGTATTGAATCAACATTTTAAGCCTTCAAAATTCAGCTAATTATCACAAATATTGAATGATTACAATATATATAAAGTGACACATTGCAATATTATTTAGGGAATCAACAAATATGACCTTCCTTAAGTTTTGGTGTTATTATTTGTGAAGCGTTCTATTTACTGTGAATGGGTTGTGAATTTCCTTATTAAAACTTAAACTACTCCATTTAACACTGAGAACTTTTTGAATAGAAAATCTTCCTGCATAATAATTCATGGAATGAAAAATAATTTTAGAATCTTGGTAGACTCATCTGATTTATTTATAATTGATACATCTTTTCTATTCTAATTACCAACCCTCAAGGAAAAGAGAAAGCTCATTGTAACATAATTTGTAGAGTTTAAGTATAAATGAGTTATCCTTAAATGTCCATCAAAATATTCCATCGGAATCCACCATGAATACAAATAGATCTCTGTTCAATTCAAATTATGAAGATTTTCAAATTGCCAGAGTTTTTTAAATAAACTTTGGATAATAGACTTTTGAGCTTTTCCATCCTTGAAAAATACAAAAGTTGTTAATAATACTATATATAAAAAAATCAAATAAAGACTTAAGTTAAGTTCTTCTATATATTTCTCATGAACATTTCCACGTTTTTATCTATTCTGCAAGATATTTACACCCGTGAGATTACTCAATAGTATCAAAATTGAAAAAATCACAAATAACTGTGTAAGATGGTATGAAATTGAATATTTTTTTGGCTGGAAATATTACCAAATAATTTCAGGCTTGGACCCATGTTGAACCCATGTTGAGATCTGTATTGAACCTGCAGCACCTTCCCGAAGGGTCTGATTCTTTTCATGGTGGTTGTTACAACGTAAATAATTGTATCTTTTCACAACAGAATTTCTTGTGTTTCCAAACATTGTAACTCGAACACACTGTTACATTTGTACTCAAAATCTCACGAGAATGATTCCTAGAGAATAAAAATACATCTCACAAAACTTACATATTGAATTCTTAAAAGCACACTTTTTGAGTATTTAATTGTAAGGGAAAAGTCTTCTAAGAAGGTTTTGACAATAATCAATACATGTATTTATCAGTGTAGCATGGGGGGTGGAAGTAGACCTATGAAAATACAAAAAGAGGAAACAGTAAAAGGTAAAGAAAGGGATCTATTACACTGAAAGAAATTTCTTTTATGGAGAAGAGAGTATATATGATGTCTAATAATACTACTAGTCTTAATAAAAGTAACTACAATGACCTAGATGTCGTAAGGCTCAAGGATAAAGCGGATTGAGATCACTAAGGAGGTTGATGGTGATGTTGGTTTTGATCACAACTGAGGTTTGCCAGTCTTTTACATGGCATACCGACGGGCCGATAAGTCAGTCTCAAAAACACTACCCCTTTCTGAATGGAAGATTTGGTCAGTTGGAGGGATTGGGCGTTCGACTGATCGTCAATCTGACCACGATACCCTTTTCTCTGCAATGCGGCGGTGAAAACCTGATGAAGTGAAAGTCATACCTATCCAAAAAATATCTAAGCAAATTCGATGAGGAGTGGGCGTGATTTGGAAATGGAAAATCGTAATAAGATTATTGATAATGGGGGTTTATTGGAAGGTAGTAATAAGCTTCAGTCGTCTTTTAACGTTAAGTTTCAAAAGAAAAGTCATATAATTCTTAGCGAAGGAAGTTCAAGGTAATGCCCAAATAATTAGTCTCACAAAAAATGAGTAACTTTGGCCACTGACAATTTGCGTTAAGGGTAATCGAAAAAAAGACCACAGGCTTCTTCTTTCGTCGGCGAGAGGCAGTGTGTCATAAAATTGGAGGAAAAAGTTATTTTGCATCCAGTTAGAAAGAAGCAATTGCTCTTCTTTGGGAAATTTTTCGATATTTTTCTTTAGCATTTTATATTCTTTTTCTTTTTCGACAATTGCCATTTTAGCACTTTCAACCCTTTCAGAAGTTATTTCTGTTGTAAGATGATTGAGTTGCTCGGAGGGAAGCTCCAATAAGTGTTCATAGTCAAGTGACCTATTGACAGCTTCATGAAGCCTTATTCCGGCTTGAAAAAGCTCAAACTTCATGTCGAATAGCCTGCTTTCGTTCAGATTTTTGAATGGTAACGTTGGAAAGTCGCGAGTTTGATAAGTTTTGATAAAATTCAAGACATAGTAACTAATCAAGTATTCAAATCTTTTCTTTGAAGCTCCAGTCTTTCCGAAAAACTCAACCAGTTCCAAAATCCAGTTATCAATAGTGTTTTTCTGTAAAGGGTTTGGGGGTTCATCCGACCACCAGTGCTTGAGTATGCGATCTTCTGTTACTTTATCGAGGATGACGACGACTTCAGGGCTGGCTCGACGAAAGTACAAGGTTCGTTTAAACTCTTTTATTGAGCCAATGAGCATTAGCTCAACTAAACGAGCTTGTTGTGTTCTGTCAAGATCTATGTTTTCTTGTCAAGTTTTTTTGGCGAAGGGCGCCGCAGAAGAATGATGATCAGCTTGTGGCTCTCCCGACAGTACTCAAAACATTCATCAAGATGACATCGACGTCACCTCTCAATAAATTATGGAGATGGGCGGTATTCCAGTCGTTGAGCACAAAAGATAGCTCTGGCATGAGACCAAAATACAAATCTTGGCCAGGGTTCGTTCTCCTCTTGAAAAGATCTCGCAAATGGTCGCAAGTCCTTTTCAGGGTGTTTTCGGTTGAGAAAAACACCTTCAAACCGTTCTGATCCCACAGTTGATTTTGATGGAAAAAATTTAATGCTTGAAATACGTATTTCTCACAAAGAACTCTGGTTACAAGGCTTAGCTCATGCTCCTCTCTGGGGCTTTCAACCTTCATTGATAAAATGTTTAGCTTTTGAAAGATGTTGTTAAGTTGCGCCGCCACATCGCTTGCCCTCATCTGATTTATCATATCAACAATTTCGGCTGGTATGATCTCATCGGGTGAAGCAGAACCTTTCAATAAATAAAGTCCATTATGATTTTGGAGGAGTAAAAAGCGATTTAGTCTTTTAATACCGACAGAAACTTAGAACCTCCTTAGAAAAATCGAACCGGAATGTTGACGAACGCTTTAAGCCTAAAAAATTCGCAAACTGATGTAGCTTTGTCCACCAAGTGGGAGGCGTTGAACTTTTAGCTTTGTTGCGAATCCAGGCTGAAGTGAAACCTGCTAATTGTGGTAAGTAATTTTCAACCAAAAGGGCAATATGTAGATCAACTTTTTTCATTTCAGCCAACATTCTTGTAAAGATGTGAATAAACCGCTCTGATGCAACTTGATAGATCTCAAGCTGTTCGTTATATGTCCTTAGCGTGTGTGATAAGTAGTAGCTTGCATCCAAATCACCACGTTCAATGAATCGCAGGGCTTGAGCACGTTTATCTGTCACCACTTTCCATTCGAGATCGTTGGAAGTGCACAAAGAATAGACCCTTTGTAATTCTTTGTTCGTGAGAACATTCATAGATTTTTTAATCGCCCCGTACCCTTGAGATAGTTTTTGGATTTTACCTAGACAAGAAAAGCCAAAAAGTGAACTAAAGCCCAATCACTCAGAAAAAATTTCTGGCAGCGTTTTGATCGGCCAACCTTGATTTAAGGAGAGTTGTTTTTGAATTTTAGATTCTACAATAAATTGGCAGCTGACGCAGTCAGCTAGGTTCTCATCTGCTCTGTCTTTCATTCAATAGTATTTTTTTTCCCTACCTCTAGCCTTGTTGATAAATGCAGCAACACTGGTGTGGAAAAATTCCAAGGGTTTCATAGAACACAATTTTAAGTCACTCATACGAAAACCTGGTGGTGAATTGAATTAATTATACTCTGAGCCCAAACACTTTTGTCATTTTGCTTTGAGCACTCTTACCTCTTGTATCACCGTTCATTACCGCTTTCGACACTTGCGAGCTTTTTTGGAATTGGGAGACTAAAAAAACAAAAAGGAAGGACGCCATTCGAACCAATTTCATGCTTATACAGTTTCTATCTCGGCCGTTCTGAAGACCTATAAAGTCGTTCGCTGAATGTAAATGAAGATTTTTAAAAAGAAACTCTAGAATACCCACACAAGAGCAGCTGTAGCGAAATCAAAAAATACTTCAAGAGTGAGTTGGTAGTTTCTTTCTGTAAAGAAGCGCCGAGACTTGCAGTTTGGCCGAATTTTAGCCAACAGAGGTTTCGGGACATGTTTCACATCTAAAGATTTTTTTGGAATCGTAGGGCATCAAAAGATCCACCCTACACCGTTGCACCACTGCAAAAGCCCTAGTCAGTCACACTGCCATTACACCCAGCCTGGGACTTAACAGATTTTTTCTTTGAAGCCCTACAATGGAACCCCCTATCCTCCGAGAGCTTTTTTGTAACAGCATTTCTTTTTTTAAAGCAGAAAGTGTATATAATCCAAATGTCTAAAAAAGTGTACAAAGGCTCACACTTTTAAAACAACGTATCCCGACTTCCCACAATTACTCATCAAGGTTCACTAGTGGGTCGCTTGCGCTCCTCAAACTGGTTGCGCTGTTTCTCCTATGCAGGAAAGAACCTGTTTATTTCTTGGCTTCTCATATCTGTTCGGAGATTTAATCCACTTGTGAAGATAGTACTATTGGCTATAAGTCAGGTAAAAACTGAAACAAAATAAGACAAGTACAAATAACTTTTTTGAAAAAAAATATGAAGTTTTGAAGGATATGAACCACCTCAAGGGCATTCCTAATAGCGTTTAATGACTCTATTTTGTAAAATAAGGAATATGAAAGGTAGGCTCCAAGATGCAACAGAGAACCAATCTGATACATACTTTAATCGCTCAGGTTCATGGCGTAATAGTCCAAAATTGACCCCAAGTCTATTAAATTCATTAAGTATACTAAAAAAGAAAGTCAGAAGGAAGAGAGAGAGAACTCGATGAAGGAGAAGAAATAAGAGATAAGAAAACAGAAACAATTTTACAAGGAAAATGAAAGAGTCAAATGTCATTAAAAATGGGTCAGGAAAAAGTAAACAAAGTTACAGGACAAGTAAGTTGGATGAGGATAAACTTATTCATTTTACAACAGTGCCTTACATAGTAAATACAATAGGTCATTCTGATGGCCGAGAGTTTACAAGAGAGGCTAAAAGATATTGACTAGCTACAGGTAGGCGGAGACATAATTAAGATCACACTTGACGGTGTGAGGCTAGACTTTTATACGCAGAATTAAGTCTTAGTTCAACAGTACAAATGAAAGGGGTCTTAGTGTCAACGAGAGTTGCAGAAAAACAGGGAGTCACAGAAACTAAGAAAAAAGAAGTAAAAATCGATTTCAAGTCAAACGATTCCATAGACAGCCTAATTTAAGGAGGAACGATACTATGAATGATGATTTTAAAAAGTTCTCAAAGACATGTGAGGCAGGAAGCTAAAAGTAACAAGAAAGAAATTTTAAGAGATAAGATATGTGTAACTTGTTTTCAAGAGATGAACAAAGCTCAAAGAGACTCCAAGACATGAGTCAGAAAAAAGCAAAAGTAACAGATATCAAAAGAAGATATGATAAATAACTCATTCTTAATCTTGGCTCTGTATGTAGAATGAACACAAGTAAGTGAAGAAGAAATTTATTCTATTTTAGCCTGTGAAAAGAATAGTAATCATATGACTACATGGAAATAGTTAGTGATCCAATTGATAAGTAAGTTCTTTTCAAGTAACTATCTGATTATTGTACAATTGTATATGTAGTTTTTAGATGATATTTTTACACAGACAAGGAGCTTCTTCTATAAGTTATTGGAGTAAAATAAAGATTTATACTTGGAATCTTCTTCTTTAATGTATATTATCCATCTGGATTTGGTTCTTTATGTCTCTTTCTATGGGACATTATTAATATATGTAGCACAAAAATAACAACAAACAAAAAATTTCAAAAAATTGGAATTTGAGTCCATCATAGTATTGAAAGACAGAAATAATTTCATATACAACCTTGCTATCCAATTATAGCTGTACTATTTCTCTATGAAACTTTCTATAATATTAAAATCTGACAATATTAATATGACTGTTCCTATGAAGAATATAGTGGCAATTTATTATAGGCATAAATCAAATGATCAACTTTACAATTGCTTCCTTTACTTTTTATATACTGATAGTAATAAAACAGTAATGAGTAATTTTATACTGGAATAAATTACAAAAAGTGAAAACTAATAAGAATTATTTTGAAAACAATAAAAAAGCTATTTTTGGTTATAATTATCTTTTACAAGTGTATTTTTTAAGTAATTCTTAAACAAATATTCAAAATGAGAGGAAATATTTGAGGTTTAAATAAAATACTCACTAGTACTGAAAATGCGCATTGAGATAGAAAACTTGAAAGGGTGTTTGATATTTGAATTTGTGGATTCAAGAATCATTAGTTCCTAAAGTATTATGAATACAATGTTTTTTTAGCTATAATACCATTTTTTAGAGATATACTTCTTTTTTCACAGCTTCTAATAAATCAAAATACTTGAGAATAATTTTTATAGAAATTTTCTTCAGTATATCAAGATATAAATATTCTATTTATGATATAAGGTAATTATTTGTAAAAAACGATCGACCAAAGGCCTCTTTAGAGCCTTTCAAAAATCTCTGAGAGGTTCTCAAGTGATAAAACTTAAGCCCTAAATGATTATAAATCCATCAACTCACTTGAGTTTATCATTTAATCATTTTTTGTTATGTATAATTATCAAAATCACCTAGTTAAATGATTTTCAATGGATACCAACCGATTCATTACTAATAAATAATTGCAAGAGTTTGTTAACAGTCTTTCTATTGCGATAAATTAATAACCAGTAGCAATAACTAAAGAGTAGAGTATTAGTTTAGATACATGATTTTTTAGTACGAAATAGAAAAGTGATTAACCTATCTGTCAGCTATTTAAATATAAATCGATAGAATATAATGACTATGCCGTTTTTACTCTAGGTGATACTCCATTTAGACTCATAAGTTCATGATTAATGTAAATACATATTTATTGATAAATGTGTGAAATATTAAATACCTCAAAGTTGTCTAAGACACTCCTTCTAAATTCTAAGAAGGAACAATGCAACAGCTTTGGGATAAGCTGGTTTTGTACATAGTGTTAGTTTTCTCCAATTGACTATCGTTGAGATTTTAAATGCGTTGACTACCTTAGTTCCAGCAGTAGGCTGGATTGTGCCACAGCTTCTAATTTGACTTAATAGCAAGTAAGGGGAATTTGACAGACGAGAGAAATAAAATGGAATAATAAAAGAAAGTCTGCCCTATCAATACGATGATGCGTAGGACAGGGTCATTAAATACACATTGACGTAGGAGTCGTCGTGATAAGATCACAGCAGTCTTGTGACGTAAGCCTTGACTGAGAACTCTAAAACTCCTCAGTAAGTGCTTCGGTTAAATCAGCTCATTCTCTTCAATTTCAACAATAATGAGGTTACTAATAAAAAAAGTCATTTCATTTCAAAATAAAAATTGAATTATTAATTTTTCAATTCTATTGTTAATTAAAGACGGGTTGTATTTTCTGTGAATTTTTGAATGTCTTTTCTTTGGCATAGAATCTCAAAAACCCAAGTATAAGTAATACTTTCAACGAGGCTTGTTGAATTGCAAATATTCCTTGTTTAAATTATTAATTTTCTCCTTTCAATTTGCTAAAAGTCTTTTGGATTAATTTATCAATACTTTCAATATTCATCAGTCTTTGAAGCCGACATCATATATATGTTTTGAAGGCTTGTAAGTACAATAAAAGCCTATTTCCAATATGTATTTCCATGAAGACTGGTACCTATAAGGCTTTAATTAAAGCTCTTCGGTATATCCATGATAAAACAGAAATATATGAATTGGCTAAAAGTTCCTAAGGTTCTTATTTCCTCCTTTGAATTTCAAAATTCTGGTTTATATACCATTTTATAATTATTTAATGGGACTTACACTTAGTAGCTCAGCTCCAAAAGGGTTGCAATTATTTAATAAATATCTATCCTACCTCGGGTTGGCTCTTGGAGGCTTACTACACCTTAAAGACCCTTAAAGATGGTTTACCTTGGCTCTTTCAACTGTTATTTTTCCTCTTTTATCATTTTGAATATAGGAGAACTGATTATTGTCAAAAATCCAAAAAAAATATGATTAATTAAGACCTTTATGTAATAATACTGAAGTTTTCAAAGCTCAAAAATATATATCAAACTAATAAAGTTTGGTATACGATATGGGATTTTTTAGAATGCCATCTTATTTAAATTGAAAGGTAAAAGGCAAAGAGATTCGTAATTTCTATATTATTCATGGATGATTTGTCCATTTAAACACCTCATATAGTCGTATTTAGTGTATGAACCTGATGGATAAGCCATAGGTAAAAGTTGGAGCAGAACTCAAATTTTTCCTATAATCCATGAATCCACTTCGTCAAATAACACTATTTTTCTTATAATTTCAAAGCTGTTCCAAGAGAAAATGTGACCTATTTGGATATGTGAAGTCTAACTCAAGTCTCTCAGTATGAGTTAAATATTGGGAATATAGAATAAGTAGATTTTAATTGATTTGTTGGGATAATTGATAATTCAATAGTCGAATTGATAATCAGAAACTCATTTTATTTAAAATTCCAAATTGAATATTGATCGGTTAGTTCTGAGCTATCTCCATTTGAATTGAGTCTATTTAGTTGGTTTGGTTTATAACACTGGTAGATGTGGGTTTGGAACTTCTTAAGTAAGGAATGATATATTTATTGTTAGAATTCTTCTTTCTATATGGGATAGCTCAACCCTCATTCATCACATTATAGGAAAATTGTTGGAAACCTGTTCAAACTTGGTTTTATTTTTCTTTAGCTATTCCAAAACACCTTCTCAGACTCCATTTTTGGACTTCAAATTCAGTATCTGAAGATACCCAATTTCTCTTGTACTATGCATAAAACCTCCTAATTTCAGATAAAATATAACAAGAAAATGTGGCAAAAATAACGCAATTAACTTCATCAATATTTGAGATTCTTGGCTGGAATAAACTTTTTTGTTCTTTTTTTGATTATTTTGTTCCCTTTTTCTTTGTGGGGGATTCTTTTTTGCAATAAAATTCATTTGAAAACAAGAAAAATATTTTTAATTAAAATCTGTCATTTTCCTTTCATAATTACATTATTAAGTCCAACTAATACCAAGTTTTTAATCTGAATTATATTCTCAATCCATGTGAATGAAGCTCTGTGCCGTGTTGACTGATTTGAATCTTCATCTTAAAAATTCTGATTAAAACTATCTTAAATAAGAATTCCAAATCAAACATGAATAAAAGGATACCATATTGAAATTCCTCCTTCATAATTGAAAAATGAAGGATAAAATAGATCTCAAAACTCTTCATAATCCTCATAAAAATAAAAAAAATCCTTTTGGATGAATCATAAAGCTTACCATTTTCTCCTGTTAATAGTTCCAAATAATTTTTCTTTTTAAACCAACATATCATTATAAAGTATTTTGAGTATTATTGAAAAATTTATCTCACAAGTTTCTTATTAAATAATATATAGAATCCCGTTTCTTTTGATTCTTTTTTTATATTTGAAGGTCCAATTTTTCATATAATCCCAATTTTACATGATTTTCCAAAATCTGAAAATATGAGCTTTTAGTATGGGCTGAGACGATCAAGCATTATCTGTGATATCAAAAATTTCTTTCAATTAAAGAATCAATAAAAAGAATTTTTATTCATCAATTCCAATTATGTTGGATACAAAAATATCAAGCTTAAGTACCATTCAAAATTTTAGGAACATGATTATCTAGAATATTTTGATAAATCTAGTTTTGATTTAACATTTCAATTAACTTGAAAATCCTTCTATCCTTCAAAGTGGTAGCATTCACATTACTCATATTTTAAAAACTATCTTAATTCCTGTAAATGCGACTTTTCCCAATAGTTGAGGAAATATTGAAGTTTGAATCTTGTATTTCCTTAATTTGAATTCGATAAACAAGGAATTCATTTTCACTTTCAGCTTATATATTTCAGAAAAATAGCTTACATACTTTTTCAGAATAATTAAGGAATTCACATATGAGAAGTCTCAAAGATGAAGATATTTAATAACTAGAAAAATAAAAGAAATCCATTTTTTCTGAGTTTATTTCTTTGTTTTACTTTTGAATATAGACAAAAATATTCTTACTTCATACATTCAACCTCCTTGATAAAATGTTGTTTTTCAAAATGAAATAGCTCAAGGGAATGTTTTCTTGAAGCTTGATATTATTATTTATGAAATAAATTTGATTCATCCCAATTTAAAATATCATTCTGATTCTTATATTTAGGAAAGCCTTTTATTGATATGTTTTATTATCTCTTTATAAATTCTACATGAGCTTATAAAATCAGATTCAAAATCATTCAATGAACTCTTTCAGCTTTTTTGAAGTTTTTTAAAACTTACACAAGCTTTAGAATTCAGAAACAAAACTCAAAAATCATCTCCTATATTCTCTTGTAAACTATGAAAATTCCCTCATTTCATGAAATTTCAGCTCAATTATTTGGAAAAATTCCATTGAAATAAAGCACAATGGATGAGAAAACAATCTTCATAAGAAAAATGTGGTCGCAGTTAGTTCTTTTTAGTGCGTGAAAAGTTATACCTCTCTTGGGTAAAATTGAGGATCTCAGGAAATTATGTCTCAGATGTGCCTCGAATTTCTAGATCACATTTATGATACGGACTCTTAAGTGCTTAAAAATTCGAATATTAACCTCCTTTCTTTCCAATTAAAGATTAAATTCAAATACACCTACATTCTTGACTGCTGAAATTACATCAAAGATGATCTTTTTTAAGAGTATTCTTTAGCTGAAAGGGTTATAGCATTATTATTTCAGTCTCGTTTTAATTTTCATGTAACATGTATAGTTACTATCTTTCTAAAGATTATTTCTTTCATACATCTAGAATCATACCTTCTAAATATCCAGGACTCTAGAATGAAAGGGCTTTCTCATAATTTCAAAAGAAAGTTAATTATTAAAATTTTACCAGATATATCAATTTTTTTCGGGAAATAGTGAAATGGCTCTGTATCAACAAATTTTATTCAAATAAAAATTTTCATATTTTATATCGATATATAATTCATAGTTAAATATAAAAGGATATATTGATAAAAATCATGGTGTGTGGTCCAATTTATGGCCCCATATGTATGATCTTAGGGCGGATTTTGTTACCTGATGGTGTCTCCAATTAACCATAAAGATATTTCCATTAAATTATGAAATTGGACGTTGAAAAATCTTCTTTTTAAGGGCACCAATTTTTATGTAGCTCCAAACTCTCAATATTCAAATATTAATTCAAAATCGAATCAAATTAAGCTGGGACAAAATTAATTATTCATATACTATGTGTGTGAAGGAGAATAATCTCAGATTTAATCTCAATTATAGCTCATGTTAAAAAAATAAATTACAATGAGAATTATTTAGCCAGAAAGGGGTATAATATTCTAAGCTTGTTGGTAAAATTCAAAAAAATGAGTGAATTTACCATTTTAACATGACAGTATTTGGCTGTAGTTCAAGCCATAATTTTATCACTAGTATAAAAGAAGTGATACATGATCAAAGGTTTTGTGCATAAATTTATATTACATATTCAAATGAAATATTAAAAGAAATAAAATTATAAGCTGAATTTGGTTGGAAATACAAAAAAATTCTATTACATATTTCAATTAGTATTTTTTCTAGTGATACCTAATTATTGAGTTTTATCAGAATTATTACATTATGAGATCTTTAATAAATGGAAATATTATTGATATATTATATATTCTACATATTTTCTCATTAATGAGTATTATTAAATATTCAATTTCTTATTGAAAATATTTAAGCTACCAGTTATTAAATGTATGGTAATTTACGGTCATTTTTGAAATCTATTATTTGGGCATTTTGCATATATTTCGTTAACTAAAATTCTCACATAAATTCACATTTGAAATAATAATTTTTTATAGATGATAGAAATTTAATACACCTCCAATTAAAAACTGCTCAAAGATCAACACATAGTAAGCTCATAATCCAATTCTATCAAGGTTTTACCAAGAACCTGGATAAAAGCACTAATAATTTGAGACTACCCAAAAGTAAAATAGAGATTACTGCACTATAAAATATTCAAATTTTAATCAGCACTAAATGTTTCTATTAACCCCCAGCTTGGAAAAATATTTTTCTTGAATACCTTATAGATCCTAAATAAACAATATACTGAAAATGCCGCTATTATTGCACTTTTCAGTCACAATACACTACTTAATCAGACAAAATATTAATGAAATATTCCAAAATTTTGTTCAGATTCACTTTATTCCAAGGTATTAACTTCACAAGTGAAGCCTTCAGGAATAAGCCATGGATACACCCAAGCTCATTCTTTTGATAAAAAATATGCTTCCCAAAAAAATGGATTATTTAGTTAATTTAATTTTCAAATTTTTACTCATTATTGAAAATATAGGCTGAATATATCTTTTTTTAAAAAAAAAGTTAACTTTTTTGCAATGCCATACTCAAAAAGGTGAAACATGAATCAGTAATTCTTTACTAAATTAAGCTACATAAATATAATATAGATTGTTTTCAAAAGTATAACATATCAATTTTAGTTTCAATTAAGCTTTCAACAAAATAATTGTATTTAATTCTCGCAAAAAGAAGTTACCCATTAAATTAAAGTACTCAATAATACCCCAATAAGAAGCTTGATATGAAATGGGAAAGGGTTTTTAATGGATTATTAATGGATTTAAGGAATTCACACTTTGTAAGATACTGAAATCAGAAAACGTTTTATTTAAAGAAATATCTTTGATATTAATTATATATTATTTTTTTTGTTTCATTAAAATTAATACCCATGAATCTATTCATAATGATTCAGTATATCAAGTTATGATGATTTGGCTGGCTGATTATAAAGTGATGCTCAAAAAATAGTCAAAAAAGGCTTCTTTGGGCTCTTCAAGACAGCTATAATAGGTTTGAAGACAATTAGGATTAAGTCCCACTGTAGGGGATATTGATTCTCTCATGTGGATTCATTAATTAATCACTTTTGATAAAATAGACTTATAAAAATAACCAGATTATGTAGCTCTACATTAATACAAAGCCATTAATAGCTGAAAAAACAATTTATTACCTTAAAAACTCTTCTATTGAAAAATTAAGTACCATCTTGTCATATTTATGCATTTCATTAAAAATTTAATCACAGGTTGTGTTTTCTATGAATTTTGAAAGATCTCAAATTTTAAATGAAATATGAAAAAAGGGATGACAGGTGAATTTTTCAATTAAGATTGTAAGCTTATAAAGACTTTTTTTCCACTGGTTCATAAATGTATGCAACAATAAACTTGAAATTTTCTTTCTGATTGACCTTTGAGGTTTGAAAAATTTTCCATATTATAAAGGCTTGTAAATATAATAGCTTCCTGTTTCAAATCTCTTTTTACAGGAATATTAGTCCCAAAAAGGGTCAATTCATCATGTTTGGTGTATCCATGGAAAACAATTAATATGTGACATGGTTACAAGTGTGTGAAGTGCTCATTACCTTTGTGGAACATCAAAATAGTAGAAATTTTTGATTTTATCATGACTTAATGGGACTTGGTCTCATTCACTAAGATACCAAATGGATTTGATTGATGAAACAGATTATGACCTACAATTGATACTGCTTGGAGATTTTATATTCCTCAGATGTGTGAGAAAATGTGGAACACTGGCTTCCACCACTGTGGTTATCCCCCTTTGTTATTTCCCCAGTGAAATAATTAATTGTTTTAACAAGTGTAAAAATAATTATTAGTAAAAGTACCCCACTTTTGAGAGTTCAAAAAATATTACACTAATACCAATGGGTATGAACTATTGATTCTTTATTATACCTTTATTTTCATATGGATAAATGAAAAAAAATTATATTTACAATTATAACATATTTTATTGATCATTGGGTATTGAATTATTTTCCATTTTGACTGCTTATGGAGCTATGATAGGTTAATATGTGAGTAAAACCCAAATATGGTCGTAAATCCATTAGCTAGCTTCTTCAACAAAGCTATCCATCTCTTTATGTAAAAAATATTGAGCTCTGAGAATTAATATTATTCATTGGCTTTACATACTTTCAAAGGTATTTAAATATTCTTTGTGGCCTATATAATAATTTAAGGCATACCTCAAGGCTCACATGACCTGCCACCAGGAAATAAACATTATAAACCAATTTCATTAAGATATAAACTGAGCTATAGGATTTAATAGAGCTTACTGGTAATATGGGCTGTTTCCCCCCTGATTTTCCACTCAATTTCACCTGAATTTCATTTGCTCCATTCAATAAATCAATAATAAAAGGTCCTACATAGAAGTATTCATGTGAATGTAGTCCTTCAAATTTTCCTAATTGAATGCTGAAAATATTATTGATTTCCCTAGTTCAAATTCTTTCATTTTATAGTTTTTTTCCCACCTATTTTTTGCATACTTTAGATTATCTTATCTGCTTGATTCTCCTGGTTTCTTATTTTTTGAAGAACTGGTTTGAATATAAAATATGTAAAATTTATTTTAATCATCTCTTTTCTCAGTGTACCTTTTGAAGTTTATCTATTCCATATTTTTCCAGAAAGGCTTGAGGTTCTCCTGCTAAGTACTTGATTGGTATTTTATGCAAGGTCTAGTTCAGGTATCAATATACCCCAGAACATTATTCAAAAAGCTTAGTATCCATATTATCAGTCATATTAATAGACATTTGTGATAACGAAATCTAAATTTTGAATCATTCTTCCTGCCAACATATCATTTTTGTAGTCTTAGGCTGTTGAGAAAGATGATCTGGAAACAAATAATCTATGAATATTCCCTGAAGTGCAGAAGTGAGTCTGGGATCTCTGTCAGTTTTAATATTATTGAAAAATACTTTATAGGAAAGAGCTCTATTACATATAATATGACCTATATCAAGAGAATTTACATCTTTGTTACATGGTAGTATTCATATTTCTTACTACATATGTCAATTATTACTATGAAATAATTGATCTTTCTTCCAAAACCTGGAGGAATTTCCCTGTTAAACTCCAAAATATATTACTATTGATCAAGAGTACTATTACCGCTCCTATGAAATATACTAAATAATTTTATCATAAACACACAAAAATAATTAATTGATTAATCTCTTCTTTTACTCATTATAAAGTAGTGACTATAACAGAAATTATTAATGTTCTACTAGAAACATTTACAAGAAATATTAATCATAAAATGTCTTATTAAAATAATATAAATTTATTTCAGTAATTGTCTTTTGCAAGAGTAATTGTTATAAAATCTTGAAGGAAATACTAAATTAGAAAAGAAACAATTTAATAAATTACGCACCAATACTCTAATTATATGTTAAGAAAGATTGGTAGACTGATTTGACAAATAATTTGTGGATTTGAGGAATCAAAAAGCTGGATAAAGAAATAGTACACCAATCTCTAGCTATGATGCCATTGTAAATAGTAATATTCTATAATTTAACATCCTTCTGGATGATTAAAAATATTTGAAATCTCAATAATTCTCTAATAAATGATAATTAATTTGGGGGTATTAATTATTTAATGAATGAACTGAATGATAATAAAATTTCTGGTAAAAACAGAAATAGTAGGTTTTTTCAAGTCTAAAATAGCTCACATAGGTATGTCATGTGGTAAACCAGTTATCTTCCTTGCTTTGTTTATTAGATCACTTGCAGTCACACAAGATTACCATAATTACATAATTAAGTAACTTGATCCAGCTACCAAGCCATTTATGGTTAAGAAATGAAATTTCAAAATATAAATTTTTTTCTCAAAGCTATCCATGTTATTTGAAATTTTGCAACAGGTTGTATTTTCTGTGAATTTTTGAAGATTCATTATTTCATGTGGAATCATCAAAAATACACCATAGGTAAAAATGTCAATTTGAATGATGAAGTCATTTTCGTTTTTGGCTCTAGGGTGGATTACCCTTTTCCAATTGGTCCTGAAAGATTTTGAAATATTCATTTATAATTGTATTTTTGATCAATTTTTAATTCTTACCTCTCTTTCTACATGGTATAAGCAAATGGCATAATGACAGCTGGTTTCCATGAGGTAGTTTCATGGATATCTGTCCCAAAAGGATTTTGATTACTATTTATTTGTTTATCTCCATAAAATAATCAATAATGAACATGTTTACTGGAGTTATAGCTGCTTATTACCTCCTTGTTATGTCCAAATAGCAACTCCATTTATATTTTCTTTTGATTTAATGTGAATTTAGCTTGGTAACTATGTTCTCAAAAGTGTTTTAATAAACAAAGTGGATTACAATAAGCCTTGGATCTAAGCTTTGGAGAAGTTCACATCTCAGAGGCCTCAGAATTTGGGTACCCTGAGCTATGTTCATGTCAAAAATAGTAATTCAGGCTTTAAGACTGATATCAACTTTGGGTGTAGAAATAAAGTAATTTCAAGGTCCAAAAACATGAATAATTGCAATATTAATGTATATAAAACATAGAATTTCTCACAATCCCCTTATTTCTGCATGAATTTCCAAAAAAAAACAAAGTTATTCACAAATGTTTAATGTTGTATTTATGGTGGAATTTTGAAGTATTGTAAATATTACCACCCCATAGATTTAATTGAAGATTATTCACCCTATGTAGTTTCCCTAGGTGCTCTTTTGTATGGAATCCACATTTGGCCTTAAATTAATGGATTAAATCACTCACAAAAAAGCTATTCACATTCTTCTATATAAAAAATATTGAAATATTGATATGTACATGATGTCAGGATGAGTCTATGATGAAGCTTTTTAATGACTAGTTACAAGATTTAACTATGACTGTGACACAGTGAAAATAGTATTAAAAAGTTTTATTTATGATAATAATGGTTGATCAAAGAATATTCAGGGCTTTACTATTTATAAATGGTGGTGGTGAGCAATGTTGAAAGACCTGGGTGCAACTTTACCTGTTGGGTTACAATAATAAAGACTAAAATAATTAGAATTATAATAATACATAATTATTCTCCAAGAGTATAACCGTTTTTTCCAGATGTACTATGTAGGAATTCAAGAGCAGGATGAGGAAACCTTTTATGGTGGAGAAAAGGTCCCTTTGTATCCTAAAATTGGGTGAAAAAGGTTTCTAGACCTTTCCACTTAGAATAAGTGAAGATTTTTCATTCCCAAGGACTGGGTTTTGGTTTTCAAAAGGCCTTCATAGCCTGTATTGGGCTCAGATGTGGTTTTGAAACCACAGGTGGGAGGTTTTCATCAATACAGGGTGAAAATTTTCATCTGGGGACCACATAGCCCTCTTCTGACATGTATGATGCATCAAATTCTGGACAGAACCTGTATGAGACCCCAGTTTTGGCCAAAATATGATGTATTGAAGTATAAACAGGATTATTTGTCTGTTTGACACCTAATAATCATAATTATGGGAGAATATCCCACAGTAAGGCTGTATTGGTCTAACTGTGGGATTTTGACCTTAAAACTGCCATAACTTTTTCAATTTTGATATATCAAGCTCAAAGTTGGTTCATTATGTAGCCCTGGATGTTTTCTACGCAATGGTATGTCATTGGATATGGTTATCATTAAATATGGCAAATTTATGCCTGGTACAAGATTTTTTGTACATATGTATGATTTGCTTAAAATATATATGGAGCTTGTTTGCCCCATAGCTTTTGTTCTAGATGAGATATTGAGAAATGGATTGAACCATCAGATATCCCTTATTGTGCTATTTCCAAAAAGATCCCACTTTAGGTATCTCACACTAAAACTGTATAAGTTAGATGAGAGGTGAATATTTTATTCACCCTTATTTGACCTTATTTTGACCATAACTTCTGTAATTCTGGTACTAGCTCAAGTTGGCTAGTACCATTGAACAGCCCTGACTTAGAGCTTCATTTGATAGGGTTAAGCCTTGTAAGGTGTGGATATGAAACTTTGATTAAAAATCAAGTACTTTTCCTGTCCTCAAAATTTGTATAAGGTAAAAATTCAGTTAAAAATAGTATGAAATATTATTTTTAAGAGAAAACACGCCAATTTTATTGTTTATAACTTTATTAGTATAAAACAATAATATAAAAATTTATTGTTTTACCAACAATAAAGATTTATCCCAAAAAATACTCTACAAGAGATATTTTAAGGCTACAAAAGAAATTTCTTCAAGAGCAATTTCAATTGGAATTAATTGAGCAAAGAACTGCAAGCAATTAATTAAAGAACAAAGTCTTTAAAAAGAATATTAAAGAGAAAACACGCCCAAAAGTGACCAGAGTGAATTTGGAAACAAAGTGACAAAGTTTACAGTGATGAAAGATGCTTTAATTCACTTTTGGGGTGGTTCAGGGGTAAAAATGATTATAAGAGTTACAAACAATGATTATAATGATTTTTTCACGTGGTTAAAAGGATTAAAATGATTTAAAAGTGGTGGTTGGAATCTTTGATTGATTGGTTGAACAGTTTTAAACTAATTAATAAAATGAAAAGATTCTAACATGAAGAGAAAAGTGGGGCAAAGAAGACATTCTTTTATAGCCATCAATTCTCTTACTCCAAAAGTAAAATTTACTCTTGTCAGTCGTGAAAAACAGTCTGACAACAGAAAAGCCAATTATGGCATCATTGAACCCTGGTTTAGACCAAAAAAGGGCTGGTTTAAGCCATTTTTAGCCATTTTAGACCCTTAAATCAGCCATTACTATAGCAATACCAGGCCTAGAGCCTTCAAAACACGTCAGAATGTGTGTCAGAGGCGTAGAAACCAGTTAAAACTGTTTTTATTATGATTGTTTTATCTTAAGGGTAGTTTTACCCTCTTGGCAACAGCTAAAACTACCCCAGTTGGTATCAAAACCTCATCATCAATTGAGTCCACAGACCCTGTAACTCAATTCCAGGCCAAAAGTGATGAACTTTTGCGTGAATTTTGACATCCCACGCCTGTCAGCAAGGATTTTGGGGGTCTAGCTCCCCCTTAGAGCTGGAATTCCTTTTCCCCCCCAAATATAATCTTTCCAATTTATTTTTCCTTTAATTCCTCATCATGTATTATACTTATACTTTACATATGTAATTCAATTCAATTGTACAGTACAATACAGTAATAATTGACACCTCATATGTAAATCAAAGTTCACTTATGTAATACACGCGCACATTTTGACATTTCAATTGAATTCAATTGAAAATACTTCAATTCCTCATAACTTCTAAACTAAACACAACACCTCAATTTTAACACAAAAATTGATGGTTAACACCACATGTGGTGTGAATTAAATTAAGGTTTTGAGGATTTTCAACTTTTGTATTGAAAATACTAGAAACTTAATTTAAGCTTATTTAGAGTTGAGTTACAAGAATTTCACTCAGAGGTGACCCCACCTGATTTTTTATGAGGAATCCAATGGTGAAATAAATTTTATATGTTTATTTATTGGATAAAAAGTTATAATAAATTTTATTCAACTTTTTTCCAAATTTATTTATTTTTTCACAATTTTGTTAAAATTTCATTTTTACTTAATTTTTTCAAGTATAAATGTAATTTTATAATTTCAAAATTTGATGTAATTTTATTTTTAAATTGTAATTAGTTTTTTATTTTTGAATATAATTTTATATTCATATTTTGATTTTTATTTTAATAATATAAATAAATTTATTTTATTTATATTAATATGTTAATTTTGTATTTGTGGTCTTTTGGGTATATGAAATTACCTCTAAGGCTCACAAGCCTCTTCCTCTGAATTTCAGATGGGAGGTGAAAAATAAGGTTTATGATTAGCAACAACTTTGAGCAGGAATAACTTTGTTACTCCTTTTCCTATGATGGTGGGATTTGTGTATTTGGAAATAGGAGCGTTTCATCTTTCTTTTGATACTTTTTTAAGCTTGTTTGGCTCAGCTCCATGTTTTGTTGGTATCCTTTCTCTACCATTGGTTTATGGTATTTGGCTGTCATGCTTGTGCTCTGGTTTTGAGTCACAGGCTGACATAACCTCCCTCTTATAAAAGTCACATCATTTATGAGACTGTTCTGTCCTCCTAGAGGCCCTGAATCTTCTTAAGTGAAGGTGCCCATCTGGTATGGCATCTTCTGCCAACCATTTGTCTGTATCTGCTGTCTGGCTCTTAAATATGACCAAGTACTATCTCTGGTTTTTACCATTCAGTCTAATCTTCCTGGCCTTAATTAGTTCTCTCACAGGGCCAGCAAATTCTTCCACTTGCACAATTTCTGGGGGAGTGGGATTTTTCTTCCTGGAGGGGAACTAGTTCTCCTTTGTCTGGAAGTATGGCTTGACCAAACTCACTGGGAATACTGGGTGTTTCCTAGAAAATTACTCTGTGAGTTTGACCTCCACTGCATTCTTACCTATCAGCTTAATGATAGTGAAGGGCCCTACAAATGAGTCTCTCATCTTCTTTGGTCCCTTGAGAGAGTTGAAGTTTACTGTGGACACTAGTACCGCGTCTCCTTTTTTGAAGTCAGGTTCCATGTGAGATTTGTCCCACCTCTGTTTATTGTATTCTTTTTCTCAGCTATGGATCTAGCGGCTGTATCACAAGGCCTTCTCCACATATCATGGAAGTCTTTGGCTGTTGGGGGGATATTCAGAAGATCTTTCTTCAGGTGATCCACAGGAAATAGGGGGTTCCACACTTTTTCTACCAGTGAGGGTGATTTCCCTGTGGTGGAGTGCTTGCTGGTGTTGTAAGCCAGTTGGACTGCTGTTAAAAGGGTAACCCAATCATGGGTATATCCTTCATGGTTCTTGTATTCCATGCCATATGCACAGAATCTTCTGATGATTTCCTCCATTGTTTGGATCATCCTTTCAGCTAAGCCATCTGTCTGTGGGTGGTAAGCTGTGGATAATGCAAGTTTAGTACCAAGCATGTCATAGAAGTTGGTCAAAATTTTTGATGTGAATTTTGGGTCCCTATCACTAATTATAATTTTAGGGATTGCACAGGTGGATATGATGTTATTCCAAAATAACAAGGCCATGTACATTGCTGTATCCTCCTTGTGATATGGTAGACACCTTAAACTCTTGCTGAACCTATAAACTATCATCAGGAACTCATTGAAGTTTTCTTTTCCTCCTGTGACAAGTCCTGTAACCCAGTCCATGTTTGTGGTTTCCCATGGGCTTTTGGGTTCTTCTATGCATTGAAGTAGCCCATACTTTTTTCCATGTTTTCTATTTACCTTCTGGAATTTTCACACGTTTTGATATAGTCACTAAGCTATTGTTCCCATTTGGGCCACCACACTGTGCTTTCTACTGTTTCCTTGGTCATTTCTTCACTCATGTGTCCCATATAGGGGAAGTCATTGCATTCCTGCAGGATCAGGGATATATGGGCCCTGTCTACTACTGTGAGTGCACTTGTGTGTTTCTCTCTATGGTAGAGCAGGCCATCTATAAGGGAAAACCTGTTGGCATTATAGTCCCTCAACCAAGGTTGCTCTAACTGGGATTCCAGTTCTGAGCTCCTTTACTCCTGTTGAGGGAGTTGAAACAGTATGCCACACTGTTTGTGTTTGGCATATGTCTTTATTACTGCACTTAAGAGCTAGTTATTCACTTTTGAGTAGCTAATTCTCAATATGGGAGTTTCTGTTCCTCCTGAATCAGTGTCTCCACTTTCTAGGGTACCACTTTCCAGTGCCCATTCAGAAAATCAGAAGTTCTTCCTCCTATCAATTCCCATGAAGTGTATAGGAATCTTGGCTGCTACTTCAGGGTCATAGGCTGGGTTGCTTTTGACATTGTCTAGTGGCCATCTGCATTGGTGTGGCTTTTTCCCTCCTTGTATATAATGGTCATATTTCCCCTATATTTTTGGATGGCTATCTGCCACCTCAACATGTGTCTATTGGTGGTCTTCATGTTTAGTAAAGACTTCAAGGCTGTTCAGGCTGGGTAGACTTCAAAGACTGCACCCACCAACAAGTAGTGGGATTTCTCTAGAGCCCAGACTAAGAGTAGGCATTCAGTCTGGTTGGCCCCATACCTGGCTTATGAATCTTTCAGTTGCCTAGAGATGTAGCATATTACTCCCTCTCTTGGTTCACCATCTACAATTTGTCTCTGATGAAGGGCTGACCCTAAGCCTTGGATACATGCTGCATCTATGTATAGATTGAATGGTAGTTCAAAGTCAGTTAAGATGAGCACAGGTGCATTTGTGAGCTCTTTTTTGATCCTCTTATATGCATCCCTCCTTTCCTTTGTAATTTCAAAAACAACATCTTTTGAATATAACCTGTATTGACTACTAGTTATGCAGGAAACATTTCTGATGTGGTTTTTGTAGTAGCTGGAAAACTCAAGGAAATATTGCATCTCTTTGATGCTATTTGGTACTGGTTTTAGCAGTACTGCTGCTACTTTGCTCTGGTCTATGGCCAGACCAAGACCTAAGACTTTGTGTCCCAGTGCAAGTAATTCCTGTTGGCCAAAATTGCACTTCTTAAGTGAGATTTTCAGATTGATGGATGTGCACTTACCTAGTACCCTGTATATATACTGCACATGTTCTTACCATTTCTCTGAGTATATAATGATTTCATCAGTATATACTACCATCCAGCCTTCCAATATTTCTTCTTGGAATATTGTGTCCATCATCCTCTGGAAGTGGGCTGGTGAATTCTTGATGCCAAATGGTGTCCTGGGGTACGCATATATGCCCATATGACATATGATTCTGAGTAGTTTCATGGATTTTGGTTTAACTCCATTATGGTGGAGGCCTTTCATACAATCCATCTTGGTTATTTATTTGGCTTTGGCCAGTTTGTCTAGGGCATGATCTATCCTTGGTATAGGGTACCTGTCAGCTTTTGTGTAGTTATTCAGAGCTCTGATATCCCCACTAAACTTAGATTGGCCAACATTCCAGGTGATGAGGACAGGAGTGGTTATTTCCACTACCTCATTGTGTCTTATCTTTCTGATGACATCTATTTCTAGGAGTTCATTGATATGTTTCTCAATTTCCTTCCTAGTTTCCAGACTTTCTGTGTATGGATGTCTTCTCAGCATTGGTGGATAGGCTCTTTCCACATCCAGATATAAGTCTATATCATGGAATCTGATTTAACATAATGGTTCTTCACCACTGGCAAATTCTGGTCTATTTTTCCTCAGCATCTTTAGTAAGCTAGGTTTCTGTTTACTGGTGAGGGTAGTACTGAATGGGTCCTCCCAGAATTCATTCAGTAATTCTTCTAGAGGTTCATGGGTAGATATTTGTCATACTTCAATTGAAAATTTCTTTTCCTTGTTTGTACTAATAGTAATATGCCTGTTTTTGCTATAGTAAATATCAATGCCATACACCCTCTGGTAGTCTATTACCAGTAAAAACCCTTGGATGTGGGCATCTTCAAGCACAACAAACTCTGGATCGAGTCTGATATTACCTTTCCTATGGGTTATAATTATATATTTTATAATTTTCCCAATGGATGTAATATTCCCTGATGTACTTTGAAAGCTCTTTGCCTTGGTTGGAAAGATTTGTTTTTCCCAATTCGGGAAGTCATGATCCAGATAATTTCTGGCCACTATTGAGAAGTGTACTCCATTTTCAATGATCAATGGGTGTTGGACATTGTCTATGCAAACAGTCATTTTTGTGGCTGTCCCTTGTATGTATGCCATTTTTTTAGTTGGTGTAACTAGGAATTTTTGTGCATCCTGTGTGTGTTTACACAAGTTTTTGTTTTCAGTGTCTTGTGGCATTCCTGCTTCTAATTGTATGTCCTGAATTTCTAGTGGTGTTTCCTCTTGGTACTCCACTCAAAATTCCTCTCTTGGGTCTTGGCCTTCATCAGATTTTTCTCTGATGGCATCACCCATAGAGTCTGATTCAGAATCCTCTGTGGGGGATTCATCCTGTGGGACTTTCTCAATGGCATAGACTTTCTTCTTTTCTTTTGGTCAGTTATTGTCATAATGGTCTGTTGAACCACAATTGTGACAAGAGCTCTCCTTCTTAGTCACTTCTTCCACTCTTTCTCTGGGTTTGTCTTTAAACTCCACCCTGAAAGGCTGTTTCTCTCTGAAACCACTGATTTTGTATGGTGAATATTTCCCTATGTTTTTTCTTTTCCTTACATATTGTAAGGTGTTCAGAATGTCATCTAGAGTGAAATTTTGGTTAAATCTGCATTTTCCTGCATGCTTCAGTTATCCTGCAATTTGTGTCAGAAGTTTGTGACTCCTCATCTGAATATTTGTTGAGGATCAATGGCTATAAGTCCTTTAGACTATCCAAGACACCACTCATATGTATCTTTGTCAAAACATACTTGTCCATTTCAAATGACATTGTCTTCTGCCATATCCAAGCACCATTGCTGTACTTTCGGATGATTTTACTCTTCCACCATGGCCAGTTTCTTCTGCCATGGATTTCTTTCATTTCTGTGTAGCATATACTAGCATGACCTTTAAATGCTGTATTTAGTCTAGCAGTAATCCAGTAGTCTGGTATGCTTGGTACATCAATGAAGAGCCCATAAATATAATATATGAGTTCCATATGATCATACTCTCCTGTGCTAGAGAATGTGGGCCAGGCTGAGGCCTCTGGAAGCTGTTCTAATGCTTCCTTCTCAGAATAATTCATGTTCTCTCCATATTGCTATTGAGATGGAGACCTTGCCCTCTTCTTCTCCAAAAAGGCATCTAGGTTGATTTCTTCTTGGTGGTATGGATTATCCAAAACATGGCCTTGGGGTTTGGGCTTCATGTTTTTGGTAGACATTAGACAGTTTGTTTGTGTCTTGATCCAGAAAATCCCTGTCCCTTTTTCAGTGGTGTTGTTCTTCAAAGACTTGACTCAGTATTTTATTGGGTTCTTCAGAAGCCTTTCTCAATTGAGCATGGCCTTCTTGAAGGGCTTTAACAATTTTGTCCATGGAGGCTGTTAATTTTTTCATCCTCTCATGGCTTTCTTGGAGCTCTGCAAACTTCTTTTGAGTTTGCTCTGCATATTGGGACATTTTTAACCACATTTCATCACTGTTTAAGTCACTCTCAGGTGTGACAACACTGTGTTCATTCTGAGTTGGGGTAATGCTGTTGGTTAAAAGAGGTCTTGTTTTTTCCCTTGTATCCTTTTCTTCAATTGGAAATTTCCTGAGATTGTGAATAATGGTGACTCTTTGCCACTGATCTTCTGGTTCCTGAATGGTGTGAAGCCACTGTAGACCTGGTTTGTCCTACTGCTGGTGAGCCTGAAGGAATCTAAGTACTCCCTGTTTGGGTCAGCTGTTCTTCTATAGCTTGGCTAGTGGCTTGATCCTCCCTTATTCTGTTTGCCCTAACCTCCAGGAGTCTGAACTGCTTGGTAGGATTCCAACCTTTGGTGATTTCCATAAGTTATTTGAAGTCTATCTCTTTGAGACAAATCTTCTGGAAACCTGCTCCAAGTTTTTCCCAGTGGGATCCTAGGTTTAACCTCTTGTTCTCCATGCTCCATTGAAAAAGGTCTTTGAGGAGTTGGTGGAGCTGAAGAACTTGATACATATCCTTCCAGTCCTCTGGTTTGAGGTTTCTGTCTAATTGGAATGTGAATGGCAGAGTGTGTATGATTTGCCTCAATATCTTGTCATCCACAACTGTGTCCAAGGTGTCCTCCTCCAGGTCTTCTGGTTCTGGAAAAGCCTTCTCTGTCCTCTGGTTGGTTCCTTTGGAAGCCAAGGTTTCTGAGGTGTGCAGGTGACTATCCAGTGTTTGCAAGAAGTCAACAACTCAATGTTCTTAGGGTATTTACCTTTGATTGTGCCTTGTACAAATTTTCTGTCTACTGCTTTTGGCAATATGCCTTTAGAGATTACAACTGGGTTAATTATTGTAATATTCCCTGTACAAGTGGTTAAGGTTGGTTTACCTGGTATTGATCCAGAGTTTTGTGGTTTTCTACTCCTCTGAATGGCAATTGGTGTCCATGTTTTAGCTGTGATAAGGCCTTCACTGTGCCTCTTCCCTTTGCCCTTGCTTCCCTCTGGCTCTGAGGGTGTCACTGGTGTGTTGGCCTGTGACTGGGTCTCAAGTGGGATTATGTTTTCTTTCACTGAATAAAAAAAGAAAAATTGGGCTTAATTTCAGTTAATACTTCTTAAAAGGCTGTTTGCACATCTAACAATGGCCTCTGGGAAATATATTTCTATATTATGCCCTTGTATTGTGACAGTGCAATTGAAATTAACAATTACATGTCAGAAATACAGCTTAGGGATATCTGGTACACTGTTTGTATACCAGTATCTCACATATCAACTTGTAATTAGAAAGTATAATTCAAAAATTGGCTCTGTAAAGGGCAATTGAAATTATCAATATACCCAACCACGCCTGTAATACTGTTGGTTTTACAGTAAGAGGTGCCCTTTTCAATTGAAAATTGGACAGTATTGATGGCTTAACGTGTTTTAATATGTATAACATGCCAAAATAAAGGTTTTGTGGTAATTGAATTATAATCAACCACACAACAAGGAAATTAAAAAACAAAAACACAGTGGTATATAACATATACCACTCAAAAAATAAATATAAGATATATATTATAATTTATTTTTCAATAAACCTCCATGTAAAAAAATAAACACAATGTTATAAATCAAAGATAAATAAGAAAAAACTCACTTTTATGTGTAAAAAGGACCAAAAAATGTAAAAAAACACAGCCAGCCCCCCAAAATGTCAGAATGAGTCTATTATGAAGCTTTTTAATGACTAGTTAAAAGGTTTAACTATGACTGTGACATGGTGAAAATGTTAATAAAAAGACTTATTTATTATAATAAGGGTTGATAAAAGAATATTAAGGGCTTTACTATTGAGAAATAGTGGTGGTGAGCACTGTTGAAAGCCCTGGGTGCAGCTTTACCTTTTGGGTTACAATAATAAAGACTAAAATTATTAGCATTATAATCATATGTGATTATTTTCCAATATTATAGATGTTCTTGACAGTTGTACTACATAGGAATCCAAGATCAGGATGAGGAAACCTTTTCTGGTGGAGAAAAGGTCCCTTTTTATCCTAAAATTGGGTTAAAAAGGCTTCTAGAACTTTCCACGTAGAGGAAGTGAAGATTTTTCACTCCCAGAGGACTGTCTTGTGGCTTTCACAAGGCCTGTATAGCCTGTTCTGAGCTCAGATGTCATTTTGAAACCACATCTGGGCAGTTTTCACCAATACAGGGTTAAAACTTTCATCTGGGGACCAGGTAGCCCTCTTCTGACATGTATGACATGTAGAATTCTGGACAGAACCTGTATTAGACCCCAGTATTTCCCAAAATATGATGTATTGAAGTATAAACAGGATTCTTTGTCTGTTTGACACCTCATAATCATAATTATGGGAGAATATCCCACAGTAAGGCTGTATTGCTCTAACTGTGGGATTTTGACCTTAAAACTGCAATAACTTTTTCAATTTTGAGATATCAAGCTCAAAGTTGGTTCATTGTGTAGCCCTGGATGTTTTCTATGCAAGGGTACCTCATTTGATATGTTTATCATTAAATATGGCAAAGTTATGCCATGTACAAGATTTTTTGTACATATGTATGATTTGCTTGAAATCTGTATGGAACCTGTTTGCACCATGATATTTGTCCTAGATGAGATATGGGGAAATGGATGGAACAATCAAATAGCCCTGATCTTACTCTTCCCAAAAGAGACCCCACTTTAGGTATCTCACACTAAAGCTGTAGAAGTTATATGAGAGGTGAATATTTTATTCACCCTTATTTGACCTTATTTTGGTCATAACTTCTGTAATTATGGTTCTAGCTCAATTTGGCTACTACCATTGGATAGCCCTGACTTAGAGCCTAAATTTGAATACCTATTTTCTGGGGTTAAGCCTCTTCCTCTTGTTTCCAGATGAGATGTGAAAAATAAGGTTTATTCTCAGCAACAACTTTGAGAAGGAATAACTTTGTTATTCCTTTCCCTATGATGATGGGACTTGTATATTGGGAAATAGGTTAGTTTCCTCTTTTGTTTAAAATTTTTGAGCTGGTTTGCCTCAGCTCCATGTTTTGGTGGTATCTTGGCTCTACCATTGGTTTATGGTATTTGGCTGTCATGCTTGTGCTCTTGTTTTGAGTCACAGGCTGACACATGAATTATGGGTTTTTTATATTCCAAAAGTTATTTTTAAATTAATTGTGACCTATTTTTATATGCAACATATAACTCAAGTATCATAAATATGGACTCCATCCCATTGAGAATATTTTTCTCGGCTCTGGATTCTCAGATTCAAATTTTGTCCACTTTTTTCTTTGCTTTTTGAAAGATGTCACAAGTGCTTCAACTTTAAAGCTTATCATTCCTTCAAAATTACCACCACAAAAAATTATTCACTCTGTCAATTTTCCTTTCTTCTGCAGGATTCCCAGAGGCTATTCTGTCATGAAAATCATGAAGTATGGTATTCATATATATTCTGCTACATAATACCATGAGAGAAAGTTTTTTGGCTCTATTGTATAGCATACCATTAAAGGAATGGAATCTTCCTTCCTCATAATATTTCTGTTATCCTTAAGATATATTTTACATGCCCAAATAGGCCACAAATAGCCCAGAATAAAATTAGGAATATGCAAAGCCCACAATTCTTCTAAATATTGAAAATTCTGTTTGTCAAATACTAAGATATATATCTTTCTGTGAGTAATTCAAATAATTGATTTAAGAGAAGAATTGTATTCTATGACAAAGTTTACTTTGGTTAACCCCATAACTTGTATAAGATTAATTTACCTCTATCACCATGAGCACAGTGACTACACCTGACAGCAGGTGTTCTATTTTGAATTCAAAATGGGAGATAAATTGGATGCGGGTGGGAGATAGGACAGAAGTCAAATTGTCAAATGTAAGTTTTGGAAGAAATTCAAGCCACATAAGCAAGCCAAAAGGTTTCAGTTTAGCTTCCTGAATATCCTTGTTTGGTCAGGCTGGTCAAAGCTCAATAAATTCAAAGAAATTTAAAAGGTATTGGAACAACTGATCTGGCTACTCTTCAACTGACTTTTCAACAGGTTTAAACCCCTCCTGTCATTTTTATCATTCCCTTTTACTAAACCAGTGAACTAAACCATTTTACTCGATCTTATTGTATATACACTCTCATTGAATCCTTGTATTTATTACTATATAAAGAGTTAGGATAGCCAAGAAGCTTGATTCTCATCCAGCTTCTTGTCTACTTATCCAAATCTCTATTGTTCTTTGTTATCTAACTATCTCCTCTGTTTGATCCTTTCAGGTGTGCTCTTATTTTGCAATCCAGCTTCTGGTCTACTTATCCAAATCTCTATTGCTCTTTGTTATCTAACTATCTCCTCTGCTTGGGCCTTTCAAAAGGATCATTTTAATTTTCCATGTATTCTCATTTTTTTACTTAACTCATATCATTTCAGGAAAAAAAATTCAATTTTCAGGGTCATTTTAATAGTATTTCACATGGAAATTCCAGCTTCACCAACCCATATATCAAGAACCATATTTGGAGAATATCAACACTGGAATCAAGTCACTTTTAAATATCTCATTAATTACTAAATGTATCAGGGACTTGAGTATTTTATAATAATTGGAAACTCCCAATGGAGTGACCCTAAAATAAGATTGGTACCTCCTCCAAAATTCTTAATTAAGTGATAAGAAATATACCTTAGTTTTATTCACTTTTACAGTCAGATTTTTCCTTTCTAATTTAAAATAAACTTGATCATAATATTACAAAATATATTTTCAGGAGGGATTATAAAGATATAATATACATAGAGCAAATGTTACTAGTATTTCCTCCTATGAGCTTATCTATCAAACATTCTATAGCTCATACTTAAAGAAATTCCTTTCTTCAATTCCATAATTCAAAATTTTTGTATGATAAAGTACAAAGATATAAATCAGCAATCACTGTGATTTTCAGAAATAAACCATGGCTTAATCATAAAATAGCTAGTTTAATTTTCCTCTAAGATATCTGTTTTTTAGTTTTTTGAACAATGAAACATTTCTTTTGGGAGCAATAAATTTTATATCACTTAATATATTATTTTTGGAAAAAATATTTTTGTAATTAATGATCTTTATGTAATGGCACATTTCAATATGTCAAAACGTAAGATAATATTTGCAGGAATTTTGATTTGGTAATTTACTATTTCAAGAAGATAAGGGGAGGAAGCCATATATATAATTGGATGATAGTTCCAAAAGCTAATATTCACATATTTTATATCAAGACACTCAAAGTATATGTGTTGAATTTAATTAAATTTAATCTTCATTTTTTGATATGATCTAGCTGAATTTTCCTCAAATAAGTTTTTTTTGAAAAAATCAATTTATTTTTCTTTATATTGAGTTTTTCTTTAAATTATTGTTTTGATATTTTGTAGGAGCTTCTTTTTTCTTTTTTCTTGCATTAATTATCTCTTCAACCCTTTTTTACTACTTTGAATTTATCGAGAGTTCTCCATTTTTTGACAGACAAAAGTGTGTTTTTGAATGGCTAAAAGAATTAAATTTTTTCAACACTAATCCATGAAGAAATAAAAGTTGTAAATTAATTGAAGAAATAGTCTTCCTATTTCCCTTAAAGTTATGGGGTAACATTTGTTAATTCTGTTTAAAAATTCAATGAAATATAATATACATATCAAGTGATTAGTGGAAAGAATTAGGAAATATTCATTTCTGAACATATAAATTATCATCTAATTATCTTTCCATATATGAACTCTATGTGATATTAAAGCAAACAAATTTGGATGGATAAGTGTTTTTACCCAATTTGTTTCTCAAATTTCATTTATAAGAGCTCTGAGAAGTTTCTGAAGATAAATATCCCTTGACAAATTGTTTTAACCCAAAACAATAGTAATTTTGTAATCATAAGCTACATTCAAAGTCTAGGTGATTGAATCGAAAATTAATATAACTTGAATATTCATAAGATAAAATATAAAGGTGCTATTTTTTTATTTTGGCTATTGGGGCTTAGTAATAACATATAATATTCATTAAATTGATATTGTTTGAGGGGGTGCTACAGAAGTAAACTGAAAGTTACTTGGAAGTAGGCCTTAAGTAATCCAAATATTACTTCAGATCAATATCCAACCAACTTAAAAAAACTTTCACAATCACATTTCAAATTTTCAATATGAGTTATTTGAAATTAAACAAGGAATTAATACATATCTTGGTAATTTTTGAATGGTAATTTATTATCATTATCCTGATGGAAATATTAAAAATCACAAATAGTATTCTGTTTCATAAACTGGATTAAGAACACATTGAGTTCATTAATAAGAAGCTTGTTTCAATCTATGTCTGATTCAATTTCCAAAAATCAAAATTTAAAATCATAAATTTGCTTCCGAGCCTTAAAAAAGTGATATAATACTCATAGTTTGAAGTGTAACTAGAGCTGAAAAGTATTACAATTAAATAAGGTTTTTTGAATATTTTTCTACTCAATCTTAGGGAAAATATATACATATAACTTTGAATATTGAGGTAATTGGTCCTTATTTATTAAGGTCCAACAGAATATTAAAGTTTAAAGCTATAATTCTCAGTAGGATATTGAATTAATAAATTCCCAATAATTGCATCCCCCATTTTTTTTAAAAACTGAATATTTCCACTTAGGATTTTTTAAAGGGAAAAGAGAAACTAAAAAACACCACAAAGAATTAAATGAAAAATTTTATTTCTAAAATGATTATGAACAAAGGATACCTAAAAAAAAGAATGACAAGAAAAATTATGAAAACTGAGTTACATATACTTTCTATCCTTGTAGTTGAAATTCTTTTGTCATTCTTTTCAAAGGAAATGAGTAGAGAAAATTATTTTTCTTCTCATTTCAAAAAAGCTTATCTCATTATTCTACTTCACCTTTTTAATTCTCTCCTAAGTTGTTTTAGATATTTCAAGAGATTGTTAAATTTTTTTGATTTGTATTTTTCAATCTGTCTGAAGCTTCTTTGATTTTTATTTGTCTAATTTAAATACTTTATTGTTGGTTGTATATTGAAAACTACAGCAGAACACCTGTAAGGAATGCTACTGTAAAATTGTCAACAATAGTAAACAATTTTACAGAAGGGGTCTTTAATTTCTGCTAATGTAAAAAATTATTCACATATTTCACATTAGTTGGCCCTTTGATTATTGGAAATTTAAAATTAAAGAAAAAAATAAAGTTTTCTCAAGTAGCAGGATGTTCTTCATATACCCTTCTGCTTCAATTTTTAAGAGAAGAATAAGAATACAAAAAAATGAAGGCATCATTTATGTTCCAAGATAGGAAAAAAAGAACCTTACTTATAAAAGGTTGATGAGCCATATTAGTGATAAGAAGGATAATAAAATGAGATTAAAATCAAAATATTATCATTTTAATAAAATAATAATCAATAAAATGAAGAATATACATTATATTTTATCTTTTTTTGAATAATTTCATTAAGAAAAGATTTGGGATATTTTATTTTCTTTTTTTTAATTAAGCTAAAATTGAATTCATGAAACACAACAAAGTTAAAATAAGTACTATTTGTAAGTGTAGTATTTCATTCAGGAGAAGAACTTCTCCTAGACAGCCTTACTCTTATGGAAAAAATAAGGAGTAATATTATTATGTACTATAAATCAATAAGAAATTGATTTTAATGAAAGCACACTTTATATTTGAACAATAATTTTCCTTATTAATGGTATTAAAATACAGAAATTATTGTTTAAATTAAGATACATATAGATAAAAATATCTATACTATATTATGGCTTCATGAGGATTAAAATAGAGTTGAATGGCCTTTGTCCCAATCCAAACTTCCTAAGATGATTCATATAATATAATATATATATTTATCATATACAATCAAAAAATGGGAATCTCTGTAATATTCTAGGGGCTTGAAATGAATTGGAATATCAACAAACCTTCATGTTCCTGGTAAAACATAGTTTGGATAATGGATGCAAGCTCATTCTAAATTTGTTCCAAACTAGTTTCGAAAGACAACACCTTCTGTCAGGTGCAGCCACTTTTCTCATGGTGTATGAGCTGTTAAAGTGGAAAATAACTCAACACATGATCATGAATACCTCATGAAGTATTTGTATAGTTTTTTTTCATTTTTTCAATAAATTAATAGGATTCTGAAAAATAAAATTCTACATATGAACTAGAATTAGTGTTATGCATGTTTTTGGAGCTCAAAAATAATGTATTGTTACCTATATTTTTCCTAATAATATTGTAAGATTTTACCATGAAACTAATAATGTTGTTAATCTGAATTGGATTACTGTAATTTTTCTCTTCCTATTTTTTAGGAAGAGCTAGCCTAATAATCTCAAGAAGTTAAGATTATAAGAAGAATAATTTTGTGACAATAAGATTATAATTAATACAAATATTCATAAAAAATAAGATATTGATATGAATTACATAATAATAATATTCCCAAAAGCTATTATTATTGGTTATAATTATCCTTTATTACCAATATATCAACAGTGCTAGTAAGATTATTCCACAAATAGTTATTTTATGTTAAAAGATGTTATTCATTGATAAATAACTATAATATTTCAAAGGAATTATAGAAATGTATAAAATATATAAAAAATAATAAAAAATAATAAAAAATAATAAAAAATAATAAAAAATAATAAAAGATAATAAAAGATAATAAAAAATAATAAAAAATAATAAAAAATAATAAAAAATAATAAAAAATGGGTATAATAAAAAATAATAAAAAATAATAAAAAATAATAAAAAATAATAAAAAATAATAAAAAATAATAAAAAATAATAAAAAATAATAAAAAATAATAAAAAATAATAAAAAATAATAAAAAATAATAAAAAATAATAAAAAATAATAAAAAATAGTAAAAAATAGTAAAAAATAATAGAAAATAATAAAAAATAATAAAAAATAATAAAAAATAATAAAAAAAAATAAAAAATAATAAAAAATAATAAAAAATAATAAAAAATAATAAAAAATAATAAAAAATAATAAAAAATAATAAAAAATAATAAAAAATAATAAAAAATAATAAAAAATAATAAAAAATAATAAAAAATAATAAAAAATAATAAAAAATAATAAAAAATAATAAAAAATAATAAAAAATAATAAAAAATAATAAAAAATAATAAAAAATAATAAAAAATAATAAAAAATAATAAAAAATAATAAAAAATAATAAAAAATAATAAAAAATAATAAAAAATAATAAAAAATAATAAAAAATAATAAAAAATAATAAAAAATAATAAAAAATAATAAAAAATAATAAAAAATAATAAAAAATAATAAAAAATAATAAAAAATAATAGACAAACTATTATTTGAGGATCTCAAACCTACCAAAACCCATATTCTAAATCCCAAATTTGTTGTTATCAAAATACCAAACTCAATATTTGGAATTTTACAAACCCAACACCAAATTAACCATGGGATTTGAGGTATCCAAAAAATAGGGATTTGAGTATCAAATCATATATTTTTGCTTTCAAATTTTTCATGTATTTGGTTGATTTCTCTATCAAATTTCCTTGACTACATAAATTGAACTCTTTTGATACATTTTCCAAGCTATCATCTCATAAATTCATTTCTCATTGAATTCAAAAATCACTTCCATCCCTTTCCCTCTATTAATCAAAATAAAATTCCCTGGGTAAGAACCCTGAACAAACCCTTTGAGGAGCTAATGGCACCATATCATCTTGAGGAGCTGGGAGATAAAACAGACTCTCAGATTGAAGAAATAATAATTTTCCTACATGCAATTTATGCAAAAAGATATATCAGGCCCCCGAAATTCATCCCATAACCATACATATATACATCTAATAACTTAACAAGATTAACATCTGATAAATAAAAATCAAATATCCTTTGAAGGATTAGTTCAAATGATTTGGTATGATAACATTTTTCAAAATACCCTCTGCTTTAAGAAAATGAATATCTTGATTCAGTTATCCATTTCTCTATCAAAACTCAGCTAAAATGGTTTTGGTAAATCATTTGAAAGAATGAGAATTCTTTTCAGAGTTGGTCAAGGGTCTATTGTACTACATAATAATTGTGTCAGGCTGAGTCTATGATAAAGGTGTATAGTTGTATTTATAATCTTTAACTATGACTTTGACATGGTGACAATGGAAAATAAAAAGTTTATTTGAGGATAATAGGGGCTTTACTATAATAATATAGTGGTTGTGAGCACTGTTGAAAGCCCTGGGTGCAGTCTTACCAGTTGGATTACTATAACGAGAGCTGCAATAATTAAATTTAAAGTATAACTTGATTATTTCCAATATTATAACTGTTTTTGACAGTTATACTATGGAGGAATTCAAGAGCAGAATAGGGATCCCTTTTCTGGCAGTGAAAAGGCCTCCTTTTATCCTGAAATGGGGTGAAAAGGCTGCTAGACCTTTTCACGTAGAGGAAGTGAAGAATTTTTACTCTCAAGGACAGGCTTGTGGTCTTCAAATGGCCTGTATAGCCTGTATTGGGCTCAGATTTGGTTTTAAAACCACATCTGGGCAGTTTTCACCAATACAGGGTGAAAAGTTTCATCTGGGGACCACACAGCCCTCTTCTGACATGTATGATGCATACAATGCTGTACAGAAACTGTATGGGACCCCAGTATTGAAGTAAGAACAAGCTTCTTTGTCTGTTTTGACACCTAATAATCATGGTTATGGGATATTATCCCATGGTAAGGCTGTATTGGCCAAAGTTTGGGATTTTGACCTTAAAACAGCCATAACGTTGTCAGTTTTTGAGATATCAACCTCAAGATTGGCTCAGTGTGTAGCCCTGTATGTGTTCTAAACAATGGTACCTCATTTGATATGGTTATCATTAAATATGGCAAAGTTATGCCCTGTACAAGATTTTTGTATATATGCGTGTTTTAGGCAAAAAGCTGTATTGTGCTTGTTTGCCTTATGAATTTTGTTTTAGATGATATATGTGGAACTTAATGGCACCATAAGATAGCCCTGATTGTGCTCTTTCCAAAATGACCCCACCTTAGGTATCTTGTACTAAAACTGTAGAAGTTAGATGAGAGGTGAATATTTTATTCACCCTTATTTGGCCTGAATTTGGCCATAGCTTCTGTAGTACTGGTGCTAGCTCAGTTTGGCTGGTACCATTTGATAGCCCTTACTGAGAGCTTCATTTTGAATACCAATTTGATGGGGTTAAGCCTCTTACTCTGTATTTCACATTAGAGGTGAAAATTAAGGTGTATGCTCAGCAACAACTTTGAGCAGGAATGACTTTGTTATTCTTTGTCCTATGATTATGGGACTTGTATATTTGGAAATATTTGAGTTTCCTCTTTTGTTTTATAACTTTTGAGCTAATTTGGCTCAGCTCCATGTTTTGGTGGTATCTTGGCTTTACCATTGGTTTATGGTATTTGGCTGTCATGCTTGTGCTCTGGTTTTGTATCACAGGCTGACATACCCTCCCTCTAAAAAAGGCTCATAATTTATGAGACTTTTCAGTCCCCCTAGAGGCTCTGAATATCCTTAAATGAATGTTCCCATCTGGTATGGAATCTTCTTCCAACCACTTGTCTTTATCAGCTGTCTGGTTATTGCATCTGACTATGTACTGTCTCTGATCCTTATCATTAAGTCTGATCTTCCTGGCCTTGATGATATTCTTCACTGGTCCAGGGGAGTCTTCCACTTCCACTATTTCTGGTGGTGTGGTGTTTTTATTCCTGGAGGGGAATTTATCCTTGTCTGTCCGGAAGTATGGCTTGACTTACCTCACTGGAAAGACTGGGTGTTTCCTGGAAAATTCCTCTGTGATTTTGACTTTCACTGCATTTCTTCCTATCAATTGAATGATAGTGAAGGGCCCTACAAATGAGTCTCTCATTTTTGTGGCTCCTTTGAGATTATTAAAGTTAAGTGTGTCCACTAACACTTGGTCCCCTTCCTTAAAGTCATGTTCCATGTGTGGTTTGTCACACCTCTGCTTATTATATTCTTTTGCCTCAGCTATGCATTTGGCAGCTGTGTCACAAGCCCTCTTCCACATTTCATGGAAATATTTGGCTGTTGGGTGGATGGTCAGAAGATTTTTCTTCAGGTGATCCACAGGCAATAGGGCATTCCACCCTTTCTCTACCAGTGCAGGTGTTTTTCCTGTGGTAGAGTGCCAACTTGTGTTATACACCAGTTGGAATGCTGGTAGAAGGGTAACCCAGTCATGGGTGTAACCTTCATGGTCCTTATATTCCATGCCATAGGCACATAATCTTCTAAGGATCTCCTCCATTGTTTGGCTCATCCTTTCAGCTAATTCATCTCTTTGTGGATGGTTGGATGGTAAGAAATTTTAGTACCCAGCATGTCATAGAGGTTGGTCCAAAATTCAGATGTGAACTTTGGGTCCCTATCACTGATGATGATCTTAAGGACTCCACAGATAGATATGATGTTGTTCCAGAATAACAGAGCAGTATCCATTGCTGTGTCCTCCTTGTGACATGGTAGGCACCTCATACTATTTCTGAACCTATCAACTATGATTAAGCAGGCATTGAAGTTTTATTTTCCTCCTGGGACAAGTCCTGTAACCCAGTCCATGTTGATGGTCTCCCATGGGTGTTTGGGTTCTTCTATGTGTTGAAGTAACACATACTTCTTCCCATGTTTTCTATTTGCCTTCTGGCATCTTTCACAAGTGTTGATGTATTAACTCAACTCTTGTTCCCATTTGGGCCACCAAGCATTGTTTGCCACCCTTTCTTTGGTCCTGTCTTCACTCATGTGTCCCATATAGGGGAATTCATGGCATTCCTGCAGGATCCAAGATATACCATCTCTGTCTATTATTGTGAGTGCACTAGTGTGTTTCTCTCTATGGTAGAGCAAGCCATCTGTAAGGAAAGATCTATTGTCCTTATAGGCCCTCAACCGGGGTTCCTCTAACTGGAATTCCAGTTCTGAGCGCCTGTACCTTTGTTGTAGGAGCTGCGAAAATATGACACATTGTTTGTGTTTGGCATATGTCTTCATCACTGCAGTAAAGAATTAATTGTGCAGTTCTGAGGAGCTTATTCCAAATATGGGAGTTTCTGTTCCTTCTGAGTCAGTGTTTACACTGTCTGGGGTACCACGTTCTGGTGCCCACTCAGAAAATATGAAGTTTTTCTTCCTGTCTATTTCCACCAAATGGATAGGAATTTTGGCTGCTACTTCAGGGTCATAAGCTGGGTTGCTTTTGACATTATCTAGTGGCCATCTGCTGAGGCCATCTGCATTGGTATGACTTTTACCCTCTTTGTATATGATGGTCATATTCCCTCTATACTCCTGGATGGCCATTTGCCACCTCAGCATGTGTCTATTAGTAGTATTCATGTTTAGTAAAGACTTCAAGGCTGTGCAGTCTGTGTATACTCCAAAGACTGCACTCTCCAAATAATAATGGAGTTTCCCAGAGCCCAGACTAAGCATAGACATTCAGTCTGGGTGGACCCATACCTGGCTTCTGAATCTTTCAGTTGCCTAGAGATGTAACATATTACTCCCTCTCTTGGTTCACCATCCACAATTTGTCTCTGGTGAAGGGCTGCTCCTAAGCCTTGGCTACATGTTTCATCTATGTATAGCTTGTATGGTAGTTTAAAGTGAGGCAAGATGAGCACAGGTGCATTTGTGAGTTCATATTTCATCCTCTCATATGCATCCCTTCTTCGCTTGGTAATTTCAAAAACTACATCTTTTGAACATAACTTGTATAGACTACTAGTTATGTGGGAAAACCTTTTGATGTGGTTTCTATAGTAGCTAGAAAACCCAAGGAAAGATTGCATCTCTTTGATGTTTCTTGGTACTGGCTTTTGCAGTACTGCTGCTACTTTGTTCTGGTCAATTTCCAGACTAAACCTGAGACTTTCTGTCCTAGAGTTAGTAGCTCTTGTTGGCCAATATTGCACTTTGTAAGTTAAATTTTCAGATTTATGGGTGTGCATTTACTTAGCACTCTGTCTATGTATTGCACATGGTCTTCCCATGTCTCTGAGTATATAATGATGTCATCAATATATACTACCATCCAGCCTTCCAATATTACTTCTTGAAATACGGTGTCCATCATCCTTTGGAAGTGGGCTGGTGCATTCTTGATTCCAAATGGCATCCTGGTGTACTCATATACGCCCATATGAAATATGATTCTGAGTAATTTCATGGAGTTTGGTTTAACTCCATTCTTGTGGAAGCCTTTCATACAATCCATTTTGGTTATGTATTTGGCTTTTGCCATTTTGTCTAATGCATGAGGTATCCTGGGTATAGGGTACCTGTCAGCTTTGGTGTAGTTATTCAGAGCTCTGAAATCTCCACACAGCCTAGACTTTCTATCATGCAAGGTGATCAGGACAGGAGTCATAGTTTCCACTATTTTATCTTGTCCAATCTTTCTGATGACATCTATGTCCAGGAGTTCATTGATATGTTTTTCAATTTCCTTCCTGGTTTTCGGACTTGCTGGGTAAGCAGGTCTCCTGAGCACGGGTGCATAAGTTCTTTCCACATCCAGATATAGCTATATATCATGGACTCTAATATTTCCTAATGGTTCTTCACCAATGGCAAATTCTGGTCTATTCTTTCTCAGAAGTTTTAGTAAACTTAGTTTCTGTTTACTGGTAAGGGTAGTGCCAAACTGTCCCTCTCTGAATTCATTCAGAAGTTCTTCAAGAGGGTCTTGGGCAGATATTTGGTATATATCAAGTGAAAGTTTCTTTTCCTTGCTGGTACCAATGTTAATGTGCCTGTTTTTACTATTATAAATATCTATGCCATAGATCCTCTGGTAATCTGTTCCCAACAAAAGCCCTTGGATGTGGGCATCATCAAGCACAACAGACTCTGGGTTGAGTCTGATGTTACCTTTCCTATGGGGTATAATTATCTCTTTGATAATTGTCCCAATGGAAGTCACTTCCCCAATGCACTCTTGAAGGTGTTTGCCTTGGTGGGCAAGAGCTGGTTTTCCCAGTTTGGGAAGTGATTGTCCAGATAATTTCTGGCCACTATGGAGCCGTGTGATCCACTGTCAATGATCAATGGATGTTGAGCATTGTAAATACAAACAGTCATTTTTGTGGCTGTTCCATGTATGTATTCCATTACTTTGGTTGTTGTAACCAGGAATGTTTGTGCATCTTGGGTGTGCTTGCACAGGTATTTGTTGTCAGTATCTTGTGGCAGGCCTGCTTCCAACTATATGTCTTGGATTTCTAGTGGGGTCTGCTCTTGGTATTCCACTAGTAATTCTTCTCTTGGGTCTTGGTCATCATCAAATTGTTCTCTGATGGCATCACCCATAGAGTGTGAGTCAGAATCCTCTGTTGGGGATTCCTCCTCTGGGACTTTCTCAATGGCATAGACTTTTTTCTTTTCCTTTGGACAGTTGTTGGCATAGTGGTTTGTTGAACCAAAATTTTGACAAGAATTTTTCTTCTTTTCCACTCCTTCCACCCTTTCTCTATGGTTGTCTTTAAACTCCACCCTGAAAGGTTTTTTCTCTTTGAAACTACTGCTTTTATATGGGTGTATTTCCCTATATTAGTTCTTTTCCTTACATCTTGTAAATTATTTGCAATCTCATTTAGAGTGCAATTTTGGTTGCATCTGCATTTTACTTCATGCTCTAGTTCTCTTGGTATTTGTGTCAGGAGTTTGTGATTCCTCATCGGAATGTTCATTTGAGGATCAATGGCTTTAAATCTTTTAGACTGTCTAAGACACCATTCATATGGATGTTTTTCCACTGAATACTTGTCATTTTCAAATGACATAGTATTTTGCCATATCCAAGTAACATTGCTGTACTTTTGGATGGTTTGACTCTTCCACCATGGCCAGTTTCTTTTGCCATGGATTTCTTTCATTTCTGTGTACCATATACTAGCATGTCCTTTGAATTCTGTATTACGTCTAGCAGTAATCCAGTAGTCTGGTATGCTTGGTACATCAATGAAGAGTCCATAAGTATAATCAATCAGTTCCATATTATAATTTTCTCCATCTCCAGTGAATTTGGGTCAGCTTGAGGCCGCAGGAAGCTGTTTTAAGGCTCCCTTCTCTGAATAAGACATATTATCTCCATCCTTGTATTGTGATGGAGATATTGCTTTATTCATCAGCATTCCGTCTGGTTTGATTTCATCCTGGTGATATGGATTATCCATAACATGGCCTTGTGGTTGGGGCTTCATGCTATGGTAGACATCAAACAGTTTGTTTATGTCTTGATCCAGACAATCCCTGTCCCTTTTGCTGTGGTGTTGCTCTTCAAAGACTAGATTAAGTCTTCTTTTGGTTTCTTCAGAGGCTTTTCTCAATTGAGCATGTCCTTCTTGAAGGCTTTTAACAATTTTTTCCATGGAGGCTGTCAATATTTTGATCCTATCACGGCTTGCTTCAAGTTATGCAAACTGATTTTGAGTTTACTCAGAGTATCAGGACATTTGTAACCACAGTGCATCACTGTTGAGGCTACTCACAGGTGTGACAACATTATGATGAATCTGACTGGGGGTAATATTTCTATTAATGGGACTACTGATACTCAAGGTATTCACAACTAATTCTGGTTCTTGTGCCCTTCTTTCACCAAATCCACCAGCTTCTGAATCATTGGGTCTGGCTCTCTTCCTCTGGCTGAAGGTGGTCTTTTCTTTGCCCTAGTATCATTTTCATCTCCTGGAAGCTTCCTGGGATTGTGAAGAATGGTGACTCTTTTCCACTGATCTGTTGGTTTCTGAATCGTGTGAAGCTACTGAAGATCTGATTTGGCCTACTCCTTGTGAGCCTGAAGGAAGATGAGTATGCCCTGTCTGGGTCAGCTGTTCTTCTATAGCTTGGATGATGACTTGATTCTCCCTTATCCTGCTTTCCCTCACCTCCAGGAGTCTGAACTTCCTGGTGGGATTTCAACCTTTGGTGATTACCATAACGTCTCTGAAGTCTATCTCTTTGAGACAAATCTTCTGGAAACTTGCCCCAAGTTCTGCCCAGTGGGATTCCAGGTTGAACCTCTTTTTTTCCATTCTCCATTTAAATAAATCTTTGATGAGTTGGTGGAGCTAAAGAACTTGATCCATGTCTTTCCAGTTGTGAGCCTTACAGGTAATTTCATATACCCAAAAGACCACAAATACAAAATTAACATATAAATATAAATAAAATAAATTTATTTATATTATTAAAATGAAAATCAAAATATAAATAAAAAATCATATTCACAATTAACAATTTAATTACAATTCAAAAATAAAATTACATTAAATTTTGAAATTATAAAATTACATTTATACTTGCAAAAATTAAGTAAAAATGAATTTTTAACAAAATTGTAAAAAAATAAATCCATTTGGAAAAAAGTTAAATAAAAATTGATATAACTTCTTATCCACTAAATAGACATGTAGAAATTATTTCACCATTGGATTCCTCATAAAAAATGAGGTGGGGTCACGTCTGGGTGAAAACTTTGTAACCCAACTCTAAATAAGCTTAAATTAAGTTTTTAGTATTTTCTGTATGGAAATTGAAAATCCTCAAAACTTCAATTTGATTCACATGACATTTAGTGTTAATCACCAAGATTTGTGTTAAAATTGAGGTGTTGTGTATATTTTAGAAGTTATGAGGAATTAAAGCATTTTCAGTTGAATTCAAGTGAAATGTCAAAATGTGTGCGTGTATCACATAAGTGAACTTTGATTTAAATATGAGGTATCAATTATTACTGTATTGAACTTTACAACTCAATTGAATTACATATGTCAATTATAAGCATAATACATGATGAGGAATTAAAGGAAAAATAAATTGGAAAGATTAAATTTGGGGGGGAAAAGGAACTCCAGCTCTAAGGGGGAGCTGGACCCCCAAGATCCTTGCTGACAGGAGTGTGGTGTCAAAATTCACGCAAAATTTTATCACTCTGGGCCTGGAACTGAGTTACAGGGTCTGTGGACTCAATTGATGATGAGGTTTTGATACCAACTGGGGTAGTTTTAGCTGTTGCCAAGAGGGTAAAACTACCCTTAAGACAAAACAATCATATTAAAAACAGTTTTAACTGGTTTCTACGTCTTTTACACACATTATGACATTTTTTGAAGGCTCTAGACCAGGTATTGCTATAGTAATGGCTGATTTAAGGGTCTAAAATGGCTAAAAATGGCTTAAACCAGCCCTTTTTTGGTCTAAACCAGGGTTCAATGATGCCATAATTGGCTTTTCTGTTGTCAAACTGTTTTTCACGACTGACAAGAGTAAACTTTACTTTTGGAGTAAGAAAATTGATGGCTATAAAAGAATGTCTTCTTTGCCCCACTTTACTCTTCATGTTAGAATCTTTTCCTTTTATAATCAGTTTAAACACTGTTAAACCAATCAATAAAAGATTCAAACCACCTTTTTTTAAATCATTTTAAACCTTTTAACCATGGGAAAAAATCACTATAATCATTGTTTGTAACTCTTATAATCATTTTTACCCCTGAACCACCCCAAAAGTGAATTAAAGCATCTTTCATCACCGTTAACTTTGTCACTTTGTTTCCAAATTCACTCTGGTCACTTTTGGGTGTGTTTTCTCTTTAATATTCTTTTTAAATACTTTGTTCTTTAATTAATTTCTTGCAGTTCTTTGCTCAATTAATTCCAATTGAAATTGCTCTTGAAGAAATTTCTTTTGTAGACTTAAATATCTCTTGTAGAGTATTTTTGGATAAATTTTTATTGTTGGTAAAACAATAAATATTTATAATATTATTGTTTTATACTCATAAAGTTCTAAACAATAAAATTGGCGTTTTTTCTCTTAAAAATAATATTTCTTACTATTTTTAAACATAGTGGTGGTGAGCGCTGTTGAAACCCCTGGGTGCAGTCTTACCAGTTGGATTACTATAATTAGAGCTACAATAATTAAATTTAAAGTATAACTTGATTATTTCCAAGATAATAACTGTTTTTGACAGTTTTACTATGTAGGAATTAAAGAGCAGGATAGGGATTCCTTTTCTAGCAGTTTAAAGGCCTCCTTTTATCCTCAAATGGGGTGAAAAGGCTGCTAGACCTTTTCATGTAGGAGAAGTGAAGAATTTTCACTCTCAAGGACAGGCTTGTGGCTTTCAAAAGGCCTTTATAGCCTGTATTGGGCTCAGATGTGGTTTTGAAACCACATCTGGGCAGTTTTCACCAATACAGGGTGAAAAGTGTCATCTGGGGACCACACAGCCTGATTCTGAGGTGTATGACGCGTAGAATGCAGTACAGAACCTGTATGAGACCCCAGTATTGAATGAGCTGTGAGGTATTAAAGTTAAAACAAGCTTCTTTTTCTTTTTGACACCTCATAATCATGGCAAATATGTTGATGTGTATTTTGATTGAAGAAAACATTTTTCATTGACCATTTTCATGAGAAAAACTATACTGTGTGTTAATATATGTAGTTGAATACTGTAGTTCATACTCAACATCACTAAAGCTTATTTGAAACATTAATAACAGTTTTTGCAATTCCATTTTGGCTTCCCTGGCTCTTTCAATGACTAAAATTTGTATAAGAATATGAAATTAGCAATATCCCCCACCAATTCCATTCAAAAATTAAATCCTTGCTAGCTGATTCTTCTTATTCCAGGTCTACCTATATTATAAAATGATATAGAGGAGCTATAGCTCATGAATATTACAACAAGAACTCTAATATTTTTCTTTAAATATTAGGAGCTTCATTGAGCATGAAATTAATATATTAAAGGGAATATGGTATTCCCTTAGGGAAATTTTTAAGCAAATGCATAATAATCAACAGCTGAAGGGTTTTTTCAATTGGTTAGTTTCCTGTGTTATTTTAAATACCCTTTGTACATAAATTGGTGATCATTGAGAGGATTTCTTTTGATAATGAAGATCAACCCAGGTTTCAGAATATTAACTAAATTTGAAATTTGGAGAAATTTTGAATATTAGGGAATGAGTGATGCCTTGGACATTACAATATTTTCAATCACAGCAGATTGAATTATGAACCCAATTGCAAAAACTAAAGAATTTTTTGTATTTACTCTTAATTGATGTGATCAAATATAGATTTAAATTTAGAGGTTAATAAACTAAACTATAACCAACAAATTTTTTAAAAGCTATACTTCTATCAAGTTTGAAATAAACTCCAAAATTTAAAAGAAATCATAAAATCAATATGAGTTGAAATAAAATAATAATCTTACTAAAAGAGATATACAAAGTTCATTTTTTTAAGTTTATTTTGAAATTAATTTGTTTGACTTTCTTGATCAAATTATTTTTTCCTATTTATTCAGGTGATAATTTGAGAAATCATTTACCAAAATTAGGAATTTTATTATTAATTTAAAGTGAAAAACCAAAATTAGTTATGCAGTTATGCTAGGTTATTTGATTTTATAGTCTTGTGGCTTGAGGTAACATTGAGTATATTTTCAAAACAAATTCCATTATTCTAGGCTTCTTTGAGAAATATAATTCTATTTTGACACCAGAAGAGTGTAGACCATGTTTAGATGGTCGTGAAATGAGTTGGAATTTGTATTGAATATTTTCCTTAATAAATGACAATAATTCTTAATTTGAAGGATTAAAATTGCTTTCATTAAAATTGATCTTCTTTTTAAATCCTTTTTTGTTAATTAGAAAAGCTGAAAAATATTTGGATTTGTTCTTGTAATTCCATTTTGTAAGAGTAAAATTGGGAATTTTTTCTTCATTAATCATATCAGAATTATCTTTATAGGTTAATTTTGAGATAAATTAGATTGTTTACTGAACAAATTCATCAAATATGGGAAGTTTTTTCCATTCATTATTGTCTTTTTGGATTTCTTTCATAGTTAATCCTGAGCTCCTTCAATAGGTACCTGCTTATTTTACAGAGTCAGATCCTCTCAGAGAACCAATTCCCCTCATGCTTCCACCAAGGATGTTTTGTTATTAGTAATGATATATTTTCTATCAATAGCTAGTTTATTGAGTGAAATTATGATATTTTAGAGTTTTGAAAATAAGGAATACTTATTGTTGAAAGGATGTATTTGATAAATAATAATGGCTAATTTTTGACTAGTGTTTTCATCAATAATAATAGTATATGAACTATGGTGATGATTTGATGATAGTAGTCCTAGCCAATAGTGATTCTCTTTTTTTGGCTGTAGATTAATTACTGAATGAATAATTTAATTTTTACTTAATTTTGAACCAATTTTGCTGGGTTAATATCTTTTTGTTTAATAAATATTCTTTGTTATATGGTAATTGGGGGATGTGATGATTTTAAGTATGTATTCATGCCAGAATAATCATGATACCTTTGATTATGGACTAAAATTGTTTTTGGTCAGAACAATGAAATCATCAGTTTCATTCATATGATCAATTTTCTTCTTAGAGGAAGAAGATATTTCATATTAATCATTATCTCTAATAATTTTAGGATGAGCTAAAATTGGTTCTTGCAGAACCATGCCATAGCTAAAGTCCTTTTAATTATGAGAAGAATTATCAAAAGAAGCAAGGTAGTATGCTGTGAGAATCTGTTTTACTTCAAGGAGAAACATATCGATGAGAATGTGATCAATCTAATAATAAAACCCAATATAAATAATCTATGCCCACAATAATAAAAAGAACAAAGAATTATTATTGGTTAAAAATAAGAGGTAGTTTTAGAAGGGCTTAATTTAGAATGAAGGCTGAAAAGGTGAGTTTAATTTTCTAAAACATTCCAATTTTTATTTCCAATTTTTTGAAAACTATTTGCAATTTTTTTAAAATTATTTCTGATGAAATTGGTGAGGCTTCTAGGTGGTCTTGTAGGAGCTGAGTGAAATGAAATTCCAAGGCTACAGGGTGGGTTAGTGGAAGATGAGGGGAAGATTAATGGATTTCATAAAGTAGGAGGTGTGAAAATGAAATGAAAATTCTTTATGATTTTTCTGATAGTTATGAGCTAAAATAATCACCCAATAAATACCAAAAAATAAGTATTTTTAATGACGTGAAAATCAATATTAAGTAATTGATAAAAGTTGAATATTTTGAGGAGATCTAAAAGCAAGGGAGATGAAAAAGAATTTGATAATTAATCTTAACAGGGTTAATAAGTTTTTTTAAAAGAATACCTAAAAAGAAAAGTGACGTATACAAGAGAATGATTTTGAGCTGAGTGAGGTGGTCAATTTTGGATTGAAAGAGTAAATAAAAATAATTTCAATAACAAGAATTATTAAGTTTTCGGAATTAAAAAAAGCATAAAGACTGATCAAAGGAAAAATTAGTTAGATATTTGGAGAACCCCAAAACAAATCAAAACATTTTTTGGATTTAAAACAAAAAAAAAACTAAATGTATGTTAAATTTTTGAAAAGAAAAAATATTCAACATATAATTCCTTTTGAATTAAACAAGATGGATCTAAAAAAATTGTGTTGTATTTAAAAAACCACAGATGGGTTTTTTAGGGAAACAGTACGATTGATTAGTTTATTAAATACTTTGCTGGCTACAATCGAAAAGATTTTTCCTTTTTCACCAAAAATATAAAACATCAAAACAAAACCTGATGTTTTTAATTTACGCCAAAGGAACTGCGATAGAAAACACTTCAAATTATAAGCTCAAACATCATCATACACAGAACTCTTTTGTGAGTTTCTCTTGTATGTTATTGTTCTTACATATAATTTTAGGTTTGTTTTCTTGAAAAAATAACTTTTCATTTCCGAAATGAAAAAAAGCCATTATTTTGTCTCTAATAAAAAACCAAATTAGAACCCGTAGTTTGAATTTGAATATAAAAAACACAAGAAACGAAATTGTGTTGTAATTAACTGCTCAAGTTGGAGCCAATACCCAATTACTCAAAGAACCCTAACAAGACCCAACACCTTATTTTTTCAAAAAATAAACATTACCAATAATTTGCACTTTAAATTAGATTATGTCAAGAAAATTACAATAACTTTGGATATGGGATGCAATCAGAAAGAAACAGTCCATTTTTGCACAGTTACTTTAAAGAAAATTACTACTTATCTATTAAAGAAAAGATTATTTCCATTGAGGACAATTTCCTGGTTGAGCTTAAAATGGCTATTGTAAGGTCATTCTGTTGCTGATGGCCTTTCAGCTCTATTTCAGCTTTCCATTTTTATCTGTTAAGATTATGCTTTATTTGTTCATGATGCTCTTTAAAACCCATTTGGAATTGTAATTCCCTCTCCTGAAAAATTTCATTTTCCCTTTTTCTTCTACCTTTCAAAATTCAATTGCATCTCCTTCAATAAATTTTCCTGTTCCAATTTATTTATTTCACTTATCCCTATCTCACTCTAAATGGCTATTTTCATTTAATTAATGTGCTTAAAAAAACCGGATTTTTTATTAAAAAAAGAATCAAAATTTGTCTACCTTCTGTCCAGGTTTCTAATAAGTGTATGTATGAAGGTGAAAATATTCTTAAGCATTTTTTCTGTCTACCACTATGCTCATTGAGGTGAATATTAGAAGGTCCTTCATTAATTCCAATTGGGTCGGTCAACGGCCTCTTATGAATTTTAACTGGGTCTGTATTAGAATTTTGTGCATTTTGATCTCAAATAAGTATGCTAATGATACGATAAGACTTGTATATAATGAAACGAAACTCATATTCTGATCAGCCATCTTTAAAATTTCCACTGAATCATAAATGTCAATTGGGCTCTCATTATATTCAATTGGGATTTCATCCTTATTTTCACTTGGGATAGATGAATAAAAATCTGATATTAGTTCATAAATATACAGAGCTAGACTTACCTCCAGGCTCGTATCTATTTATTTATCTTCTTGGAAATCAAAATGGGTGATTTTGTAATGTTTATTTTATTACCAAACAATGCATTGATATCATTATAGAATGTTCACATGCTTTCTAAATTGTTGTAAATTGTCTTGAAACCCCTTTTCTCAGCATCCTCATTGATTCCGCCTCCGGTAGCATCTTAAAATCTCTTGGCCAATGTTTATTTCTTCTTATAGGCTCTTCACTTGTCCCTAATTCTTGCTTCTGTAAGATTCAATTGGTTTTGTGACTCCTTATTGACCTCAAGATCCATCAGTTGGAACCAATTCTTTTCTCTTGAAGGGGGACATCTGATACTAGTGGTCCCACTGGTTCCAAAACATGCATTTTAATTATATTTTATCTTCCCAAAATGAATTATGCAGAGATAATTTTCCTAAGCTCAAAGCCAAGAAGAATTTGACAGAGGTTTGATTGATTTGTGAGATTGATTAAGTCAGTGAACATTTGGAAATGGCATTCTAAACCAAATGGGGTGGGGAAAAAATAATCAAATGGAATAAAACATATGAAGGGAAATGAGAGGTTATTGACTATGATATGGGTTTAAAATAGAATTTGGTGTAGTTTTGTACAATGATTGTGATAATTATGAGTTGAGAAAGAAAAACTATTGGAATGCGGAATTAGGGCTTAAATGCAAAAACCAATGTTTTTTGGATGGCTATAAATTATGGGACACTCAGCTGATAATATGTTGCATTTTGTTTAAACAACACCTTTTTTTGAAAGTCGATTCTGTCCCAAATTATGTATTTTTTGAAGGTTTAATTTGATAGGTTTGAGACCCCCTATTATTTTAAAAATAATACAAAAAGTATTTTTAAGAGACTTATACATGAAACATTTAGAAATATAAGTAAGGGTGGATTTTAATTGAGAGAAAATAGGTTTGTTATTTTATAATTTAATCTTTTTATTAAAAAAATGAAAAGCTCTTTTTTATTTATTTACAATAAGAACAATATATTACAATAATTATTTTAAATATTTACTTAATCTATTACATTATATTTCAGGAGGGTTGAATTCTGAGGATTTCTGATGGTATTGGAAGGTCTTTTGATACCTAACCAAGTCCTCAAATGTCAAAAAGAGTACCACTATTGATTCACATTCTCACTATACTCTCAATACTTTGAATGTAGAGATTGTCAGTTAAATAAAAATAAATTTAATCTTTTAATAAGTTTTGGTTTCTATTTTCAAAGGTTGTGAAGCAAAGAAAATCTTTGAGGAATATATTAGTTGATAAATGGTGCTCATTATACATTATTATAGATTACTTAATATTTTATCACTTGTTTAAAATAGTTTTTTTTTAATCTATAACACTATTCTCCTGGATTTAGTGCTATTTCAAAATTTTGCCCAATTTTTCAAAATGGAAAAAACCTATTAATCTCAATCCTAAGATTCCTCAGCTTTGGCTCAAAAATATGACTCCTTAAAGTATGGAACATTCTCATCAATAAAAAAATTACTTATGACGTAATTTTAATCTCAATTTTACAATAGCAGGAAGAGGTTATTTCCACTGGAGATGAAGATTCTTCAATATTATGTTCTTGGGCAAGATTTTTGGGGAGAAAAAGTTTTGGCAGGTAATCCTTACCATCTCCGAGCTTTATTAAAATTAATAATTTAAAAAAAAAATTACTTGTGGGGAAAATTCGAGTTTTTCCCTGAAAATTTTACTCTGGCAGGGTTTTTAAGTTTGAATCTCAGCTTGAGCTTAAATGAACTTGAATAATTTTTAATTTTACCTTGTTTAAGATTTTTTGATTCTTAATCAAATTTAAACCCGCACCTAAAAATTGTTTTGGCTTCAGAACCTCAATTAAGGTTTGCTAAATTCAAAACCACTCTAGAGATCCAAAGGTTTGGGTGCCCTAGAATATTTTTCCAAAATACCTTTGTCAAATCCTTTTGTGTATATTTTTTTGTTCTTATCTATTCAAGTAGATACTATGATATTTTCAAATTAGTGGGGACAAAGGGCCTGAAATGCTTACCACTTGCATGGTAAATCCAAGGCTAACTTTGCAGCCACAGGCCACACCTTTATTTTACCAATTTTCTGGTAAGTTAAGTTATACATTGTGTAAATTAAATTTGACTCAACTTCAATAAAGCTTAATTGAAATATAAAAGATATTATAAAATATTAATTTTGAACTAAAATACTGCTCTAACATCTTTAGGTCAAAATATTGAGTTTATGACAAAATAACCTATTTTATTAACCTAGGTAAACTTAGAAGGGGACAAAAGTTATAAGATAAAATTATTATAGAAATTTATTATTCAAAATTTTTTTTGAATTTTTTGATATTTTGAATTACTTTTAACTTGATTATTTCTAATTTCTAGTAAAAATAACCTTCAATGAGGAATTTTTTGAGTCCTTCAGGAATGTAACATATTCCTCAGGTCTCACTAACATAACAAAAATTATCCTTGAGTACTGAATTACTATTTTTGAGATGGAAATAGCCAAGGAAGGCAAAAAATGGTGAAGGGAGGAAGGGTACCCCAATTAATGAGGCCTCTGACCAAATAAAGCCCCAGAGGTGAGATAAATGGATAATCCTGACCTAATTAGTCAATTGATACCTTTTGGAAAACATTTTATTGAGGCTAAGTCCCATTATATTTTGAGAAAATGGCAAATAAGCTGTATCTTGATGTTCCAATGAAATAATCAGTGACTTGGACTGCTTGAATCATGTTCATTCTTGATTACTTACCATTTATGGGCCAGAAAGGCTCAATAAAAACCCTTTTTGGACTAGTATTCATTTCATTTCCCCATTAAAACCAGCTTTTTTGATTCTAGTGGCCTCCACCACATATAAGCTGAGGTAAAACTTGAGAAATCCATCACTGTGAGCCTTTATGTATATTTCACATACCCAAATAGGCCACAATTAATATTAAAATGACTTCTGAACTATGCATAACCCATAAGTCATGCATATATCCAAGATTTATCATTTTTCATTTGAGAAAAGATGAACAACGTCTTTGTGAGTAATTAAATCCATGAATTTGATCCCAGATTTGGATTCTACACAAAGATTCACCCAGGGTAGTGCCATAGAGTTAATAAGCTTAAATTAACTCTATGTGGTGGTAATATGGAAAATAATTCAACACCACATCATCAATACCATATAAAAGAATTGTGAAAATTTTTCTTTTTCTCAATTTTATGCCAAAAGAATGAGAATGTGAAAAATACCATATTAAATATACAAAAATACTAGTGTTATGTATTTTTGTGGCACTTAAAAATACAGAATTATACATACATATTTGGTACACCCATAGTGGATATCAGTCTTGAATCCTGAATTACTATTTTTGGTGTGTAAATATCTAAGGGGGACAAAAGACATCAAAGCAATCCAGGGTCCCCAATTTCTCAGGCCTCTGATGTGTGAATAGCTCTAAAGCTTGGATCCATAGCTGATAATGGCCCAAGTTGTATACTAAAACCTTTTGGGAACTTGGTTACCCAGTTAAAGTCCCATTAAATTATAAGAAAAAACAAATAAGCTGCTATTTTTACATGACAAGGAGGTAATCAGCTACTGTGACTCCTGAAACCATGTCAATTCTTAAATATTTTCCATGTACAAACTCTTTTTGGACTAGTATCCATGCATTTTCCTCATGGCAACCAGCTAAAACTGTGGTATTTGCAATTCTATGTAGAAATTAGATAAAAGCTTCGGATATTCATTGGAAATGAAATTCTCAAGGAATCCTTCTTAAACTTAAGTAAAAATTGAGAAAAATATAATCCATATAAAAACCCCAGAAAATTATGACTTGATAATTCAAATAAAAAGTTTTACTTATAGTCAGTTTTCGATTATTCCATTTGAAACACTGAATCTTCAAAAGTTCACAGAAAATATAATCTGTGATTCAAATTCCAATAACATTGTTAGATTTGAGAAATCAGTTATTTTTTGAAATAGAAGAAGATTTACAGCTGTTACTTCTTTCTTTTTTAACCATAAATGGGTTGGTAGTCATGTAAAATGACTTAATTAAGTAATTATGATGATCTTACATGAAAATAAATGATGTAACCCATTATCCAAAAATTATTAATGGTCCCTCACTCACTGTATCTTCATTTTTCTCCATTTAACACCTTTGTGAGCTGTTATTGACTTGAAAGAGGCCTCCTCTTGCTGTTTTTTCCAAATAATCTTATTATTGAATTATATCTTTAGTACCAACAAGTAAGTATTATTTAGTCCTTTTATTAAGTGTTTTGATTCTTTCAGAATAAATCAGAAAGACATTAAATCATAGAGATATACTATTTCAAATAGAATTCAACTATCATATTGTTTTATTAATGTTATAATACCATTTTGATCCTTTAAATCCACAATTAATCCATCAAATCACTATGCAAATTCTTTACAAGGTAGTATTGGAGTATTAGTGAGTGTTTTTATTTAATTATTGAAGTTTTTCTCTAGTAATAATTTTCTTCACGAATTATCATTATAATCATTCTTGCAAAATATAATTATATGTTAAAATTATTTCATTATTACAATAAAGAAGTTTTATTATTAGATAACTCTTGTAATTCATTTTTGTAGGAAAACAATTCTTACTGTTATAATCACTGGTAGTGTAAAACAAGTAAAGGAAATAATTAATTTATTTATTATTTAATTGTGGTTATAATGAATTTACTTATTATATTTCATAAGAACAGTCAAAGTACTATTGATTAACAGTAATATCATAAACAGTTTAATAGACACATCTTACAATCACAAATACATTTCTCAATGTATCCCTGGGAAAATTTCAGGATCAAGAAAGGAATCACTGATATTTAATTAAAAAAAACAATCATGACTCCATATTCTAAATTGAAAGTCTTACTTACAGTCCACTTTTTCTGATTCCTTGTTAATCACTGAATCTTCAAAAATTCACATCCATTAAAACCTGCAAAAAATATTTATTTCTGAAATAAAATAAGATTCAATCTTGTAAATCCATTACTTCTGAACCATAAATGGGTGATTATGATGATGATACATGAGAAAAATTTATTTAATAATAAATCCAAATAAGATAATGTTCTTCTCACTTATTTTTCAGCTATATGAAACATTTCCATGCCTATGTGAGATGTTTTTTACTTGAAAGAAGCATCCTGTTTTTTTTCAAAAATCATCATTATTATTCAGTAAACTGAATAAATTAAAAAAATAATAATCTATATGAGTTATTGAATTATTCTCAAGTGCTTGAAATCCTTCAATTAACCATAGAAGATTAAAGAGAAATAATATTACTGCTTTTGAATGTTGTTCTAGCTGAGCTTGTTGCATTACTGGCTTTGTACCTCCTCTTTATTCTTAAAGTTCAGAAGTACTATGTCAAATCACTCTTCCAACTTTTTTCAAGGTATTTTTTAACTATTAGTGAGTGTTTTGTTAAATTCTTCAAGTTTTTTTGAATTCCATGTACTATTTTAAAATATAATAATTTATTGAAAGAAGCTTGAATAATTTGAATAAGAGTTTTTTTATAAAAAATTGTTTTAATTAATTCTAGTAAACAATCACTGGTTACTTTTGTAGCTTCTAGTAGTATATAACACAGAAAAGAAATAATTAAGTGATGAACTATTTACTTATGTTATAATAATAAATCTTATTTTGTTTCATAGAAACAGTCATAGTACCTTTTACTAGTAGTAATATCATTGACAGTTTAATAGTCAAATCTTAAAACTTCCCATTTCTCCTCCAACTAATTTACTACATCTGTGTTCTTACAGTTTCTATCAATTATTTATGATAGGATGTGGCAATTTTTATATTTCTTATATGAGTCTCAATCTTCTATAAGGAATTCAGTATAAATATCAGTAATTTTGATTCCTTTTATTTGGAAGTGAGTTTCTGAATTTCGGGGAACAGAATTTGGGCTCTGCCAGTTTTTGGCCAAGACTCATCTGCCAATTTCATCAGCATTATTTCATATTTTTCCTCATTTATCAACTATAGTCAGTTTTTGCCTATATTCTTTAGTGTTTATTTTGCATCTCAACCTGTTTCTGTTGATCTTCTTTTTGTCCAGAATTGATTTTGCTGAAAAAAAGGAGTTTTTCAAGTCAAAAACACTTTCATCAAGACTATACTACAGCTTCTGTGAGCCTCAGAGGTATTTTTATATACCCAAAAGACCACAAATAATAAAAAATGATACAATTGTAAATAAAATAAAATTATTTATCTTATCAAGTACAAAATTAAAATATAATTATAAAATTTATATACAGACTTAAAATTCTAATTATAATTTAATATAAAAATTACTTTGAAATTCAAAATTTTTAAAATACATTTTTACTTGAAAAAATTAAGTAAAAATGAATTTTTAACAAAAATATTAAAATTAAGATACTTTTGAAAAAAGTTAAGTAAAAATTAGTATAACTTTTTATCTAATAAATGAACATATGAATATTATTTCACCATTTGGTTCCCCATAAAAAATAAGGCAGGGTCACCCTTGGGTAAAAATTCTGTAACTCAACTCTAAATAAGCTAAAATTAAGTCTTTGGTATTTTATGTACAAAAGTTAAAAATCCTCAAACTCTTAAGTTAATTAACATCAAATGGGGTGTTAACCGTTAATTTTTGTGTGTAGTTTAGAAGCTATGAGGAATTAAAGTATTTTCAATTTAAATATCAAAATATGTGCCTGTATTACATAAGTGAACTTTAATTTACATATTAGGTATAAATTATTAAAGTTGTGTACTGTAAAAACTCAATTGAATTACATATGTAAGTTAAAATTATAATACATGATGCGGAATTAAAGAAAAAATAAATTGGAAGGATTGATTCTTGGGGGAAAAGAATCTTGTCTCTAAGAGGGAGACAGACCCCAAATTACTTGTTGACAGGCATGAGATGTCAAACTCAATGCAAACATTCATCACCTTTGGCCTGTAATTGAGTCACAGGGTCTGAATCTCAATTGATGATGAGGTTTTGATACCAACCAGGGAAGTTTTAACTGTTGCAAAGATGGTGTAACTACCCTTAAGAGAAAAAGTCATAGTAAAAACAGTTTTAACTGATTTTTTATTTCTCTTAAACACATTCTGACGTGTTTTGAATGCTTAAAACCAGGTATTACTATAGCAATGGCTGATTCAAGGGTTCAAAATGGCTACAACTAGCCCTTTTTGGTCTAAACCAGGGTTCAATGATGCCATAATTTACTTTTCTGTTTTCAGAGTGTTTTTCACAGCTGACAAGAGTAACTGTTACTTTTTAAGTAAGAAAATTGGTGGTTATAAAAGAATATCTTCTTTGCCCCACTTTTCTCTTCATGTGAGAATCTTTTCCTTTTATAATTAGTTTAAATACTGTCAAACCAATAAATAAAAGATTCCAACCACCCTTTTCAAATAATTTTAAACCTTCAAAGGCACATGAAAAATCATTATAATAGTTTTTTGTAACTCTTATAATCATTTTTACCCTTGAACCACCCCATAAGTGAATTAAAGCATCTTTCATCACTGTTAACTTTGTCACTTTGTTTCCAAATTCACTCTGGTCAGTTTTGGTCATTTTTCTCTTTAATATTATTTTTAAAAACTTTTGCTTTTATTAATTGCCTCAAGTTCTTTTCTCAATTAATTTCTAGTGAGATTGCTCTTGAAGAAATTTCTTTTGTAGCCTTAAATATCTCTTGTAGAGTATTTTTGGATAAATTTTCACTGTTTTATACTTATAAAGTTAAGAGAAATAAATTTGGCTTATTTTCTTTTAAATATCTTCAGTTTTACTCTTTCAATCATATTGTACCTTATAAAGCTTTTTGAGGACGTGAAAAGTAGCTGATTTTTAATCAAAGTATCATATCCACACCTTACAGTTTCTCAATCACTAAACATAAGAATAATAACCCCACCTAGCTTGCACCATTATTTTCATGTGTTATCTTACTTTATATAAGACATAGCTTTACTTATTATGGCTTATCATTGATAATGTGGAGTTGATCTGGGGCTTCTCCTAATCCATCTCCAAAAAAATGAATTGACAGCTTGAGGTGACTATGAAAATCAAAAATGAGAAGTAAAGACTTTTTTTTATGAGTTTTTTTCCTTTCTTACATTCTTCAATTATTTCTCTGTCCATGAAAGATACTGTTTTTTATTGCAAATCCTATAGAGTTACTTGAGTAAAATTTAAAAATATTTTAAAAGTCTTACGAATAGCTAAGAAAAACATGAATATATTCTTTTTTCCTTATGAGGTATTTTTTAATTGAAATTCATTCTATTTCTCTTTATGCTACCCACTATTCATCGTCAAACAACATTATGTAGTGATTTAAAATCTTCAAAGCGAAAAATCCATTTATTTATTATTATGTTTGTGCTAACTTCTTTCTTATACCATCTCTATTATTTAAGCTCATAAAGTACCATGAATCAAATAATATTAAAATACTCTTAATAGAGATGATTAATAATCTCTAATATAGTTTGATTGAAAGAATTGTATTCATCATCCTTTGATAGTAAGATCATGTATTTTTAACCCAAAAGACATCCACAATATTTGATTCTTCTCAGTAGTTTCTTTTCTTTCTTTGTTTAAATTTCACATGAAGCTCTTTTAGTTAATACATTGGAGCCATATAATTTTCTTTGTACAGATCAATCACATTCTCTGGAGCTCTAGGGAATGAGTCCCTATCTAGAACTATTTAGGTATTTAGTTCTCTAAGATACCTAAAATTCTTGATTTCTCATTATTACAAGCCATAATGATAGGGCTTGTGAGTTAAGCCTTCTCATTGTGACACAGTTTCCTTAATATACCAAGTTTAATTAGCACTTTTATGTTTCTATCCAGAGATTATCTAGCTCGTGGACTTGAATTAGGATCTGGTATTCTCAGAACTGAATGGTATTTTCTGTGGATATTCTGAGTCATCTCAGGCTATGAGCTCTAATCATTCCTAGTAGTACATTATCTAAAGCAAACCATACATTTATATGTATATAGCACATTAATGAATTAATTTTTTGTTTTTTTAATAATTCTGGGTTAATTTGTGCTTTATAAATCTCTTATATCACAAATTCTTCCTTCCAATAACACCTTCTAAGATAAAATACTGATGTAATATTGGTTTTATTTAAAGAATAAAATTTAATTCTGTTATCATCTCTGATTTTGAAGTACCTGTGTTCATTATCATTAGTTGTAATACTATAAGTTTTCAGATAGTCATTTCCTATGCTAGAATCTCAAGAGGTGAGACCTTCCAATACTACTATCTCAGTGCTTATAATTATTCCTTGTTCTGGTCTTGAGATCTTAGAATGGTATCAAAGATATTTGGTTAATACACTATATTACTGGTACTAAACTGCACACCTTCTGTTGGCATAAAGACATTTTTCCAATGGGTAAGAATAGTATTGAGGTATTCATTTCCCAAATATTTTCTGAATTCCCCTGTTTTCAGGATAAACCTATCCTCCAACTGATTTATCTATACTTATTTAATGAAGCGTTCCCAAGTATTATACCCCTTACTTCTCAAAGGCTTGAATTTATGAGCTCTATCCTCCTCAATATTGATGATATTCGCACTGTCAGGCTGAGTATATGATCAATTGATAATAAATGTATTTACAACTGTAACTATAACTGTGACATGGATAAAATTTAATAAAGATTATTGGATAGAAGTATTCATGGCTTTACTTTGAAGAAAGAGTGGTGATGAGGACTGCTGAAAGCCCTGGGTGCAGTAATTATCAATTGATCAACTATAATAAATACTAAAATACTTAAGATTAAAGTATACCTGTTTATTTTCCAAGGATATAATTTTTCAAAAACAGTTGTACTATGTAGGAATTCAAGAGCAGGATGGGGATTCCTCTTTTGGGAAAAGGAGGGTCCCCTTGTATCCTGAAATGGGGTGGAAGGACCACTAATTCATACCACATAGAAGTATTGAACATTTTTCTTTCCATAATCTTGACTTGTGGCTTCTAAAGTCCTGTATAGCCTGTATTTGTCTCATATGTGGTTTTGAAACCACATCTTGGCAGGTTTCCCCAATAAAGGGTGAACGTCTTCATCTGGGGACCTCATAGCCCTCTTCTGACACTTATGACACATAGAATTCTGTAGCCATCCTGTATGGGGACCCCATACAGGTCAAATTATGAATTATTGAAAGATAAAAAACCTCCTGTGTAAAATTTAAACCTCATATTCCAGAATATGGGATAGTATCCCACAGTATTGTGTTTTTGGAACTACCATGAGACTTGGACCTTAGAACAGCTATAGCTTTGTCATTTTTGAATGTAGAGAGCTCAATATTGGTCCATTTTGTAGCCATTAATGAGCTCTACAGAATGGTACCTCATTTGGTATGGGTAGCATTTACTATGGAAAAGTTATGCCACTTATCAACTCCATTGTTCAGTTATGGATTTTTCTTAAATACTGTATTGAGTTATTTTGTCTGATAGCTTTTGATACAGGTGATATGCAGAGGTAAAGAGGGTACCATCCAAAATTTCAAATTTTTGGTTTTCCCAAAAGACTCAATTTTAAGTATCTCACACCACAGCTGTAGAATTTAGATGAGTGGTGAATATTCTATTCACCCTTATTTGGTCTTTATTTGACCATACCTTATGTAATTTTTGTGCTAACTCAATTTTGTGAGCACCATTAGATAGCCCTAATTTATTGCTTCATTTGTAATACCCATTCAGTGTGGTTATTACTCTTCTCCTTGATTTTGGATGAGAGGTGAAATTTAAGGTTTATGCTCAGTTCTTACTTTGAGGTGGAATAGCTTTGAAAGGTTTGCGTAAGGTGTGGATATGAAACTTTGATTAAAAATCAAGTACTTTTCCTGTCCTCAAAATTGGTATAAGGTAAGAATCAATTGAAAATGGTAATAAATATTATTTTTAAGAGAAAACACGCCAATTTTATTGTTTAAAACTTTATTAGTATAAAACAATAATATTATAAAGATTTATTGTTTTACCAACAATAAACATTTATCCAAAAAATACTCTACAAGAGATATTTGAAGGCTACAAAAGAAATTTCTACAAGAGCAATTTCAATTGGAATTAATTGAGCAATGAACTGCAAGCAATTAATTAAAGAACAAGGTCTTTAAAAAGAATATTAAAGAGAAAACATGCCCAAAAGTGACCAGAGTGAATTTGGAAAGAAAGTGACAAAGTTTACAGTGATGAAAGATGCTTTAATTCACTTTTGGGGTGGTTCAGGGGTAAAAATGATTATAATGATTTTTTAACGTGGTCAAAAGGATTAAAATGATTTAAAAATGGTGGTTGGAATCTCTTATTGATTTTTTTATCAATTTTTAAACTAATTATAAAAGGAAAAGATTCTAACATGAAGAGAAAAGTGGGGCAAAGAAGACATTCTTTTATAGCCATCAATTCTCTTACTCCAAAAGTAAAATTTACTCTTGTCAGTTGTGAAAAACAGTCTGACAACAGAAAAGCCAATTATGGCATCATTGAACCCTGGCTTAGACCAAAAAGGGCTGGTTTAAGCCATTTGTAGCCATTTTAGACCCTTAAATCAGCCATTACTATAGCAATACCTGGTCTAGAGCCTTCAAAACACATCAGAATGTGTGTAAGAGGCGTAGAAACCAGTTAAAAATGTTTTACTATGATTGTTTTATCTTAAGGGTAGTTTTACCCTCTTGGAAACAGCTAAAACTGCTCCAGTTGGTATCAAAACCTCATCATCAATTGAGTCCACAGACCCTGTAACTCAATTCCAGGCCAAAAGTAATGAAATTTTGCGTGAATTTTGACACCACACGCCTGTCAGCAAGGGTTTTGGGGGTCTAGCTCCCCCTTAATCCATAGTGGTTATATACACTGCTTGAGATATTTGAGTAAGGGCAATTTGGATTTTTGGTATTGGGTATCTGTCTGGAACAGTGTAAGTGTTAAGAGCTCTAAAGTCCCCAACCATTCTGGATCTTCCATTATGCCATGCCACTATGACTGGTGTAGTTATTTCTACTTCTTCATTGTGCCCTACTTTTCTTATTACACCAAGGTCAGGAAGTTCTTTGATATGAATGTCTAGAGCTTCTCTTTATTTTGGACTTGCTGGATATGCAGGTCTTCTTAAGAGTGGTGGATAAGGTCTCTCAATGTTAAGAATGATGTCAACTTCATGACCAATAATTGCTCCTAGAGGTTCTTTGTCTGAAGCAAATGCTTCTCTGTGGTCATACAAAAGGGAAGAAAGTTCATTTTCCTGTTTATCAGTCAGATGAAGGCTTATTTCAGCCTCATTTAACTGTTCAGACTTGAATTTCTCTAAATCTAAGTTGACTGGTGATACTTTGTTTACTGTAATTTGTCTTTTAAATGGTAAAAAGGCAAATTTTTGGCGCTTATTGTCTCCAATAGTAAAGTATCTGTCTTTTTTATTATGCAAATCTATCCAATACATGATTAAATAGTCATTTCCCAATATAAAATGGGTACTGGAGCAATTTTCCATAAAAACAAATTCAACTGTGATTCTTAAATTCCCATTTATGTGTGGGAATATGACATTGGTCTCAAAGATTCCTAATGCTTTCATTGGATCACTTGCACTGTTGAATTTTATACCATCAATTGGTAACAGTTGGTCTTCAAAATTTGGTACACAAGTCTTAATAAAATATTTTCCAGCTCAACAGCAGAAGGCTCCTGGGTCAAGCAAAAGCTTGGTGGGTTTGTTGTCAATCACCACTTCTGTTATACAGGAGTTACCAGCTGTATAAGCTTTTCCTCTTTTTGGTTTTGTTTTCATAAGTTGTGCATCTTCAACTTTTGATAAATCAAGTTGACCATTGCTCAATTGTGGCAAGTGGGAATAAGACTCCATGATGTCAAAAGTGGCATTGATATTTTCTATATCTTTTGAAGATTCAGAAAATAGTGATGATTTATCATCTGAATTGTCTTTAATTATTTCATCTTTTTCAACATCAGGTTCCTTTTCAATATCAATTTAATTGATTTTCTGCTTCTTTGGACATGTATTGGCTAAATGGGTGGTGCTTTGGCAAATATGGCACTTTCTGACTGTATCTGTAGATTTATACTTAATATTATTAGAATTTTCTTTGGGGTTTTTGTCCACAGAATATTTCCAAGGTGTATTAAACCTTGTTTTGAGATTCACCCTACTAGAACCAATTTTGGTTCTGGTGGTTACTTCTTCCAATATATTGATAATATCCTCTGCTGAAGATTTTTCAGTAGTCCTGCTTTTGATAGCATGCTCTAAGTCACCTCCACATTGTCTCAGAATTTTTCTATGGATCATAAATTCTGACATGTTAGGATATAATGTTGTTAATCTGTCTTTTTATTGGCAAAACCATGGTAAAGCTTTGTCTTTATCAGCATTAAGTTTGGCAGATTCAAAGGCTGTTTCAACTTTAAACCTCCAAGCATCATTTGCCCATTTGTTAATGATTTGGGTTTTTCAACAAGTCCAACTCTGGTGTCTATGTGCTTGTCTTATTTTTATGTACCATCTGTGAGCTGATCTGGTAAATAAGGTGTTAAATCTGGCTGTTACCAATCTGTCTGGTAATTAAAAATCCTCTTTGATCATGTCAATACCTCTAATGAATTCCATATGGTCATACTCTCCTTCACCACTGAAGTGAGGCCATTCTTTGAGTTTTGGAACTTCTTTCAAGAGTGCTTGGCCCATTGATGGTTCTAAGTTATGAAAAGAAGTAGAAAATTCATTTTTTAACTGTTAATTTTCTATATCCAATACTTGTGGATTGGGAATTCTTGCATCTTCATTTTGATTCAGGGGTGTAGACATTCTTGATAAAGTGTTTAGCAGTGGTTCAATATCATTCATTTTACTGTTATTACACCTTTGTGAATTTCTTAACTCATGTTGTAAGCTTTGTATAGAGTCTATGACATTCTTTTTATGATCATCCTCTTTATATGTAAGCTCATTCCATAATTATGTTTGTTTAGTATTATCAGATATAGCTTCATTTAACTTTATTCTTAATTTTGATATTTCCTCTCTTGAGGTATCAAAATGCTTTTTCAAGGTAACTGTATTTGTTTTTACTTCTGCGAATGATTTTGAAATATCATAAAGAACTTTTTTATTAGCTTCTTTGATAGTATTAATAGCTTGTTTTATTCTTGTTTCAATTATGTCATCAATATTGAATTTAGAATATTTGTCTGTTAATTCTTTAATAATTGCATATTGTTCATTTATCTTAATGCCAAAATAATTATCATTATTGGAAGTTTTGATTGTTCTTAAAACTCTTTCAAAGCATTTAAGTGTATCATTTATTTGGCTCAGACTCAAGTTATTTGTTTTAAGATTGTCACAAATTGATGTATTCTTATCATAAAGATGACTTTTTACGTCAGAAATAGCTTTATACAACTCTGGAATACAATTAAAAGTATCAGAAATTATTTTTGATATTTTAATCTGGCTTCCTCCTTCTTTTGTAATTCCATCATGGTTCTGGCCATCTGAAATACATTTTCCTGGCATCTTGTTGAATCTTTGGGAATATGTAGCCCTGGCTGTAAGGGTTTGGGGTTGGTGCCTTCCCTTTGCCCTTGTTTGGAGTTTGTGGCTGCTTTTTCACGTTGGAATTGCTGCTGCTGGCCACTGGGGCTGTTTTTGGCACTGGTTTGGGTGGTGGAGGGTTGTTTTTCCTCCATTCTAGTGTCAAAAGCATCATGTTTTTCTTCTCCATCAATGGATGCCATCCATTGAGCAATTTGCAAGTATTGGGATGGCCCAGGAATTTTCTCACTGTCAGGTAAGAATTCATGCAATTCTTCCACAGGTCTGCAAGGATCTGGTACTCCTTGAACTGGAGTGCATTGTTGTATGCACTGTGGCTGGCTTTGTATATGTCCACAGAGGCTTGTTGTAGTGGTGCCAGCTCTATTTGAAGGTAAAATGGTATTATCAACTTCAGAATGACCCATTTTAGTTGTTTGGAAGTCATCAACTGACCCTTTTCCTTCTGTACCTGATTGGCCTCTGCCATAATCACGTCTATTACCTTTTTGGGAGCTGCTTGAGGGGTTATAGCTGGCTCTTGACCTGGTTGAAGGCATAATTATGGTTAAAAAGGCTTAAAATAGTAATTTTACCTAAAAAACTTACTATTGGCCAAATCTTTGGCTTTCTGAAGGGTATTACTTATTTACAAGCTAACTAATTCAGAAGAACTTGGCTCTGGTTGAATATTCTGAGTCACAATGATAGTACTATTATGATCAGAATTAATAGTACTGGCAGGAATAATGCTGGTTACTGTTGAGGCTGTTTCAATGTTTTCTTGTCTTACCACGTTGTCAGACACTAAAATTAATGAAAAAGCCAGTTAATTAAGTAAAAAAAAGGTTATTTCAAAAAAGAAATAAAAATATAAGCCTCACTTATAATATGAAAAAGATTGTTTTTTATGGATTTTTTTTGAATTATAAGTATTTTTTATATGTTTTTTAAGTTTTTCAATATAAGAAAAAAGATTTAAAAAGAGTAAAAAAAATATGTCACAGGTAAAATATCATGGCTGGGCCCCAAATGTAAGGTGTGGATATGAAACTTTGATTAAAAATCAAGTACTTTTCCTGTCCTCAAAATTGGTATAAGGTAAGAATCAATTAAAAATAGTAAGAAATATTATTTTTAAGAGAGAACACACCAAAGTTATTGTTTATAATTTTATTAGTATGAAACAATAATATTATAAAAATTTATTGTTTTACCAAGAATAAAAATTTATCCAAAAAATACTCTACAAGAGATATTTGAAGGCTACAACAGAAATTTCTTCAAGAGCAATTTCAATTGGAATTAATTGAGAAATGAACTGCAAGAAATTAATTAAAGAAAAAAGTCTTTAAAAAGAATATTAAAGAGAAAACATGCCCAAATGTGACCAGATTGAATTTGGAAACAAAGTGACAAAGTTTACAGTGATTAAAGATGTTTTAATTCACTTTTGGGGTGGTTCAGGGGTAAAAATGATTATAAAAGTTACAAACAATGATTATAATGATTTTTTCACGTAGTTAAAAGGATTAAAATGATTTAATAATGGTGGTTGGAATCTCTTATTGATTGGTTTAACAATGTTTTAACTAATTATAAAATGAAAAGATTCTAACATGAAGAGAAAAGTGGGGCAAAGAAGACATTCTTTTATAGCCATCAATTCTCTTACTCCAAAAGTAAAATTTACTCTTGTCAGTCGTGAAAAACAGTCTGACAACAGAAAAGCCAATTATGGCATCATTGAACCCTGGCTTAGACCAAAAAGGGCTGGTTTAAGCCATTTTTAGCCATTTTAGACCCTTAAATCAGCCATTACTATAGCAATACCTGGTCTAGAGCCTTCAAAACATGTCAGAATGTGTTTAAGAGGCGTAGAAGCCAGTTAAAACTGTTTTTACTATGATTGTTTTATCTTAAGGGTAGTTTTACCCTCTTGGCAACAGCTAAAACTACCCCAGTTGGTATCAAAACCTCATCATCAATTGAGTCCACAGACCCTGTAACTCAATTCCAGGCCAAAAGTGATGAACGTTTGCGTGAATTTTGACACCAAGCGCCTGTCAGCAAGGATTTTGGGGGTCTAGCTCCCCCTTAGAGGTGGAGTTCCTTTTCCCCCCCAAATTTAATCTTTCCAATTTATTTTTCCTTTAATTCCTCATCATGTATTATACTTATAATTTACATATGTAATTCAATTGAATTCTACAGTACAATACAGTAATAATTGATACCTCATATTTAAATCAAAGTTCACTTATGTAATACACACGCACATTTTGACATTTCAATTGAATTCAATTGAAAATACTTCAATTCCTCATAACTTCTAAACTAAACACAACACCTCAATTTTAACACAAAAATTGATGGTTAACACCACATGTGGTGTGAATTAAGTTAAAGTCTTGAGGATTCTCAACTTTTGTATTGAAAATACTAAAAACTTAATTTAAGCTTATTTAGAGTTGAGTTACAAGAATTTCACTCAGAGGTGACCCCACCTGATTTTTTATGAGGAATCCAATGGTGAAATAATGTTTATATGTTTATTTATTGGATAAAAAGCTATAATAATTTTTTTTAACTTTTTTCCAAATTTATTTATTTTTTTATAATTTGTTAAAATTTCATTTTTACTTAATTTTTTCAAGTATAAATGTAATTTTATAATTCCAAAATTTAAGGTAATTTTATTTTTAAATTGTAATTAAATTTTTTATTTTGAATATAATTTTATATTTATATTTTGATTTTTATTTTAATAATATAAATAAATTTATTTTATTTATATTTATATGTTAATTTTGTATTTGTGGTCTTTTGGGTATATGAAATTACCTCTATGGCTCACATTCCCTCCCCCTAAAAAAGAATATTACTTTGTAATATTGGTGTTTCTAGTGTGTCTGAATCTCCTGAGGAATTTGGTAGCTTCTGGTATATCTTTTTTTTCTAACCATTTATCTTCACAAGCTGGGTCACTGTACCTAACAAGGTATTCCCTTACTTTCTTGGTTCTTAATTTCCTTTCTTTAAGAACTTTGGTAATTTTCTTAGTACCTGTAAGATGTGACTATGAAACTGATGATAATATTACTATTAATCAACAGTACTATGTCTGTTCTTATGAAATATAATAATAAAAAATTATTATAACCACAATTAAATAATTATAAAATTATTTCTTTCACGTGTTATACACTACTAGTGATTATAACAGTGAGCAGTAATTGTCTACAAGAATCAATTACAAGAAGAATTTAATAATAAAAACTTCTTTTATTAAAATAATAAAATTATTTTAATATATAATTATCTTTTACAAGAATAATTATAAAGATAATTCTTGAAGAAAACTATTACTAGAGAAAAACTTCAAGAATTTGAAGATAAATGACTCACTAATACTCCAAAGAACTTATTGATAGATAAAGTAGAGAAATTTGACGTGGAATTGTGGATTTAAGAGATCAAAAGGATTTATAACAGTATTACAACAATATATAGTTGTATTCTATGATTTCACGTCTTTCTGGTTGATTCTGAAAGATTTAAAACACTTAAGAATAGCTGGTAACTAATACTTACTTGTTGGTAATAATGATTTAATAAATTGATAAGATGATGATACGGAAAAAACAGCAAGAAGAGGCTTCTTTTAAGTCAACAACAGCTCACAGAGGCGTGCCATGGAGCAAACTGAAAAACCAGTGAGTGAGAAAACAATAAACCTTTTTGGATTAATGATTTCATCATCTGTTGTCACGTAAGATTATCATAATTACTTAATTGATGCTTTTATGTGGCTACCAACCCCAATATGGTTAAGAATAAAAGGAGTAACATCTGTAAATCTTCTTTTATTCCAAAATAATAATTGATTTCTCAAATTTATCAATGTTATTGCCAATTTCATCACAGGTTTTAATTACTGTGAATTTTTGAAGATTCAGTGTTTCACGTAGAATGGTCAAAAATGGACTATAAGTAAAACTTTTAATTTCACTAGTAAAACTGTAATTCTTTTTGGTTTTACCATAGATAATACAGTTCTCTATTGGTCCTGAAGGTTTCAGAAAGATTAATTCATAATTGTATTTTTAATGAATTTTTGAAGTTTTTACCTCATTTCTACGTAGAATTGCAAATAGCAGTATTTTGCTGGTTGCTATGAGGTAAATCAATGAATATGGGTCCCGAAAGGGTTTTAATTACTCTTTTAGGGTCTATTCATGGAAAGTCATCAAGAATTGACGTGGTTAAAGGAGTCTAACTAGCTCATTACCTCCTTGGCACGTCAAAATAGCAGGTTATTTGCTATTTTCTTATGATTACAGTAGGTGTAACTTGGTAACCAAGTTCCCAAAGAGTTTTAGTTTACCAATTGGGCCAAGATGAGCCATGGATCCATGCTCTGGAGCTATCCACGCCTCTGAGGCCTCAGAAGTTGGGTACCCTGGCTCTTTTTGATGTCTTTTGTCCCCCTTGCTTATTTTTCACGTAAAAATAGAAATTTAAGCTTAAAGTGAGATATCCACTATGGGTGTACCAAAAGTCCATGTAAGAATACCATGATATTAAGTGCTCAAAACATGCATAACACTATTCTTAGTGTATATGTAACATGGGATTTCTCACTTTCCCATTATTTTGGCTTAAAATCAAGAAAAACAAAAATTTTCACGGATCTTTTATGTGGTATTAATGATGTGGTATTGAAGTATTTTCCATTTTACCACCTTAAATACTTAAATTGAGCTTATTCACTCTATGGGGCTACCCTAGGTGAATTTTTGTGTAGAATCCAAATCTGGTCTTAAATCCATGGATTTACTTACTCAATAAAAAGTTATTCATCTTTTCTGAAATTGAAAATGATGAATTTTGGATATATGCATGACTTATGAGTTATGCATAATTCAAAATTTTTTTTTAAGTTAATTGTGGCCTATTTGGGTATGTAAAATATACCTCAAGGCTCACAGTACCAGATGTCTCAATAGGAGGTATAACTTGGGGAATCTTATTCCTCAAGGGAAATTTCTCAGCATCACTAGATTTATATGGCTTTATCAAGCTCACTGGAAATGTAGGATGCTTATTGCTAAGTTATTCAGATAACTCTACTTCAACAGCATTTTTTCCATGGAGGGCCTTAATCACAAAAGGTCCTGCAAAGGAGTCTTTCAACCTTTTACATCCTTTGATGTTCTTGAAGTTAGTGGTGGATACAAGAACTAGGTCCCCCATTTTGAAATCTGGAGTTGCATGTGATTTATCCCATTTGTCTTTAGCATATGCAAAAGAGTCCTCCATGCACTTTACTGCATGCTTTCTAGCTTTGTCTAGCATTCCTTTGAAGCTAGAAGCTGTGGGATTTATTTCAATTAAGTCTTTCCTCAAGGAATCTTGGAGTAACTTGGGGTTCCATCCTTTTTCTAAAATAGCAGGAGTCTGATTGGTACTGGCATGGATTGATGTTTTATATGCTAATTCCAGTGCTGGCAACAGAGTACACCAATCATGGGTAAATCCATCACAATCTTTGAATTCAAGGCCATATGCACAAAATCTTCTCACCATGTCCTCTAAGGTTTGGATCATCCTTTCAGCCAGGTCATCAGTTTGTGGGTGGTAGGCTGTAGAGAAAGACAGTTTAGTGCCAAATGATTGGTGAAGATTTGTCCATAGTGCTGGAGTGAATTTGTGACCCCTATCACTAATGATATTTGTAAATATCCCAGTCCATGACACTACTCTATTCTATATCAGAAGAGCTGTATCCATGGCTGTATCATCCTTGTGAGATGGTAAAAATATTGGAGTTTGACTGAATCTGTCCACAATTACTAGGCAAGCATTATGGCTTCTGTCACCTCCTGGTGGTAGGCCAGTTACCCAATCCATATGGACAATTTCCCAAGGTCTGCTTGGTTCTTGGATTTTTATCATATTTCCAAGTCTCTTGCCAGTGGATTTATTTGCTTTTTGGCATCTGTCACAGGTCTTGCAATAATCTGAAACATCTTTCTGCCACATTGGCCACCATATGCAGGTCTTTACTTTCTCTCTTGTTCTGTCTTCAGACAGATGTCCTGAAAAGGGGCTATCATGGCATTCTTTCAGTACAAGATTGATTAATGACCTGTCTACAACTGTCATGACACATGTGTGCTTGGTTCTGTGGTAAATTATACCATCCAGTAGGTGAAATCTTCCTTCATCATAAATTTTTTTCCATACTTCATCCAAGGCATGTATTAGAGAGTTGTCTTTACAGTCTTTGCCAAGTAATTGGCATAAGATGCTACAATTCTTATCTTGAGTGTAACTACTTCTGACTTCTTCAAAGAAGGTGGTGTTCAAGTCTGTAACACTTATTCCTTCTATTGGAATTTGTGGTGAAGCTTCTTCTGGCACATAAGCAGAATTATCAATATTATTTGGTAATGGCCATCTGCTTAGTCCATCTGCATTTTTATGAATATTCCCATCCTTATGAAAAATAGTCATATTGCCTCTGTATTCTTGTATGGCTATCTGCCATCTGAGCATATGTCTGTTGGGTGTTTTCATGTTTAAAAGTGATTTGACAGCTGTACAATCTGTTATCACCTCAAAAACAAATCCCTGAAAGAAGTAGTTTAATTTTTCCAAGGCCCAGACAAGACATAGACATTCCATTTGACTTGCTCAATATCTGGCTTCAGCTGGTTTGATTTGCCTGGATATGAAACATATGGGTCCTTCTACAGGCTTATCATTTATGATCTGAACTTGGTGAAGTGCAGCACCTAGTCCATCCCCTGATGCATCAATATACAGTTTGAAAGGCAATTTAAAGTCTGGAATCAGTAAGAGTGGAGCAGTGGTCAATGCTTCTCTTAGAGACTCAAAAGCTTTGACTCTGTCAACAGTCATTTCAAATACTGTGTCTTTGTCACACAATTTATAAAGTGGTCTTGCTATGGATGCAAAATCTTTAATGTGTTGCCTGTAATATCCTGCAAAACCTAACAATGACTGGATTTCCTTCTTGTTCTGAGGCATGGGTTTTAGCAATACTTCTGCAACTTTGTTTTTGTCAAATCCAAGGGACAAACCAGATACAACATGTCCTATTGCTTTAAGCTCTTTAAATCCAAAATGACATTTCTTCAAGGAGATTTTCATGTTTACTGATTAAATTTTTGTCAAAAATCTGGACAATCTGTACATGTGCTCCTCCCAAGTCTTGGAACAGACAATAATGTCATCAATGTAAATGATTAAGCATCCCTCTGAGAGTTCTTCAGGGAAGATTTCATTCATCATTCTTTGGAAGTGTGAAGGTGCATTTTTGATACCAAAGGGCATCCTCAAGTATTCATACACTCCACAATGAACAATAATTCTCAAGTATTTTCTTGCTCTTGGTGTCACCACATTTTGATGGAATCCTTTAAGGGAATCCATAGTGGTTATATACACTGCTTGAGATATTTGAGTAAGGGCAATTTGGATTTTTGGTATTGGGTATCTGTCTGGAACAGTGTAAGTGTTAAGAGCTCTAAAGTCCCCAACCATTCTGGATCTTCCATTATGCCATGCCACTATGACTGGTGTAGTTATTTCTACTTCTTCATTGTGCCCTACTTTTCTTATTACACCAAGGTCAGGAAGTTCTTTGATATGAATGTCTAGAGCTTCTCTTTATTTTGGACTTGCTGGATATGCAGGTCTTCTTAAGAGTGGTGGATAAGGTCTCTCAATGTTAAGAATGATGTCAACTTCATGACCAATAATTGCTCCTAGAGGTTCTTTGTCTGAAGCAAATGCTTCTCTGTGGTCATACAAAAGGGAAGAAAGTTCATTTTCCTGTTTATCAGTCAGATGAAGGCTTATTTCAGCCTCATTTAACTGTTCAGACTTGAATTTCTCTAAATCTAAGTTGACTGGTGATACTTTGTTTACTGTAATTTGTCTTTTAAATGGTAAAAAGGCAAATTTTTGGCGCTTATTGTCTCCAATAGTAAAGTATCTGTCTTTTTTATTATGCAAATCTATCCAATACATGATTAAATAGTCATTTCCCAATATAAAATGGGTACTGGAGCAATTTTCCATAAAAACAAATTCAACTGTGATTCTTAAATTCCCATTTATGTGTGGGAATATGACATTGGTCTCAAAGATTCCTAATGCTTTCATTGGATCACTTGCACTGTTGAATTTTATACCATCAATTGGTAACAGTTGGTCTTCAAAATTTGGTACACAAGTCTTAATAAAATATTTTCCAGCTCAACAGCAGAAGGCTCCTGGGTCAAGCAAAAGCTTGGTGGGTTTGTTGTCAATCACCACTTCTGTTATACAGGAGTTACCAGCTGTATAAGCTTTTCCTCTTTTTGGTTTTGTTTTCATAAGTTGTGCATCTTCAACTTTTGATAAATCAAGTTGACCATTGCTCAATTGTGGCAAGTGGGAATAAGACTCCATGATGTCAAAAGTGGCATTGATATTTTCTATATCTTTTGAAGATTCAGAAAATAGTGATGATTTATCATCTGAATTGTCTTTAATTATTTCATCTTTTTCAACATCAGGTTCCTTTTCAATATCAATTTAATTGATTTTCTGCTTCTTTGGACATGTATTGGCTAAATGGGTGGTGCTTTGGCAAATATGGCACTTTCTGACTGTATCTGTAGATTTATACTTAATATTATTAGAATTTTCTTTGGGGTTTTTGTCCACAGAATATTTCCAAGGTGTATTAAACCTTGTTTTGAGATTCACCCTACTAGAACCAATTTTGGTTCTGGTGGTTACTTCTTCCAATATATTGATAATATCCTCTGCTGAAGATTTTTCAGTAGTCCTGCTTTTGATAGCATGCTCTAAGTCACCTCCACATTGTCTCAGAATTTTTCTATGGATCATAAATTCTGACATGTTAGGATATAATGTTGTTAATCTGTCTTTTTATTGGCAAAACCATGGTAAAGCTTTGTCTTTATCAGCATTAAGTTTGGCAGATTCAAAGGCTGTTTCAACTTTAAACCTCCAAGCATCATTTGCCCATTTGTTAATGATTTGGGTTTTTCAACAAGTCCAACTCTGGTGTCTATGTGCTTGTCTTATTTTTATGTACCATCTGTGAGCTGATCTGGTAAATAAGGTGTTAAATCTGGCTGTTACCAATCTGTCTGGTAATTAAAAATCCTCTTTGATCATGTCAATACCTCTAATGAATTCCATATGGTCATACTCTCCTTCACCACTGAAGTGAGGCCATTCTTTGAGTTTTGGAACTTCTTTCAAGAGTGCTTGGCCCATTGATGGTTCTAAGTTATGAAAAGAAGTAGAAAATTCATTTTTTAACTGTTAATTTTCTATATCCAATACTTGTGGATTGGGAATTCTTGCATCTTCATTTTGATTCAGGGGTGTAGACATTCTTGATAAAGTGTTTAGCAGTGGTTCAATATCATTCATTTTACTGTTATTACACCTTTGTGAATTTCTTAACTCATGTTGTAAGCTTTGTATAGAGTCTATGACATTCTTTTTATGATCATCCTCTTTATATGTAAGCTCATTCCATAATTATGTTTGTTTAGTATTATCAGATATAGCTTCATTTAACTTTATTCTTAATTTTGATATTTCCTCTCTTGAGGTATCAAAATGCTTTTTCAAGGTAACTGTATTTGTTTTTACTTCTGCGAATGATTTTGAAATATCATAAAGAACTTTTTTATTAGCTTCTTTGATAGTATTAATAGCTTGTTTTATTCTTGTTTCAATTATGTCATCAATATTGAATTTAGAATATTTGTCTGTTAATTCTTTAATAATTGCATATTGTTCATTTATCTTAATGCCAAAATAATTATCATTATTGGAAGTTTTGATTGTTCTTAAAACTCTTTCAAAGCATTTAAGTGTATCATTTATTTGGCTCAGACTCAAGTTATTTGTTTTAAGATTGTCACAAATTGATGTATTCTTATCATAAAGATGACTTTTTACGTCAGAAATAGCTTTATACAACTCTGGAATACAATTAAAAGTATCAGAAATTATTTTTGATATTTTAATCTGGCTTCCTCCTTCTTTTGTAATTCCATCATGGTTCTGGCCATCTGAAATACATTTTCCTGGCATCTTGTTGAATCTTTGGGAATATGTAGCCCTGGCTGTAAGGGTTTGGGGTTGGTGCCTTCCCTTTGCCCTTGTTTGGAGTTTGTGGCTGCTTTTTCACGTTGGAATTGCTGCTGCTGGCCACTGGGGCTGTTTTTGGCACTGGTTTGGGTGGTGGAGGGTTGTTTTTCCTCCATTCTAGTGTCAAAAGCATCATGTTTTTCTTCTCCATCAATGGATGCCATCCATTGAGCAATTTGCAAGTATTGGGATGGCCCAGGAATTTTCTCACTGTCAGGTAAGAATTCATGCAATTCTTCCACAGGTCTGCAAGGATCTGGTACTCCTTGAACTGGAGTGCATTGTTGTATGCACTGTGGCTGGCTTTGTATATGTCCACAGAGGCTTGTTGTAGTGGTGCCAGCTCTATTTGAAGGTAAAATGGTATTATCAACTTCAGAATGACCCATTTTAGTTGTTTGGAAGTCATCAACTGACCCTTTTCCTTCTGTACCTGATTGGCCTCTGCCATAATCACGTCTATTACCTTTTTGGGAGCTGCTTGAGGGGTTATAGCTGGCTCTTGACCTGGTTGAAGGCATAATTATGGTTAAAAAGGCTTAAAATAGTAATTTTACCTAAAAAACTTACTATTGGCCAAATCTTTGGCTTTCTGAAGGGTATTACTTATTTACAAGCTAACTAATTCAGAAGAACTTGGCTCTGGTTGAATATTCTGAGTCACAATGATAGTACTATTATGATCAGAATTAATAGTACTGGCAGGAATAATGCTGGTTACTGTTGAGGCTGTTTCAATGTTTTCTTGTCTTACCACGTTGTCAGACACTAAAATTAATGAAAAAGCCAGTTAATTAAGTAAAAAAAAGGTTATTTCAAAAAAGAAATAAAAATATAAGCCTCACTTATAATATGAAAAAGATTGTTTTTTATGGATTTTTTTTGAATTATAAGTATTTTTTATATGTTTTTTAAGTTTTTCAATATAAGAAAAAAGATTTAAAAAGAGTAAAAAAAATATGTCACAGGTAAAATATCATGGCTGGGCCCCAAATGTAAGGTGTGGATATGAAACTTTGATTAAAAATCAAGTACTTTTCCTGTCCTCAAAATTGGTATAAGGTAAGAATCAATTAAAAATAGTAAGAAATATTATTTTTAAGAGAGAACACACCAAAGTTATTGTTTATAATTTTATTAGTATGAAACAATAATATTATAAAAATTTATTGTTTTACCAAGAATAAAAATTTATCCAAAAAATACTCTACAAGAGATATTTGAAGGCTACAACAGAAATTTCTTCAAGAGCAATTTCAATTGGAATTAATTGAGAAATGAACTGCAAGAAATTAATTAAAGAAAAAAGTCTTTAAAAAGAATATTAAAGAGAAAACATGCCCAAATGTGACCAGATTGAATTTGGAAACAAAGTGACAAAGTTTACAGTGATTAAAGATGTTTTAATTCACTTTTGGGGTGGTTCAGGGGTAAAAATGATTATAAAAGTTACAAACAATGATTATAATGATTTTTTCACGTAGTTAAAAGGATTAAAATGATTTAATAATGGTGGTTGGAATCTCTTATTGATTGGTTTAACAATGTTTTAACTAATTATAAAATGAAAAGATTCTAACATGAAGAGAAAAGTGGGGCAAAGAAGACATTCTTTTATAGCCATCAATTCTCTTACTCCAAAAGTAAAATTTACTCTTGTCAGTCGTGAAAAACAGTCTGACAACAGAAAAGCCAATTATGGCATCATTGAACCCTGGCTTAGACCAAAAAGGGCTGGTTTAAGCCATTTTTAGCCATTTTAGACCCTTAAATCAGCCATTACTATAGCAATACCTGGTCTAGAGCCTTCAAAACATGTCAGAATGTGTTTAAGAGGCGTAGAAGCCAGTTAAAACTGTTTTTACTATGATTGTTTTATCTTAAGGGTAGTTTTACCCTCTTGGCAACAGCTAAAACTACCCCAGTTGGTATCAAAACCTCATCATCAATTGAGTCCACAGACCCTGTAACTCAATTCCAGGCCAAAAGTGATGAACGTTTGCGTGAATTTTGACACCAAGCGCCTGTCAGCAAGGATTTTGGGGGTCTAGCTCCCCCTTAGAGGTGGAGTTCCTTTTCCCCCCCAAATTTAATCTTTCCAATTTATTTTTCCTTTAATTCCTCATCATGTATTATACTTATAATTTACATATGTAATTCAATTGAATTCTACAGTACAATACAGTAATAATTGATACCTCATATTTAAATCAAAGTTCACTTATGTAATACACACGCACATTTTGACATTTCAATTGAATTCAATTGAAAATACTTCAATTCCTCATAACTTCTAAGCTAAACACAAGACCTCAATTTTAACACAAAAATTGATGGTTAACACCACATGTGGTGTGAATTAAGTTAAAGTTTTGAGGATTTTCAACTTTTGTATTGAAAATACTAAAAACTTAATTTAAGCTTATTTAGAGTTGAGTTACAAGAATTTCACTCAGAGGTGACCCCACCTGATTTTTTATGAGGAATCCAATGGTGATATAATTTTTATATGTTTATTTATTGGATAAAACGTTATAATAACTGTTATTTAATTTTTTTCAAAATTTATTTATTTTTTTATAATTTTGTTAAAATTTCATTTTTACTTAATTTTTTCAAGTATAAATGTAATTTTATAATTCCAAAATTTAATATAACTTTATTTTTAAATTGTAATTAAATTTTTTATTTTGAATATAATTTTATATTTATATTTTGATTTTTATTTTAATAATATAAATAAATTTATTTTATTTATATTTATATGTTAATTTTGTATTTGTGGTCTTTTGGGTATATGAAATTGCCTCTAAGGCTCACAGTTTGACTATGAAACAAGTAGTAAATATTATTAGTATTTTACTTATTTTACTCTGAACTTACACATTTAAGTAACTAATAAGATAATGAATAATTATAATAATAAAGAAATATTATAATTTTGGTGTAAAAATATCTATATTATTTAAATAAACGAAATAATATAATAAAATTAAATATATTAATATTTAACAATTAATATACTTATGGTAATCTATTCCTGTTTCAAAAAAATAATAAATGTGTAAAAAATTGTTATTTAATAATGAAACACGATTTATAGCAACAATATTACCAATATTGAAGTCATATGTTAATATAAGTACTATTAATATTAATAAAAGAATTATTAAAAATGATAATGAAGATAAATCATTATAAAAAGATAAAATAACATACTTTTAACACTTAATATGATAATTTTGAATGAATGTCTTCTAAATAATGTAAATACAACTTTTTTAGATTATATCTACAATTAAAAAAAAGAGAAATTACAAATATTCTTTATTTTACATGGAATTCAAGATTTTAGAGAGAATTTGAAAAAAACATCAAAATATAGAGTGAATCATGTCAAAGCAGGTGATTATAGTAAGGGAAAGATTTACATATAAAGAATAAAGATATTACCTTTGATTTGATGCCTTATTGTTTTTGATGCATGGGGGGGGAAGTAGAGGTAAAAAGCTCTATATATAGTAAGGTCCTCCCTCCTAGTGTCCAGAAGGCTTCTAGTAGACCTTTACTGATAGTATAAACTTGAATTGATCAGTATTTAAAGCTTTAGTGATGATTACATCATAATTAAACCATTTTATCTCATTATTAGACCATTATTTATAGTTATCACTATAACTCTAGGCTTTCTGACATTGTAGGCTTAGAAAAAGCATAAGATTTGTGTGTTTTCTTGTTATTAATTATAATATAATAGTATTCACAAGCTGTATCACTTATATAGCTGTTAAGCTGAAAATAAGGTTTCAGTGAGTGATCATAAATGATCATTTTTAAGCTTCAACTTTGATCATTGATACCTTTGAGCTATACACAATAGATGCATTCAGAGATTGAATTCTGATAGCTTTTCATATCATTATTAAACTTCCAAGAGTAGTTTATTACATCATCAAAACTCTGTTTTTGATGATTTTTCTTGTAACTCATCTTTTCTGTCTAAATTTACTATTTTAAACTTCAATCCATTATTTCAAGGGGATATACCTTGAATATAATCATACCAGTTGAATAATTCTTCATGTGAAATCTATGAGGATATGAATATCTACTTTTTTTAAGTTTGGACCACTTTCACAACAAAATGGTCAACAGCTTTTCTTATTTTGCTCAAAAAACTATTGTAAGTTATAACCGTGTTTCTAGCTTTCCAGAAAATATTATATATGTTTTTTACATTAATTAGGTGGTAACTTTATTTTTGGTCCAACTCTTTATGATGCATATACCAAGAGATATGAGCTGAAAGCCATTAATATATGCACTGATCATAAAAGTGCATATATTCAGGTTATCTCAGTAAGTATTGACTTTTCAGATACGAAATAAAAAATTGATATGTGTATTTTTCAATGAGGAATCAAATGGTGTAACCTATTTAACATTTGTATTCATTGGTTTCTGAGATAATCAAGCTTTTATGCCTTTTTATGGCATTTTTACTTATTTTAAGGGTATAATTTCAATTCTTATTATTAAAATGAGTGTTTTAAAGTTGTCTTGTGACCTTTTTGAATATGTGGTCATATTCGAAAGTCTCAAAAACTTTATTATTCCTTGTCCAATGGTTATGGGAGGGGTATTTTTGGGTAGAGGTGGCTTTCCTCATTCTTTTTCAGGTGCCATTTTGAGCCATTTTCACTCAGGTCAGATTTTTGTGACTTTAACTCTACCTTTGGCTCTATGGTATTTTGGCTTTCATGCTTCTTCTCTGGGTTTAAGTCACAGGTTGAAAAAAATAGTATTTGCGACATTACAGAAAATGAGTATTCCCTTCAGTGACTGAAGAGATTTCTGTGTTATGTTTTAATTAAAATCATAAAAGGGTCCTTCTTCATAAATCTTTCAATCCTGACCAGATTCTTGTTTTTCTTATTTACTTTGAATTTCCTCAATTACTTGCACTTCAAGAAATTCTTCTTTTGGCTAATTTCAATCTGCTTCTACATCTATTAGATTTTCACAGAGCTCTTTTTTCTTTCCTTTTTTCCCTGTTGTTTCTAAAATTATTCCTAATTTTAAGCAAGGATTGATTTCAGCTTCTAACAATTCTTTCCTTGTTCATGATTTATTCCATGGCATTGAGATTTTCGTCTATGTGGGAAGGATCAACCCATCTTTATTCAATAGAATCCTCAAGGTGGCCACCACATGTTCTCAGTATTTTTATTTTCACCATGAAATCAGACTTATCTGGGTTTAAGAAAGTGATTCTGTCTCTCTGTTGAAGAAACCAAGCTGGTTATTGGTCTTTATAACAGTTTGAAGTATTACTTTCACATTCCTCTTAAATTGGGAATATCCATTATTTTTTATCCTATTTTGCAATTATTGTTTATTACAAAGATTCCCTAGATCTTCTGAGAGGGTCTCATCTTACCTCATAATACCATTTCCTTGCAGTTTTGGTAAGCATGGAGCGTAAACTTGCCACAATTAATTCATCTTGTATAATCAGGCTTAGTCTATAAGCTATATTTAAGACTGTAAATTAGAGGTTTAAAAAGGACTTTTATATGGAAAAGTTAGAAAGAATAGTTTCAAAGGGCTCTACTACTCACATCTATTGGGTATTAGTCTTCTGAAAGCCCTGGGTGAAATCACTGATTTGGTTATTATATTTATTAATTCAGATATTAAATTTCAAATCATCGTAGTTTTTGAAAAGTTACTTTGTTTGTACTAAGGGAATACTGCATAAGAAATAAGTTGATAAAGGTATGGAGGTATTTTCCTAGGGGTTAAGACCCCCTTATATCACAAAGATGAGTGAAAAGAGGTGGATAGCCTATTTTTAAATTTTTAAAGTAAAATTGTTACGCCTGGTGGTTTATTTTGGTTAAATAAGTGCAGTTCATATCGTAGTGAAGCCAATATTTGGTCTTTAAGCCACATATTAGCATTATAGTTGATGGATGGTACATATTTTTTTGAAATCCTGTGAATCCAGAAAGAGAACCAGAATTATATTCACTCTGAAGCCTGAGTAAAGAACTTAATTCAAAAATGAATCCTATAGAGAAGTCTCCCATCTAAGAAGATATCATGCTTACCCAAATTGGAATAGAATTTTTCAAGCTAAAAAATTCTGAATATTTGATAAATAATTTGTTAATCCAAAATCTTATTATCACCTTTCATATGAATTTTCAATTCTTAATAAATACAATATAAAAAAAGAATTTTTCTTCAATCTCCTAAGTAAAACTCTTGAATGGTGCAATAAATTAAATTTTGGTAACCCTACTTCAAACCCCCAAAATAAATAAAGTTGTGCTTGTAGAAAACAGTAAATTGTACAAATAAATTTGAGATCTAATGTAAATATGCAATTAGAGATACTCTAGACCATCTATTTTAATAATTTCAAAGATAAATCCTGGCTTAAATATCTATAACCAAATATACAGTTTCTCAAAAAGATAACATTCAAGAAAGGCCCTGTATGCATGGAAATTTGTATCAAATTTTAGCACTAATCAAGCCCTGAAAGTCTTTCTAAATGATATTTTCATCTTACCCAAACTCATTGAGATATCTGCTTAAAGGTTTTCAAGGCCACATACAGATATACCCAAGGATATCAAACAACCATTTACTTCTTCAGTTTTTTAAAAGGTTCAATATAATTCATACTAAATAGAAAAGCTAATAAAGCTCTGAAGCTATTTTTCATTGGGATATTGACATCTCTAAATTTGACTTAGATATCTTAGCTGGAATTTTTTCTATCAAAAATGTTCTTTACCTTACCTGTACCATCTAATACTGAATTCATATTCAACATATTGGTATTTCAATTTTGAAGCCTTCTGGAATGACTGATAAGAGTCCCTAAGAGCTTTGAAGATTTCGTGAAAGTTCTGATATGGCCTTTGAAGCATTTCCTTCAACCTTTATTGGTCCAGAATGATAAGGTGTGGTCCAAAATCCAGTTCTAACCCTTATGATTTATTTTTGAACCCTGTGGAACAACAAAAGATTACTCATACTTTAAATATGTGTGAGAAGATTAATCACCCTCTAATGTCAACAGAAAGAATAAAAGGGGCTCTTTAATCACTTAGAGCCTCGTTATTCATCTTATTTTAGTATCTTCTTACATTTAAAGCTGTGTGTAGGAAGTAGTACCCTTATAATAAGAGTGATGTAACTATAATTTCTAATTATTGTAACAAAATTAGCTATAAATCTATATTTTATTTCTTAATCCGAGGATCTAAATAGATTGAATACTACTTGCATTAATAACATCAGGGCCTTTAAATTTGTTTCTCACTACTTCTTACATGTGGGGGTTATATTGCTAGCATGTATTGAATATTCTTAAACTACTACATAAATTCACCCTGACATTGTTTGACAGAAAAGACACAGCTCAATCTGTACAGAATATATCTGGAGGACTCTTATTTCTAAATTCATGCGAAGAGAAACTTCAGAAAATTGATTTAAGCTTAAACCTCATAATTCACTTTTATGCAAGGATATCCCAGAATATCACTCTGTACAAGCAGATGTATAATTATATCCCTGAATCATTTACAGATTTGCCATTTTCAGGATACAGGGCTCAAAAGTGGCTCAGATTTTATCCAGAATTGATTGTTACATTATTATTACATGGTTGATTCACTGTGCCTTAAGTATTACATAGGTATACAGTATCAAATTATCTTTCACTCTAACTAAAATATTGTTTGATAATTGAAGAGAAAACCATTTCTACTTTTTTTCTGCGGGGTATTATTGTATTTTTCTGCAGCAACTAATTAATCGAATATTCTTTTTTTTGTTTATCTTATCAAAAATTTATAGGTTATATTAGATCTTGAAATATCCTGTTTTTATTTTGAATATTTGAAGCAGGTGCAGAAATTTACCTCTTGTGCTATTTATTCTACAGAACTAAACATATAACCACTTAATATACCTTTTATTAATTTAATAAAAAGGCCCAAAAATAGGGTTTTATCAAAGCTAACTATTTTATATGAGAGGTGAAGCTTAAGTTTCATTTTGAGTAATGATTTTACAGCTTCATATCTCTGTAATTTTTCGAGCTATTGGAAAACAGATTATGTTTTCGAAATGAGAATTTTATCTCTTTCATATTTGAAGCTTTACTTTCTTTACCAGCTCAGTACATTCTTAAGTATCTGTGACCTCATTGAGCCTTTAATTGTTCTATTAAAGATAAAGGACGTGTATTACTCTACTTTAATTAAATGGCATACTTCATGATATTTTGTCTTTCATTACTTTTCTATAGCTTTTAGTCATGGGCTGAAAGGTTTGTGGAAATTCCCTTGCAGAATCTATATTATTATATTTCTTTGGGGGTTTTTATTCCTCTATACCACAATATGTAGGCCTTTTTTCTATTTTGGGAGTATCCCTTTCAATGGTAGGTATGTATCTATATTCTCCAGGGCAAATTGATACCTTTCCATTGGGGGGTCTTAATTTACCCTTGGATTCTATTTTTCACCATTGAGAGTTTTATAAATTCCAGGAGTATGTAAGCTATCCTCATAAAGCTTATAATTCATTTTACTCAAAATTCCAAGTATCTATTCTTTCAGCTTCTCTCTTACTTTGAAAAATTCTTCCAAATTTTTTATAATGGGGTCAGTATTCTTAGTGGTATGATTTTCCCGACTCAATGTATGAGCTTTCAAATCGTAAGCTTTTCATTGATTTGAATAAGTTCTCAATTGCTCAGCTTCTTATTCTGACCTTCTGGGATTTTTATTTTTTTTGATTCTTTTACAGGCTTATATAATTTATTCAATACCCACAAATCTTATTTTACACCACTCAGGGATTTTTTCATTTCCTGACAGCCCAAAAATTAATGTGACTGATTTCTATAGTACTTTATCAATATTGTTAAATTTCATACTAATATTGCAACTAATATGACTTATTTCCTTGATTATTTTCCTAAGGAACCCCCTTTTTACCCTCTCTTTCTCCTTGACCATAATATTCACAAGAAATTTGGCCATTTTGAATATTCCATCTACTTCTCATGGTTTCAATTTGGGAATTCTGTAGCACCCTTGTGGGGAAGTTCTGTGCCAATTTTACTTTCCTTTTCCCCAAATATGCTGTTCTGGGTACCTGTTTGCTTTCCTCAAGATGACTTGGGTTTTTCCTTTGAGGCTCTTATGATAGGATTGTATATGATTATAGCTACTGGTCTTCCTGCTTTCTATAAGGTTGTCTGTTTTACTAAATTGAGAGCTCTATCTTGTTCCACTGAAGAAAGACTGTCTTTGGAGAAAACTGTGCATATTCTCAAAATTTCCTTTGAAAGAAAGGCTAATCTATCCTTCTTATATATTAATTGTCTATTTAAATATTATATATCATAATAAAATTCAAAATCAATTAATTTTCCTGTCCTCAAAATTTGCGTAGATACATTCTTTAGGATATATTCATTGAAAGAGTTTCCAAAGGAAAAAATGGAGACCCATTTTCTTTGATCTTTATTAGTAGGAAAAGATAATATAGTTAAGACCCATTGTTTTACCAAAAATAAAGGTTTTCCATAAATACTCTACAAGAGATATTTAAGGCTGAAATTGACTTGTACAAGGATAACTCTTATGGATTTATTGAGGGGTAGATTCTGAGAGATTTTTTTAAGAGAAGATTCTCTAGTGATATCTTCAAGGAGAAGACAAGCCTAAAAATGACCACAGTGATGAAGCTTATAGTGATGGAAAATCCTATAATTCACTTTGGGATTGGCTTAATGTTTAAGGTGATACTGACAGCCTTTTCAAATGGTCAAAACACTTGCAATTTTTTGAAATATTGGGTTAAACTCTTCTATTAATTTTTCTTAAGGTGATGAATCTAATCATAAAAGTAAAAAAGCTTTATGATAGAAATCAAAAAGAGAGAAATATATACAGTCCTTTATGAACTCAAATTTTTTTCATCCAAAATCTGCAAATATCCTCACCACTTTTTAAAACCATTTTGGAAGAATCAAGAGGGGTCACTTCTTTTTAGATATTTCCAAATACCAATTACTCATTTCAGAGAAAATACAGGCTTAGTAAAAGCTCATATTCACCAAAAAGCCCAAACTCACTGGGCCCCCAAGCCACCTGGCCCAGTTTTAGGAGGTTTAATTTGGTTGGGCAGGAAGCCTCTCCTTTGTGTGTTTTCTGTACTTTTTATCTCCAAATCTCCCCAATTGCTCTTGACTTTGGCTTTCAATTCCACCTGCCCCAATTCATCTTACCTGTTCTAAAAACAAGTATCAAAGGAGCAAGTTCCAAAATTTACATAATTTTTTGTTTAATATTGTTAGACACTTTTGGCTTACAATAAATTACAGCTTTTTTTTACTTTAGTTTTGGAAAATATTTAACTCTAAACTAGTACTCACAAAAAATCAAAGTGTTTTGTTTACTTTTGGTAATAATTGATTCTAATTATGTTGCTCATTAATGGCATTCACAGGTTACTTTAGATGGGTCATACCCTTGCAAGATCACTCCCTTCAATTCAGGTTTACAAAGGCTCTGTCCCACCACAACACACAAATGTTTCAGGCTCTCATCCATTATATGCAGGATATTTAGATGAGCCAATGTTTCTTTGGATTGGCCTGCCTCCACTTCAGGGCCATGCGCAAGTGCCTCAAAACTGGCCAACTAGTTATTTGCGCAATTTGGATAGTGTATCAAAACCACTGTTACAACACCACCAGCCAGTTTATAGTGATACAAAATCACAAAATGACAAAAGTGGGCTAATATCAAGTCAACTCCATCAGGAACTGCATATTTCTAATCAATCATTCAATTATTTTTCACCAACTTGAGATTCAAGACACAAAATATATCAAGTTGCTGTCACAGAGACTTACAGGAGAAATGGTTGGTAAATTCCCATCACCTCAATAATTACTCAATTACCAATGCAAAACTCTCATCCATGCATGACTGCTACTCATATAACAAGTACAGTGGGCCTGGCACATGGGTTGGACTGATTGAAATTAACCCCAGAAAGAAGTGCAAGTGAAACAGCATTTTCTGAAACCACCCTAAGTTCTAGAAGTGAACTGTGGAAAAAGAAGCCAATCATTCCCAATAAGTTTCAAAAAAGAGGAAATAAGAGGAACTACCATGAAAGAAATCCAAATTTCACATTCATGGACTATAAAAATGTGTGTTAATACATTGAATACAAGAAGAATTATCTTTTTTTATTTGGGAAAAATACAAATACAAACATTGGTGAAAGACTTATGACCAGGGAAGCAGAATATGAGCTGTTTGTAGGATACCTCAATGTGAGGAACTCTTTCCTTGCACTAAATGGTTTTCATTTCTCACAATGGTTAAGTACTTATAAGTAATTTACATTGATTCTAAATTGTGGGCCAGTAATACAGGGGCAGGGTGCCAGCTTGTGAGTCAAACCTTGAGCACAAGCATGACAGCCAAATACCATAAACCAATGGTAGAGCCAAGATACCACCAAAACATGGAGCTGAGCCAAACCAGCTCAAAAGTTATCAAAGGAAAGAGGAAACTCACCTCTTTCCAAATATACAAGTCCCGCCATCATAGGACAAGGAATAACAAAGTTATTCCTGCTCAAAGTTGTTGGTGAGCATAAACCTTATTTTTCACCTCTAATCTGAAATCCAGAGGAAGAAGCTTAACCCCATCAAATGGCTATTGAAAATGAATCTCTAAGTCAGGACTATCCAATTGTACTATCCAAATTGAGCTAGCACCTGAATTACAAAAGTTATGACCAAAATAAGGTCAAATAAGGGTGAATAAAATATTCACCTCCCATCTAAATTCTACAGTCTTAGTGTGAGATACCTAAAGTGGGGACTTTTTGGAAAGAGAACAATCAGGGCTATCTTATGGTGCCATCCATATCCCCATATCTCATCTAGAGCAAAAGTTATAGGGCAAACAGGATCCATACAGATTTTAAGCAAATATTGTACATGGCATAATTGTGCCATATTTAATGATAACCATAGCAAATGAGGTACCATTGTGTGAAACACATCCAGGGATACACAATGAACCATTTATGAGCTTGATATCTCAAAATATGACAAAGCTATGGAAGCTTTGAGGTCAAAATCCCACAGTTAGACCAATACAGCCTTACTGTGGGATATTCTCCCATAATTATGATTATGAGGTGTCAAACAGACAAAGAAGCCTGTTTATACTTAAATACCTCATAGTTTGATTAATACTGGGGTCTTTTACAGGTTCTGTACAGCATTCTACATGTCATACATGTCAGAAGAGGGCTATGTGGTCCCCAGATGAAATTTTCACCCTGCATTGGTGAAAACTTCCCAGATGTGATTTCAAAACCACATCTGACCCCAATAAGGGCTATACAGGCCTTGTGAAAACCACAAGCCAGTCCTTGGAAGTGAAAAATATTCACTTCTTCTATGTGGGAAGGTCTAGAGGCCTTTTTCACCCAATTTTAGGATAAAAAGGGACCTTTTCTCCACCAGAAAAGGTTTCCTCATCCTGATCTTTAATTCCTACGTAGTACAACTGTCAAAAACATTTATACTGCTGGAGAATAATCAGTTATAATTTCAATCTTAATTATTGTAGTCTTTATTATTGTAACCCAACAGGTGAAGCTGCACCCAGGGCTTTCAACAGGGCTGTAAGATTTGACTATGAAACTGATGATAATATTACTATTAATCAACAGTACTATGTCTGTTCTTATGAAATATAATAATAAAGTATTATTATAACCACAATTAAATAATTAAAAATTATTTCTTTCACGTGTTAAGCACTACTAGTGATTTTAACAGTGAGCAAGTAATTGTCTACAAGAATCAATTACAAGAAGAATTTAATAATAAAAACTTCTTTATTAAAATAATAAAATTATTTAAATATATAATTATCTTTTGCAAGAATAATTATAATGATAATTCTTGAAGAAAACTAATTTTTAGAGAAAAACTTTAAGAATTAAAGATAAATCACTCACTAATATTCCAAAGAACTTTTTGAAAAATAAGATAGAGAGATTTGGCATAGAATTGTGGATTTAGAGGATCAAAATGAATTTATAAATGTATTACAACAATATATAGTTGATTTCTATGATTTCACGTCTTTCTGATTGATTCTGAAATAATAAAACACTTAAGAAAAGTTTTTAACTAATACTTACTTGTTGGTAATACTGATATAAATGATTTATAAGATGATGATACGGAAAAAACAGCAAGAAGAGGCTTCTTTTAAGTCAACAACAGCTCACAGAGGCGTGCCATAGAGCAAACTGAAAAACCAGTGAGTGAGAAAACAATAAACCTTTTTGGATTAATGATTGCATCATCTGTTGTCACGTAATATTATCATAATTACTTAATTGATGCTTTTACGTGACTACTAACCCCAATATGGTTAAGAATAAAAGGAGTAACAACAGTAAATATTCTTTTTTTCTAAAATAATCATTGATTTCTCAAAGTTATCAATGCTATTGCAAATTTCATCACAGGTTTTAATTACTGTGAATTTTGGAAGATTCAGTGTTTCACGTAGAATGGTCAAAAATGGACTGTAAGTAAAGCTTTTAATTTTACTAGTAAAACTGTAATTCTTTTTGGTTGTACCATAGATAATACAGTTCTTTATTGGTCCTGAAAGTTTCAGAAAGATTCATTAATAATTCTATTTTTAATGAATTTTTGAAGTTTTTACCTCATTTCTACGTAGAATTGCAAATAGCAGTATTTTGCTGGTTACTATGAGGTAAATCAATGAATATGAGTCCCAAAAGGGTTTTGATTACTCTTTTAGGGTCTAGCCATGGAAATTCATCAAGAATTGACATGGTTACAGGAGTCTAAGTAGCTCATTACCTCCTTGGCATGTCAAAATAGCAGGTTATTTGCTATTTTCTTGTGATTACAGTAGGTGTAACTTGGTAACCAAGTTCCCAAAGAGTTTTAGTTTACCAATTGGGCCAAGATGAGCCATGGATCCATGCTCTGGAGCTATCCACGCCTCTGAGGCCTCAGAAGTTGGGTACCCTGGCTCTCTTTGATGTCTTTTGTCCCCCTTGCTTATTTTTCACGTAAAAATAGAAATTTAAGCTTCAAGTGAGATATCCACCATGGGTGTACCAAAAGTCCATATAAGAATACCATGATATTAAGTGCTCAAAACATGCATAACACTATTCTTAGTGTATATGTAACATGGGATTTCTCACTTTCCCATTATTTTGGCTAAAAATCAAGAAAAACAAAAATTTTCACAGATCTTTTATGTGGTATTAATGATGTGGTATTGAAGTATTTTCCATTTTACCACCTTAAATACTTAAATTGAGCTTATTCACTCTATGGAGCTACCCTGGGTGAATTTTTGTGTAGAATCCAAATTTGGTCTTAAATCCATGGATTTACTTACTCAATAAAAAGTTATTCATCTTTTCTGAAATTGAAAATGATGAATTTTGGATATATGCATGACTTATGAGTTTTGCATAATTCAAAATTTGTTTTTAAGATAATTGTGGCCTATTTGGGTATGTAAAATATACCTCAAGGCTCACATTCCCTCCCACCAAAAAATAAAATTGTACTACAATTTTATTAGTGATAAAAGAATAAGGCCCCAAAGGGGGTTAATGTCCACTGTCCAACCTCTTTACATTAATCAGATCAAGTAATTTAAAGCACATTTATAGACATATTCAGGCTTGTGGCCTTCTTTCATGTCTAAATCTTCTTAAGAGTTTATCTGAGTCAGGTATTTCTGATTCTGCCATCCATTCATCTTCATGTACTGGATTTCTATATCTGACAAGATATTCTCTTTGATTTTTACCCCTAAGTCTCCTTTCTTTAATGACTTTCTTTATCTTTTTGTCTTCATTCTGTTCCACAAGTGGTACAGTTAAAGGAGTTGGGTTTCTTAAAGGAAACAATTCTTTATCAGCTGGTTGATAAGGTTTTATCAAGCTGACTGGAAATGTGGGGTGTTTATTTTCTAATTCACCACTCAATTCTACTTGAACTGCATTGGTTCCATGTAAAGCAACAATAACAAAATGTCCTACATAAGAATCTTTAAGTTTCTTTGGGCCTTTGATATTATTAAAATTCAAGGTTGAAACTAGAACTAAGTCCCCTACTTTGAAGTCTGGTACTTTATGACTCTTGTCCCACTTCTGTTTTGCATAATCAAAAGCATCATCCATACTTTGTTTTGTGTGGTGTTTTACTTTATCAAGCATTAATTTGAAGCTGGAAGCTGTAGGATGAATGTCAATCAAGTATTTCCTCAGTGTGTCTGCTGGGAGTCTTGGATTCCATCCTTTTTTCTAACATAGCAGGGGTTTGTCCTGTGGAAGAATGGACTGATGTCTTTTATGCCAGTTCTAATGCAGGTATCAGAGTGCACCAGTCATGGGTAAAGCCATCTGAGTCTTTGAATTCTAATCCATAAGCACAAAATCTCCTGATCATGTCTTCTAAAGTTTGAATCATCCTCTCTGCTAGCCCATCTGTTTGAGGGTGATATGCTGTAGAGAATGATAACTTAGTCCCAAACAATCTATGAAGATTGGTCCAAAGTGCAGATGTGAACTTGGGGTCTCTTTCACTTATGATATTCTTAAATAACCCTGTATGAGAAATAACTCTACTCCATAAAAGAAGAGCTGTATCCATAGCAGTGTCATCTTTATGACATGGTAAGAATATGGGAGTTTTTCTATATCTGTCTACAATGACTAAACAAGCATTATAACTTTTGTCACCACTTGGAAGAAGTGCTGTGACCCAATCCATGTGAACAACTTCCCATGGGGATTTTGGTTCTTGAATATGGATCATAAGTCCAAATTTCTTGCCTGTACTCCTGTTTGCTTTTTGGCATCTGTCACAGGTATGGCAATATTCAATGGTTTCCTTTCTCCAAGATGGCCACCATGCACAATTCTTCACTTTTTCAAGTGTTCTGTCTTCTGACAGGTTTCCAGAGTAGATACTATCATGACATTCATGAAGAATGGTATTGATAAGTAATCTACTACACAATGTCATAACACAAGAATGTTTTGTTCTGTGGTAAATGATTCCATCAAACAAGTGAAATCTTCCCTCAGAATAGGAATTTCTCCAAACTTCATCAAGTGCATTAACTAAAGATGTATCTTTGCAGTCTTTATCCAATAAAGAAGTCAAGATATGGCAATTCTTGTCTTGTTTATAAGATTCTCTGACCTCCTCAAAGAATTCAGTCCCAATATCAGTTATGTTAATTCCTTCAATTGGAATCTGTGTTTCAGCTTCCAAAGGTACATAAGCTGGGTTATCAGGAGTGTTGGCTAAAGCCTATCTACTAAGTCCATCAGCATTCTTGTGAATGTTTCCTGCTTTATGAACTATAGTCATGTTTCCTCTATATTCTTGAATGGCTATTTGCCATCTCAACATATGTCTGTTGAGAGTTTTCATGTTAAGAAGTGATTTTACGGCATTACAGTCAGTTTTCATGTTAAGAAGTGATTTTACGGCATTACAGTCAGTTATCACTTCAAAAACACTTCCATCAAGATAATAGTGTAGTTTCTCAAGTGCCCATACCAAACATAAGCACTCCATTTGGCTTGCACCATATCTGGCTTCTGTTGGTTTGATTTGTCTTGAGATATAACAAACTGGTCCTTCTGTAGGTTTGTCATCAATAATTTGGACTTGATGTAGGGCTGCCCCTAATCCATCTCCACATGCATCAATGTAAAACTTAAAAGGAATATTCCAGTCAGGCATGAGGAGTAAAGGTGATTCTGTAAGGGCTTTCCTTATCTTCTCATAAGCTTTAATTCTCTCTTGTGTCATCTCAAATACAGTCTGTTGATCACAGATTCTATAAAGTGACTTGGCTAGAATTGCAAAGTCTTTCAAGTGTTGCCTATAGTAACTGGCAAACCCAAGAAAAGACATCATTTCTTTTTTATTCTGGGGTATTGGTTTAAGTAACACTGCTGCTACTTTGTTTTTGTCAATACCCAAGCTTAAACCGGAAACAATATGTCCTAATGCTTTGAGTTCTTCAAAACCAAAATTGCATTTCTTAAGTGAAATTTTCATGTTCACTTCTTCAACTTTATGAAGTACTCTTGCAAGTCTTTCAAGGTGAAAAGACCATGAATCAGAACATATGATAATATCATCAATATAAATGATAAGCCATCCTTCAGACAATTCTGTAGGAAAGACGGTGTTCATCATCCTTTGATAATGGGATGGAGCATTTTTAATGCCAAATGGCATTCTAAGATACTCAAAAATACCACAGTGAGTGATAATTCTAAGTAATTTCTTAGCTTTGGGCGTCAAAAAATTTGGATGGAAGCCTTTCAATGCATCCATTGATGTTATATACTTGGCTTTAGACAATTGAGTCAAGTTTTCTTGCATTCTAGGTATTGGATACCTATCTGGAACTGTGTAGGTATTCAATGCTCTGAAGTCTCCAACCATTCTTGACTTATCATTATGCCATGCAATAATAACAGGTGTTGTCACTTCAACTTCCTCATTATGGCCTACTTTCCTCAGCACACCAAGTTGGATCAACTCTTGGATATGTTTTTCCAACGCTTCTCTAGCTCTGGGACTGGCTAGATAAGCTGGTCTTCTAAGTACTGGAGGATATGGTCTGTCAATATTAAGAGTAATATCAACTTCATGTCCTCTTATAGCGCCTAATGGTTCATTATCAGAGGCAAATGCATTTTTATATGTGTATAACACATTAATAAGCTCATTCCTCATCTTTGATGACAATGATTGATTAATTTGTGCTTCAACAAGTTGATTAGTCACAAATTCATCTTTGTAAGTATCCTTGACAGAAGATACTACAGATATCTGTTTGGGCATATTGGAGAAAGCAAATTTTTGTCTCTTGTTATCTCCAATTGTGAAATATCTGTCTTTATGGTTATTTATATCAATACCATAAATATTTAAGTAATCATTTCCAATAATGATGTGCTGAGATGTGCAATTATCCATTACTACAATCTCAGTTTTGATTCTTACACTTCCTGCTGGATGTGGGAATACATTATTAGTGTCCAATATGCCCAGGGGGTACATATTGTTACTGGCACTACTGAATTGTACACCTTCTATTGGTAATAGATGGTTTTTCCATTCAGGAAGTATAATTTGGAGAACATCTTTGCCCACACAAGTGCAAAATGCCCCTGTATCCAAATTTACTTTGGCTTCAATATCACTCATCAGAACTGATGTGATACAGGATGCCCCAGCAGTATAACCCTTTCCTCTAGCAGGTTTTGTTTTACACATTCTGGCATCTTGGATATTGGTCAGGTTGCAGCAATCTTCACTGTACTGTGGCAAGTGGGTATGGACTTCTGTGACCTCAAAGAAAGCTGAAATGTTTTCAATGGGATAGTCCTCCACTGGTGTATCTTCAGAGACTGCAGAATCTTGATCAGACTCCTCTTTCTCTTCAGTACACTGAATTTCTTCAATGACTTGAACTTCATTGATTTTTGTCTTCTTAGGACAAGTGTTGGCTAAATGTGAAGTACTTCCACATTTATGACACTTCAAGACAGGTCTTTCTGGTCTTCTTTCCTCTCTAGGAATCTTTGAGACTATTTTGGACTCTGTTGGGTTTTTAATCCAAGTCTTACCAATTTTTGTTCTGGTAATGATATCTTCCATAGCATTAATGTAGTCCTCTGTTGAACAAGGTTCCACACATCTGCTTTTGATAGCATGTTCCAGTTCTCCTCCACACTTTCTTAATATCTTCATATTAATCATAGTGTCAGACATATCTGGGTGTAAAGCAGATAGTCTGTCTTTTTGTTTGAAGAACCAAGTAAGTGGTTTGTCTTTCTCTGAGCTAAAGATGGCACTTTCAAAAGCATTTTCCATTTTAAACCTCCAAGAATTATTAGCCCATTTGGTAATCACTTCAGATTTCCACCAAGACCAGTCATGTCTTCCATGATCTATTCTCATCTTGTAATACCATTTCTTTGCAGTCTTGGTAAACAGACAATGTAATTTTCCCACTATGATTTCATCAGGTATATTAAAGTCTTCTTGCAACATATCAATAGTCCTGATGAATTCAATATGATTGTATTCTCCTTCACCAGAGAATGTTGGCCATTCTTCTAATTTGGGAATATCCTTTGCAGAAATAACATTTTATCCTAAGAATGGGGTCAAACTTTCTTTAACAGAAAGTTTTTCTTCAGTCAAAGGTGTGGAATGTCTTGGCATATGTGGTTCATGATTCTTATGAATTTGTTCCACACTTGCAATTATTTCATTCTTCAATTTCTGCCTCTCACTGTCACTTTCCGCTAAATGTATAGCAAATTGATTGGTGTTCTTAACTATTTGTAAGACATGGTCTTCAAGAGTTTTAAGTCTATCATTTACTTTAAAAATGGAAAGATCCTCTGTGTCATTATTCTGAGTTTGACATTGATTCTCAATTCTTTCACAAGCATTGCCAATTGACTCAAGGGTGACAGTTGTCAATTGATGCCATTCAAAATGTTTCTTGTCATTTGTCTTTAAACTATTTATGTCTAATGTAATTTGCTTCAACTTTGACTCAAGTTTGCCAATTTCTACATTAATACTTCTATGTACATCAGTTATTTGCGTGGAAAAGTCCTGTTCATCCTTTCCTGCTCCTTGGCTGTGAATTCCATAAGAGTTCTGGCCATATTGAAGACACTGTCCACGGCTGAAGGCTCCAATTTGGGGATCCTGTACCCTTGTGGGTAAGGTCTGTGCCAATTTGCTTTGCCTTTGCCCTTGCCTTGATGGTTCTTGGGACCTCTCTGTTTCTTTTGAGGTCCTTTGGGCTTGTCCTTCGATGCTTCTTGAGCTGGTTTGGAGCTGGTAGATGCCACTGGTGCCTCTGTCTCCAAAGTTGGAGTCATTTCCAACTCTTTCTTCTGGTCTATGGATAAAAGACTTTGGTTCTTCAACCAATTCTTTATCTTTTTGACCTTGTCTTTGCAAGACAGGGGGCTCTATCCTCCTAAGAGTTCTATGGTCTTCTCCTGACCCAGAAAGCTCTTGATGTGTAAGTAGGAGTTCATGGCCCCCTGCCAAAGGCTTGGGCAGATTTCCCACTCCTCTTCCTTGGCTGCTCTGAACCAGTTTTTGTACTGGCATTGATATATTTCTATTGCTGCCACCTGAAAGTGGTTCAGCCCTGGAAATATTACCATAAATCAGTTCATGCTCAGAATTTACGTCAAAATCTGTTGGTACAGACCTTGGGGAATGGGGGGCAACTCTGGCATTCTCCAGATGTGTCTTTCTTGTGGAAGATTTGGCACTTCTGGATTTGGTCTTGCCTCTTCCTTGTCCACATCCATCTGGTTGGACTGAATAGTTGCTTCCATTTCTGGTATGCACCATTTTCACATCAATTTAAAGATAAAAGGTGAAAATATAAGATAAAATACACACCTTTTGGTGGTAATTTAGCTTTTTCTGAGTTGAATAAGGTGCCTCTTTTAGCAATCTGCACCTCAATACTGTCTTCAGATTCTGCTTCTGAAGATTCTGGACTATTGATGTATCTTTTACTGAGTCTGTTACCAGCTGCACAGCATTTGATTAAAGACACTTAAAGAGAATAAATATGATAAAAGAAATTATTTTTGTGTTTTAAAGTATTTTTAAAAGATTTTTTATAAATTTTATTATTTTTTAATATTAAAAAAAAATTATTCTTTTTTAAAAGAAAAAAAATTAAAATTTAAGATTTTGAATTAAAATTAATTCAGAGTAACTCAAAGAATAATTTTATAAGTTTTTGGATGTGAAAAAGCCATGTGTAAAACAGTATAAAATTAAACCAAATTCCTCAATGAAAAAGATTTCCAAAACAATTTCAAAAATAAAAATTATTTTAACTTTTAAAATGAAAGAAAAAAATATTAAATTAATATATTTTAGAGCTTAAAAATATATTAATTAAGGGTACAAGGTTCAAAAAACACGGCCAGGCCCCCAAATGTAAGATTTGACTATGAAACTGATGATAATATTATTATTAATCAACAGTACTATGTCTGTTCTTATGAAATATAATAATAAAGTATTATTATAGCCACAATTAAATAATTAAAAATTATTTCTTTCACGTGTTAAGCACTACTAGTGATTTTAACAGTGAGCAAGTAATTGTCTACAAGAATCAATTACAAGAAGAATTTAATAATAAAAACTTCTTTATTAAAATAATAAAATTATTTAAATATATAATTATCTTTTGCAAGAATAATTATAATGATAATTCTTGAAGAAAACTAATTTTTAGAGAAAAACTTTAAGAATTAAAGATAAATCACTCACTAATATTCCAAAGAACTTTTTGAAAAATAAGATAGAGAGATTTGGCGTAGAATTGTGGATTTAGAGGATCAAAATGAATTTATAAATGTATTACAACAATATATCGTTGATTTCTATGATTTCACGTCTTCCTGATTGATTCTGAAATCATAAAACACTTAAGAAAAGTTTTTAACTAATACTTACTTGTTGGTAATACTGATATAAATGATTTATAAGATGATGATACGGAAAAAACAGCAAGAAGAGGCTTCTTTTAAGTCAACAACAGCTCACAGAGGCGTGCCATAGAGCAAACTGAAAAACCAGTGAGTGAGAAAACAATAAACCTTTTTGGATTAATGATTGCATCATCTGTTGTCACGTAAGATTATCATAATTACTTAATTGATGCTTTTACGTGACTACTAACCCCAATATGGTTAAGAATAAAAGAAGTAACAACAGTAAATCTTCTTTTATTCTAAAATAATCATTGATTTCTCAAAGTTATCAATGTTATTGCAAATTTCATCACAGGTTTTAATTACTGTGAATTTTTGAAGATTCAGTGTTTCACGTAGAATGGTCAAAAATGGACTGTAAGTAAAACTTTTAATTTTACTAGTAAAGCTGTAATTCTTTTTGGTTGTACCATAGATAATACAGTTCTCTATTGGTCCTGAAAGTTTCATAGAGATTCATTAAGAATTGTATTTTTAATGAAGTTTTGAAGTTTTTACCTCATTTCTACATAGAATTGCAAATATCAGTGTTTCACTGGTTGCTATGAGGTAAATCAATGGATACAAGTCCAAAAAGGGTTTTAATTACTCTTTTGGGGTTTATCCATGGAAAGTCATTAAGAATTGACGTGGTTACAGGAGTCTAAGTAGCTCTTTACCTCCTTGGCACGTCAAAATAGCAGGTTATTTGCTATTTTCTTAAGATTACAGTAGGTGTAACTTGGTAACCAAGTTCCCAAAGAGTTTTAGTTTACCAATTGGGCCAAGATGAGCCATGGATCCATGCTCTGGAGCTATCCACGCCTCTGAGGCCTCAGAAGTTGGGTACCCTGGCTCTCTTTGATGTCTTTTGTCCCCCTTACTTATTTTTCACGTAAAAATAGAAATTTAAGCTTCAAGTGAGATATCCACTATGGGTGTACCAAAAGTCCATGTAAGAATACCATGATATTAAGTGCTCAAAACATGCATAACACTATTCTTAGTGTATATGTAACATGGGATTTCTCACTTTCCCATTATTTTGGCTTAAAATCAAGAAAAACAAAAATTTTCACGGATCTTTTATGTGGTATTAATGATGTGGTATTGAAGTATTTTCCATTTTACCACCTCAAATTCTTAAATTGAGCTTATTCACTCTATGGGGTTACCCTAGGTGATTTTTTGTGTAGAATCCAAATCTGGTCTTAAATCCATGGATTTACTTACTCAATAAAAAGTTATTCATCTTTTCTGAAATTGAAAATGATGAATTTTGGATATATGCATGACTTATGAGTTATGCATAATTCAAAATTTCTTTTTAAGATAATTGTGGCCTATTTGGGTATGTAAAATATACCTCAAGGCTCACACTTCTACCAAGGAGATTTTTTTCTTTTCATATGATACTTTGAGAGAATTATCCTGGTGAAATTTTCTTGAATGTGGGGAAAGAATTTTTTCTCTATTTTCCTGTATTCAATTAATTACTCATTTTAACTTTGATATTCAGTATTGAGGGAAATTTTCTGGTGGTTTTATTTTAGGATTGCATTATTTCTATCAAGCTTTATGTGTGTTATGATTACTTATAAAACCTTTGTTCTTGGAAAATTTAATGCAATTTTCTGAAAAGCCTTGAGGTACTTCTTCTTTTAACTTAAACAAGGTAGGGAAAATACAGTTCTGATTCTGTGGTTGGTCTTCATATATCTGTACTTATATTAACTCCTTTTAATTGCATAATTTTATTTTGTGATACTATACTATTTTAATTGTAATTATTCTTTATAGAACTGTGTTCTTGATTGTTTTAAGATACTTGTGGGGATAAATATTTCCTAGTATGGAGAAACCATGTGATTTCCTACTGTTTTTATACGATCTTGAGGCTGTGTATTGTATATGTCTATGTGAAACTTGTATTTCTAATATGTAAATATGTTTTGTGTAATGTTTTTATTATCATTTTTCTTTGGTTTCATTTGTAAGATTGAAACTGGTATAATTGGTATGGAATACCAAAGCAGACTTGCCTTTCATTGACTGAGATATCTCCTCAATGAGCTTACCATATATTTTAATTCAAGCTTGTGGAGCTTATGTTGTCTCAGGCCCAAATTGGGAAATGACTTTCCCTTATTAAAGCCAACTATGGCATTTTTGAACCATTTTTTTGATGAAAAGCATTGTTTTCATCCATTTTATCCTTATATATAGACTATCACTGTATTAATAGTTTGTTTTGAGATTTTCAGCCTCTCTAAATGGGTCTAAAGACCCTTTCAAAATACTTAATTGCTTCATGTAAAATGATATCAGTTTTAGAGTAGTTTTACCAGCTTTTCAACAGTGAAAGTTGACCTGGTTGGAATCAAAACCATATAATCAATTAAGCTTCAAACCTTGGAAATCATAGCCATGCTAACATGAGTTATATTTTTCCTTTATTTTTGAATAATTATAATAAATATGAGTTCTTTTTTGGAAGTGTGGTACCCTTGGAGCCAAAATTCCTTTTCCCCTAAGAATACAGAATACATATTTCCTTTTTTTACTTCCTCCAGCACATGTTATACTAAGAGTTCTTTCAAGTAATTCAATTGAGATATTGCAGTACACAAATTCGAATATCAGAGCCTTTTATGTGGGTTAAATATAGCCCATTTAATGTATCAAAACGTTTTGATACACTTTGTGAAAATACTTAAATTCCTCATAGCTTTCAAATTACAAAATATACTGCATTTTTGTCACAACCACCAGATATACCCCCCAATTTGTGGTTTATGGAAATTCTTTTCCTTAACCATTTTTTTCAAATTGGCCCTAATATCAGGTTTATGGCCACTTGGAACCCTTGTGGTGTTTAGTAGCCTCTTGGCCACACCCAAAATTTCTGGCCAATCCTGGCCCACAAGCCATATCCTGAACCCTATGAGTTTTAGGACATGTCCATAATCCTTTCCCCCAGGCCATCCCTCTGAAATTGATCCTGGAGGTTCTTCTCAGCCTTCCAGGGGCCTATGGCCCTTTCAGCCACTATCAGGCCTTCTGGCCCCTCCCCTAGACTAGGGGTTCTTGGACCTAAATGGCCGTTTTGGGGAATTTAGGCCCCCTAAAGCCTCTAGCCTTCATAGACCACAGACTGTAGGCACTCCTAGTCCTCTTTTGTCCCAAAGCTAATGGTCCATACCCTTTGACCCACCAATTCTCAAGGGTAAAAATGGCCATTTGTACCAGAGACCCTTATTACTCAAGCAATAGCCTTCGGAAGTCGCCAGAGGTTACCAGGCATCCTTTAAAAGGCTTTATCCTCAAGAAAAGGGAAAACCTTCCCCAGTCCTGGAACCATAAATGGGGAATATAGGGTGTTATATACCATTATGCACAATTTTTCCTCAGCAATTCAATGGCCACAATTTTAAGACTCAATTCTCCTATCTTAAGTCAAGTCAATAGTCCACAAACCCATTTTAAAGGTAGTTTTCCAAGGAAATCGAGTTTGTAATTTATGGGGACACTCAGAAGACCATTTTAGGAAATCAATCACCTGGCCCTTCAGGTATTGTTCTTTACCATTCCAACATTATTCCCCCAAGGGAATATTGGCCAACAATTTTTCCAGGGTAATTTCAAGAGTTTGTTATTTTCAGAATTGGATTTCAAGGAATTGATATTTCCAGCACTCCTTGGACAACTCAATTAATCCATACAGGCTTAATTTAAGCAGCCTGTATGGCATTGAACTTTTTGGGTAGATTCATTCATACACTCTGGGAATGAAATACACAAAGTCTCATTTTGCAGGATGGAAAAGCTTTATTTTCCCAAAACAGTCAACAAATCTGTATAAAAATGATACAGTTGGGTTCTCAACCTTTCAGGATCATTCTTTCAGCTTTTAATATATACTGGCCACTCTTTCAACCCCTGGGTAATTTTTTCCCAGTTAATTAATCTACTTTTTTTATTTTTGGAAGTAAATACTTATATTAATAGGTCAGTCATTTGAACCTTCTTCTTTGCCTGTCAGTGGATATTGGTGGTCATATCCTTCACTAATTCCATTGTTCTTTCTGCAAGGTGGAAACAGTTACTTGAGGATTCATTTGGTTAAATCTTTGTCTTTTGGCTTCTTTATTATTATCTTCTGCAGATTTTTACTTGCTCTTATTCTATGTTAAAGAAATATATTCTCCAGCTATTTCTTTATTATTTTGGATCCCTCCAAGTGAATTCTTGATTCCTGAGTGCCATGTCACTCTTTTTGTTCCCAAGTGCCCCTGTGACAATTCTAAATACAAAGAATGATGATCAAGACCACAAGTATGGTTAATTTAATTAAAGCTGTATCATGTTCAGATATTGATTCTTTGAATCCTCAGAGCGTAAATTGAGGTTCCTTAAATTTTAATTATAGAGATTCTCCCGAAATCTAATCCAAAGTAGAATTAAAGCTTGAATAAAACAGTAATAAAGATAAATATTCATTTGAATATTAGGAAATTCATAATAAATCTGATGCACTTCCTCTTTCCAAAAATATAATTTTTTTCAGAATTTTCATTAAAGTTTAATGTTTTTTCAGCTTTCTGAGAGAGACTTAATTTTGGATTTTTCTGAGCTTCATTAATTATTTCCATATTTATGGCTTTTATTTCTTTTCTTAATTTTAAATTATTCTTAACAGAAAAATTTAGTCTCATCTGATTAAAAATTTTCTTGTAGGATCTTTGGTATATAAATATACTTCTAGGGATCACAATTCTTGCCTCATCTATAAGACTATTAATGTGTAAGTAAGATATAATGGTCCACTTCCATAAGCTGGGAGAGCCCTTGCCATTCCTACCCCTTTTCTTCTCTTTAACAGTTTCTATACTGAAACTGGTTTATCTTCATTCATGACACTTGAAATTAGTCAAACACTTGAGACAGTACCTTTAATCATTTCCAGTTTATACTTCACAGAATAATAAATGGGTAAAGACCTTGTTTAGCTCATGAAGATACTGGGAATCTCCACATGTGGGTTCCTTGAGGTGGTCCTACTGGATTTACCTCTTCCTCTTTCTGATAATCCTTTTGGATTAAATTGGTATTTTATTTCAATTATTGAATGCACTTTTATCACATGAATAGAAGATTATATATCAAAAATGACAATTATACACCCTTTATTTGTTGTTTGAAAATATATTTCTTGAAAAAAAGAATTCAGTCAAAATATTGAATTGAGAAAGTTCTTTTGAATTAAATACTAAATATTTAGGTCCTTAAATATTCCTCTTACTGATATTATGACCATCACATTTTCATTTTATTAAAGATACTTTTGAAAAATAAATTAATAAAAAAATTATTTCTATTATTTTTATCATTGCTTGGCAGATTTTTTGTGAGTTTTCTAGTTTCTCAGGAAAGAATATTCTTCAAAAAATTATATTATTTGAGTCTTCAATAATCAAATTCCAAAGAAACTAAAATAATGAAGTTTAAAAGAAGACGTATCTAACAAAATATCATTTTTTTGAATTCCTCAATTAAGCTCCTGGAAAAATTTCAGAATAACAATATTCCATAAAAAGATAAAAATTATCAATTTAATAAATATTTGTCTTGGATAAGACCAAGAGGTTATAAAATTAGGGCTCAATCCTTGGGAACCTCAGCTAGGGCCCCAAGTGTAAGAATTATCTACTAAAATGTATATATATTAATATTCATAGAGATTACCATAGCTTTTCTTATGAAGGATATAATTGGATCTCTAAAAGAAAAAATTGGATAGTCAATTACTTTTTATGTTATACGCTACTAGGAATATAGAAGGAATAATTGATTGTATATTATAGTAAACTGAAATAATTACATAATGATAGGTATTATTATAGATATAATACAAGAGTATTTTGAAAATCAATTCTCTCTTATGGGATCAATTCTAAATAATCCTGCAAGATAACCTCAAATCCTGGGGAAAATCTTGAAGAGTTAAAATTGAAAACTCACCAATACTAAAATGAGAACCTTGAGGTAAGATTTTAAAGTTCTTTTTTGAATAATTTGTGGAGGACTAAATACTTTATTATAAAGTATAAATACAACGATTTTGGAGATGAAACCCTGTTTTATCTATCTATATTATCTTGTTTAACATTTTTCAACAAAGATACAATTCTCTGAGCTATTAATTATTTCCTTAATGATTGAGTATATTATGAAATTATGACCTAACTGTTTATTATAAAGTGATTTCTGGAGAGAACTACAAAACACTTCTTTCAAGCTTTCCAAAACACTTACAGGGACTTTACAGGGGTAACATTAAAGTAAAACTGATTTAAAATTATTTCCTCATCTAAATTCATCATTTCAGTATCCTTTTTCATTTAGAATTCTTGTAATTGAAATGTAAGCTGTGGATATGCAACTTTTATTAAGAAATAAAGTACTTTTCCTGTCCTCATGTAATTTTTTAAAGCAAAACTTAAGAAAAAAATAGTAATTTCAAGAGTTTCAAGGTAAATAAACACCAAAATCATTTCTTTTGCTTTTTTGGTATTAAAAGAAAATTTTACAAATCTTAATTGTCTTGAAAACAATGAAAATTTATCCAAAAATACTGTAAAAGAGATATTTAAGGCTAAAAAATCAATTTCTTCAAGAGAGATTCCAATTGGAATCAATTGAGAAAAGAACGGAAGACTATTCATATGATTACAGAGAAATTAATATGATAAAATAGTCTCCAAAAATAATATTAAAGAGAAAATGTGCCCAAAAGTTACCATAGTGAATTTGGAAACAAAGTCACAAAGCTAACAGTAATTAAGGATGTTTGAATTCACTTTTGGGGTGGTTCAAGGGTAAAAAGTATTATAATAGTTACAAAAAATTATTTCAATCATTATTTCAAGTGTTTAAAAGCTTTAAAATCATTTAAAAGTGCTGGTTGAAATATTTTATGATTTTTTCAACAGTGTTCAAGCCAATTATAAAAGTAAAAGATTCTAACACAAAGAGGAAAGTGGTGCAAAGAGAAATTATATTTTAGCCATCAATTCTCTTACTCAAAAGTTAAAATAAACTCCAATATAAGTAGTGAGAAACACACTTACAACAGAAAATACAATTATGGCATCATTGAACCCTGGCTGAAACAAAAAGGGCTGGTTTTAGCCATTTTAGTCCCTCAAACTAGCCATTTCTAAATTAATAGTTGGTTTATAGCCTTCAAAAGTAGTAAGAATGTGTTTAAGACACCTTGAGGCCTGTTAAAACTCTTTTTATTAATTTTTCTGTAACTTAAGGATATTTTTACCCTCTTAGAAACTATTAAACCTTCCCTGATTGGTATAAAACCCTCATCATAAATTGACGCTCAATTCCAGGCCAAAAGTGGTGAAATTTTGCATGAATTTTGTCATCCCACACCTTTCATCCAACAATTTGGGGGAGTCTTGAACCCTTGGAGCTAAGATTTCTCTCCCCCCAAAAAAATTAATCTTTTCAATCCCATCTTTCTACAGTTCCTCATAATGTACTATACTTAAAATCTACACATGTAATTTAATTGAAAAACTACAGCCCGCAACTTTAATCATTAATTCCACATATGTGATACATACACACATCTTGACAGTTCAATTGAAAATACTTCAATTCCTCATAACTTCTAAGCTACAAACCATGCCTCAATTTCAACATGAAAATTGATGGTTAACACCACATTTGGGGTGAATTAATTTAATGTTTTGGTAATTTTCAGATCTTCATAAATAAAATACTAGAAACTTTATTTAAGCTTCTTTGGAGTTTAGCTACAGAATTTTCACCCAGAGGTGACCCCGCATGATTTTTTATGAGGAATCCGGGGGTGAGATAATTTTTATATGCTTATTGGGTGGAAAAAAAGCCATAATTACTACTATCAATATTCTTCTATTGAAATTCAAATATTATTTTCTTTAATCTCTTGGTTTCATTTTCAATGCTATCACAGGTTGTATTTTCTGTGTATTTTAAAACATCTTGTCTTTAATGTAGAATCTCCAATAATGAACTATAGGTAAAAATTTCAATTGAGCTTCAGAGCTTGATTTTTTTGGAATGAAAATGTTTTTAATTCTTCATTTTCTCAAAATTATTATCAAATTACTTATTTAGAAATGTATTATCAATCAATTTTTTCAGGTTTATACCATTTTATATGTGATGCAGGCTTGCAAGTAAGATAAATTCATGTTTCCAATCTGTATTTCCATTACTACTCTAACAAGGTTTTTAGTAAGATATTTTTCTATATTCATAATGAATCATTGAAATTGAATTGGGTAGAAGTGTTTGAGATGCTAATCACCTCCTTGGAATTTCAAAATAGTAGCTCATCTCCTATTTTCTAATGATTCAATGAGGCTTAGCCTGAGTAAATAGATTCCTAAATGTGTAGTAATTAATTGATAAATCTATAAGCCACCTTTTTTCTTGCTCAGAGAGTAGTAATTTCTAAGAGACCTTGGATCTTGGGGTACCCTGGCTCTCTTCACTGTTATTTGTGTTCCTTAATCATTTTCCACATAAAATAGTGAGCTTTTTACACAATTTTGAAACTCATTCAGTGTACATAAGAACTGTCTTTACTGATATTAAGAATTAAATATATAAAAACAGGTATAAAACTGATAATAATGGGTATGCAAATTTCTTTTTTGCTATCAGACAAACATTTTTACATGGAAAGGGAAAAATATATACTTTTAATAATAATTTCATATGCTATTGATGATGTTGTGGTGAATTTTTTCCTATTTGAGCCTTTATTAGATTTATTTTTTTTCTTGCACATTTTATGGCAACACTTTAATTCAATTTTTAATTTTAATACAGATAGGGCCTTAACTCCATGTATTTGATAAATCAAAAAAAAATATCCATCTATTTTCTATAAAAAAATTGTTTTTTTTTGTAAAAATACAATTTATGGGTTTTGAGTACTTAAAATTTTAGTCTGAGTTAGCTTGTTTTATATGTGGTTATGTAAAACAAACATTTTCAAGACTACTCTATGATATAGTACTAAAATGGCTATAGCTATAAGTGTGACACAAAATCAATATTCAAAAATAAGCTAAAGAGGAACTACTAAAATAATATGCTGTTGATATCTCTACAGAAAGCCCTGGTTTCCCCAATTACCTGTTGGATAAAAATAATAATTTAAACAATAAATAATATTATAGTTATATTTAATCAATTCTAAGAGTACTTCTGTTTGTGACAGCTATCCTACATAAGAAATCCAATAAAAAAGATAAGCTCTTATTTTGGTGAGTAGAAGACCTCTTTTATCTTACTCCAGGGAAGTGGACGGCTATCCACTTTTGCAAACAACCACCGAGTAGAAAGATTTTACACCTATGGCTTAATTGTTGTCCCAAAGGCTCAATACAGCCTTGAAATGAGCAGAAATGTGGTTTTGGGACAACAAGTTTTCATTTTTACCCCATACAGGGTAAAAAACCTTTTCTACAAACCTTCCAGACTTTCCCTTGTGGCTCTGATAAAATCTGTATATTACATTTCTGCTTCCCTCTGATGAGTCAGGTTATTAGTAATAAAATCTCAATCATCTTTTGAATAGCTTTGATTACTCATAATTCAATTATATGGCAGAGTATCCCACAGTACCACCATGTACAGGAAGGGGAGTTGATTTATCCTCCAAGCTATTATTAATACACTTATAAGAAGACTTTTTTCTTGTGGTTACACTTTATAGCTCTATTTTCTGGGATATTATCCCACAATACCACTTGATGTGGGAGTATAGCTTTAAATCCTCAATACCTTTGTCAGGTTTGGAGATAAAGAGCTCAAAAGTAGCTAAAAGTGTAGCCATAATTGAGCTCTACAAGATGTATATACTTACAAACCACTTTGTATTAATTATTTCAAAGTCATACAGGTTCAAAGTATTTTTAATTATCTATGAAATAGTATTTTTCTTGTTTTGAGAGAAAAGTATCAATAAATTTTTATCTGTGTAAGATAAATGAGTAAGGGTTCCATCTTCATTTAGCCTTACTATATAACTTCCAGAAATTACACTATTTGACAGGTCTCCCATCAAAACTGTGTAAGCTAGATGAGAGGTGAAAAGGTGGTATTATTTTTCCAGGTTTGACAAATAGTATTTGTGTGGTAATTTCTAATCCAGTGATTCTACAGTCCTTTATATAGTACCATTAGGTATCCCTAATTAACAGCTCTAATAATAGAATCTACTTGGTTTGTCTGTTATACAAACTCTATAATTTATATAAGAGGTGCAGATTAAGTTTTATTCTGAGCAAGAGTGTACAGCCTCAATAATTTGGAAAAATTTTATTGTTTGGTCATAAGAATAATATTTCCTAAGAGTAGCAGGTTTTCTACTTCATATGGCCACATGTAAATACTAGCTTTTTTTAGTTACTGCTATTTGTTCGTATGGCCTTATTTTACCTTTATTTGATTTAATGATTTTTAGAGATGCCTATTTCACTCCTTCCTATGTACCATGTTTATGGTAAAACATGGTACGTTTGCATTTCATTCTTGTGCTCTTATTTAAAGTCACAGTCTGATTCCTCCTCATCCCTGAAATCAACTTTTAAATTATCTATGAAGAAATCCTTGATTTTTGCAAAAAACTAAATCTTTGAAATATTGTTTTTTTACCACTAAGAATTGAACTCTATGGGAATATTTTCAATTTAAAAACTCATTAATAATTTTAGATTATTTTTCTCAATGTAAAAGATCTTTGAGGAAATTAAAAGTAGTTAATTGAAATCAAGTTTTTTTACACATACCTTAAATATACCAAGCTAGCTATCTGAAAGTAAAAGAAAACATCTTTTGAATTATCTGAACAATAGCTTCAAGCACATTGTAAGATGTGTCTATAAAACTCTTAATAATACTATTATTGATCAAGAGTAGTATTAGTTTTCTCATGGAATATAATAAATGGATTTATTTTAACCACAAATAAATAAATAATTTCTTAATTATTTCTTTTACTTGTCATACACTGCTAGTGATTATAACAGTAAGCAGTAATTTTCTACTAGAATAAATTAAAAGAAGTATTAATAATAAAACTTCTTATTACAATAATATGAAATTATTTTAATGTATAATTCTAAAGATAATTCTTGAAGAAAACTATTAATAGATAATAAATTCAAGAATTTAAGTGAAAAAACTCACTAATACTCCAATAATACCTTTGAAATAATGGGTATAGTGATTTGATAGATTATTTGTGGTTTTTAAAGGAGCAAAATTGTTTTATAACAGTATTAAAATAATATAAAAGCTAAGAGCTATTTTAAATAGTATATTCCTATAATTTAATTTATTTCTTACTTATTTGGAAAGATTTAAAATACTTAAGAAAAGAATTAACTAATAATTACTTGTTAGTACTAATGATATGATTGAATAATAAGATGATTTGGAAAAAACAGCAAGAGGAGGCCTCTTTTAAGTAAATCATGGCACACAGAGGCATTCCATGGAGAAAACTGAAAAAAATGAGTTAGAGACCAATTATATTCTTTGGATTATTTAATTACATCCCTTGTTGTCATGTAAGATTATAATAATTACTTAATTAAGTCATTTTATGTTACTACAACCCATTTATGGCTAAGAGATAGGGATTGACAACTTTAAATCTTCTTTTATCTCAAGATCACAATTAAATTCTCTAATTTATCAATGTTATTGGAAATTTAATCACAGATTGTATTTTCTGTGAATTTTTGAAGATTTAGTGTTTCACATGGAATCATCAAAAATGGACTATAAGTAAAACTTTTTATTTGAATTATGAATTCATAATTATTGTTGGTTTTTATATGTATCATTTCTTTATTCATTTTTCCTGAAAGTTTCAGAAATATTAATTAAGAATTGTATTTTCAATGAATTTTTTGAAGTTTTTACCTTATTTCTATGTAGAAAAGCAAATTTCACAGTAATAGCTGGTTTCCATGAGGTAAATGAATGGATAGTAGTACCAAAAGGGATTTAATTCCTATTTTAAGGTTTATCCATGGAAAATAATTAATATTTCACATGGTTACAGGATTCATGTTTGCTCATTACCTTCTTGTCACATTAAAATAGCAGCTTGTTTGCTATTTTCTTATGTTTTAATGGGACTTTAACTTGGTATACAAATTCCAAAATTCTTTATTATACTAATTGGTCCATGATAATCCATGCCTTGGAGGCGTCAAAAGCTGGGTACCCTGGCTCTCTTTGATGTCTTGTCCCCCTTGGCTATTTTCATGTCAAAATAGTAATTCAGCCTTCAAGACTGATATCCACTATGGGTGTATCACACATTTATGTAACAATACAGTAATATTAAGTTTCAAAAACATTCATAACACTATTCTTAGCTTATAGTTCCCCAAAGCATGTATTTGGACACTTTTGTTCATAAAAAAAGGTCACATAGACCTTTTTTTAAAATCACAATTCCCTGTGCATAAAACAATTAAGTCACTTTCCAACAGGTTATCCTGCATATTGAAAAGTTATTTTAATATTAAATTGATTCTATTTCACACAAGATAGAAGAAATGCAATAAGAATTTTTTACAAAGCAGTGTAAAATTGCCAGAAATAAATTATGTGACAAAAACAGTATGAGATAGACGTACTACCATTTTGTGGGTCCCTCATTGGCACTAATAGCTTCCTGAATCTTAATATGCATCTTAAATACTAGCTTGTCAAAGAATTTTTGGGAGAGTTTGTTCAATGACATCTGAATCATGACTCATAATACATCCATTGTGTGAGGCTGGTGATGATTTTTAGCTTGTGTCTTGATTGTTTTCCACACACTCTCTATCAGATTCAGATAGGGGTAGTTTGCTGGCCAGGGAATTTTAGAAATCCAATTGCTTGCACGCCATGCACTTGAGATCCTGGATGTGTGAATTGGAGTTCTGTCTTCCATAATAGCTATGCTTTCTTGGATACAAATTTATGGGGCATCCACCATGAAATTGTGAAAATGTTTGAGATTTAGATCATAAACCTGTTTAATGAATCTTTCTGTTGATTGGTTGTAATCTAAAAATACCAGTTGACCTTTTTTCCTTCCAATTAATGCACCCCAAAACATAATCAATTGTCTTCCTGATTGATGATTAACTTGAAGATTCTCAAGGATATGCTTTTATTGAGTTGTGCGCCAAACATGTACTTTATTTCATTTTTTCCCTAATTCAAAGGAAAATTAAGGACCACTTCTGGATTTTCCAATGGCCAAACTGGTGGTAAAAGCTCAATTGCCTTTTGAAATCCAATGCTTTCAGGTATGTATTTTTTAAGGAAATACATAATCTTTTACCAAGAGCATATATTGCCTTTCTGATTGTGCAATGATTGACTTCCTTGGGAATGTCCTCTGATATTTTTTTCAGGTTTTATTTCCTGTTTTGGCTTATGAGCCAGTCCAACTGTTGGCAGTCTTTATTATTGAGGATTTTTGGTCAATTGCAAGTTTATTGGTTTGCACAGGTCCCATGATCCCAAAATTTTCTGATTGTAATGTATATAGTTTATTTTGGATTCTCAACTTTCAGAGAAATTTGTTGGATAGATAGTCCAGAATTCCACATGCAAACTATCTGGATCCACTGCTCCAACCCAAGGTATGCAGGCATGTCAATCAACTGAAGGAGATGCCCTAAAAAGGGAAAAACTAGGCAATCAAATCAGTTTCTAAAATGAAAGGTATGGATAGTTCAGGTGAAACAACAAACCACCCACCACCAAAAAAAAGTTGGATTTACTCTTGATGAGAGTAGCAGATGATGAGTAAAAATGCAATAAAAGAAAATAGACAAAGATGAAGCCCCAGAATTCATATAAATGAGCATGATGTTAAAAACCTCAAGGTTAGCTGGAAGTATTGAATCAAGACTCCACTAAGATCTCAGAAGAATATAGTAGATATTTTTTGAAATTTATTAATTAATAGATAAAAAAATACAAATTAATCAAGTTATTGGTAAGAAATATCTTCAAAATTTCCAACACCAAGTCAAGGAACTAGCCCTTATGATTATTGTTTCATACTGCACTAGTTGTTTCTTTTGAGGCCCTGGTTAAATTTCTTATTCATTTGCTAGATTTTGAATGTTTTTTTGGAGAATTTTGATAGATTTTCTTTCTTTTCTTCAAAAAATCTATAAATTTTCAAGTAATTGACATTAAAAAACTTCATAAATGCTTGTAGCTTACTTCTATGGAAGGCTCTTGCCAGGGTAAGCGCCCTCAAATCTTACGTAAGCCAAATCGATCGATCATTGAAATTGAATTGAATTGATTATGTAATCAAGCTCCATCTATCACTTTCTTCGACCAACGTTGATCAGCGTTCAACCAATCCAATTCGATTTCTAATAGTCATCATCATCATCTTCGATTCATCCAATCATTATCATCAAAATAAAATCTAACCCAATCTTCGTCTTCATCATCGAAATCGTCATCGAGATCATCGAAACTGTCAAAGTTTTTAATGATTCCATCACTCATCTAATTGGATTGCTTCAAATCAATCATCATCATGTCAAGAACTCGTGATCTCAGACCAAATCAACCTCAAAATCATTCACAACCTTCGATCTTTCAATCAAATAGCACTGAACCGCAGCCAAGAAGACCTTCAAACGATCTAGTCAATTTTAACAATGCAGCTCACTCTTCTCCTCATTTACCCCCTTCAAGACCTCAACGTAGCGCAGCCAGACAGCCTGGTATCATCGTCACAAACGGATCTTTAAACAATCCTGATGATTTCTATCATTCTCCTCTTTCATCTCAATCAAACTCTCTTCAAAAATCTCCTGAATTTCAAGCTCAATCATCTCAAATTAATCATCAACCAATCAAAAGAAATAATAAACTCTTTCAGGCAATCACAGCTCATCAAGACATTCAACGTCAATCTCCTTCCAACTCTAATAATAATCCAAACAGAAATGGTTATCTCAATCAAGATTATCGAGCTCGTCAAGATATCTCTCAATCTTCGTCTCATGACTCTCAAATTGATCGCATTCATCAAAGATCTGTCTCATCCTCCTCTAATGGCTCATTTGATCATCACGCCAAAACCGACCTCTTATCTCCTGATGAATTACGTGATGCTAAAAGGTTATATGGCGCTAGGAACGTCATCGAAGCTTTCTCTACTCAAACTGTTAAACAAGCTAGTCTTGATCGTCTCAAAACTCGTCCGCATAGAGCAGCTTCAAATTTAAATCCACAAAATTCTATCAATCAAAATCATCAACTCGATCAAGTACCTACCATGTTAAACAATCAATCTTACCCTCTAACACCAGGATTTCAAGAAATCGAACGTGTACTCGAAAAAATTAAACTCAACTGGGATCACACTGGAATCGCTGGTCCTAATCATGATCATCATCCGTCATCTCATTTCACTCCTGTCGGTTTAGCTTTAGAACTTTTAGATAATGAGAATTCAAATCAATCAGAGTCAAAAAGGTCCACAGATTTGATCGATCAAAAAGAAAAATCAATCCCCTCTTTATCGTCATTTCTTAAACTCAAAGCGGAATTAGAAAAAGCATTACAATTAACAATTCAAGCAAGTTATCGTCAATTCGATGCATCTTTAACTTCTTATAATCTCGTCAAAGCAAGCGTAGATCAAAGTTACAAGAAAGTTTCTGATCTAAAAGCTAAATTATTCGAATGTCGTTTAACGTTAGGTACAGCAACTCCTACTTCTACTTTTAATAATAATTCAACTAGTAGCAAAGGAACTGAGATGAAAATCCTTCAAACTAAAAGAGAAATGCTTCAAGAAATGCTCAAACTTATCAATACAATGTCGGTCGACTTTTATCTGAAATTCTTATAATTTTTTTTTGATGATCATCGTCAACTGACCTAGTGACACTTCATTTGGTAATTCTCGTCAAAAAACCATTTTACGGCCTTCAATTTTTTTTCATCTTCATTTTCCTGTCTGTCTATCCATAGTGATAAATTAAAGCAAGTCCCAGAGAGACTTGAAAGGCTAATTACCTCCAAAAGCTTTCTATCCGCTACCGTCTTATTGGTTAGGTCGCTCAAGGTTATCAATAATCCCCAATTATCCGAAATTGGTGGTTTGAGCGATTTGAGATCTTATTTGGTCAATCAAGAATCCGTCCTTTTCGAAATCTTAATCGAAGAACTTCAAAATCATTTATATCTTAAAACTCATTTTTGTGACAACAAGTGGTCAGCTTATCACAAAGGTCAAGTCACTTGTAAGCCTGATTTCTGGTTAATCAAAAAGACTTGAAATCTTTTTAACTTTTTAAATCGTCACCTCCAATTTTCATTCTAGTGCCTATCCTTCAATCTCTCAATCAAGCCAAACTCGACCCATTTGAACCTCCCTTTCATCAAAAAAAAAGTTTAAATAAATCAAAAACTTGGAACCTTTCACATCTTTCTTTAAATCGAAATACTACACAGCTTAATCAATCTCATCTTACCACATCGCGTCTTCAAGAATTTTTGAATAATCTGCTAACGAAACCACAGTCCAATCCTTTAGTAGACCAGGCTGATGTTTTCCTCGAACTTGGTTCATCGGAAATTCATCAATCTATCAATGATCAAAATGAAAGTGATATTCGAATATCTTTAACTAATAGTGGCACTCTTGCTTCTAAGAAATTGCGCAATCAAATCACAAACCCAGAATTGGATTCGTTTGGTTATATTGAAAGTTTGATCGAAAGCCTCGTGGTTCTTCGCAAGATTAGCTTGGGCTTAGATACCATTCTTCAAAGAGTTCCTATTGAAATTTACGCATTAGTAGAAAATACATCCAATCAAGTCGATGAAAGACACGAAGGCGCCAAAAGAACCTTTGGGGTATCGAGTACGAGTAGGTGTTCATTAAAAAGATCTTTAACTATGGTAAATCTGTTAATTAGCACTGGCCAAAGTCAATTGCCTGGTACATCACCACTGAACTTTGCGACTGGTAGTCAAGCTAGTCATTTGTTTTCTGGCTTCAAAATCAACGGCAATGAAATCAAGGAACTCGAATCAATCGCCCATATTATTCAAGATTTTTTTTGGACACTTTATTCTAAATTAGATGCCACCTTACAATCTTTTAGAGTCCTCTATGAGGTCTCTTTACGAATCAGTGAACGCAAAGATTTCAAAGAAGATGGCATAAAGCCTAACCTTGTCTTATTTTCATTACTAGAAGTTTGGAAACCTATCCAAAGCGAACTTTTAGCTTTGATTCATGCCTATTTAACTGAATCTAGCTCAGATCAATTCTCAGCCACTGAAGGAATTCAGGCTCAAGCTAGAAATCATCCTTCCACTATCACGACTCGACGCAATCCAATGTCATCTATCGCTGAAGTACTGAAGATAAACATTAGCGGTGGCTTTGCCTCCTCAAATTCAAACATGCCTTGGAAAGATTCTAACAAGCAACTCTTCAAATTCAAAGATTCCGAGTTGAAATCGAGCCTCAAAGACTTGAGGCTGCACGAGTCCAACTTGGACTCAGCATTACGAATTTCAGTACCAGGTTTGGTTCTAAATTCTAAAGGGGTTGGTGGCGCTCTACTAGTCACTGGTCTTAGAAATGATGATAATTCGACTGGACGTGCGATTGGACCTCATCGACTCCTCGTCAAATCTGATGCTTTCCACTTTGATCTCTTACTCAAGCCTACTTTAGAGTTTCTTAAGCGAGCAAAAGATGTGTTGCCCACTGGTGTGATGATGGGCTTAAATGATGAACCTTCAAGGGAGATGACGGAAGACACAGGCCTTAATGACACTGAACTTAATCTAGTTGAAAATTCATCTAGTGGATGGAATCATGATAGTGGGAAAAAGTTGACACAATTTGGTGGATTTTCTGATTTCTTGGACGAATTCGTATTACATTCATTTTTGCCTCAATTAGAAGAAAGAATAATTTGCATCTTTGAGTATTTTATCAATGGTACGTCACAAGATTGAGTTGGGCTCCCTCATCCGATGAAAGCATTTCATCAAATTGTCTAAACCTTTTGAATTCATTAGCTCCCGATGCATTTCAAAATACCACTATTGAGCCATCAACAAATTCTGCTCTTACGGCTACGGTTTCTTTACGACAGATGTCAGTCTGGCATGTACCCGTTGCCAAAGTAAGCTTTATAATATTCTCCCCTCTTGCCATCCATTTAAACCAAAGCCAAGAATACTAATCAAACCTCACAGTCGCTCACGGCTTTACTTGCGCTAGTTGAACGCATATGCGAAATGCTGCATTCTACTCCATTTCACCAAGAAAAGCATGGCGCATTGTTAGTTAGTTTAGTCGTACAATACTACCAAAAATGTTATGGGCGGTTTAAAGGTTCATATTCTTATCAGATCATCATATCATATTCAAAAGTCTTCATAGCTTTTGACTGAATAATTCTCCGTTATTAGAAATTGTCGTTCGAGAATCTAGTGAAACTACACTGACAGTCGACGAGAACGCTCCACATGCCAATTTAAAGCTTGCCGCAGATTGGGCTCAGAAACCAGAACTTTTTCAATGCCTCCAAGGCTTGCTAAGTCACTCCACCGTATGTGATGGATTTTTCGCGATGGGCATTTATTACAATTCGTGTTTAACTCATTTTAATTTATTCCTCACTAGCTTGATGATCACACCTTAAAGAAACTATCAAAAAAGTGTTGTAAGATCGAGCAGCAAGCCCTGAAATCTCGAGTCCTGAGCTCTGCTGACCTAATTCAATCGTCAAAAAAACTTACTGCTCTGGCTCATTTACATAGTACAATGGTAAGCATCTTTTGTTTTTCAGCAAGCTCAAATTAAATTGACCAAATGATATAAATTGTGCAATAGCTGATTGCTTGAGATGAGTAGAAGTGTTTGATTGCATTTATTCGTTGCCTTGGAAGTACAGTGAAAGTCATGCCGTCATCAGAGGACGAAGAACTAATAAATGGCAGTTTGGATCAAGATTTAACCTCACAGTTCGAGCCCCCCGTAGAACGTCATGGCATTGCGTTAGGTTTTCGTTTACCATTGACTAGCACAATCTTAAGGTAACTTTTGTTTTTTGTTTCCAAATCTATTGGACACTTTGATCAATTTTTGTAATGGCTCTTTTTTCAGACGCTTCCTTTTGGTCCATCGCTCTTTATCTAATCTGGCCCAGACAATTTTATTCACATTGCACTTGGAACTTCGTCTTCAAGCGTATCATTATATTAATCTCACATTTAAGGATGGAACTTATTTTTTAAACTCTTCAGATTCCACTGAACCTGAACCTAAAATTGTTGAATTAAATTCATTGATCAATAGTTCGGAAAATTCGATCAACGAAAGTTTAAATCAAAGTGAAAAACAATTTATATTTAATGGATTAGTAAACTTGATGAATGAGCTCATGATAGATCAAATAATTAAATTGAAGATTGGTAATGAATTAGGTTTTAAAAAAATATATCGAAATGTGGTTTCATTAGAACAAAATATGAAGTCTTTAATAAACCGAAACTTTTTTGATCATCACAATCAATCACGGAAAGAAAATTTGATCTCTGAAAGCAAAAGTGAATTATCTTATGGCGATTTCGAAAAAAGTCGAAAATTTTGGGAAATGGGGTCTAACGGACATCAGGTCAGAAACAGAACAAGTTTTCTTCAGGTTGTTTTTTGCAGCAAAAAAAACTCATTCTTATCTAAAAAAACTCTTTAGGCTATCATGCAATCAATCCGAAATGGCCCAGTTTATTCATTCGAACAATATAAAAAACTTTTAGAACTAACATGCAACATTAATGGTCATAGCAATTTAATGTATGAAAAGTTAACAAATGCCAAATTAAGACCACAACACGTTCCTTCAATCGACCATCGAAATAGTATTGATGGAAATTTAGAAAAGAAGAAAAGAATTTTTAATGAATGTCTGATTGAATTACATGCATCAGTAATTGAAGAAGATGAAGACGAAGATTCATAAAACGTTTTTAGTAGCATTATTCCTAATAATGGTAGAAATACGCTTTGATTTTAGATAAAAAATATTCTTTGCTTCAATTTCTTCCAAGGACAGTTTATTCAGTAATTTTGTTGTAAAAAACGTGATTATTGTTATCATTATATGAAATCATTCAAACTAAACAACTTTGTTTTTGAAATCAAGCTCAGAAACACAAGTACATTTTAATTTAAAATTCTACTACGAAAAATTGCATACTATCATCACTATTTTTGTATTTGTGTATGTGTTTTTTTCTTGTTATAATAATCATGATTAATAATAATTTTAAAGACATCTTCGACACCGTTTAGTTGGGTTTTTCAACTTACTGAAAAGTGTAGAGCTGTCAACCTTCATGCAGAACAATGACATGATCTCAAACCAAAGTAGCATAAGAACCTCAAGAAAACAAGAATGTAGATTAAATAAAGCCTGCTTTAGTGAAGGCCCATCCATCCCTGGAATATGAATTTCAGGGCTGTTGGGGTATACCTAGGTTGTCATTTTTGGAAATATTAAGGTTAGCAGTGCACGAAGATGAGTTTTTTTGAGAAAATTCTCATCCTGAAATAACCTGAGTTTGAAAACTGTTGCAACCAACAACGACTATCAACATATGAAAAAATGTCCTGCATTTTGACAAATAAGAAAAATATTGTGTTTTTCTGAATGAATCAGATTACTGTATTGGTCAGTACAATTGGTATGCATGGAATGATTATGCAATATTACATTGCAAGTGTTATCTACTGACAAGTTCTGGCACGTTTCAAATAAGATGTGTTTAAAAAACTTTTAATTTTACTCATCAAATATATGGTGCGTAAAGTGAGTTTAGCCTGCCTTCAATTCACACATGTCCAGTAGACAAATAAATGGACAGGCAGACTAAATTACTTGAAAAATGAATTCAAATAGTCCAACTTTGAAGTGAATCTTGGCTGGCTTCCATAAAATCAGGCAAGTGCGTTGATCATTTTTTTCACTGATGACTTTGATGCTCTGAGATCTTACACAGTACAATCATCTGAGTCATGTGGCTTACTTTTTTGAAACAAACCAAGCTAAAGTTGACAAATGGTCAACAACTTTTGGAAATTTGCCCAAAACTCATTTACAATGAGACAAGAGTTCTTGACAATGAGACAACATCACTTTACCACTTCCCAATTTAATTTTACACCTTTCCCAAACTCAACTTACAGATCATATTAAGTTAAACTGTTCAAATTGGGTACAGCTACTTGTTTTGATATCTGATTACTATTATATTATTAAACTCCCCAAAAGTGATATTAGCATACCTTAAAAAATATATAAATTAAAAGTAAATAGAAATTATTATCTTAAATGTTCTGGTAATGTGTTATGCATATCAATTTTTTTTTATAATCTATTTAGTTTTTAATTTGGATTTCTTGATGCTTTGTATTGTTGAAAGTACAACTAATACAACAGCAAGGTCAAATAAATCACACTGTGTGTAAGAGAATTCACAAAAATTTCTGTAAATGCATTCCTTAAAGAGCTTTTACAGAAAATAAACCAATTCTCTCACACTTGTATGCTTTATCACATTCTGTACAGAAAGAATTCCATGGAATTCTACAGGAGGAACATAAATTTATCATCCACTTACAGAGCCAACCAAGCCCTTTGGTAACACTTCTTTCAATTTCAAATTTCTCTACTTTTATTTTAAACATGGCTAAAAATTCTTGTGGAGTAAAAACAAAAAACCATTCACCAAACTAGCTTCCTTTTGAAGAAGAACAACTTGTAAAATCTTTTCTACATGTTAGCCAAGAGCCAGAAGCTGGAACAAATCAAACAGGCAAAAAATTCTATGTTAAATTGGCAGAGAACTTCAATTCTTTTAGAAACATACATGAGGGTTACTCTGATCAAATTTGAATTCGGTCAGGCTTTTACTGAATCTGAATTTTTTTTTTCAAAAAAAATAGATGTCTGGCTTTGAATACAGCCATTCTTAAGCTTTTACCTATTTATAATAGGCTAGTTACAAGTCCTCCAAGTGTATAATTTCCATCTGATTGGATTAAAATGGAAAAATAGGTGTATCAAGTAAACAAAAAGGGGTTAAAATTTAAGCTAAAAATAGCTTAGGAAGGAGTTTAGAATTTACCCAAATGGGCTCAATAAAGATTAAATTCAAAAAAAACAAGCTTCAATTGTAGAATTTTTGGAAAGTTCCAGACAATCAAAACCATCAGAAACTCAAAATGAAAAACAAATAATTCCCTCTGAAAACAATTTCCAATCAACCTCTTAAAACAAACCAAAAAGATTAACGAAATTAAAGCATATGCACTTAGAGTTAGAATTGTGCCTTGGAAATTTGTGATAAAAATATAGAGGCTATGAAAAATAGTTCCAGGGAAGAAAAGGAGCTATTGAAAATTGAACAATGATTCTCATGTCAAGATGATCTGGAAGAAAATGAAATTAAGGAAATATTAAAATTAATGAAACAAATAATAAATCAAAAATATGAAAAGTAAACTTAAAATTGAGACAAATCATTTTTTACTTTTTAATTCCATGTTGAATAAAATTTTTATATATTTAAATCTTTAGTTAGCTGATGATTGAGACATTGATTTTTTAAAGTATTATTATGTTGAGGGTATTGATTGAATGTATAGAATAGATGAGGATCATTATGTGATGGATTCACCCTAGTTGAATATCTAGTGCATGATCCAATTAAAAAGAAATTATAGTTTTTTTATGTTCAATAATAAAGTTACATCAAATGATGCAACAGTGAATGATCTCAAAAATAAATTTGAATGAGAAAAATTGGAATGATCTAATTATTATAGCCCATTTTTCTTGATAAATTTCCTTTCTGGTTATCTCTTGCCTTTTTGAAAATAATTTTTCAGCCTCACACTGAGAATGAGGAAAGAGTTTTACCAAGAATGTTCAATTTGGGTATATTCCATCCACAAGGAAAGATCCATTTTTGTACTAATTTACATTCAATTTTTATTTCATCTGTTTTTTTAATTACTATAAAAAAACAGTAAACCTGAGAATAAATTGAAATAAAAAAATAACTTTTCAAGCAGTTTTTAAACAATGAAATTCTATTTAAAAAATTGATTCCATTGAGTGCACAAAGAGTCCCAAAGAAAGCATTCCAAATAAATAGAATTTCAGATTCTACTGCCTCTAATATTACTTCTTTTTTATATACCTTTTCCTTGAAGCTTACCTGCCCATGCTTTTGGGAAGTTTTTAATGCCCAGTTCATACCATCAAGACTTCCTAAATAGCCCGGAAAGCCTCTTTCTAATATTCTGGGGTGATACTATTCAGTTAATCAGGGCTTGGTGGGAATAAATACTGTTCACCATAGATAGAAACAATACCTTTTGCAAATGCTTTCAGAAAGACCACAGATTTAGTCTCTCTCAGTATAAGACATTGATCTGTTGGGTCAGCAGTGACCCCATATGCTAACTGACAAAGGCCGAGGAAACTTTCCAGTATGTTGATAATCCTGTTTTCATTAAGAAATCCTAAAATATTAATTTTTTAACTGAAAATAACACAAATTAAAAAAATAGATAAAAAATTAAAAAAATTTGTCTCCAAAAATAATTGTGTGAAATTGAAGTTTAAGAAATTTCAACAAAAAGAGACTTTGGTATATGATAATCCTTGTAGGTTCTGTTTTCTTGAAAGTAATTTTTGTATAATCTTTCTTCCCCAAAGCATTTTTTATGTAGAATGTATGTACAAGTTTTCTTCTCAGTATTGGTAGTTTTAGTTAAGAGTTTGAGCTCTTCATAATCATCATCCATAAGTATGTCGATAATTCTGATTATGCAAGCTTCAAGTGGTGGCATTTTTTATTGAGTTTTTGACAATTGAAAGTATGCTTTGGTAAGTAATCAAGATCTGGCCAAAGAGCTGAGAATATGCGTATGAGTGAATATGGGCTAGATTCTGTATACTGTAATTACAGAAGATCTTACATAAACGTTTGTGAATTTTCTAAATGAATCAAGTTGGACTGTTACCATATTTTTCCATCTTCCTAACCAGTTGGAATAATTCAAAATTTTAATTATAATTCTGTAACATTTTATCACTATTATTTCAACCAAAGAATAAACATTGTGTCAAGAAAATGTTAATAAATTTCAATTCTGACTGAAGATGACACAAATTTCACAACCAATCTTCAGCTTAACTCATAGCTTAAAGCTAAATAACTGTTTGTATTCACTGTAACTATATCAAGAAGTCAAGAAATCATGAAATGTAACTATCCAAAACTTTAGCCCACTCATGACATGGAACAAAAATATTCTCAAAACGTATATATGTAAATATAACTTGGGGTTGAAAAATATTTTATTTTGAATTTGAAATTTTACAGTGGGTTAGTCTCTGAATATAATCGAGGTTTTTTCTATAAAAGTAAGTCTGTAATACTCAATTACGAACTATAAATAATTTGATATCAAAGATCATAAAAGTCTCTTATTATCATATAAAAATGATAATAAGTCTATTTTTCCAACTCTTCAACATAAAAGATTATCAAATATCTTAGCTAAATAATTTGATATTAGTATTTTAATGAAGTGACTGATACATAAATTCAAGTAATAAATAAATTTATCACTCAATTAAAGAAATGTATGGAATTGAAACAGAAACTGAATAAACATCTTTGGATAAAAATAATTAATATTAAGATTAAACTAATGTTGAATCAGAAACTGAACTTACATAATAAGCTACCAAAAATCATTCTAAAAAAAATTGAAATCTTATATTCTGTTTAACAATAATTTGGGGTATTCTTACTTCAATATCATTGTTGTAAAATCTCTTTTTTTTCTCTCACAGTTCATGCTATAGCTAAATATATCTTTTAAAACCTAAAGGTGTATGGGATACCAATAAATTAATGTTTCAATATCATTTCCAGTTTTGGGACTGTATTTAAGTCATATGAATACTTTTTAAAAAAACTATCAAGGATTAATATAAACTATGTGATAGTATTAAATAAATCTTTTTAAGAAAGAATTGCTCAAATATTAACAAGAATTGTAGCATTTGTCAAGGAATTTTGAAAGAATGAGAACACCAAGCTCCAGGGTTGATTTTTCCAAATGAAAAATACCAACAGAAATCCAACATCAATACAATCTAATTATATAGGATTATAGAGAGACTTTTATCCATTAAGGTAAATTTTAAAATTTTTGATTCACCACAAACACAGTTGTTACTAGGAGAGATTGCCCCTATGTTTCCTTGGTCATCACTACAAATATTTAAAAGTACTTCAGAGTCAATATATGTTGAATGGAAGGAGAAGTTATTAAAATTGATTAATAAACATCCAGATAGAACAAAAATGAGTATCTGGAGAGATATATTTAGCACAAAAGACAGAGCAACATAGCTCTGGGTATTTAGTGGATCTCACCCAAAGATATGAAGTTAAATTGCAATTTTTTGGAATTTGAGATAAGGAATCAGATTTTCTTATTATATGCAAAATTTTCATAGTTAATTATTTATATTTCTGGGAGGTTTTGAGGAGCTCATACAGGTCAGGTATTAGCCAATTGCGTTTGAACTAAAATTGAAAAACAAGGTGTGTTTTACAATTTATTTTTAATTATGGAAAACAATGAAAGCAAAAATAACACAATTATAAACTAACTACTGCAAAAGTATGCCATAATAGGAATTAAATGGCTAACCATCAAGCAATATTACCAGTTTTCCTGTAATTCCATATCAATTATTTTCGAAGAATTATCGGAAAAAATGCGTGAATCGAATGATGAGGATGTAGATTTTGAATAAAAATATGTACATTGTCAAGCCAAGTAAAAGGTTTATAGCACAGAAGAGGATTTTTTCCTTGTATAACAATAAAAAAATTGAATATGATTTTGTATAATATACATTTATTACAATGACTTTGTTTCATAATTACATTTCTTATGATTTCAATGTTATATTGTACTAGGAGGAGTAAAACTTCACCCTCAAAATCCTAGAAAGTAAAGGAACCAATATTGGAGACTCAGGAAGTTGGTTGAAGTTATGAACCAAATATTCAATCCTTGATCCATTCAAGATCACACTAAAGTATGTGTAAGATTTATTCTCCGTATGATATGGAATAAAATGTAATTATGTCATTCTTTTAAAATCATATTCCAAAAATAAATCTGTTGTTCAGGTTGTAGAAGATCTCTGAACTTTTATTTGTGGTTCAACCAATCAGAATAATACTTTCCAAAGGATTTTCAATGAAGAAATGGATCCCAAACATTGGCCAATTTCTATTCCTTCAACAAGCTTGAATATCTTTGTGTAACAGATCAGGTATGCACAACAGCTTAAAACTTCATTACAAAAGCTCACCCAGACAACCAAGGGAAATAAATACAAACTATATGACCTAGTATGCAAAATTATTCCTTTCATGGAGCCAATCTTCAACTGATGTGATGGTGATCGCATTTTTTGAATCAAATTAACCTTCCACTTCCATTACCCATAAAAACTAGAGACATACTTTCATCTCTTCTTTGAATAAAGCCAAAAAATATTATCAAATCTAGATAAAAAATAAAGGACTAATAATATTAACTGTATTGTACCCACTATTCGGGAAATCAGAATTTGAAAAACTAGGAATAAAAGAAGATAGAGCATATTCAGCCCTTGAAGCCTTGACACTTCAATATGATAAAATAAAATAAACACTCATGCAACACACCAAAGAAGATAATAAAACCAAGCCTGAATTAGTAGCCTAAAATTCAAAACAATAAGACACTTTCATTAATAGCATACCTATGATTTCAACTGCTCCCTCCAGCATGGCTACAAAAAAGAAAAATACAAATGAACTGGAAGAATATCTTAATAATTTTCTTCAAAGTTTGTAGAATGAGTCACTAATTAATCATTGGAAGGTATGACTTAACTTTTGGCCATATTTTTAATTAAATTGATACATACTTATATATACCTCTCTCAGAAGAAGATGTTCAATAATATCTTTCCCAACTTGAGACAAATAGCTCACAAATATCTAGCCATTCCAGTATCTTCAACCTCTGTCAAACATATTATTTTCTCAAAGTGGTAAAATAAAGCTCCCATGGAGAGGTTTGTTGAGATTTGAAACAATTTCTAATTTGAAATGTGTCAAAGAATGGCCAAATAATGAGGCCAATGGCCCTCTATGTTTTACTTCAATATGAGACTTAGCCCATTAGCTCTAAAGCTGAACGGGCGTTTTTAAATATTTGTATGAGTATGAATCTGACTTGTAAATTAGAAAAAGTTTTTCTGTGGCTTATCCCATTGATAAGGTATTTAGTATTGCAATGGAATTACAGATTTAACTAGCATAATCAAAATATTTGAGTAAAAGATATTCAAATCTCAATAGATTTATCTCTGGAAGATTATTTTTATTTAATCCTTGATTTGATTAGGAATACTACATAAACAAACCTTTTTAACTTCAAAATTTTCGGTTCGGAGAGTTGATATTCTTATTAATCAAAGGATTATAAGCTATTTGTTGGTATTAATTATAAAAAGGACGTTGGTAATTACTCCAAATTCTTCATCATGGAAGTTTCAAGTAGCTTTATGGATGATATTTAGTACTATAAAATGAGTCAAACTGGTACTCTATTGTTACATTTAAATTCCTTAGCTTTCCAAGTTAAAACATAATAGAATAAAATGCGTTTTTGTGAAGCTTACACATTGAGTGGGTCAGACAAACTTGTTACCCAACTGAGACTTATTTCAAGCCTTGAAATATATATATATTAAATATTATTATATTAAAATATTGATGATTTAAATATAAAATATAATAGATCTCAAAATTAAGAAAATTCAAAAACAAAGAAATCCAGTTTTTACAGAAAATTCCCCATTGAAAACTCCTAATTTTTGCGATGAAAATTCTTTATTTATGTAAATTTGAATGCTCTTCTTTGGATAAAATATTGAATTAAGTTTAGTTTTGTAATTTTCTTTCCCAAAAAGGAGAGTATCATTCAGTTATGGATTTATCTAAGTATCCATTAAAAAATACATTAGATCATATTTTTTTTATCAATTTGGCTTTAAAAAATCTTTTCTGATACATAATGGGATGAAAACAATCATCCACTTCATAAAAAGCAGAAAAAAATGAAGAAAACCATGAATAAACTTAACAACAGAAGATTACTTAGCAATAATAAACTGTCTGAAATTGAAGAATCAGCTTGATTCTTTATTTTGAGTATCTGGAAAAACTTCAGAAGGGAAACTACCATAATCAAAACAACAAGACTTTCAATTTATTGCAGCTGAGGTGAATAAAAAATTAAAAGATTGTTTGAACCTCTCAGCCAATAACTTGAGTGACAGATGGAGAAAATATGAATGAAAGTACATTGTTTCAAAACAATAGAAATAATAAACAGGATCAGGAGTAAATGGAAAGGATTTGGAAAAAGGTATAGAAATAATGGAGCCAAAGCTGGAATCAATTTGTTCTTTGTATTGGCAGATGGATGAATTATTTTGAAGAAAACCCAATATTACACGGATTTCCACTTTTGATTTTCCAGAACCATAAAGAAAAAGTGATAGGGAGGAGGCAAAATTAAGAATTTAATATTTGAAAAAAGAAAGATTCTCATTTTGAATACCTTTGTAGGATATTTATTTAAGTCCTACCCTAATCAAATGAGGGGGAATAAGTGAGAATCATAATAAAATTTATCATACTAATACCAATGAAACATTAGTATGTCATTATGTTTTTTCAATTTTTAAATGTGAGAAGACTGAGGAAAACATGGCTTACAGAGAAACAAGTCACCCCCAATGAGCTTAGAAAATAATTAATCTCATAAATGAATGAGAGAAATTGAAGAAAATTTATCTTAAATTGAGAATTATGATATATTTTCTACCAATAAACCTCAGATCCACTCATATACCTCATTGTCAAAAGGTGAAAAGCGTGATTCAAATAAGAACCTTAACCCCAAAAGTGGGGCTTATATAAAAGCTGAAAATTCATCATCACCATCCTTTGCCTCATTGATTAATGAAAAAAAGAGAGTAAACTTCAATTAAATTTAAAATTTTAGACTTTAAATAAAGTAAACAGTCAAAATTAGAGTGGGAAAAGGAAAAATGGGGTGAAGGAAAAGAGGTGCAAATGAGTGTAATGAAGAATGGTCAGGCAATCAAAGAGATGGAAATTTCATGCTAAAGGGAGAAAAAGCTGAAGGATATTGAGTTTGAAGAAATATTAATTCAATCACAGCATACCTTTGAAGAGAAAGATATTAATAAAGAGATTAATTTACAAAAGAAGAATAAGGAAATGTCTTTCACAATTGCCATGTTACAATCCAATTGACCAATAGATGAGTTTTAAAAAGTTAATAAATATTATAGATATAGCATAAAAGAATTTTTTCATTTGCTCTAAAATTGTTATGGTCAAAATTGTTCTCTTTGTTTGAAAGAGGAATCAATGTTTCCTTCATGTAATTTTCTTTATAAAAGTATCATTAGATTTATAGATTTTGAAATGGAATGAATTTTTCTAAAATTTAAGAAAATGATATTCAAATATCTGAATTCTCATTTTGAAATATTAGCCATCAGGAAAACTTAATAAAATATACTTAAATTACTAGTTTCATGATTGAGTATGTTAGAAGTGAATGCATAAATATATTCTTAAAAGAATAAATTCCAAGTCATAAAAAAATAATCTGTCATGTTTTTTGAAAAAGACCTTTCAGAAAAGAATATTATAATAGAAAAATTATCATTGTAAAATTTGATTTAAAATCAAAGCTTGTAAATATGGAAGCATAGTTGGATTCCTTAAGAATGAAAGAAGGTGGACATGTATTTTCATAAATTTCTGATTTCAGAAGTCTAGTTTCAACAATTGGATATTGGGGTGAAAGAGCTCTCATCCATCATTTCAGGAAGGGATTGGCCTCCACTCCTTCAACAATTGATTCCCTTCAATACTTAATGGACATTACCCTTGAGGTTGGTACCAGGTACCATGAGAGGCAAAGGAAAAGGAATAACTTAAAAGAGAAGAAGCCTGAGGCCTCAAAGTCAGTTTCTTCTCATTCTAAAAATTCTTCAAGTTCAAATCAAAAGAGGAAGAAAAATTCTCATTTTCAGAAGAGGGACAAGCCCCATTCTTCTTTGCTGAATAAGGACTTCAAGCTGATGGGTTCTGAAAAAGAAAGAAGAGTCAAGAAGGGCTTTTGTGCCTATTTTTGTGGGAAGAATAGTCTTGAGGCTTGTTTCAAAAGGCCTCAAAACCAGCTTGCCCAACCATCAGGCGAATTTCCCAGCCAGGGAAAATACTGAGTGAAGATCATGTTGTGTTCAATGGTCTTCACTGTTTTCCATACAGAGCACAATTGTGAATTATGAATAACAGTGTCAAGAATGTTCTCAAATTTTTTGTTTTTTCTTCTCTCTCTGATTTCTTTTACAGTATTCTTATTTATTCAGGTACTACCAACTCATTTATTGCAAAGCAGTTTGTTCAAAAATATTCTTTGACCATTTCAGAACTCCCATAGAAGATTCCTCTTATCATCTTGGACTCCTATGAGTTCCCTTCTTTATGGGTGACTGACCATACTAAATATATGGTTGAGCTCCCTTCCTTCCAAAGCTTTTAATGCAACTTTTTAGTCATTGATACTCCCAAGGGAGAACACCTCATATTGGGCTTTTATTTTCTTAATCATTTTAATCCATCTATTTATTGGAGGCAAGGGCTGATCATCTTTGATGCTTATTTTATGGACTATTATGATCCTTCTAAATCTTTCAGTAATGAATTTTCTTATGCCACATCATGTGCAGCTATGGTTGGTGATTCTAGAACACCATCATTCCCACCTTCTATCAATATTCCTTCCTTTAATTCACTACATTCACTACTATCATCTAGAGATGAAGTCTTCAAAGAGATTCAAGATTTTGGAGAAGATAATTCTGTAGCTTCAATTCATCTCTTCCTTGGGAATTTGGACCTTCCTCCTTCATATTATCATGACTCCCTGGAGGAGTTGTGGGATGAAGAAGAAGAGCCAGAAGAAATAGAAACTGTGATGAAGGTTGTTCCTTCTTCTTATCACCATTATTTGGATGTATTCTCCAAGGTGAAGGAAGAGAAACTCCCTCCTCACTGGGCCTGTGATCATGATATTGATCTGGAAGGGTCTCTACCTCCAGTTGAAGGTGATCTACTCTTTATCAAACCAAGATTCAGGTACACTCAGGGCCTAAATTTAAGAGAATTTAGAGAAAGTTTTCATGCAAAAAAGCTCCTCTTCAACAGGAGCACCTGTCCTCTTTGTCAAAAATAAAGATGGTGGCCTCTGTTTGTGTGTTGATCACCGCAAACTCAATGCTGTTACTAGGAAGAACAAATATCCTTTTCCTCCCATGAATAAGCTTCTCATTGTTTCTAATGGCTCTTCTATCTTCTCCAAGATTTGTTTGCATGGTGCATGTAACCTGCTCAGAATTAAGGAAGTTGATGAACATTTGACAGCTTTTAGAGCTAAATATGGCAGCTATGAGTACTTGGGTATGCCATTTAGGCCCAAACATTCTCCTTCCTCTTTTCAAGATCTTGTCAATGATATTTTTTCTGATCTTTTAAATGTTTATGTGGTTTTTGTTTCGATTATATTATGGTTATTTCCAAGTCTGAGGAAGAACATGTCACTCATGTGTCCACTGTTCTTTCCAGACTCAGAGCCAATAATGTTTTTGCCAAGGCGTTCAAGTTCCTTTTCCATGTCTCAAGTGTGGATTGGTCAAATTATGTTTTTTCTTCTGAAGGCCTCAAAATGGACCACACAAAATTCCAGCAAATTCTCAATTGGCCTCCTTCAAGAAACCTCAAGGCTCTTCAGTTAATCCTTGGTTTTGCAAACTTCTACCGCCATTTCATCAGGAATTATTCAAAGACTATTAGTTCACTCACAGAGTTCTTCAAGAAAGATTCATGTTTTCCCCTCAATGAGGAAGCTCTAAGACAGTTTCATCAACTCAAAGAGGCTTTCAACGCTGCTTCAATCCTTTCTCACTTACATCCTTCTCTACCCACCATTGTAGATACTGATGCATCAGATTATGCCTTGGGTGCTGTACTGAGTTAGGTTTCTGACTCAGGAAAACATCCCATTGCATTTGATAGCCGCAAGATTCTTCCAGAAGAGCTCAATTATGAAATTTATGAAAAGGAACTCCTTAGCATAGTCAGGGCTCTCAAGCACTGGAGAGATTTTATTCTCTCTCTTTCTTCCTCTTTTGAAGTTCTCACTGATCACTCTTCACTTAAATACTTTATGTCATCAAAGATTCTCACTTTCTTTCAAGCTCACTGGGCTGAATTCCTTTCATAATTTCATTTCACAATCACCTACCACCCTGGACACCTGAAAACCCTCACAAATGCTTTTTGACGTTGGGACAATGTTTACCCAGAAAGGGGGGAGGAATTAGTTATCAGAAAATAATCACGCAAGATGAAATTAAAGCCTCAAAATTCTTTTCAGTCAAGGTGGAATCATTTTCAAGTTTCAATTGAATCATTTAAGAAGGCATTATGGCAAGATTCTAAATAAAGAAGTATCCCTCAAGATTTGGGTAAAGGTAAATCTGTCTAAGATTACTCTCTTGATTCCTCTTCCCAAATTCTTCTATTAAAGGATTGGGTGGTGGTCCCAAATGACCCCAAGATTCAACCCAGTATTCTTAAAAAGCACCATTATTCTCCTCTAGCTGGCCATCCTGGAAAAGAGAAGACTCTCAAAATTTTCAAGCAGGATTTTCACTTGTCTGGTATGACTCAATTTATCAAGGATTATGTTTCATCCTGTCAATAGTGCTCAATGAAACAGAATATTCATCATAAGAAGCTTGGATTACTCAAGCCTCTTCAAATTAAAAATGGTCCTTGGATTTGTATTTAAATGGACTTCATAACTCAATTGCCACTGTTGAATTCCTTTGACTCAATTTTTTTATAGGGGACAGATTCTCAAAAATGGCATTTTTCATTCAAACAATGTCTTCAATAACTTCAATAGATTTGACCCATTTATTCACCAAGAATATTTTCTCAAAGCATGGCCTTCCTTCAAGCATTGTCAGTGATAGAGGTTCTCTTTTTGTTTCTTTTTTTTGAACCAACCTTTGTCAGAAGCTCAAGGTTTCAAGAGATCTTTCAGCTTCTTATCATCCTGAAGCTGATGGAAAGACAGAAATGGTAAATAATAGCCTAGAACAGTGCCTTTGGATTTATGTCAGTTATCATAAAGAGGATTGGCACACCTGGCTCCCCTTGGCTGAATCTTCTTACAATAACTCTGAGCACTCTTCCACAAAACAACCACCATTTTTCACTTTTTATGGAAGAGATCCTCATTTTGACTCAGCTCACATTACTTAAGACACTCCTTCTGGAAATTTATCAACAAAAATCCAATAAGTACAGCAATATTTTAAGAGAGAACTAGAAGTTTTCATAAACAGCTTTACAAGGTATGCCGATAAAAGTAGAGCAAGTCCACCTGTTTTCGATCCTGGTTACATGGTATGGCTTTCCTCTAAGAGAATCAAATCAACAAGACACATCAAAAAAATGTCAGAAAGATGGTTGGGTCCTCTTCCAATTTTGAAGAAAGTAAGTACTCATTCCTACCATCTCAATGGAATCCATCCACCCAGTCTTCCATATTTCCCTCCTTGAACAAGTCAAGACATCAATAATCTCAAATTGGTATCAAGAGCCTCCTACTCAAATAATAATTGAAGAAGAAGAGGAATGGGAAGTCTCTCAAATAATGGATTTCAAGATCAAGAGTTCAAAATTATGGTATTTTGTGTAATGGAAAGTTTCAGTCAAGACCCAGTAAGATCCACTTGGGAACCAATTTAAAACCTCAAGAATTGTCCCAAACTTGCTGAGGATTTTCATTCTTTATATCCTGAAAAGCCAGGATCCAATTCTGCAAGAGCTTGATTTTTTATGGTACTTGGTGGGGAGAGGAATTACCAAAATCAAGTCCCACTCCTGGTATACACCTTTAGAGGTATTCTACCCTTTTTGTTGTAAGCATAACCATGCCCACTCTGTGAGGACTTGTTAATATTCTGAAGACAGGACTCTTGCCAAGCTTTCAACATCAATTCCAATCCTTATGTCCATTTTTCCTTGGGAAAATGGACTGTTCACTTTTCAATTCAATTTACAAGTCTTTTAAGTACCAATTCATTCTTTAAGCAAATGAATTTTCTGTCTATGGCACTGGCTGGAGTGGTGATTACCAAAAGTAAGTTCTTCTACTGGCATGAAATTCCCTGAGGGTATACAATCTATCAAAAAATCACCTTAGCAACTCTGTGAGAACCTGGAATCAAATCTTCTTTTCCAGGTCCTTGGCCAATTCAAATCAATTGTCAATCTCAGTGATCAAGATTGGAACCACCTCAAAATTCATTTCTCTTTATTTCTTTTGTTTCTTTTATTTCTTTTATTTCTTTTATTTCTTTTATTTCTTTTATTTCTTTTATTTCTTTTATTTCTTTTATTTCTTTTATTTCTTTTATTTCTTTTATTTCTTTTATTTCTTTTATTTCTTTTATTTCTTTTATTTCTTTTATTTCTTTTATTTCTTTTATTTCTTTTATTTCTTTTATTTCTTTTATTTCTTTTATTTATTTTATTTCTTTTATTTCTTTTATTTCTTTTATTTCTTTCATTTCATTCTTTATTTACATCAAATTCAATTCATGAAAAACCATCAAACATTTTACAAATTAAATAAATCTTTAAGCCAATGTCAAAAGAAGATCAAGCAAGTCCCACATCATATGTCAATTTCTTAGTATCAGTTTTCAATTATTTCTTTTAATCATTCCTCTTAAACCCCTACCTCAAACTCTTTCCAATAGCCTTGACAGGATCTACCTTGTCTTGGTTCTCAGGAGCTCACCATTCAAGGTGGGGGTACTGTCACAACCATGGATAATAACCCTTGGACAATTTTATGGAATATCAATGCCATATCCCTTACTCTTGGCCAAATTGGCCGATTTCACTTTTATGCACTTTATGTTCATTTCATCATCTGGGGAAAACCTGTCCCCTTCCCAATCATCATTACATTCATGGCTTTTCTCTGCCTTCATTTTTGGGCATCTCCCATGCAATAGTGGAAATACAGCCCAAAAGCCTTCATTATGATTTTTAAGCTTTCAATACAGTTTTGTGCATTTAACCATTTTATGCCATATTTCCTTTTAATGTGGGAAATATTCCAAAACGGTCATATCAGGCCGTTTGGGGTTTAATTGCAAGATTTTCACATTTTTGCACAAATAAAGTTTTAAAACAATTTAGGCTTGTTTTGGCCAAAACACAAAAAACTTTCCATAAAGCACCTCTGCAAGTCCTGAAGCCACTGAAACTCCTTTTCCTCTCTTTCCTCAGGGAATCCATTCAAAAGAGCTTTGGCAACTTTTCATCTTCAATACCCAAGAGTGTCATAAATGGTGTTATACACCATTATGCACCTTTTTTCACCATAAATTCAATGGTGCCAATATCAGAAGGTTATTTCAACATCTCATAACATAAATTCAGCAAATCATCCAGAGGATTCATCAAGGCTCAAGTGCAAGTGTTATTTTCAAATACCAATCATGACATCAAGCAGTAATTGGTATTTTTCAATTGCGCAGTATTCCTCCAAGGAAATATTGGCAGTTCATTTCTCAAGGCTTATTCAAGGTGTAATTCCAAAATCATTTTGCAAGCTTCAATGCTACATCAATCCACCTTGGTAACCACATTCATTTTCATAGTCTTGTTTCATAAATACCTGTATTTCAACCATACACCCTGGAAAGGTGGCCATCATTAAATATATTCTCAGGGGGAGATTATTTCTCTTGTGAGTATAGACTTAAAAGGTACCCTTATGTATGGATTTTGATAAAAATAATTTATATCCATATTTTATGCTAAACCTCAATAGCCCCAATTATTTACTTCATAAATTTGAAATGTAAGGAATCATCATTATAGTGAAATAAGCATTACTCAACCCAAATCTTGAAATAATATTATAATTACTTAATGAATAATATTTTCTTGTTAAATTACAATATATTTTTAAATTAATTTAATTTAAAATTTGAAAAATAAGTGATATAATATCAAAAAAATATTTTCTCATTGTAAGAAGCTTAAACATTTTTCACAATTCCACTCAAATTCCCAAATAAGTATTTTAAAAGAGCTTATTTTAGTTTAAATGAGGATTTATAATTAGTGAAGACTTTAATCCTTAAAATTAAGGTATTATAGCAGTAAATATCAATTTATTGATAAACAAAAACCTTTATTATACCAATAGTTATTCAAAATGGAAATCCTAAACCTACTATAATATTACAATTAGTGTTATTCAACTCAAAAGCTATACCATTCTGAGGTTATTGAGAGTATTTTGAAAATCTAAATATTTATTGTTACTCTTCTTTATTATCAAGGATGTCTTAGAAGGTAAAAAGACCCTCCAAAGAAGATATAAATAAATAAGTAGTAATTATTTAGATACATATTTCATGTTTTAATAGATAAAAAATGGTTTTGTATTGATATTTTTTTGAGAATAATACTTTATTATTAAGAAATAATTTCAATTATGTTCTTTTAATGTGTAATTTCTCTAATTCTCACTCTATCTATATATTTTTTGAAGCCTTCACTGATAAATTAATCATAAAAGACTATTATTTGGAATATCACATTCATAATGATATCTTTCTAATCATTTTATTGGTAATAAACAAAAATACTCTATTCTTAATAATGACTATTTGGGATTCTATTATCATTTAATATTTATATATCTATGATTAAGTATAATTATTTATTATTATTAATTTTTTTTGCTCGATAAAGTTTGTTATGTTTGCTTTAATTATGAATATGAATATCATATATTTCTTTATTATAAATAGGAGTGGATTTTTCACTCAAAAAAAGAGAAGACCTAGTCCAAAAATGTAATTAATATCAATTTAATTCAGAATATTATAGTCAAATATTTCATCAAATTTAAACTTACTTCAAAAAATCTCCTTTTTAACAATTAATTGATATATAAAATAAACTAGGAAAACAACTTCATGTAAATAACCTTTAATTGTCTAATTACAAAGGTTTCTTCAGTGTTCTTTGAAGATTTGATTTTAAGTGTTTGTTTATTTTTCTTCAAAACAAAATTTAAATTTTTGATCAACAACAAACTGATATTAAGTCTTGGTATTAAATTTAAATCTTATTTTTCACATTCAGACTTTCTGATTGATCATTTCAGGAATAATTTATGATATGTTACAGAAATACTGCTAACATCTCATGCCCATACATCTGGTATGCCTATGTGAGCCTTTGATATATTACCACTATTCATAGAGGTCACAAAAATGTTATAAAACTCATCTTAATAATACTAATTAAAGCTCAATTCCTAAATTTTCATCAAGATAAGTAGAAATGCAATAAAAAAGCATAAATTATTGATTATCTAGGGAACTAATGAATAAAAATCTTTAATTAATTGTGCAAATTAATTACCCATCCAAAAACAAATATATTACTCTTTGAGCCAATATCTGGAAACTCAATACTTACTTAGATACCTGGATATATGCACTTTTCTAGAAAATTAATATATATGGTGTGTTTTTAGCTCATAAAATTTGGAATACACTTGTTAAGGATATGCTCCAAAATCAAAGTTACCACAAAATAACTTTAGTAATACAGCTATGAGATTAATTTCTCAAGTTATAAATAAAGAGAAATTGATCAAAAATAGTATTAGCAGTTGACTACTCAAAACCAAAAGTGTTCCAATCTTAAAAACAAGCATATATTTATATTTTTCTAGCTCATATGTGAGGAATTTGATAATTTTAATCATGATTTTCAAGGTATAACCCTATGAATCATGGGTCAAAATTTGAAATATTAAATGTCTACAAAAGATATAACTCACAAATAAAATCATCAAAAATAGAGTCTTAATTATTTAATGAAATTATCTTCAAAAATTAGTGAAAATATTCCAATATATGAGTATTAACACTCTTGATTTTATTTTATTGAAAAAATACAAACTTACTAATTATTAAAGCTAAAGCATCAAATGTATCATTTTTGATCTTCAATTTTAATCTTAACTTAAGCTGAACAGGTGAATAAAAGACAAAATGGTGTATGTTGGTATTTCATGATTAAAGCTTCCTTAATCCATGAAATTGAAGCATTTTCCAAGCCTATGATGTCAAAAAATTGAACTTATAGTGATAACCTTAAGATATGGCACAATAATGAGATAAAAAGGTTTGATAATGATGTAATAATTACTAAACCAAAAAATAATGATCTGTTCCAGTGGATAAAATATGTAAGCATGTTCTATAAGGTATCTAGTCACTAGAAGGAAGTATATTTACTATATAAAGACCCCTCCTTCCTCTTTTTCTCCCTCAGATGCATCAAATCCAATAAATTATTAAATCTAAAGTTAAAATACTTCTTTCTTAAAAAGAAAACACTCAGATTGTGAAATATCAAAGCTATAAATTGTATTAATCACTCAGCTTTTTTTCTATTATATTAATTTTTTGTTCATATTTGTTGAATTCTCTTAAATTCTCTAAAGCCATGTAAAAATAGTGAAATTTTTATTTCTCTCTATTTTGTATTGTAGCTGCCTTTTGAATAATTTTTAATTAATTCTTGAGGCATAAAATACTTCAAAAGTTATTATATTAAGGTCCAAAATTAGGTTCTATTTATCCTATTGTAATATTTCTCTCTTTAATTCTCTCTGAAATAATCTGCTATCAATAGAAATAGTATCTATCTTGATTTATGAATTTAATATTAGTAATATTTTATCTATTAATTGCTATTTAATATTAAATAAAAAAAATTACACAATTATCATTTTTTGGTAACAATAATGATTAGTAATAATATATTAAATGTTAAGTTATCAATATATTGATTTTACTATATTCTTTTTATAATATAATCTATATTATTTATTCCTTACAAATGCTATAAAGTATTTTAGGCCATAATTAATATAGTATTTTATTATTGTAATTGTTTCAATTCTTATTATTGACTATTTTTGGGACATTCAGAGTATAATAATCAAGATATTAGTTATTTTCAATTATTTTTTGATAGTCAATACTTACATTTTGGGGCCTGGCTGAGGTTTTTACTTAAAATACCTTTTATAAATCTTAAAATTGGGTTTATCTGTAAAAAAATAATTTTATATGATAAATCTATACCTATTCAATTTGATAGTTTTTGAAGCATTTGGGAATTCATCTTATTGTCTTACACATAGTTTTTCACATCCTTAGAATTTAAAGACTTTTATTTGAAAGACTCTAGTAATCAAACAAGATTTTTATAAATTAAAATTATATATTTATATTCTAAATCAATTAAATAATCTTATTATTATTTGAAAAAATGAAAATAAAATAAAAAATTATTTTTATTTCTTTTTCTAAATCATTTCTCTTATAAAAACAGAAGAGAAGTTTTTTACATGTAAATTTCCATATCTTTTCAAAAATATGCTTTTTATAATAAGACTCATATTCATTTGTCTTTTTTTAGTTTCCAAATACAATTCACTATTGAAAGTTTTGTGAAAGAAGATTTTGAAAGTTCTTCAAAACCAATCCCAATTAAGAAAAGAAAGCCCATAGCATTAATTTTCCTGGGACCCACCATTCTGAACTCTGAAGGTGAGCACCTTTCTTGCAAAAACTCAAAAAGAAGTTTTATTATCTTTCATCTTTTTTCTTCATTTGTTACTATGACCACCATAAGAGGTTCCCTATACTCCATCATATCAGATGGAGGTAGACTCAAAAGTGAAAATGATTCTACAAAAGGGGAAAGATCCCCAGTGGAACAGAATCCACACAACAAAGTGCCCTATCCCAAAGGCAAGTCATTGAGATTCCTATTATTTCTGAACCAGAATTGGAACTAACTATTAATCCTTCAATAAGAAATAAATACCATTTGAAATTCCCAAATAGACCTATACTTGATCCAATACAAACAGTATTACACAGTGTACAAACACATCATCCCAATTCCACCAAGGAGTGATAAACTCTTGACAAATTCTCAAGAAATTCCTTCAAGAGGAAGGAAAAGTTAAATTATCCAACAGAAGTAATACACTATCATCCAAACCTCAACTCCAAAATATAAATGAATATCACAACAAAAAGGGGGCAAGCAAGGTAGAAGCCCCAGTAGGTTTTAACATAAATCCTCAAGTCAACCAGCTCCCAAATAAGGGAAGAAGAGAAATAAAAGCATTTGGAATAAACCATACTCCCCCAACTACAGGATCCCCAGAATCCAAAAATATTCCATGGAAAATGTTTTCTACCTGTCCAGAACCTTGATGGAATCCAAGGAAAGAGAGTAACAAAGAATGAGACAACCATCTTTCCCAAAGAAATAAATTTGTATTATTATATTTTGCATAATTTAAAATAAGTTAAAAAGAGAATATTACCACTAAATGACATGAAAATAGTTTTATTATTATTAAGAGAAAGTAATAACAGTATATTATCCTTGTCCCAAATTGCTGTACAAAATAAGAAAGAAATATAAAATATCTAATTTATGGTTTAAAATAACAAACGAAAGACTTTAATTTATTATACTCAATAATTGATAAAAGTAAAATAAGAGTTGTATAATAATATAGAAGAAACTAAATTAAACACTTTAAAAGTAAATTATGGCTATATTACTGATAAATTAACATAAAAACTAAATAAATTATCAATATCTGTAGAAAACTTCAAATAGAAGACTTTCTCACACAAAAAAATTACTTTTGAACCATGGGGAAAAAACTGATAAAGAAATAATTAATCTTAAAGATTATATTAAAAATGAAATTATACTAATTACTGATAAAATGAATAATATAAGTGAGGCTAACTTGAATATTCAAGCTTATCAATACCAGTTTCCCATATAAGAAGTCCTTTTCAGCCAAAAGTAGAAGCAACAAAGCCTTTCATGTTTGGCTCACGAAAAAATTAAAATAATGAGGTTCTAATGAAAGAATCATCTTAACTTAAAGAATGGCCAACATTAATAGGAGAAGGTGAATAGGACCATATGTCATTTATTGAAAAGTTTTATATTCTGAAAGAAGATTATGGCATAGCAGATTATTTAATAACTTCAATATTACACTCATTATTTGATAAATATTCAAAGGAATTGTATCATGGAATAAGACAGAAAATTGGAATGAACACCTGGCCTTGGTGGAAAAACAAAATTCTCACCAAGTGGGAAAATGATTCCTGGAGTTATAAAATGGAGAATGCATTTGAAAGCTTATTCTTTGACCCACATAAGGACAAAACTTTGACTTAGTTCCCAAAAAAAATTGAAATTTTGAGTGCTCTATATCCAGGGGATTCACAAAAAATGTTACATATGAAAAAACTCAATAAATGTGGATTGTAATTGTAAAATTCCCTAAGAAGTAGATGCATAGATCATTTTTCTGCAGAAGAGCACATCAAAGCATTAGAAGATATTGTTAAAAGAACAAATATTGGAATAATATGGAATAGATTGGATATAAAGAGACCAAATAAACCATTTATCAAAAATATAAACAAAAAGAACCTTCCAAAACCAATAATACTAATGAGGAAAGTAAATACCATAAATGTGGTGGTATTTTTTACTTGACCAATAATTGCCTTAAAGAAGAAAAAATTCATAAATTTTGGAAACATAAGAACACAATGATAAAGAGGAATAGTCTTATTATTAAAAATAAAATGAGGAATTAGAAACTTTTGAAAGTTATTAAATCAATATAATTAATTCTCAAAATAATAATATTGATTTAATCTATGAAGTACTATATTGCAACTCCAATTTACCACAAGTTGGAACATCAGATAAATTCCTTACAAACATACAAGATTCCAAACTTAATATAAGCAAGCCTGAAAAATGGATGGGTTCTATAGCTGGAAAGTCTAGTATAATCATTTTTATGATAAACAATCAAGAGGAAAGGATAAATTTGAGAATAGGCTCATACTTTACTTGTGTTGGGAAAAATTATCTGAATATACTTATACCAGATTGGGAAAATGAACTTATACCAGATTGGGAAAATGAACTTATACCAATACAAGGGGTCAAATTTAGAAGTTGAATTAAAATCATCAAGCCCCTTAGAATTATTTATTTGAAATTGATTTTCCCACATCCATCTCAATGTATAAGACTAAAAGTAGAGTTTGTAGTAATAGAAAACTATACCATTAACCACTTCATGCTTGGAAATAATTACTTATCAATTTATGGCATAGATATCTCAAACCAAAAATTTAGGTGTTTTACCATAATAGATAATAAGACAAAAATGTGGTTTTTAAATGATAAGAAAAAAATTACTGTCAAAAAAAATGAAGATTCAATCTCAAACAAGCATTTATTCATAATTGAAAAGTTGAAGGAGGAATAATTCAATGAATAATTAACAGAATAAATGAAATAAAAGTTAATTTGTCTCCTGTATAAATTCAAAAATTCCTTTTCAACTGATGAAAAACCATTAGTATCTATAATTGGACATGAATTAGACATTATAATAAATGTGGAAAAGTCTTATCAAGCCTTTCTGAGAAGAAAAGCTTATTCAGACAACCTAAGAGCTAGAGAAGCCTTGGAGGTCCAAATTAAACAATTAATGGACCTAGGGGTCTTGAAGGAAGTAGTACATAATAAACAGGTAGAGGTAACTAAAAATGTTATTATAACATGGCAAAATGTTAAATAAAGGATGGCAGGGTATTTTAAAGCTTTGAATACCTACACCACCCCTGACAGATATCCAATAACTAAGATCCATGTGACATTAACACATCTCCAAAAGGATAAATATATCACATCCATGGATTCCATTGAAGGTTTTCACCAAAATTTATAAACAGACAATGCAAGAAGAATTACTAAAAATAATAATCCACTGTGGTATAAATGAATACCTGAGAATGCCATTTGGTATGAAAATTGACCTTTCCCATTATCAAAGAATGAGGAATACCATATTCTCTACAGAATTTCCAGAGAAAAATGGCTAATCATATATATTGAGGACTTAATAGATTTTTCAGAAACTTGGAAAAATTTCTTAAAAATACTATAGATATTCTTATTTAAAATTTTTAAATTCAATATGAAGATATCCTTTTAAAAATGTCACTTTTCATATATTGAACTAAAAGCACTTGTACATGTAGTATCTGTACTAATCCTTGGCGTTTATAAAAATGAATTATCAGAGAAGTACTATTGAAACCAATATAATAAGCTGAGAAAGAAATGATATTATGGATACTACAGAAAGCATATAAAGGAATCTGAAAAAAAATCAAAATCCCTTTAGAAGCATTGTGACCAACAAACAGTCTATTATATGACCAAAGAAATGTTTAAAAAATATGAGGAACTAAATATATCCCTCACCAATTCCCCTTTTCTATTAATTCCATATTGTATTTTACCTTTCAAATTGTAAATTGATTCTTGTGGAGAAGAATTATGTGCTTTACTAGGCCAGACACAAATCATAAATTCAAAACATGTTGAAGGAAAAATTTGATTCATCTCTGGACAAATTAAATCAATTTAATCCAGATATGGATTAGTTAAAATGGACTGCCTTTTTTAGTATAGGATCTATAGAAACTACACTATTACCTTGATGGGAAAGTCTTTGATTTTATTACAGACTTTAATTCTGTAAAATCATTACTAAAAATGAGGACACCAAATATACAAATTTTAAGATGAAAAATTGCTATCTAAGATTATAGAGGAAATATTACTATATTACACATTTCTGGAAATATTAATAAAGATTAAAATTTCCTCAGTAGATGTTACCCATTAAATATACCTTAAAATCAAGCATGGGTGCTATAGGAAGCAGAAAATAATATATAAGGAATATGTGTCACAGAAATCACAACAGAATTCTTTGACCAAGTCAGAGATAGCTTTGAAGTTGACACAAACTGTAATTTTTTACTCCAACTCTTAATGAAAAACTATAAATATCCATCATTATCTTCCAAATTAGATGAAGCATGGAAAAAATCTTATGATAAAGGTATATTTCACCTTATTTTTGAAATTCTTAATAATATAGCTAAGCATAAATTTGTTATGACTCTAAAAGACAGAGTTTTAATGAACACTATACTACATTGATGCAATGATATTTTTGCATCTTCAAACCTCTTGGAAGACATGGCACTAAAAAGAGTCAAAACTTATTCTTGGTGGCCAAATTTGAGAAAATATGTTTCAGAATACTTTCAAAATTCTTACAGATGTCAAAAATAAGAAATAGATACAGATAATAAATTTGGAATGATGATTCAAATCCAAGAACCAAAAACCCTATGTGAAATATTTCATATGGACTGTGTAGCAGCACTATCCCCAGGAGGAGATAGGAATTTTAATGATTGCCTAGTGTTAGTAGATAGATATAGTAAACACCCTAAATTCACTTCATCTTCATGGACAAATATTGATAACCTTTTTGGAACAAAATTATCATTATTAGCAGCTTATATCCCTCAAGCTGATGGGCTATCAGAAAGAATGATTCAGAAACTAGAAGATATGATAAGAAGATTCTATTCTTATAGACTATGCTTCAAAGAATCTGATGGTTTTATCCATTATTGATGTACCCTAATACCAGATATTGAGCTGGAATATAAGAAATTAATTCCCTAATGAACTTGGAAATCTCCAGAAATGTTAGAAGAAGGATTTCATCAAACACAACCCTATGAAACTATAAAGAAAGACTTAGCTGATATTCACTCAACAGTAAGTAGCTTTAAAACAATTCTTGAGAAAGCAAGACATCACATAAGCAAATGTATACAAAATTCTTCTCAATATGCAAAAGAAAGGTGGAAAAAAAGTTACAGACTACCAAATTTTTAAATTGGAGACCTAGTTCTAGTATTAAATTTAAATATTAATAACATTGAAGCAACAAAGAAATCAAAAGATTCTTTGTAAGGAACTTCTACAATCAAAGCCCTACATGGACCTAATGCTATGCAAATAGAGTTAACATGTAAGGTTTGACTATGAAACAATAAGTAAAGATTACTAAGATTTTACTTATTGTACTATGAATGTCCTTATAAATCAAATAAATAAGATAAAAATAATTATAATAAGAAATATTTATTATAATTATGGCATAAAATAATTATATTATTAAATAAATATAATAATGTAATTTATATTATAAAAAAATAATATATAAAATAAATATATTAATATAAGATAATTAATATATTTAAAAGCACTTTATTATTGTTACCAAAAACTAATAAAGGCATAAAAAACTGTTTTTTCATTAATAAAAACCAATTAATAACAATAATATTACTAATGTTAAAGTTATAAATTAATATAAATACTATTTATATTAATTATAGAATTATTAAAGTAATAATAGAGAAAAGTTATTATAGTAAGAGAAATGACCTACTTTTAATGCTTAATATAATAATTTTGAATAATTTTACGCCTATAAATGTAAATACAACTTATTTAAATTGTAGTTACAATAAAATTTAAGAGAAATTACAAATTTTCTTGATTTTACGTGGAATTGAGGTTTTTTAAGTGAAATTTAAACAAAACAATTAAATAATTGCAGTAATCGCATCAAAGATGAAGATTATTATAAGATTACCTTTGGTCTTTAATAATATAAAAGTTTTATATATAAAGAATAAGGAAATTACCTTTTTATTTAATAATTTAATGTTTTGTAAGCGTCTGAGGGGGAAATAGAGTAAAAAGAGCTCTATTTATATTAAATTCCTTCCTCCTAGAGTCCAACAGGCTTCTAGTAGACGTGCACTGATCATATCCACTGGAATTTATCAATATTTTAAGGTTTGGTGATGATTACATCATGATCAAACCATCTTATCTCACTATTACACCCTTATTTAGAGTTATCACTATAACTCTAAGTTTAGATGACTTCAAGGCTTGGAAGAACCCCAAAATTCGTGGATTTTATTAGTTTTAATCATAAACTAACAGTATTCACCAATTTTATCACTCATATGACTGTTAAACTTAATTTAAGGTTACAGTGAGTGATCATAAATGATCAAATTAAGCTCAAGCTTTGATCCTTAATAACTTTTAGGTTTTACACGCTACAGAAATTCAGGGAGTGAATTCTAATAGCTTCGCATAACCTCATTATGCTTCCAAGAGCATTTCATTACATCCACAAAACTCTATTTTTGATGATTTTTCTTGTAACTCATCTTTTCTGTTGAAATTTAATATTTTAAACTTCAAACCATGATTTCAAGGGGTTATACCCTGAATTTTATAATAAAAATTGCGTCATTCTTCACAAATGAACTAGTAGAATCTGACTGTCCACTTATTTTTAAGTTTGGACCACTTTCACAACAAAGTGGTCAACAGCTCTATTGATTTTAATCAATAATCTCTTACAGTTTTTAACCTTGTTTATAACCTGTGAAATAAAGTTCATTTCTGTATTCCTACAGAAATTACGTGATGAATTTATTTTTGGTTCATCACTCTATCATGCATATTTCAAAATATATTAGCTAAAATCCTTGAATATATGCGTTGACCAAAAAAGTGCATATATTCAGCTTAACTCCTTAAGTATTGACTTTGAATATTAGCTTCTTAATTGTTTTATATGTGGAGGTGTATTTATACTCCAATGGTACCATTTATTTCACATGTTGTTTCATTGGTATTTGAAATAATTAAGGATTTATGTTTTTTATAAGGTATTATTACTTATAACTCATTAAATATTGACTTTACAGATATGCCATAAAAATGGTATATGTGTATTTTACCATGGGGAATGCAATGGAATAATTTATCTCACATTTTTATTCATTGGGCTTTAAGTTAAACCAAATTTTATGCCAATTTATGGCATTTTTGTAGTTTTAAGGTAATTATTTTAAATATTTCTTGTAACCTTTTTGGGTATGTGCTCATATCTCAAAGGTTCACATAGCAGTTGATCTAATGAATAAACAAAAAACACTTACTATAAGCTTGATAAAACCTTACATTTCAAATTATGAGGAATTATTTCCACTGAGAAACACACTACCACTTCAAATTCCCCCTCTAGAAGAAGGAGAAGAGAATAAAATAATAAAATTCCTTGAAGGAAGAAGAAAAAGGAACAAAAAAGAAATAGAATACCTTGTGAGGTATAGAAAAACAGCTCAATAAGAGAAAGGGATACTTTCTAAGGATATAACTAATGCTGAAATTGTTTTGAGAAGGTTCAGGCAGGTAAAAAGACCAAGAGAACAAAAAAAATTTAAGAATTATTGATTTTCAACATTAAAAAAGTCTATTCAAGCAGTAGGAAAGCGGATGATACCCTAAAAAACTATGTCATATTGTAGTAAAATCTTTTTTGGTAGTATGGAATGTGATCCTTTAAGATATGACCACATATCCAAGATTTTAAGAAGCAAATTATAAAAAATATTTTCATAATAAAATTTACAACTTAATTACTAAAATTCCATTAAAATAAATATAAATTCCATAAAAACAATGAATTGTTTATTATCTCAGAACCTAATGAATAAACATGAGAATGAAATGATATCAATTTATTACCCATCTAAAAGTTCATATGTGACTCTTTCAACACATATCTGTAAACCCAATACTTACAGAGATACCTGGATATATGCACTTTTATTATCAATGCATATATTGATGGCTTTTAGCTCATAAAATTTGAAATAAACATGATAAAGATATGATACAGAATTAAATTTATTACAAAATAGCTGTAAAAATTGTAAGATGTGACTATGAAGCTGATGATAATATTACTATTAATCAACAGTACTATGTCTGTTCTTATGAAATATAATAATAAAATATTATTATAACCACAATTAAATAATTAAAGAATTATTTCTTTCACGTTTTAAGCACTACTAGTGATTTTAACAGTGTGTAAGTAATTGTCTACAAGAATCAATTACAAGAAGAATTTAATAATAAATAATTCTTTTATTAAAATAATAAAATTATTTTTTGCAAGAATAATTATAATGATAATTCTTGAAGAAAACTATTTTTAGAGAAAAACTTTAAGAATTAAAGATAAATCACTCACTAATATTCCAAAGAGCTTATTGAAAGATAAGATAGAGAGATTTGACGTAGAATTGTGGATTTAGAGGATCAAAATAGATTTATAAATGTATTACAACAATATATAGTTGATTTCTATGATTTCACGTCTTTCTTATTGATTCTGAAAGAATAAAATACTTAAGAAAAGTTTTAACTAATACTTACTTGTTGGTAATACTGATATAAATGATTTAATAAGATGATGATGATGTGGAAAAAACAGCAAGAAGAGGCTTCTTTTAAGTCAACAACAGCTCACAGAGGCGTGCCATGGAGCAAACTGAAAAACCAGTGAGTGAGAAAACAATAAACCTTTTCGGATTAATGATTGCATCATCTGTTGTCACGTAAGATTATCATAATTACTTAATTGATGCTTTTACGTGACTACCAACCCCAATATGGTTAAGAATAAAAGGAGTAACATCTGTAAATCTTCTTTTATTCCAAAATAATCATTGATTTCTCAAAGTTATCAATATTATTGCCAATTTCATCACAGGTTTTAATTACTGTGAAATTTTGAAGATTCAGTGTTTCACGTAGAATGATCAAAAATGGACTGTAAGTAAAGATTTTAATTTTACTAGTAAAACTTTAATTCTTTTTGGTTGTACCATAGATAATACAGTTCTCCATTGGTCCTGAAAGTTTCAGAAGGATTAATTAAGAATTGTATTTTGAGTGAATTTTTGAAGTTTTTACCTCATTTCTACGTAGAATTGCAAATATCAGTGTTTCACTGGTTGCTATGAGGTAAATCAATGGATACAAGTCCAAAAAGGGTTTTAATTACTCTTTTGGGGTTTATCCATGGAAATTCATTAAGAATTGACGTGGTTACAGGAGTCTAAGTAGCTCTTTACCTCCTTGGCACATCAAAATAGCAGGTTATTTGCTATTTTCTTAAGATTTACAGTAGTTGTGACATGGTAACCAAGTTCCCAAAGAGGTTTAGTTTACCAATCGGGTCAATATCAGCCATGGAACCAAGCTTTGGAGCTATCCACGCCTCTGAGTCCTCAGAAGTTGGGTACCCTGGCTCTCTTTGATGTCTTTTGTCCCCCTTGCCTATTTTTTACGTCAAAATAGTAATTTAAGCTTAAAGTGAGATATCCACTATGGGTGTACCAAAAGTCCATGTAAGAATACCATGATATTAAGTGCTCAAAACATGCATAACACTATTCTTAGTGTATATGTAACATGGGATTTCTCACTTTCCCATTATTTTGGCATGAAATTAAGAAAAACAAAAATTTTCACGGATCTTTTATGTGGTATTGATGATGTGGTATTGAAGTATTTTCCATTTTACCACCTCAAAGAGTTAATTTGAGCTTATTCACTCTATGGAGCTACCCTAGGTGAATTTTTGTGTAGAATCCAAATCTGGCCTTAAATCCATGGATTTACTTACTCAATAAAAAGTTATTCATCTTTTCTGAAATCAAAAATGATGAATTTTGAATATATGCATGATTTATGAGTTATGTATAATTCAAAATTTCTTTTCAAGATAATTGTGGCCTAATTGGGTATGTAAAATATACCTCAAGGCTCACATTCCCTCCCACCAAAAAATAAAATTGTACTACAATTTTATTAGTGATAAAAGAATAAGGCCCCAAAGGGGGTTAATGTCCACTGTCCAACCTCTTTACATTAATCAGATCAAGTAATTTAAAGCACATTTATAGACATATTCAGGCTTGTAGCCTTCTTTCATGTCTAAATCTTCTTAAGAGTTTATCTGAGTCAGGTATTTCTGATTCTTCCATCCATTCATCTTCATGTACTACATTTCTATATCTGACAAGATATTCTCTTTGATTTTTACCCCTAAGTCTCCTTTCTTTAATGACTTTCTTTATCTTTTTATCTTCATTCTGTTCCACAGGTGGTACAGTTAAAGGAGTTGGGTTTCTTAAAGGAAACAATTCTTTGTCAGCTGGTTGATAAGGCTTTATCAAGCTGACTGGAAAGGTGGGGTGTTTATTTTCCAATTCACCACTCAATTCCACTTGAACTGCATCGGTTCCATGTAAAGCAACAATAACAAAAGGTCCTACATAAGAATATTTAAGTTTCTTTGGGCCTTTGATATTATTAAAATTCAAGGTTGAAACTAAAACTAAGTCCCCTACTTTGAAGTCTGGTACTTTATGACTCTTGTCCCACTTCTGTTTTGCATAATCAAAAGCATCATCCATACTTTGTTTTGCGTGGTGTTTTACTTTATCAAGCATTATCTTGAAGCTGGAAGCTGTAGGATGAATGTCAATCAAGTCTTTCCTCAGTGTGTCTGCTGGGAGTCTTGGATTCCATCCTTTTTCTAACATAGCAGGAGTTTGCCCTGTGGAAGAATGGACTGATGTCTTGTATGCCAATTCTAGTGCAGGTATCAGAGTGCACCAGTCATGGGTAAAGCCATCTGAGTCTTTTAATTCTAATCCATAAGCACAGAATCTCCTGATCATGTCTTCTAAAGTCTGAATCATCCTCTCTGCTAGCCCATCTGTTTGAGGGTGATATGCTGTAGAGAATGATAACTTAGTCCCAAACAATCTATGAAGATTGGTCCAAAGTGCAGATGTGAATTTGGGATCTCTGTCACTTATGATATTCTTAAATAATCCTGTATGAGAAATAACTCTACTCCATAAAAGAAGAGCTGTATCCATAGCAGTGTCATCTTTATGACATGGTAAGAATATGGGATTTTTGCTATATCTGTCTACAATGACTAAACAAGCATTATAACTTCTGTCACCACTTGGAGGGAGTGCTGTGACCCAATCTATGTGAACAACTTCCCAAGGGGATTTTGGCTCTTGAATATGGATCATTAATCCAAATTTCTTGCCTGTACTCCTGTTTGCTTTTTGGCATCTGTCACAGGTATGGCAATATTCAATGGTTTCTTTTCTCCAAGATGGCCACCATGCACAGTTCTTCACTTTTTCAAGCGTTCTGTCTTCTGACAGGTGTCCAGAGTAGATACTATCATGACATTAATGAAGAATGGTATTGATAAGTAATCTACTGCACAATGTCATAACACAAGAATGTTTTGTTCTGTGGTAAATGATTCCATCAAATAAGTGAAATCTTCCTTCAGAATAGGAATTTTTCCAAACTTCATCAAGTGCATTAACTAAAGGTGTATCTTTGCAGTCTTTATCTAATAAAGAAGTCAAGATATGGCAATTCTTGTCTTGTTTATAAGATTCTCTGACCTCCTCAAAGAATTCAGTTCCAATATCAGCTATGTTAATTCCTTCAATTGGAATCTGTGGTTCAGCTTCCAAAGGTACATAAGCTGGGTTATCAGGAGTGTTGGCTAAAGCCCATCTACTAAGTCCATCAGCATTCTTGTGAATGTTTCCTGCTTTATGAACTATAGTCATGTTTCCTCTATATTCTTGAATAGCTATTTGCCATCTCAACATATGTCTGTTGGGAGTTTTCATGTTAAGAAGTGATTTTACTGCATTACAGTCAGTTATCACTTCAAAAACACTGCCATCAAGGTAATAGTGTAATTTCTCAAGTGCCCATACCAAACATATGCACTCCATTTGGCTTTCACCATATCTGGCTTCTGTTGGTTTGATTTGCCTTGAGATATAACAAACTGGTCCTTCTGTAGGTTTGTCATCAATAATTTGGACTTGATGTAGGGCTGCCCCTAATCCATCTCCACATGCATCAATGTACAACTTAAAAGGAATATTCCAGTCAGGCATGAGGAGTAAAGGTGCTTCTGTAAGGGCTTTCTTTATCTTCTCATAAGCTTTAATTCTCTCCTGTGTCATCTCAAATACAGTTTGCTGATCACAGATTCTATAGAGTGATTTGGCTAGAATTGCAAAGTCTTTTAAATGTTTCCTATAGTAACTAGCAAATCCAAGGAAAGACATCATTTCTTTTTTATTCTGGGGTATTGGCTTAAGTAGTACTGCTGCCACTTTATTTTTGTCAATACCCAAGCTTAAACCAGAAACAAAATGTCCTAATGCTTTAAGTTCTTCAAACCCAAAGTTGCATTTCTTAAGTGAAATTTTCATATTCACTTCTGCAACTTTGTGAAGTACTTTTGCAAGTCTTTCAAGGTGCAAAGACCATGAGTCAGAACATATGATAATATCATCAATATAAGTTATAAGCCATCCTTCAGACAATTCTGTGGGGAAGATGGTATTCATCATTCTTTGATAATGAGATGGAGCATTTTTAATTCCAAATGGCATTCTAAGATACTCAAAAATACCACAGTGAGTGATGATTCTAAGTAATTTCTTAGCTTTAGGTGTCAAAACATTTTGATTGAAGCCTTTTAATGCATCCATTGATGTTATATACTTGGCCTTAGACAATTGAGTCAAGGTTTCTTGGATTCTAGGGATTGGATACCTATCTGGAACTGTGTAGGTATTCAAAGCTCTAAAATCTCCAACCATTCTTGACTTATCATTATGCCAAGCAATGATAACAGGTGTTGTCACTTCAACCTCCTCATTATGGCCTACTTTCCTTAGTATACCAAGTTGAATTAACTCTTGGATATGTTTCTCCAAGGCTTCTCTAGCTCTGGGACTGGCTGGATAAGCTGGTCTTCTAAGTACAGGGGGATATGGTCTGTCAATATTAAGGGTAATATCAACTTCATGTCCTCTTATAGCACCTAATGGTTCATTATCAGAGGCAAATGCAGTATTGTATGTGTATAACACGTCAATAAGTTCATTCCTCATTTTTGGTGACAAAGATGGATTAATCTGTGCTTCAACAAGTTGATTAGACACAAGTTTATCTTTATAAGTATCTTTGACAGAAGATACCACAGATATTTGTTTTGGCATATTGGAAAAGGCAAATTTTTGTCTTTTGTTATCCCCAATTGTGAAATATCTGTCTTTATGGTTATTGATGTCAATACCATAGATATTCAAGTAATCATTTCCAAGAATGATGTGCTGAGATGTGCAATTATCCATTACAACAATCTCAGTTTTCATCCTTACACTTCCTGCTGGGTGTGGGAATACAAGATTAGTATCTAATATACCCAAGTGGTACATATTGTTACTGGTACTACTAAATTTTACACCTTCTATTGGTAATAGATGGTTCTTCCATCCAGGAAGTATAATTTGGAGATAATCTTTTCCCACACAAGTGCAAAATGCCCCTGTATCCAAATTTACTTTGGCTTCAATATCACTCATCAAAACTGATGTGATACAAGATGCTCCAGCAGTATAACCCTTTGCTCTAGCAGGTTTTGTTTTACACATTCTGGCATCTTGGATATTGGTCAGGTTGCAGCAATCCTCACTGTACTGTGGCAAGTGGGTATGGACTTCTGTGACTTCAAAGAAAGCTGTGATGTTTTCAATGGGATAGTACTCTACTGGTGTATCTTCAGAGACTGCAGAATCTTGATCAGACTCTTCTTTCTCTTCAGTACACTGAATTTCTTCAATGACTTGAACTTCATTGATTTTTGTCTTTTTTGTGCAAGTGTTGGCTAAATGTGAAGTGCTTCCACATTTATGACACTTTAAGACAGGTTTTTCTGGTCTCTTATCCTCTCTGGGAATCTTAGAGGTCATCTTGGATTCTGTTGGGATTTTAGACCAAGTTTTACCAATTCTTGTTCTGGTAATGATATCTTCCATAGCATTAATGTAGTCTTCTGTTGAACAGGGTTCTACACATCTGCTTTTGATAGCATGTTTTAATTCTCCTCCACACTTTCTTAATATTTTCATATTAATCATAGTGTCAGACATATCTGGTTGTAAAGCAGATAATCTGTCTTTTTGTTTGAAAAACCAAGTAAGTGGTTTATCTTTCTCTGAGTTAAAAATGGCACTCTCAAAGGCATTTTCTATCTTAAACCTCCAAGAATTGTTGGCCCACTTTGAAATCATTTCAGATTTCCACCAAGACCAATCATGTTTACCATGATCAATCCTCATTTTGTAATACCATTTCTTTGCAGTTCTGGTAAACAGACAGTGTAATTTTCCCACTATGATTTCATCAGGTATATTAAAGTCTTCTTGCAACATATCAATAGTCCTGATGAATTCCATATGGTTGTATTCTCCTTCACCAGAGAATGTTGGCCATTCTTCTATTTTGGGAATATCTCTTGCAGAGTAGGCATTTTCTCCCAAGAATGGGGTGAGACTTTCTTTAACAGATAGTCTTTCTTCAGTTAAAGGCGTAGGATGTCTTGGCATATGTGGTTCATGATTCTTATGAATTTGTTCCACACTTGCAATTATTTCATTCTTCAACTTCTGCCTTTCACTGTCACTTTTTGCTAAGTGTATAGCAAATTGATTGGTATTCTCAACTATCTTCAAGACATGGTCTTGCAGAGTCTTAAGTTGACCATTCATTTTAAAAATGGAAAGATCTTCCATCTCCTCATGCTGAACTTGGCACATGTTTTCAATTCTTATTCAAGAATTGGTAATTGAGTCAAGTTTGACATTTGTCACTTGGTGAAATTCAATGTATTTCTTGTCATTTTTCTTTAATTCAACTATATCTGATGCAATTTTAGTTAACTTGCCATCAAGATTACCAATTTCTACATTAATACTAGTCTGTACACCAATTATTTCCGTGGAAAGCTTCTGTTCATCCTTTCCTGCTCTTTGGCTGTGAATTCCATTAGAGTCCTGGCCATATTGAAGACACTGTCCACGGCTGAAGGCTCTAATTTGGGGATCCTGTACCCTTGTGGGTAAGGTCTGTGCCAATTGGCTTTGCCTTTTCCTTTGCCTTGATGGTTTTTGGGACCTTTCTGCTTCTTCTGAGGTCCCTTGGGCTTGTCCTTGGACACTTCTGGAGCTGGTTTGGAGCTGGTAGACGCCACTGGTGCCTCTGTCTCCAAGGCTGGAGTCATTTCCAACTCTTTCTTCTGGTCTATGGATAAAAGACTTTGGTTCTTCAACTAATTCTTTATCTTTTTGACCTTGTCTTTGCAAGACAGGGGGCTCCATCCTCCTAAGAGTTCTATGGTCTTCTCCTGACCCAGAAAGCTCTTGATGTGTAAGTAGGAGTTCATGGCCCCCTGCCAAAGGCTTGGGCATATTTCCCACTCCTCTTCCTTGGCTGCTCTGAACCAATTTTTGTATTGGCATTGATATATTTCTATTGCTGCCACTTGAAAATGGTTCAGCCCTGGAAATAATATCATGAATTAGTTCAGGCTCAGAATTCACGTCAAAATCTGTTGGTACAGACCTTGGGGAATGGGGGGCAACTCTGGCATCCTCCAGATGTGTCTTTCTTGTGGAAGATTTGGCACTTCTGGATTTGGTCTTGCCTCTTCCTTGTCCACATCCATCTGGTTGGACTGAATAGTTGCTTCCATTTCTGGTATGCACCACTTTCACGTCAATTTAAAGATAAAAAGTGAAAATATAAGATAAAATACACACCTTTTGGTGGTAATTTAGCTTTTTCTGAGTTAAATAAGGTGCCTCTTTTAGCAATTTGCACCTCAATACTTTCTTCAGATTCTGCTTCTTAAGATTCAGGACTATTGATGTATCTTTTACTGAGTCTGTTGCCAGCTGCACAGTATTTGATTAAAGACACTTAAAGAGAAAATATGATAAAAGAAATTATTTTTATGATTTAAGATATTTTAAAAGATTTTTTATAAGTTTTGTCATTTTTTTGATATTAAAAAAAAATATTCTTTTCAAAGAAAAAGGTATTAAAATTTAAGAATTTGAATAAAAAATTAAGTCAGAGTAACTCAAAGAATAATTTTATAAGTTTTTGGATGTGAAAAAGCTACGTGTAAAAACAGTACAAAATTAAACCAAATTCCTCAATGAAATAAGATTTTAAGACAATTTCAAAAATAAAAATAATTTTTCCTTAAATTGGAGAAAAAAAAAATATTAAATTAATATATTTTAGAACTTAAAAATGTATTAATTAAGGGTAAAAGGTTCAAAAAAACATGCCCAGGCCCCCAAATGTAAGATGTGACTATGAAACTGATGATAATATTACTATTAATCAACAGTACTATGTCTGTTCTTATGAAATATAATAATAAAATATTATTATAACCACAATTAAATGATTAAAGAATTATTTCTTTCATGTGTTAAGCACTACTAGTGATTTTAACAGTGAGTAAGTAATTTTCTACAAGAATCAATTACAAGAAGAATTTAATAATAAATACTTCTTTTATTAAAATAATAAAATTATTTTAATATATAATTATCTTTTGCAAGAATAATTATAATGATAATTCTTGAAGAAAACTATTTTTAGAGAAAAACTTTAAGAATTAAAGATAAATCACTCACTAATATTCCAAAGAGCTTATTGAAAGATAAGATAGAGAGATTTGACGTAGAATTGTGGATTTAGAGGATCAAAATAGATTTATAAATGTATTACAACAATATATAGTTGATTTCTATGATTTCACGTCTTTCTGATTGATTCTGAAAGAATAAAACACTTAAGAAAAGTTTTAACTAATACTTACTTGTTGGTAATACTGATATAAATGATTTAATAAGATGATGATTATGTGGAAAAAACAGCAAGAAGAGGCTTCTTTTAAGTCAACAACAGCTCACAGAGGCGTGCCATGGAGCAAACTGAAAAACCAGTGAGTGAGAAAACAATAAACCCTTTTGGATTAATGATTGCATCATCTGTTGTCACGTAAGATTATCATAATTACTTAATTGATGCTTTTACGTGACTACCAACCCCAATATGGTTAAGAATAAAAGGATTAACATCTGTAAATCTTCTTTTATTCCAAAATAATCATTTATTTCTCAAAGTTATCAATGTTATTGCCAATTCCATCACAGGTTTTAATTACTGTGAAATTTTGAAGATTCAGTGTTTCATGTAGAATGATCAAAAATGGACTGTAAGTAAAACTTTGAATTTTACTAGTAAAACTGTAATTGTTTTTGGTTGTATCATAGATAATACAGTTCTCCATTGGTCCTGAAAGTTTCATAAGTATTAATTAAGAATTGTATTTTTAATGAATTTTTGAAGTTTTTACCTCATTTCTACGTAGAATTGCAAATATCAGTGTTTCACTGGTTGCTATGAGGTAAATCAATGGATACAAGTCCAAAAAGGGTTTTAATTACTCTTTTGGGGTTTATCCATGGAAATTCATTAAGAATTGACGTGGTTACAGGAGTCTAAGTAGCTCTTTACCTCCTTGGCACGTCAAAATAGCAGGTTATTTGCTATTTTCTTAAGATTTACAGTAGTTGTGACATGGTAACCAAGTTCCCAAAGAGGTTTAGTTTACCAATTGGGTCAAGATCAGCCATGGAACCAAGCTTTGGAGCTATCCACGCCTCTGAGTCCTCAGAAGTTGGGTACCCTGGCTCTCTTTGATGTCTTTTGTCCCCCTTGCCTATTTTTTACGTCAAAATAGTAGTTTAAGCTTAAAGTGAGATATCCACTATGGGTGTACCAAAAGTCCATGTAAGAATACCATGATATTAAGTGCTCAAAACATGCATAACACTATTCTTAGTGTATATGTAACATGTGATTTCTCACTTTCCCATTATTTTGGCGTAAAATTAAGAAAAACAAAAATTTTCACGGATCTTTTATATGGTATTGATGATGTGGTATTGAAGTATTTTCCATTTTACCACCTCAAAGAGTTAATTTGAGCTTATTCACTCTATGGAGCTACCCTAGGTGAATTTTTGTGTAGAATCCAAATCTGGCCTTAAATCCATGGATTTACTTACTCAATAAAAAGTTATTCATCTTTTCTGAAATCAAAAATGATGAATTTTGAATATATGCATGATTTATGAGTTATGTATAATTCAAAATTTCTTTTCAAGATAATTGTGGCCTAATTGGGTATGTAAAATATACCTCAAGGCTCACAAAAATACAGTTCCAAACTATATTTGACAAGTTATAAACAGATTTATGAATAATGAAGACAAATTAATCAAAGATAGCAATAGAAGTTAACCACTCAAAACCAAAATTACAACAAATGGAATATTTTGACTTCAATAGTTCATATGTGAAGAATGAAATAATTTTTGTTGTGATATTCAATGTATAACCCTATTAAATCATTGTTAAAAATTTTAAATAGTAAATTTTAACAAAAAAGATAACTCACAAAAAAATCATCAGAAATATATTCTTAATGATTTAATGAAATTCTGTTGGAAAATTAGTAAGAAAATTCCAATATATTAGAATTAACCCTCTGAATTTTAGTTGAATCAAAAACTTAAAAATTATCAATGATTAAATTTAAATCATAAAATGTAACATTTTTGACCTTTAACTGTAATCTTAATTTAATTTTAACAGTTGAATAAGGGATAAAATTGGTTGATATTGATATTTTATGAGTATAACTACCTTAATCTACAAAATAAAATTATTTTCTAAGCCTATGATTTCAACAAATAAAAGTTATAGTGAGAACTTTAAAACATGGCACAATAATGAGATAAAAATGTTTAATAATGATGTAACCATAACTAAAACTTGAAACATTATCAGTTCTAGCAGATAGAACTATTGAATGTGTTCTATGAGGTATCTGGTCACTAGAAGGAAGGATCTTTACTATATAAAGACCCCTCCTTCCTCTGTTTCTCCCTCAGATGCATCAGATCCAATAAAAGATTCAATATACAGATAAAACACTTTTTTCTTTCAAATACAACTCTTATATTGTAAAAGAATAAAGTTATAACTTTTATCAATCAACCAACTTTTAGTGATTTTATTAATTTTTCTTTATTATTTGTTAACTTCTCTTAAACTCTCTAAATCCACATAAAAATAGTAAAACTTGTATTTCTCTCTTCTTTTTATTGTAACTAAATTCCAAATAAGCTTTAATAACCTCTTTAGGTGTAAAATAATTCAAAATTATTATGTTAAGCGTCAAAATTAGATTATTTTTATCCTATTATAATATTTCTCTCTTAAATTCTCTCCGAAATCATCTTTTCTCAATATAAATAGTATTTATATTGATTTATAACGTTAACATTAATAATTTTTTAGTTCTAAATTGTTATTTATAATTAAATGACAATTTTTTATGCAGTTATTATTTATTGGTAAAAATAACAATTAGTAATAATATATCAAATAATAAATTCTTGATAGATTTATTTTATTATATTCTTTTCATAATATAATTCATTATTTCTATTTTCTATAAATAATATAATAATTTGATGCCATATTTTAATTATTTTAATTATTATTATTCATCATTATTAGGGAATTCAGAGTACAATAAGCAAAATATTAGTAATTTTTACTTATTGTTTTATATTCAAACCTTTCAGTCTAGTGCTCAAACTTGCCTTAAGGGCCATGCCAAAATTCTAGCCTCCAAATCTCCACACTCTTAAACTTCCATCCATTACTCACCAACAACTTTTTTGATTTTTTACACTATATTTCATAAGGTAGTGATTATCTCAATACCAAACCATCTTGATCATATTGATTTCATTTATGAACTTCAAATGTAGAGATTTTGGCAGAGGATTTTTTTCCAAACCCAGACTATCTGATTTATTGGGGCTTGGTGTCTGAAATGACTATTTCTCATGACAAAATTGTTGCCCAAATCAGCAATTCATTCAAGCCAAAGAAAGGGAATTTGTGAAAAGGACTGAATGCCCCTAATTGTTTTTTATGAATATTTTTATACTTAAATATTAAATTTAAGAATACTTTCTTTCATTTTCATTTTGTATTAAAGAGAAATCTTGATTGAAAAAAATCAAATAAAATGAAAGTATGGAGTTCTTTTTATATCAAAAAGAGAAGGCACCTTTTCAATATACATTTTCATAAAACATATTGTTTTAAGTTCTGAATTGAGAGCTTATATTAATTGATCCCAGGTCTTGAGTATGATCCTTGTAAGAACTTGACTGAATTACAGAAAGTCAGGCTACAGCCTCTCAGCCTTTCATCGAATCCAATTGGGTTATGGAAATTGGAGGGAGGTATTAATAAGCTAAGTACATGATGGCTGCGCCACAAACTGGGCAGGAGTATAATCTTCTTAAGTTTCCGATCTTAATTCTTTAAAAAAATGCACCCCAAAAAACTACAATCATCAGCTAATCAAATCAAGAATAATGTCTGGTCGAGGGATTCTTTGAGACGTTTTCGCATACTACTGAATTTAAGGCTTTATTGTATAATTCAGTTCAGTAGTTACTGTAGTAACGATAAAGCTCAAAAGTTGAGCTCACACGCTTGGCACTAGCAGCTGCTTTAGCTTGCTTTTTAACACCGAAGAAGACACAGTTTCTGGCTCTTATCTTAACGTGATGCTTTTCCGTCGGAGATATTTTGCACCGTCGAGGTGGAAGTTAAATAAAATGATTGCTTCTGCCATACGTTGCTTTGGAAATACAGCACTCTAAGGCACTATGGCTTGTGATATTTTTGTGCCATGAGTTACCGACTTGAGAAGTTTTTTCGCTGCCTTACTCATCTTCAGGACGATCCCAGGATTGCGGATAGAACCTCAGGTGCATGCACCCTGCTACGAAGCCTCAATTGCCCCCGGTCGTTCCGCTCCATCCAGGCGCACAATCCAGTCATCGAACTGGAGCCAGGAGGTGTGTTGGTGTTGAAGATGCTAGTTTAGTTTGGCCTTGGATTTAAAATAACGTGGTGGAGCTCCGTTCTAAATTTTCCTGTACACGCCACTTGAGGCAGTCTCTTCCATTAAGCACGCACTGACGCAAGCTTCGATCGCAAAATCTGAACAAGCCTTTGGCAGCCTCACCCTTTTCTGTGGACTAGTTTCTCTTGATAGATTGTGTGGACAGAGTCGACAGACTGCCATCGAGAGACTCCTTCCTGCTACTACCAGACCAGTACTGTACTGTATAGTCCCTAGGGTGCTATTATTGTTGCTCCACCGCGAAAAGGCAGCCCCTCCTCTTTTGACAGCTTGTGAGATTATTCTGCTCATTCTCGTTCGCTACAAGAACGTTCTTTGATAGCTTTAACAGCTCGGGCCAAAAAAGGAATCGGAATCACCTTCGTGCTATGCTTAGTCCTCAAAGTCTTTGTAACAAATCATTGGGGCATGATCTCAGTGGCAGCTTGCAACGGCTCAAGGGGGAGATGCTTGCTATTACCCTTCTGGGATTCGGAGGACTGACTAACCGTGCGCTTTGCCACCTTGTGGTCTGACTCTGGTGCTCCTTGGATGAGTCAAGTGCAATGGCTCAAGCTGTCATGTCTTTTTAGCGTGAGAAGTTGGTGGAGCCATAGGTCAAGCTATTTTAGGATGATCAGTTTCTTCGCTCATCCTTTTCGCAAGTGCACTGCTAAGGCAGAGTCCGACATCCTTCCTCAGCATGTTCTTGAATCTTGAGTCTTGACAGTCAGCTCTGGAATACTGTATCGCTCTATAGCAGGCCCACAAGACGATTTTGAAGGAAAACCTTACAAGCTTGCTTGCAGCTTAACTCATGGCGGCAATAGAATAGACTCACTGTTTGACATGCTCCGAAATGTACAATACTAGTACTGTACTGGTTCGCTTCAGCCATTGAGCCCGATGTGCCATACTTCCTACCACTTGAGCTCGTCCACCACCGCTACCTGTATTATTTTGGGGTTCGATCCTGTCTTCTGCCAACAAGAGTCAAGACTTTATGAGGCTGGAATCTGTGCCATCACACGAAAGAGTGCTGCATTGTACTGTTGTACAATATATACTGTACACATGTCATCAAGTCAATTGCTCTTTGGTTCTACCTCGATTCTTTGTTCTTGTGACGTAAGTTGTCAATTACTGAAAGCTGTCGCTGTAGCACACAGGCCAGGCCACTTTTTGCTCGAATAGCTTGGTGTGTGCACTGTGCACTAAGTAAAGTGCCTAGTACTGCGTACTCCCACTAGATTCTTTGTCTTGCAGCCTTTGTCGCCGGAATGCCTTTCGACCTTCAGCTTTGATAAAAGCTCAGTCGTTCAACAAGGCGTTTCGCTTTTGCCGCACCACCTTTGTAATCATCCTCGTCGATTTCATTGATTGTGTTGTACCACAGGTTTCATTGTGAACTGTACTATACTCCTGGAGGCAAATAATTCAAGCAAAGCTCAACTCAAAAAGCATTCTTTCAGCCTTGAGTTCTCTCACCTCAGCTTCTTGAAGGCTGTATCCTTGAATTTTCTCTTCGTCTTCAAATTGATTACGTGCGCGATACTTCTTTCCAATCCCACCTATTTTGTACGGTTCATATTTTACATCTTCCATTCCATGGCCGTGTTGTTGTCTTCATTACTTCACTGTAATCACTAAAGCAGATGTGATACGCTTTGATTCGTGGCAGATAGTCTCCATTCTATTTATCACTCAAGCAAGCGTATTCTGTCTAACATACAAAACAGCCTATATCATACTATAGTATCGTGATTAATAATAGCACTGTACTGTACAGTACGTATTCTGAACTGGTTCTTTAGACTCTAGAAGACTCGTTCCTTCATTGCTCAACTGCTCCGTTTTTTAATTTGCCTTCCCTTCCTCATTCCCTACATTTATCCCCATCGTTTGCCTCTGCTCTTTCGATGTTATTTTTTTGTTCTTCTTAAAATTATATGGCAGCGCTCTTTTGTATTCGATTTGGCTTCAAAATTTGAATTTTTATCAATGATCATTGTGCTTCAAAATTTCTGCGAATATTTTTTTCATCACCGGTTTCTTGCTTTCTTTATATTGATGCCCCACTCAGATCCGTCATGAAAGCTGCAAATCTTAAACCAGTGGATCTTTCCCTCAAACCACCTGTGGCTCTTGAAAATGACAGCTTCAAAAAGTTGACCCATCCCCAGACGGCTCCAATTACCCTGGAGGCCAAGCTTCAAAAAAATAGCATTCAATTTCCATCTCCTTTGTCTCCCAAACCAATCCCCACCCTTCGTCATTCATCTGCCTCTCTTTCTAACTTACTTTGCCAACCATCACCCAAAATTCCTAATGGTTTAGATGCTTCCAACCTCACTTCGTCCAACTCGCGTGCTCTTATCACCTCAACCGCTGTCATCCGCCCAAATTTTCTCAATCCAACACCCCCTCTCTCTTCAAATTCAATCAAATTTCCTTCTAGCAGCCCGGCAACAAATACCACATTTGTCAATTCATATTCTTTTCATTCAACCCTATCAAAACACCTCTCATGTCAACAAAATTTTTCTTCATCAGATCCGGATACAATGAATGCTGTCCTTAAACATTACATTCATCAATGGCTACGGGCCACCTTTGAATGTGACATAATTCTTCCTTCCAAATCTCACATTGATTTTCTTCATTATCAAAACCTCATACCCGAAATTGACATTATTGTCGCTATTAAATCCATTACTGATCAACTGAGTTTACCAACACTCAATCGTTACTCTTGCCTTCAATTTGTACGTGAGGTATTTCCTCATGTCATATCTTGGAACAGACCCACCACACCTGGTTTTAGATCAAATCAAGAGTTTGTACTTGTGGGGATGAAACTTCGGGATACTTTGGATAATCAAGATTCTGATTTAGATTCATGTAATAGTGATGACAACAAAGATGAGCACAGAACTCGTGCTACAAGCCAAGACTTCTCCGAGTTTCGTCAATATCACCAATCTAATAATATGAACCCAGGTAAGTTTAACGTTTTTTTTTTGTGTTTTAATTATTGTTTTAAGCTCTGATTTTCAAAGAAGAATAACAAATTAATATTATGCCAACTCTTTCTTGACAATAGATTCTATCAATTTAAAAAAACCTATTCCCATTGAAGTTCAAAGTCCAGAGTTGGTGGAGAGAATGAGAAAAAAGATATGTGAATTGGAAGATCGCTTAAATGCAACTTATAACAAATTCGGGCCACTAGAATCTGGGGAAAGTTTGTTTTCTGGATTTGATGATCAGAAAAACACTCATAGAAACTCATTCAATAAAAGTGAAATGGAGATGACGATGGATAGTATCTATACAAATAATACATCCGTAAGCCTCATCAATGAGTCTTCCAAGAGGGGATCCCTGAACTTCATCAAATGGGGTCTTGGTGAACGAGGTCTGAAAAGTTTAGGTGGTCGTGGCCAAGAAGATAAGGCTTTGGATGCTTTGGGTCAAAGAATTTGGAAAGCTTTCCTGGATGCTTGCCAAACACCGCGTAAGTATTATGATTTGCTCAAATTGTATTGTTTTCACTGTATAATTGCGATTGTGGCCAGGCCATACTGCTCGCCAAAAGTCTTGATGTGAGGTTGGAATTTGAAAGGTTTCAGAAAATGTATTATTTCGAGAACTGAAAATTTTGGCTGGTTTTTATTTTAGCTCATTTTGTACCGAGTGAACAAAAATACGTGAGCATTTTCCTGTCAATTCCACTACAAAGACATGTCTCATATTTTTTTGTCAATGCGCTCCATTGCATGACGACTTTCCGTCTTTCTTCCCACCTTGGTTCAGACTATTTCCTGGGTTCAAGATTTAGCCCAAAATGAATTTGACTGTTTGAGCGCTTTTCTTTTTCATCTGATTCCTGGCGCGTAAATCAGATTAACTAATGACGACAATGCTTGATGTAGTGATAGCTCGTCATCATCAGTTGAAACGACCTGGCTTTGAACCAAACCAACTTAGGATCGGAAATCCCTTACAGCAGCGCTTATTTCAATCACCAATATCAGATGACGTTCAAAAGAAAAAATTATTGAGCTTTTTAAATCAACAAAACATGACTAATCAATGGGCAGATTCAAATTATAAGGACATAGGAGAAATTGTAAATAATACAAGTCATAAAAAAGTGCGACATCAAAGTTTTGATATTTGGAATCAGCCCTTAAAATTGATTAACTTTAAGAGAGGGGAAGGGCAACAGGAAAACGGAAAAAGAATTATTTTGGGGGAAGATAAAGTTAAAAAAACCAAAGCAAGTCCAAGAAGGAAAAGTTTTGATCTCTCTTTAATTAGTTTGATACTTGGAAATCGTCATGAAGAAAAAAGAGAGAAAAAAGTTAAAAAACAATCAAAACAAAACAAAGAAAACTGCGGTCTTTGTGAAAATACTCTGGCTTCTATAATTGATGAATTGTTGATTAACTATAATGACTTTTACTCATACGCGTTCGTTGATTTTTTACTTTATCATTTTTTCCCCATTATCATATCAGTCTCATTTCCATAATATATTCAAGGCAAATTTCTCAATTGCATTAACTTGATTTATTTGTTTTCTCAATTTCTAGTCGCTTCGAAATTGCCATTATCACTTCGCCTTTTTAAATCCTACGTGTGTACTTGCGTCTGTGACGATGCTTGTTGTCTTTTTTTATTCAATGCTTTGATTTCACTTGTTATATGATTTGTTACTTGTTTTGTTAAAACGTATCAACCCAAAAATTGATATTTTTAAATATTCTTCTCATTCTTTTGGTTTTTTTATTTATTATGAGTTTTTTTGTTTTTAATTTTTTCCTACAATATATATATATATATATAGGGGCCTTATATAAATCAGTAAAATTTCATCTTTTAGGTTTATATCTTCACATTGCTTATATATATACTAGAGCATCAAACAACAGCTGAACCTAAGGCCCGGGTAGATAAATCCTCATAGCTGCGGTCACGCTTGGAGTGCTTTTTTTTAGTAATGTACACCAGGTAGGGTGGACGGCATGCACGTTCTGAGCATGCCCTCACTTGCATGCCTCCAAGAATCGAAAATTGTTGGGACGTGCCAAGTGTGTACTAAGTGGTACCTTCCTTCCAAATCCGGCTTTGGGAGGTCCAAGTGTAAGGCCAACTGTTCCTCCAAGTTCCAAAAATGGAAAAGCTGGATGGGTTATATTTTTGATTTTTGACTTAAATGCTAATGATCAGATGACTTTCTTATATAACCATCTTCAGGAATACAATGTCAGAAGACATGATTTGGGTAAATCCAACCAAGTCACATGGAACTCAATGGAACTTCTTCCTGATGTCCACTAAGCACTGCACTATCTCCAATTGTCACCAAGCTCAATACACCTTCTGTAATGGGTTTCTTAATAATTCAAAGCCCATGAACCTCTTCAGTCATATAAAAGACAAATGAAAAAAGAATCTGATTGAAAAAAAGGCCACATATCTCAAATTGGCTATAGAAAATGACTCAAATAGAAACTCTGAAGTGGGCTTTTTAGATAAAAGCAATTTGTGTGTAGTCCCTCAAAAGTGCCACCTTGGAGATAATGGAGTATCAACATATTTCAAGGAAATGTCAAAAGAAAATATAGAGAATCTTCATGAACTTCTCCTCAAGGCCATTATCAAATTAAACATAAGTTAGCATTTTTTACAGAGTGAGCATTTCAAGAATTATCAATGTCAGCTGGCCTGGGAACCATTCAGTGTGCCAACATACCAGAATAGGAGTGAAAAAACCTTATCAGTACTTAATGCAAAGGAAGAATAGGCTATGTTTAGGAAGATAGAAACTCAAAACAATCTTACCCTTTCAATTGATGGTTGGATAGACAGCTCTGGGTATATCATTCATGATTTTCTACTATTTCAAGGACAATTTTCAAAGTAATTCATTAAAATACTTTATTTAAACCAAAATCATTACACATCTGAAAATATTTTTTGTGCTATTAAAAGACACCCTAAAAAATAAAGAGATTGATATTACAAAAATAATATTAGTTGTAACAAATTTCTCATCTTTAAGGGTAAAATTTTGAGTATTTTCTTGTAAATAATCTACTCTTTACAAGCTTTTGGTCATGAGAAAGTCTAACAAATGAAAAAATTCACTTTTTAGCAAAGAATTTCCTCACATAATAAGTGTGAGATTCTGTCTAAATTCCTTCAATATAATTGTAAAATATATTTTATCAAACCCATTAGCAGTAGAATTTGTCAAAGCAAATAAAAATTTGATAAATTACTTCACTACATTTGGATTCTGGAGTGAGCAGTTGGATACATGGAACACAGAAAAAAATGTATCTAATGGGCTTACAACAACTTGTGAACCTCAATGGTACTCAACGTAAAAGGTTTTCCTATCTGTATTGGAGAATTAGAAAGGATTTTTTATGTGTCTTGCACTCCAAGATGATAAGAAATCCAATACACAAGCCATTTGAAAGAATATCAAAGAATTGATTGAAGACATTGACTAATTTACATCAAATGAAGTATTAGTAACCTTGATAAGATATTTTTATGATATGATTTCTAATCTATAATTTAAAAATATAACAATTGAAGACATTTAAAAAGTAACTTATAATTAATTATAAGATAATAAAAGAAAATATTTTTTTTTTAAAGTTATTTTAAAGATCTAAAGAAACTTTTAATTAAAATCATACAAAAATAAAGTTAAAGGTTTTTTTTTGGAAAAAATCTAAATTTTTGGTTTTTTTTTTTTTTGAACAAATTGTATTGTTGAGTAGAAATCTCATGAAAACACTCATTAGATGATTTAAAAAATTATTTTACTTTAAATTTTAAAGGAGGTGAAGTTTTCAAGAAATTATGCCTTTACCATTATAGACCAAATATGGTGCTATTATAGAAATGAAGTTCCCTTCAACCTACTGAAAAAATCAACTACACAAAATTATTGGTTGCAACTTCCATCAAAAAAGGACACTGGTGAACTAAAAAGAATTTATATTGCACTTCTAGAAGTTGTTCCACATGCTGCAGGTATTGAAAGAATTTTTTAAATGATTTTGAAAGTCAAAAAAAAGGGGATGAACCATTCCTTTTGTGCTTCCAGTTTGGTCTTTCTTCAGATTCTTGTTTCAATTCTTTCCTAATTGGTCAACAAATTGAAATTGAAATTATTTTTAATCTACATCAGAAAAATAGACTCAAACCCAAGATCTTTCTAGGTCTGGTAGGGTCCAGAGTTTATGGTAAGGTTGTGCGTTTGGTGTCGCTAGGGGTAGGCGTTGTGAAAAGTGACAAAGGTTCCAAATACATAATTTAAATTCAAATTGGATTGAGGTGGTCATACCATTCTACTTTTATGTTATAGTGATAAGAAATGAAGATGGAAGTGTTGGGTGGGAACAGAGAAGAGATTCATTGTTTGAGTTATTTAAGAATATAACTTAAAAAAGGACACCACAATTGAGAGAAGATATGAAAATTTTTTCTAAAAAAAGCAGAGGAATGATAAAAAAAGACAGATTGACATGATTAAGAGGAAAAATATAATTTTGGAGGAAGGGTTTTATAAAAAGAAACTTTTTTTTATAAAAATGTCCTGGTTTAAACTGGTAAATTCCCGGGAGTTGGGTAGGATAGAAAAAGGTGGGACTTATTTCCTGGGATCGGGGAGGTCTTTGGATGTGGAAAAAGCCATGGCGACCTGACTTAGGCCTTACTAACTGCCTATCCCTTCAGCCTGAGCTAAAAATTCTCTGTTGGGAGAAAGACTTATTAAGTTCATAAGCTGAAAATATCAATTTGATATTTTGGATTCCAAGTTTAGAAAATCTGTACCAATAATGATACCAGATATTGATATATGTATAAATAACTTATATATGCCCCAAATCCTCACCAATAGATATGGTGATGAATACTACTATGCACAAATACCCCCGGTTCATGTTTCAATAAATTATCACTTCAAAATATCATTTTTCAAACATCTTAGATGGTCAATTGAGTAGGTAAGAACTTTGAAAGGGCAAGGAGACATAAGTATTAAGTGACAAAGGAAGTAATGGACAGAGAGGAATGCAGCAGACCTGGAAACAGGAAAGATATAATTTCTTAGGGAGGGTTTTATTTTATAGAAGAGAATAATTCAGGTCTAGATACACAAATAACAATAATTGGGGACAATAACTAATGGGGTTGATAAATATGAAGCCGCTGGGGTTATAAGATTAATTCTAGTTACATAGGAGAGAGTCAAAAATGTCAAGGTATTTTAAAAGTAGATATTACCAGACTAGTGTACCAGTAGTTCCCTCTTAGTAGGTTGGTATCTTTTTTATTTATTTTAAGCTTTTCTTGTTCTTTTCAAAAAAAAATCAGCTTTTTCATTTCTTCTATTATCAAAGTTGAATTTAAATAATTCAGTATGATTTTATTCTCTTCAAAATTTTATATTAATTTTTTAAAAATTCCTCTTAATTTTAATTTTTAACTTTAAAAAATAATTAATCTTTTTTTAATTCAATTCAAATAAAATATTTTGAATAAAATTTCCCTTTAATTTTTTTTTTTTTAAAATATTAAGTTAATGATTAATTATCAAAAAATCTTTTTATATTTTAAATTTTATATATCATTTATGAAAAATTATTTAAAAATTTAAAATTCTTTTTTAAAAGAATTTAATCCATAGAAATGATATCAAATTTTGATAAATTTAGATATAGAAGAAAGAATAATAATAATAATTAAAATTAAAATTTTATTAAATAGAATTATATATTAAGTTTATTTATAATTTTAAATTAAATCATAAAAATTGGGAATATCCTTGAGGATTTTTGGATATTTGATTTTAAAGGCTTTACAGAGCGAAAAAAAAACCATAATCCTCTTTCAACTTTGAGTGTTACAAACAAAAAAATTTCTAGCTTTAAAATTTTTCTTTTAGTCTTGATATGCGAGAAATTGACTCAATCGAAAATAATCCCAGTTATATCTTCATTAATAAATATCTATATTACATTTAATATTCAAAACAATTGGCTATATATAGCAGGCTTTTTAAAAAACAAATGGTATCATCCCATTAATATTAATTGATAGATCCTATATTTTCACAAATCCTTAAGATTAATAATGACTATATATTCTAAAATCCAATTTTAATCCCTGAATATTAAATTAATAAAGCTTTCAAAAAAGAGTAAAAATTATTTATCCCAATTTTCAACTAAAAGAATATTGATTTATAAAAGTTCTCAAAACATCATCTTCAAAAAAATCAATTAGGCCCCTTTTTTCAAATATAATCTTGAATGGAAATTCATGTCATATCAAATAATAATATCTCATCAAATATGTTTTATTTCCTAACTTACAATTATTTTCAAATAAAATAACCTCAAATGAAAAAATCATATAAGTAGCTGATCTTCATGATTTCTTTTTTCTCAATTTTTTTTTACCAAAATCTCAGATTAGAAAATGAATTTAACAAATAAAAATAATAGTTATCTCCTTTTTTAAATCATACACACTGAATCCTTCATATGGCCTTGATAAAAAAATTTTGAATTATGTTTAATTCCCATGAAATTAACCAAGGGATTTTCAACTTATTCTCACCTTCTATAAGATAAATATTAAATATTATAATGAAAGTCACAAGATCAATTGAAATTGAAATACTTGAGAATTCTTAATTTTCTATCTTTTCAATTTTGAATGTAAAATTTAAACAAGAATTGAGTTATTTTAATTCAAATATTAAAATAATTTTTGAAATTATTTAAATTAAGCGAAATTAAAATAAAGCAAAAATATATAATTATAATTCAATTAATTTTAAAAACAAATTAAATTTGAAATATTCCTTTTAGATAGTATGTATTCCAAAATTTCATTTTCTAGAATAAAAAAAGACAAAGGGAACAATAATTTTAATTTATAAATTAAATGAATACCAAATTTAATTTATTCTTGAATTTAATTTCTTTTAAAAAAATGAATATTATAACTCATGATTAAATTCAATAAAAAATAAAATTTAAAAAAAAATAAAAATAATTAATTCAGAATTCTCTAACAATTGAATTGTTTAAAAATCAAGGAATTGAAATTTCTTTACACAAAACAAAGGAGATTAAGCTTAAATGGACAAGAATTATATAATTTAATAAAGCTTATTTTGTTCAAAAAACAAGAAATAAATATTGATTTATTTTGTATCCTAATTTGAATTTTATGTGACCTAATTCAGTTAAAATTTCTACTTCAACTTTAACTTTATTGAATCTGATATTGTATATTTAAAAAAGAAATTAGATAAAAATTTTCTTATTCAAATAAAATTTTAATAGTAATATAAATATGGATTTTTCTTGAAGTAATAATTTCAATCAATCAGTCAAAAAGAGAAATTAAAGTTTACCTTTAAAAAAACCAAATGTTTTATTTATTTATTTTTGAATATATTTGACTTTTTTGAAGAAAGAACAGTTTTATATAATTAAATATTTAAAAAATAATATATATATATATATATATATATATATATATTCAAAAAAAAAATAATAAAAGGATTATTTAAATTAAGAATCAAAAATTTGAAAAAAAATATTATCAATTTTTTTTTTTAATTTTTTTTCTCTTTCAAAATACAAAACTCAAATTAAGTGTTTAAATTTTGGCTTCAATTTTGAAAAATGAAATAGAAATAATTTAATTAGTATTTTTATTTTTTCTTTTTTATTTTTTTTTAAATTTCAAATTCCTATTTATAAAAAACTTAAGAAAAGCCTGGAATTGCAGTGATTTTTCAATATGAAGTAATACTGCACTGTATGTGAAATGAAATACAGATGTTACTGCATGTGATAAGTTTTCCGTACTTGCATTATTAATTAGAGCTAATTCAATATTATACTGAATTTCATGATAATTCAAATTATCAAAAAATAATTTCAGTTGCTCACAAAAAAACACCTACATGATGCTTAGTAATGGTTTACCATTGTATCTTGGATATTGGTTAAATGCATATGGAGTCCAGATGTATGTGGACATAATGTTAGAACAAGCTTTAATTCAATTTATTTAATATAAGAATAATCTGGGACAAAAATTCAAAATTAACACACAAAATAGATCAATGTTAAAAACCTTCAGCCATGAGTTGAATCAGGTTGTTTATTTATAGAGAAGTAACTGGCACATTTGGCTTCCCAATTTTTGAAACAGGTTGCTTGAGGTATTTTTTGGATTCTAGTGAATCCATAGTGGGAGGCAAAAATTTTCCACCATGGGAAAAAATTTTTAATGGAAGTACAGGAGGCTGGAATAGAAAATTAATAAAATGCAATAGTTTCTAGGATGGGAAAATTTCTTGGATTGATCTGTTTTTAATATGAATTGGGCCATATTAAAGTGATTCAAAACCAAATCTTTAAATATTCTCTCACCTTTCAATATTACAAAATGAATAATTCCTGAGAAGCGATGAAATTATTCACCAGATCTTGAGAAACGTCACTCCTATGTTGGGTTTCAAATAGTATAGCTTGGACATTCTCTAATGGTAACTTGCAGTACTTTCTTAACATGGTATTTATATTTTATTTATTTATTCATCTCTCTCTAAAGTGGAGTTTTTGTAGCAGTGGCTCAATGGTGTTAATTTTTTTGAGTTATTGCTTCAATGTGGTATTAATATTCAGATCTTTGACAGTTTGCGACCTCTTGAACTTGTGGGGCACTAATGGCCATTTGAACCAAAGTTTTCTGGTGGTATTCAGGGTATAATATAAAAGCAATGAGGGAGTCATTGTTGGATGCTGTTTAATTAATTTGTTTTCTATATTATATTAATCGAATTCAAATGAAATATCCCAATCAGTATTGGTATTAATAGATCCCCTCTTTCCGTGTCTCCATCCTGGCTCATTAAAAGAATGACAAGGTTATGTGATGTTATGAATCACATTAAAGATTTCAACTCAACCTCAATAGAGGATAAATGAGATAATTAATTATATCAAAATCTAACAAACAAAATGAGTAAACTACTGAATACAATTAAGATTATCACTATGCGAATTCACTTCATAATCCTTGGAAAAATTTCCTTTATAAGCTGAGACATAATGATAAAAAAAATGAAGCTGTTTAAGTTGATGCATTCATTTGATAAATAAATTCTTTTTTAAACCATGAAAGGTACTTGCTTTAAATTCACAACAATGAGATCATTCATTTTTTGGGAAATTTAATCAAATGGTGAAAAGCTTTTACTGAATGAAAGTGAACATAAAATCACTATTGGAAGAATTTCCATCCATAATAGAATATCATTGACTCATAAGGGATCTTTGCTTCAGGTTTTCTCCAAAGTATTTTTCTAAGGCTTCCCAATTATTAATAAAATGCAGAAGTTCGAATGCAAAAAATCTCCTTTAACAACCATAATTTTTTTTACACTACCTTGTTTTCTAGAAATCAAGTTATTCACAAAACTTTTGAGCTTCAGGGGAGCTCTGTAGTTGATCTAATGATATCTATTCAATTTTTCAATACATCTTTTAATAAATTCTAGCCACTTGCTTTTGCTAGGGATTTTTGAATATTGTAGATAACTCTGATAAGATGTATTGTAATATCTCATTTTCAAATCTTCAAAATTGAAAATTATCCTCAATGAGGCCAAGAACTGATTTTATTTTATATTTATAAATATTATGGAATAGCTTGAGATTGATTTAATTAGGTCCAATAGCTCCAGGAACTTCTAATTAACTTTCATCAAATAATGATTCACAAGTACTCCAGTTTTTTTAATAGTTGATGGAGTTTATCAACCAATATTGAGATGTGCATTACAATGATAAAATGATATATATATATATTGGGTTTGGTGTCTTTTTTTCTCTTATGTTCTATGTTTGCATGAAAGCTGATCATCCAAGAAAAATATTAGGACAATAAATATTATTTTGATTTTATTTTTTTAAAGATTACATTGAAATAGCTATAAGCTTATTACCAAGAGGATTTATTAGGTTTGGTCTCATCCCATAATTTCTCAATTGAAAGATTTCTTAAATAACTCTCATATTGGGAGTTTTAATTTTTCATAACCACCTTATGATAGAGAGGCTGTGAATTGGATTGACTTATAGCTACATTATGTAAGAATTTAGAACTAGTTTGGGAAAAAAAAAGTCAAAGTTGGAGGGGAGGTTTAGAGAATCATGTGAGATATTACTTTCAATATGCGAAATGATTCTACTACCTTTGGAATTTGATCCAATAAATAAAATATATTGATATTCATAAGCTCCCTTTTGTGTCAATAATTTTGAAAGGACTTTGTTAGTTGTGTATCTATTGGTTAATTATATGTGCAAATATAGAAAAAAATCAAACTGATGAATAAAATGGGAATACTTAAGAATCCAGGTTGGGTTTTTCTATTTATTGCCTATAGGAAGCATTGGTGATTTTTGGAAAAATGGGTTAATTTCGCTCATGGAATTGAATATTATGGAGGCTTTCAATTAAGTCCTTCATTGGAAGTGGTTTTTCTTAAAAATTCAATAGGTTTGTAAATTTATGTGGTTTTTCAGAGTAAAGAAAATGACAGCTATGAGATATTATGATATTTAAGAATTAATACAGAGTAATGAAACATTGCTAAAGGACTCAGATCATGGAATGGTTTTTGAAAGGTTTTATGTTTTTATAATAATGATCTCTGCGCCCAGTGTTGATTTGAAAAAAAAGTGTACAACTGGTATGAATTAGTACTTCATTTTCATATGGGCTAGACTTTAAAGTTTTTCTAAGAAAATCTTAATGATAATACCTATTATTAAGAGAACTATTACTGTCCTGAAATGAAAACGATATAGAGGGATATTCTAACCACAAGTATAATGTTAAGTACCTTTAATATTATAAATACTTTTTCTAACGAAAATTATAATAACTAAATTTGAATATGATATGTCTATTCTATTGTTATCATAGATAAATGACAGCTATGATTATAGGGATAAAAGCTCTACTGAAGTCAATTATGTTTGGCTTGAGAAAATAAAAACCAAGTTATGAAGAATAATCATATAGCTCATAAAGAGAATTATTACAATATACTATATAGTGATAATTTTTAAACAATAATAAGCTCAAAAAATGGAATATTTATGAAAAAATCACTTAGAATTATTTTTATTATAAGAAGAAAAAAAAAGGTAATAAATATATATAAAGAAATAAAATTCAGCTGAAAAATTACAAAATAAGAATGAAGGGACTTTTGGAGGAATTTAGAGTATTTTGGAGAGTATCTGAAAAGAGTTTAAATAGTAAAACACATTATGAATCATTACACACAAATAATAAGCTCAGAATATTTCAGCTATCTATTTATAAAGATTATAAAGAATGAAAAACAGAAGAATTATCCTTAACAATATAGAAGTTGATTAAGTAATATATATATGATGAGGAATATTCATTTTACCAATTGAAGGGAAAAAACAGCATTTTAATGGCTCCTTTTATTCCTTAAGACACCTCCTCTGTGATAAAATATTCTATCAAAGGAAGCTTACTCATAAAAATGAAGCAATTCATTGGAAAATTCAGTTTCAAACCCAAATATGTCAATTTTTAATTGAAACTTAGGGTTCAAATGTTATCATTAAATTCAAGTAGCATTAAGATTCATTTTGGTATATTACTTTTGAATAAAACTTTGAGGAAATATCTCTTAGCTAAAATTTGACTTTATTTACATATTATAAAAAAGCAAAAGAACAAATTCCCAAATTTGGATTTTCCTTAATTATTGAATTGCTCTCAATTTTCTTGAGAAATAATGCATTAAGATTTTTTCAAGGGTATGAATCAAAGATTCATGTTAAAAGAATAAGATTAATTTTTTTATTTTATATGCAGATAGGATCAAAATCTGAGTTTTGCAAGAATTTCCAGTAAATTTATGAAGTTATTTCTTTTTTCCCCCATGAAAATATGAATATACACTGACCTTGAAATCTGATAAAGTTTTGATGAAGTGAGTTTCATTTTCAAGCTTATGCCAGATTTCTGAGCTTTTTTAGTTATTGAAGCCATCATTGCAAATCTCCACGTTGGGATTTTCCCTTTTTCAGCTAGTAATTACTGTCTGAATGAAAGCTACACCAGTTAAGAATGGATAATCATATCAAAATCTAATTATGAGGCTTATATAAGGTTAAAAATCCATTAATACTGGAGGCTTATTATTATTGGGCTCTTGAACATAAAAAATGTGGGATAAACTCCAATTTTTGACAATTTATTTATTTAGTTACATACCATGTGTAAGGCTTGACTATGAAACAATAAGTAAAAATTACTAATATTTTAGCTATTGTACTCTGAATGTCCTTATAAATAAAATAAATAAGGTAAAAATAATTATAATAATGAAGATTTATTATAATTATGGTGTAAAAATGATTATATTATTAAATAAATATAATAATATAATTTATATTATAAAAGAGTAATATAATAAACAAATACATTAATATTTAATAATTAATATATTTAAAATCACTTTATTATTGTTACCAACAAATAATAAAGGCATAAAAAACAATTAATAACAATAATATTACTAATATTAAGGTTATATATTCATATAAATACTGTTCATATTAATAAAAGAATTATTAGGAATAATAATAGATAGAAATCATTATAATAAGAGAAAATAACCTACTTTGAACACTTAATATAATAATTTTGAAAGATTTTACACCAAATAATGTAAATACAACTTATTTAAATTGTATTTACAAATAAAAATAAAAGAAATTACAAATATTCTTGATTTTACATGGAAATAAGATTTTTAAGAGAATTATAACAAAAAAATGAACAATTGGAGTAATCAACTCAAGATTGATTATTATAATAAGGATTACCTTTGGTCTTTGATTATATAAAATATCTATATATAAAGAATAAAGATTTTACCTTTTGATTTAATTGTTTTATTGTTTGGATGTTTCTGAGGGGAAAATAGAGTAAAAAGAGCTCCATTTATAGTAAATTTCTCCCTTCTAGAGTCCAGTAGGATTTTAGTAGACATTTACTGATGGTATCCACTGGAAATGATTAGTATTTTAAGGTTTAGTGATGATTACATCATTATCAAACCATCTTATCTCATTATTACACCATTATTTAGAGTTATCACTGTAGCTCTAAGTTTGATGATCTCATAGGATTGGCAGAACCCTCAGCTTTGTAGATTTCATTATTATTAATTATAATATAATAGTATTCACCAGTTTTATCACTTATATAAATGTTAAACTTAAAATAAGATTACAGTGAGTGATCATCAATGATAAAGTTTAAGCTTAAACTTTGATCATTCATAACTGTTAAGTTATACATGCAACAGCCATTAATAAAGTGAATTATGATAGCCTGGAATGTCCTCATTAAACTTTCAAGAGAATTTTACTACATAATCAAAACTATATTTTTGATGATTTTTCTTGTATCTCATCTTTTCTGTCAAAATTCAATATTTTAAACTTCAAACCTTGATTTAAGGGGGTTTTGCCTTGAATATTATGATTAAAATAACATCCTTCTTCACATATGAACTAGTAGAGCCTGAATATCTACTTTGTTCTAAGTTTGGACCACTTTCACAACAAAGTGGTCAACAGCTCTAGCAATTTTGTTCAATAAATCCTTATGAGTTAAAACCTTGTTTATAACTTGTCAAATGAAGCTCATATCTGTGTTCTTACAGTAATTACATGTTAAATTCATTTTTTTAACTCTAAATCATGTATATTTCAAGTGATATTAGCTAAAAACCATGATGGTATGCACTGACCAAAAAAGTGCATATATTCAGCTTAATTCTTTAAGTATTGACCTTAGAGAAATGAAATACAATTGTTTTATGTGTAGTATTTTGTGGGGAATCCAATGGTGTGACTTATTTCACATGTTGTTTCAATGGTTTCTGAGTTGAATAAGATTTTATGGTATTTTTAGGGTATTCTTACTTATTATTCAGTAATTATTGACTTTACAGATATTCCATAAAAATGATATATGTGTATTTTACAATGAGGAATATAATGGTGTAATTTATTTCACATGTTTACTAATTAAATTCTGAGTTAATTCAAATTTTATGCCTATTTATGGCATTTTTACTGGTTTTAAGATAATTATTAAGAGTATAATTATTCTAAAGTTTTCTTGTGACCTTTTTGGATATGTGGTCATATCTCAAAGGCTCAGACCATAGATTTAAGTCAGCTGTAATAGAGTACACACAATGTTTAAATTCTGTGTGGAATACTATCAGCAAATTCAGTAATTATACACAACACCATAATCCTAAATTTTTTTTGGAAGCAGACATATACTTCATTTAAATTCAAATTAGTGTTAAAATAAAAAAAACTGAGAATTTCTTAAAATTTTCTGAAAAATTGTCAATTTTTATGCCCACAGCCAAAAGTACTATTTTTGAATGCAACACCCTCGGGGCAACTTTAGGCAATTTCTAGTGTAGAATCCAATTGTTAAATTATTATTAGTACTTATCTTTAAAAAAATAATTTTATGATAGGATCTCTTTCTTATTTTTTTAGATCCATTTTAGGCACAAAGAGTCTCTTGTTCTCCTATACGTATGTTTTAAATAGCTCAGAAGATCACATATGTTCCACAGGACTCTATCTTTTACGCAAAGAACTGATCAAATTATTTGAAGAAAATTGGTTTTTAACTTTTTTGAGATTTTTTCAAGGTATCATGGTCATGAAAGATAGGTGTTGAGGCTTATTTAGAATTTTGAAAATAATTTATTAGGGAAAATAAAACTTTCAAAATCTCATAGTTAAATAATGGAGAAATTTTTCTAAATAAATTAATTGGAAAACAAATTAGTTTCATTTGAAAGCCCCCTTTTTGCACTTGTCCCCCTGTTATTTTATTTAAAAATATTATCTTTTCAAAATCCAGGATTTCAAATTTGAAAGCCTAATTCAAAAATAAAATCCCCAAACCTTCTTCAATCCTTGAATATTTAGATGATAAAATAATTTACTGGACCATTTCCTCACTATACCAACTATTCATTTAAATCAAATTTATTCCTCACTTGTTATTTTTATTCTGATCCTTCTTTTCTGTTGGAGAACAGAAATTAAAGTAGAATGAATTTTCATAAATTCAATGACTCAGTGATTTTCAGAAATATATTAGGGAAAATTGAAATAATTCTGGTTTTCATCCTGTGACCCAAGGATAGAGCACAAGCATAACATCCAAAAGTACTACAAACATGGTACTCAAGAAAGGGTGAAATACACATCTTTCCAGATTTACTTAGACTAATAAAGTTAAAATAAGCCCACAAATTCAAGAAACAGAACTTAAAAGGTAACCTTCAAATTTGAAAATATTAAAGAGGAAATCTCCCCCTTTAAGGAAGTACCATTCCTAATACCAAATAAAAAGAACAAACCAAGTTATTAAAGCTGAGAATTCTTGCTGAGTATAAAGCTTAATATTCCTCTCTCATCTAAAAACTACATATTGGAGCACAGAACCACCAAATGAGTCTTTTTATTTAATATCTCAATGGGGGCTATTAAATGGAACCACTCTCAAGACTGTAGCACCAATGGATTAAAAATTACCATACAAATATTATTTGGGAAACTCAAAAAGATAAAAATATTTTTTCACCTCTCATCTAGCTTCCACATTTTTGATTAGAGAAATATTAAATAACACATTTTCTAGAAGTTCTAGACCAGGTCTAATTAAAAATTCAACCCTTTTCCATGTTTCTCACAATTCTCATAAGTTATTAGCATTTCTCTCTAAAAAATAAGAAAAAGACTATTTTACAAAAATGTGAAAATAATTTTAGAATGTATAGCTTTTGAATACTTCATTTAAGGTAGGTCAAATGTGTAGACATCTTGTAGAGCTCACTTGTTTATACAATTTGAATAAATTTTGAGCTCTTTATCTTAAAAACTGCCAAAAGCATTCATGATGTAAGTCTATAATGCCACACCAAGTGATAGTGTGGGATACTCTCTCACATAGGTGAACCATGAGGTTTCAAAGCCATAAAAAGGCTGTTTATCAGTTTATTACTAATAATAAGGGGGATCAGTATTTTCAGTATTTGATGGTTTTGGAACTTCTGATTGCTGAGGCAAAATCCCCATGGGAAGGATCCAAATCAGGAAAGCCCCCCAAACACCATGAGACCCTCCATTGGGAAGTTTTTAAGCTTCCCTATCTTTTTCCAATAATTATTTTTACAAAAAAAATAATTTTTAAGTTAAGGGAGAATGGTAGAGCAACAATGCAAAAAAAATGGATATAAAGAAAGTATGCTACAGTGCCAAAAAGCCATAAGAATGAAATGTGTGGCATCTAAACAAACCCCCAGGAACATCCCTGGTTGCCTGTATGGCCCTGTGACACCTGAAAATACGGGAAAACTGATCTTGAGCTCATTCAGTAAAGCTTTCTTGTCTCTCACAGCCAAATAAGGCAAAGACTGAGCCCCCTTAATAAAGGCTGTAAAGTTCCACTGGAAACTTTATTGAGTGGTACTGTAGGAATTTACTACATACGCTTGAATTATGAGGTGTCAAAACCCTCCAATTGTTGTTTTTATGTTGACCCCTCATAACTTGAGTAATAAGGGTCACCCAGACATGATTGTTAGCTCATTGTGTGAATCCTGGGTTGCAGAATACACCTGGACATTCCATTGGTAAAAATTTTCACTTTTTGTGGGTGAAAAAGGTTGAGAAGTGGTTCTTAAGCCACATTTTGACTTGAACCACAAACTAACCACTTGAGTGGAAATTTTCACTTCATCAGCATTGTAAAAGATGAAAAACCCTTTAAGTCCTTATTTTAGATAAAAGGATGCTTCCCCCTAGGAAACCCCCCCCCATCATCTTATCATCTTATTCTTATTTGGATAAACTGTATCACACAGAAGTAGCACTTAGTCTATATTAAATGTAGCTATAATTTCAGTTATTGTTTCAATTATTATTTTATCTAAACAGATAATTGGGGAAACCAGGGATTTCAATAGACTCATCACCACTTCTCTTGAATAGTAGAGCCCTCTTTATTAATCTTAAAGTACTTTAAATGTGTCACTGTAATAGTTTAAGCTTTTGATTATTATTCTAAAGCCTCTTCATAGAATCAACCTCACATGGGTTATCTAAAACAAGCTTATTCCTTATGCATCATCAAATAGTTGAAAGTTCAATCAAATTTTGATGCATGTTTTGGTACAAGTGGGTCAGAATCAGTGGGAAGGATACCCTACAGAAAAAAATATTGGTTCTTCCTCATTGCCCTGGAAGCTACAAAGATATTATGGATCCAATGAAGTCTTGAATAAGAAAGAATTAGGTACCAGTAGAAAGATCACAAAAAGAAATATATATCTGAAAAAAACTTAGAAATATGATTGGGGAAGAGTTAACTGAGGATGGTTAAAAAGATGAAGAGAAGGTGCAAAGAATTTGTTCATACTATGGTTAAAGGGATTTTTTATATTGTAATAATCCTAATACAGCTTGAATTGAAAGTTTTTCTTCACAAATAATTGAGTCATTTCAAAAGAGAAACATTCAATTGATCCCCTCTTACAGGTAAGTGAATTCAAACTCATCTCCAATTTCAAAGGAAATTGAGAATATTATTTCTTTCTTTCACAATTTATAGCAAGGTAATACTTTGAGGTTATGACTATGCTCATAAGTATGAAGAGGGAATTGTGAAGGATTATAATTTAAAAGAATATTATTTCAGCTCTTTTAGTATGGTTAAAGTAATTCATATTCTATTGACATATAGTTTTACAGCTAAGAATATCTTATCTTATTTCAGCAAAAAACTGAAAGCTTTTCCCATATTCAATCTCAATGAATAAAGTGGTTGGCATAATAAATCAATTAATTTATTTTCACCCTCATACACCAAACTATTGGAAACACAAAAAAAGAGTTGGTAATTTTGACTTGGATATGCTGCATTGAAAGGATTATATGATTTCTAAATATATATAAGAGTATGGGAATAAAAACTTTGAATGGGAAAAGAACAAATAGAATGAAGTAAAATATTTAAGAGCTACCGAGTTGAATCAACATAAGCTATTTTCAGAGTTTTTAATGTGAGAAAGAGATTTGAAATCAATTGTTGGAGGAAAATAAATCACAAAAAAAATCTCATTCAATGAAGGAAGAGAAAAATTGGAATTGATTATGAAAAATATAAGTGGAAAAAGAAATTTAATTCAATGAAAAACAGAATCGAATGGATCTAAGGATTGTGGTTCTGGAATCAAGTTTATCAATTTCTGAACTTGAAACAATTGTTTCTTTGTTGAAAAAGATATAGGTTACGCGCTTTTTAATTAAATTTTTTCATTTATTTTGCTTATTTTAATAAATGGATCAATTATTCAAGAATATTTTGGGAGAGACTATCTATTTTAGATATCATTTTCTAGGGAAGGATGACTAGAAAAAAGTTTTGTTTAAATAAAGAAATAAATAAACAGAACCAAAAGGATTTTTACAAATAAAATTCTCATCTTTTTTTAAAAAAAAGAGAATAATAGAAAAGTAATTCTATACAATAAGGTTTGATTATGAATTATTATTGTCTTAATTTTAGACAATTTCACTACCTCAAATTAATCACACAGCAGTAAGGGGTTATTGGAATTTCTGGTATTTTGATTTTAAGTTTTTATTAATAAAATAAAAACTTACAGATCTCTGCTGCTTTAATTTTTGGTCTTAATAAAAAGAGAATAATAGAAAACTAATTCAATACAATAAGGTTTAACTATGAATTATTATTATTTTAATTTGAGACAATTTCACTACCTCAAATTAATCACACAGAAGTAAGGGGTTAGTGGAATCTCTGGTATTTTTATTTTAATTTTTTATAAATGAAATAAAAATTCACAGATCTCTGCTGTTTTAATTCTTGGTCTTAAGAAAATTATATAATAAAAACCTCTTCATAAATCAATCAATAAAATCAAGCAATAAACCCAGGAAATTTGACTTAATATTTAAACTGAGTATTTAATTTTATTTTTATTTTTTGTATTTTATTCTTTTCTATCATGGTGTGTAAATTAGCCAAGAAGTGTTCTGATAATTAATTTCACTGATGCCTTTGATACTCTGAGATAATACATCAAAAGGGTAAAATGAGTTTCAATACTGGTTCTTGACTTCATTTCAAGGAGGATCCTCTCTAAAATCACTCTTATATATATCAGTGGACAAGGAGGTTTTAAGTTTAATTCACAGTAAGTTCACCTTTCACTAATGCAGAAGTAAAGTAGAAAAACTAATATCAACAAAAGGTAAGCTACAGGATCATTCAGTAAATAATTTCTGGAATGAGCCAAAAGATAAGTTCCAGAAGCATTCAGTGAATATATGCTGTAATTCCAAAGAAGTTATTGTCTACATTGACAAAAGTGGCTCAGATGAAGAAGCATTCAGTAAGTAATTTCCATAATTCCTAAGCAGCTAAGGTCCAAATTGACAAAATTGGCACAGCTCCAGATTATCAAATATTTGTAAAGGTAATATCCAGACACTCCATACACCTATATCAATAAAGTAGAAATGTATCGAGATTCTAAGTGAATTTATCATACTTTTTATCATGTAGTTGGATACAAAGTCTGATTTTACATTGATTGGGTTCTGAGAAACTACTGTCATACGACTAGGATGAAGTAGAATCTATTTTGAATAAATACAGAAGTTTAACTCAATAAAACTTTGAAGTTTACTTTAAAATTAAGCATAGTATCATTGTTGTAGTGTACAATATGAAATGCAATATAATTCCTGTATTGTTGCACATATGATTCCTCAGTACTCTGAATATGCTGTGTACTATAGGATAATTTACCCACATGAATATAGCTTTTTTGTATGGACTATCCAGGAGGCCACTCAAGTTTAAGCTCATAAGAAATAGGGCTAGCTTGTGGCTTTGAGATTTTGGTGAGAAAATTAAATATGTATATAGCAATGAGTAAGTTTTTCCTTTCACTTATTCTTTAAATATTTACTCTCATATCTCTACTTTAACTTCACAGATTCTCCTAAATATCTCTATAATTTTTATTGAAGTAAAAAGCCTTCCAATACTAATTGTATTCTGTTTTCATAATTTCCAGAACGATACCCACAAGTTCAAGGCCAAATATTTGCTAAAAAAACATTTTATAAGAAAAGAACTAGGAGATATATTACAAGCTTAAAGCAGTCTTATATCCCCAAATCTTCCTCAGGGTATATGAGATTTTGCAAATATTCACTTTTTATCTTATACTGTTCTTATTTTTTTTATTTTTCTGCAAAGAATTGAATGAGACAGATTCCCCAATTTCTCCTCCACCAAATATCAGCAACGCTGAGGGAGAACAGACACCAGAAGATTCATTTTTTGATCAGTAAATGGAATAAGATCTTAATTAAGAAGTATTTTTTAGTGGTAAGATTGAAGTGATTATCAAAGAGAAGTTTGTGTAAAATATTGATAAGGTTATCCCTAATCTAGAATCTGTCATGAGGGATAGCGAAATTCCTAAATAAATCCACAAAACAATTGGAGAAGCAATGGATGTTCTTAAAATGGATTTAAACCATAAGAAACTTTCTACCATTTTCTCATGATTTGAAGATTGCACTTACATACTATTTCATTTTAGGTGTTAGTGATGAATAATCCTTTCCAAAAGAGTCCTGGGTAATAATTGGAGAACCAAAAAATCTTGTTGGGAAAGAGATACAGTTTTCTTACCACCAAAAAAGTCATCAAAAAAAAGATGTATGTTTAATTTCATTCATTATTTTCAATGTACAAATGAAGAAGCTATTACTTGAGAAGTTATGAAAAACAATTAGGAAGTTCAAATTTACCCCAAAAATCAGAAGACAAATTCATATTTTTAAAAAAACCCATCCATTACATCAACTGAAATGGCTGATGAATCTCAATTGGTCAGGTTTGTGGAACAAAGTCCAGAAATTGATGAAAAGGCTAATGAGGAAGGGGAAAATAACTCAACCAGCCTTCCACCAGACTTTATTCCATGAATCTCAAAACAGATTCCAAAAGGTCTTTTCCTCATGCATTCTCAGAAATTTCAAGCTATCTTTGATATGAATTCTGTAATAACTAGAGCTGAGTGGCAAGAAGCACTTTCAAGTATTAACAGACTTTTCAGAAATTGGAATACCAACTTTCAAGAAGATGAAGATGGGATGTTCTTACCAGTTGAAATTAAATTGATAAGAAAGAATTCTATGGGAATTTCTCTATGGATAAATGAGGTTGAAGGAAGTGGCAATTTCATTAGACAATATATAGAAGAAATATTCACAGCTAATACCCTTTTTAATGTTTGGATTTTTTTTCTGCAGATGTCAATGAAGCATTTCTCAATCCAGGTGTTTCAAAATTAAAACTAATCAAAGAAGTGGATCGACCACCCAGCTTTATAGCAAAAATAAACTATCTATTTTTAAAAATTCTCAATAATCTCCTTTTGCCAGCACCAAGCATCAAGAATTTCAAGGCAAATGGGATTTTGATGCTATTGGCTTGGCTTTTCAGGATGTGATTGCACCAAAGTAGTGTATTTACCCACAAAATGATCCAAAGGACCGATTAGCACTGGAGAGAGCAGCATTTGAGTACCTTTACTCTTTTCTCAGGGAATCCAAGAAGCGCATAAGACAAATGAACCAGGAGGAAATAAGCTCAAATAGGAGGCCACCTAGGAATTTGGAGGAACTTATGGATACAGTCATTCACCTTATGATTGCTTACAACATGTTTTAAGAATATACAAAAGAAAAATATTCCTGTCCTATTCTAAAAAAGGAAGATATCAAAGATCTTCTCTGATTCCATAACAGCCTTGGGAGAAGCCTCATTTTCTATGGCATCTTAGTGGCTTCCTGTGCAGCAGGAGTTAGAGGCCTAATAGTATGTTGTGATGACTGGTGTGCCAGGTCAGTAAAAGGATACTTATCATTAATTGAATAATTAAAATATATTTCTCAACCCAAGAAGCTGGTGGAGTATATATGGAAATGGAAAAACAAGTATATATGTAAAAACCTAGATGGCAGTTTCCTCTCTGTTGATTATTTCCATCCAAAAGTTCCACTCAAATATGATTTTGAAAAGTATTTCTAATTATATTTTGGTCATTCATGGAAGGCAAATCATATATCTGGTCCTGATGAGAAAGTAACACCCACAGTTCCTTGTTCAGCAAGGCATATGTCCAAAATAGCTCCATGATTAATAGATATTTTCAGTTTGTTTGCACTTACAATATCCATAGTATTATCTACTTTCTTCCACAGTTGTAAATCACTTTTTATAAGGTCATATAGAACATATATTGTCTTTGATTAATATTTTTTAATCCAATAAATGAAAATTTGGTGCTTTATGCATATGTGCCAACATATATCAATTGAGACGGAAAATTCCTGGTCATATGCCCCATTATATAAATTTTGCTGAAAAGTTGAATAGTAAGATTGGTAAAAGCTATAGTATTTCCAATTTACAAGGAAAAGTCACCCTACATTGAACTTTATGACCAAGGTTCTATCAGCACATACTTTAATTATGATAAAAATTTCAGGGATTCAAAGCATTTAAGAATTATGAGAAAGGTGCTCCAGAAGTTGAAGTAGTAATGAGTTTTTGATTGGGAATTCGGCAAAACTTCAATTTTATTTTCTAAATAATTTATTTAATTTCTCATTTTTTAATGAATTTATTAATTTTATAATAAATTTCTTTATTCCATAATTAACTTATTAATTTTAGAGTGTGTCAAAGTTACCAAATCCCACACTCAAAATACCAAGTTTTTTTTTTCCAAATTCCATGTTAACCTTTTGGGTTTTGGGGAATACTACACCTCAAGAGGTGTGGTATTTTGAGGTATAAAAACCAGGGTTTTTGGGATACTAAAATTCCGCCTTTAGCTTCACTTAAAGTATCATGTTTTTGACACAAACCTCAGTAAGTGCATGTTAAATTGCATAAACTTTCCCCCTCTTGCACAAAATCTGACTACCCTGATCATTTATTAAATTATTTTATTTCAAATTGCATTGGCTATAGAAATTTCTTTTCATTTGCAATTGCAAAGGAATCGCAAAGGCTACCTTTAATTAAGGCATTAAAATCACTGCAGATCAATTCTTTCAACTCTGATAGTGATTCTGATCTCCAGGAAGATATAAACGTATTAGATACTATAACATCAAAAAGATAAATCAATCCTCATAGGAGATATCCATCACATTACATTTATAGAATTAATGAGTTACAAAAATTATCATCTAAAATGTTTTTCTAGCTTTGTTGGACCACACATTACTAATTTGATAATTTGTTTGCACAAATTAAAGATTATTAAGCCTTTAAAAATTAATCACAAAAAAAACAATGCAATTCTTCCATACAATTGGCTGTGGCACTATGTAGGTTAGGAATAAATGGAAATGGGGCCTCTTTGAGGAAGATTTTAATGTTTTTTGGAATTGTCCAAAGGTCTATTGTTTTGTAAGCTCAAAGAATGATTTGGATATTAGTGAAGCTGAATAGAATTATGTTTTTGTGGCCAAAAATAGAAAAAAAACAGAGATAATTCTCAAGTTATGCAGGCAGAAGGTTTCCCTGAGTGCATTGTATTTATTGATGGGAGTATCATATAATTATCACAATGCCCCCCAATGATGATGAAGCCTAATTTTATTGTAGAAAGAGTTAAGCTTTTGAATTTTCATACTTGATTTCATTCTCACTGATTGTTAGAAATTAAGGTATTATATGTCAATACAAGTGGATCTCACTATAAACAAACAGTTTACTGCTCTACATATGGGTTGCACACCATCACTTAATTATTCAAATGTATATCAACATATGAAGATAGCACAAGAAATGCAATAATTTTATTAAAAAGATCAGCACTTACTAACCAATTCATCATATGCAAGCTCTCCTTGGGCTGTTCCAGCATATAAGGTAGTTGTGGCACAAAATGAAGAAAACCATAATTTCAATTACTGTCTAGCAAAATCAAGGGTCAGGATCAAGAATCCAATTGAAATTTTGAAGGGGAAGTTATTTTATCTAAGGGAAATGCAAAATCAAATGAGGGATAATCAAGAAATTCAATAATTTGCTAGTTGGGTTGTTTCTTGTACAATTTTACATAATATGTTAGCACAAATTGGAGATAAATGGTTTGATTTATATGAAGATGATGATCCACCACAAGCAGAAAATATGTACAATCAAGAGAATGGGGAAGATATTTTTAAATATGTGTAAAAAAACTAAACCTATCGCTTTTTCATGGAAAGATAATCAATTGCAAATTTTGTCATGGAGATTTACTTATGTGCTAAATTTGAAGGCCTAAAATGGTGTAGAGATGTTATTGATTTACATGGAACTATTTAAAATTATTACTTTTTAGCTCTTTCTTAGTCCTTCATATTTCTTTTTAAGTAACAATTGACTTTTGAATTAATTTTGGTAGGTGCCATTTTTAAAGATTTATCACCTACATTGAATAATTTATGTTTGATTTTAAAAAGAACATCCAAAATGAGTCATTTATTGCTTATTTATGATTGCTTGAGGGGTTTTTGGTTTATTATGAGACATTTATGATTTATTCCAAAGAACTTTCATGATTCCAGGTTTTTTTGAAAAATTGATCTCCATTTTCAATTTGGGGAAGTGCAAGCCATGTTCAGTTGGAATTAATACAGTTGGAAGTGGATGAAAATTTTCCACCCTTCTCAATTATTCCTTATTCCAACTTCCTGTACATTATCAACCTCACATATATTTTTCTCATAAACTTTCAAGTAAATCCAAAAATAGTCTTCTAAAAATGACCAGTGGCAGTGAATTGCTTCCCACAGAGCCTCCTATCTCAATAGTCATTACAAAATTACTTCACCATCAGAAGATTGGCCTGTAATTTTGATTTAATCATGAGGATCCCAAAGGAACATTGTGGTATTCCATTCCAATTATACCAGTCTAAAGCTTACCAAATAATTTCAAAAAAAATGCTGAAACTATGGAGAAGAAAATAAAATTGTGGAAGTTCAGTGAAGAAATGGGAATAAAATTGTGGAAGAATGGAATAGTATTTCAGAATTACTTGGAAGATAGGAATAAGATTACAGAATTACAAAGAAGAAATGGGAATAAAATTTCAGAATTCTGGAAAAAATTTGAGGAATTATGGAAGATATTGCGGAATAACTCCAGAGAATAAAAATAGGACAGCCAAGCTATAGAAAAATCTTAGAATAAATCTGGGAAAGGAATGAAAATGTGAAATAGTTTCAAAGAATAACTTCAGAGATGGAATTATGGAATGAAGTTTCAGAATAAATCTGCAGAAGAAAATGAAAATTCAGAATAATTTCAGAGATGGAAATAGAATTTTGGAATTAAAAAATAGGTTTGGAATAACTCCGGAGAAGGAAATCAAATTTCAGAACTCTCAAACTAGGTAAATAAGACTTTAAAGAAGCTCTAGGTTATAATCAAGAGGATTGAAGTTTCAACCAGAAATTAAAATGACAAATGTTTATTTCTCCACCCTATTTCATATTCCATAGTAAAATTAAAACATTCAATGGAGATAAACCAAATACAGCTATTTAAATTCATATTGAGCACAGAATTAGAGCTGTATTTTCTGCACCTCAAGGATATCAAAATAAGCAAAAAGGATTTACCAAGAGAAAGTTTTTTCTGATTAATATTAACACACATTGAATTTTATATAAATGTTTTGATATCTGCATGAAATGGCGGAATAATAAAATGAAACCACCAAAAAACTTTTCTCAAAATTGCATTCAGACACAGCTCCTTAGCTGACTCCCAAAGGCATTCCAATATTTCCAAAGGCTCAACCCTTCCCATTTGATCCAAATATTTCCACAAAAACAAATCCAATTTAATTGAGTGATTCTGTTTCTTAGAGTGGTATTAATTTTGAAAAATTAGATCATATTCAATTATAACAAATAATATTAAAGATAAAATAGAAGGTTTATGTCATGATCTCTTTAATTTATCTTTTGATAGGCTTATCAGGTGATTGCAAGTATAGATGCATTCTTTCTTGATTAAGCTTTTGTGTCTTTGTATAACATATTTCAGAAATTGCAAGTAAGAAAAATGCATTTTAATCAATTTGAAAATTGAATTTTTTCTACAGGTCTTTCTATTGATGTAATTATGATATTTCATAAATTAAATCTTGAAAAATGGACCTTTTGTTGTTTATGTAATTATGCTTAGTTATGTTTTTTATTGATTAAAAGACTTTATATGAGACTGAGATTTTTTTTAAGAATAACTGCTTAATTAAAAATGTAAAAAATGAAGTAAAATTTGGCATTTGGACACACAAAACCCTGGTTTTTCGATACACAAAATAAAAAAATTATTGATGTGTGGGATTTTAAAAGTACCAGGAAACTAAGTCATATTTGAGTCAAAAATAAGATCAAGTTTTCTAATGTGGGATTTTTGAATTTTGAGATACCCTTTTTTTTATTTTTTGAATTTTTGAATCTTTTTTTAAGGTGTTTGACAACAATTTTAAAATAAATCAATCTTTAATAGAAGGAATGATTTTAGAGCTATTATTAAAAATGTGAATAAATTCAAAAATTAGTAAAAAAATACATATTTAAATCTCATCGAATTAATTATTAAAATTAATACTTTCTTAATTTTTTATTAATTAATAGAAAAGAAAAATTTATCATTATTGGATATTAAGTTTAATTTTGGAGCTTATTCAATTATTTTCAATGTTGAATGAATCTCTTGAGAATCTTCTCGTTAATTAGATACTAGTGGTAAATGAACACAGAATAAGGTGAAAACTTATTTTGAAATGAGCTTCTTAGCTATTGTTTATCTGAGAAGCTTGATGAGTAATTGCAAACATTATAAAGCTAAGTTGAAAGATATTTCTAACCTCAGTTTATGTTGTGCCCTAGCTGTGCACGACCTGAATTTGAATTAATTCAGATGTAGGAAGGTGACTTCATTGTACACTCATGGTGGTTTGTATTTCAACATGATTTATATAGCTTTTTGGTAAGCTTTATAGTGAAAGTCAAAAATTCGTTCAAGTTCTCTTATTAAATTGAAAAGTTTTTTTGCTTAGCGTGTTGATTTTAACATATATTTGTAAAATTTCTTTTCCTTGGCTAATGTTTCAGCCGTGGTAGGCTGCAAATGTACGTATGGTATGCTTCTCCTTCCACTCACCTATGTAAACTCTTTATTGATATCGGATTCAGATATTTCTTTACAAATTAAATACAAGAGATCCTATTTACATCTATTATTTATCCTTTCAAATCATCTAGAATTGATCCATTTTATTTTCAAGAAGAATTCACCAGGCTTATTTTATTCATTTCAAGTTGATATAAAATCCAATTTATGCCTATCTGCCTTGAACCAAGGTGTTTTTTGCGTCAAAATAATGATAGAAATAGTAAATTATTCTATTGAGAATTATTCAATTATTGTTTAGAAAATCATCCTTTGTCTTGAATCTGGCTTGCTTTACCAGATGGCTTGAGTAATAGAATAGTTATCTATACTAAATGACAAGGTTAATACAGAATGAACTTGAATCCTTCTATAGGTAATTCTCCCACTTTTTTTGAAAATAAAAAAAAGCTTCTTTAAAACTTTGAATATGGAAATTAAGATTTCTTATGATTTTGTTTCAAAATTCTTTTCAAATTCCCATTTACAATGTAGTTTTTTTGATTTTTTTAAAATGGTTAAAATTTAAATTCGCTCAAAAATATCATATCATAAATATAACAATAAAAAATAATAATTGAAGGTCATAATCTGATTACAAAACAAAAATACAAAAATAAAATTACAAAGATTATAAAAAATCCAATAAAGGCTATAGAATAGAAATCAAAAGAGGAGTTAAATAATTAAATGATCAATTAATCTTAAATTGAAAATGAATAAAAATAAGGAAAGCTATCAAAAGATGAGAAATATTGATAACAGGATAAAACTCAACCAAAAAAATTTATTAAATGATAAAAATCCAAAAAAAAACAATTAATTTTACTATGTTCCATTTTTTATTCAATTTCTCAAAAAATATAAGGGAAAACCCTATCAAATATCAAATTGTGGGTCATCTCTTTAAAAATTATAAATTAATAATAAGATTTAGAACTGTAACTTTCTTCCATTCAGATACTAAAAGTAAAACAGATGGGCTTCACAAGTGTTTTCATTTTTTGTTTATTTGTATGAGAATATATGGTTTTTCCCCTTTTCTTTCAATTTTCAATTCCATGTTTTTTATTACAATTTGAAAATTGATTTAATAAATTCTTCTTTAAATAATTTCCAACGTCAATATCATCTTCTACAAAATTAATTTTATCAAACAAATTCACTTTTCTGTCTTTCTAGAACAGAAAATTAAATCTAACTGTTTTTTTCTGATTAAATTTTAGGGTTACTCCTTTTAAATATTCAGAATGAAACAAGTAATTGATGAAATAGAATATTCAAATATATATTTTTTGGCATACTGCTTTAGCTAAAATATCAAAAAGTATGTAGCTTGTTAACAAGAGTGGAATTAAATTCTGAGATTTTTCTGTGGATTTTGTTTTATAAGTTTTTCTTTACCAAATTTCGCATTGAATTTTCATCCAATAATCCCAAAAAAAAATCAATTTAATCTTAGAGTAAGAATTTTTAAAAAAAAATACTTTAAGCTAAAATATATGATGATTCCAAACTGAAGTAAAAATTATTTGAATCTTTTCTCCCTTTACTGAGTTTTCATTTTCATTTTTTATTTTATTTTATCTTATTTTTTATTCAATATCAAAATCCTTTTTTCAAAAAGAAAAATTCAATCAAAAAAATTTAAATATTTTTATCTTATTTCTTTGTTTGTTTCCAAAAAGAAAATCAATTTCAGTACCTTTGTTTTCAATTTTAATGTTGAAATAAGATGTAAATATTTGATATTTTTTTAATTGAAACCAAAGATTCAAGACAATTTCTTACAGATTTTTTTCATTTTACGCTTTCTTATTATATTTTAATTCCAAACCTGTCTGTGAATTCAATTATGATAAAATTGGCATTAATTTAAGATTTTCTTTTTCAACAGAAAACAACTACGGAAATCAAGTAAAAAATAATTTACGGTTACAAATACTTTTGATAGAAAGCTTTATCAGTCAAAGAAGTTAAATCCAACCCAGTTATAATATATTAAAGATATATCATCGAATTTTCAAAATGATTCCTGAGTGTCTGGAAAGATTGGATTTGGCTTGTAAGAAAACAACATATATTTGGTGACTAATGTTCCTAGGACAAAAGGACAGGTACTCAACTTGGAAATGAGGTAGTTAGAATCTTTCAAAGATTCAAATCAATATAGTTAATATATAGAAAATTTATGACTGTAAAAAATTATTCCTGTCTGAAAGCAGTTCCATCTCATATTTGAGGATATGTGTGCCTGAGCCACAGGTCTAGGCAGTGTTTACGGCCCTAGTCATCCATTCTGAATGCAGATGAAGTCTTTGCATGTGACCCCCATTCTATTTAACCCCTCTTGTCAGCCCCAAGAGGCCTTCTTGCAGCACCACCATCGGCTTGGGTTGAGCCTAGACACGATTCTTCATCAAGAGCAGATCATTCTCAACTGACTCCATCTACGAATCAAGTGGCGAACCAAGCATCACGAGGAAGCATCAGAAAGTTATTGGGCCACACCATGTCGTCTGTCTTGTCAGATGGATCTGGCTTTTCACAAGCACTTGCCACTTGGAGAGGTGGGTGTTCGATTTCATCTATCTTGACAGGCTCATCAACTTACCATTTCAAAATGTTTTTCATTTAGAAATAAATCTGTCTTCTTTACAGAAAACTCTGGATGCGTCTGGCCTTGAGATCGTTGAGAATCAAAAAGACAGCTTATTAGGTCGAAAAAAATTAGCAGAGCAGACAAGAGGTAAAGTTTTACGGAACCCGAAATTACCCTTTCAAGAGGGCTGCCGATCTTAATTAATTGATTTTGCGTTTCTTTAAAAGAGTTCAAGAAAATGTCCGATGAAGAAAAAGTGGGTGGATTCAAGGGGTTGCTGAAAGGTATTCAAACTCGTTAAAGAAATAGTTAATTTTACAGCTTTTTAAATCACATCAAATTGAACTAAAAGAAATGCTACACTGTTGATTAACCTTTCGTGATTGCTATGGTACTTTGTTAAATCCATCTAGCTTATCAGGCAGAAATAGACGCATTAACAAAACGTTCAAAAATTTCCGAATCAGCATTCTTAAATATCTACAAGCTCTTAGCAGAAGCACCCGATCCATACCCGTTATTGGATGCCGCTGTAGACCAGACAGTGCGGGCAACAGAAGCTAAATTGGTCGAGTCTGAACTTGCTCGTGCTAATGAACAAATTAATTCATTAAAGCTGCAACTGATTGAATCCGAAAAGTTTGAGAATGAGCTTAAGAAACAGACTGAAAAGACAGCACGATTGGAAAGCAAGTTGGAAGAAATGGTTAAACAGCAAGTTTCTAACAAAGAGGCCGAGCTAAACGCTATTTATGGTGAACGGATATTAAACTTTCAACAACGAGAGAAAGATCTCACAAAGCAACTAGATTTGACCAAGAAACAGCTAGCTGACTTAAGGGCAAGCAACGAGTCCAATCAAGCAAAGATTTTAGATGATTCTTCGAGACGAGACTTTGAAACTGTCTCTCGGCGGGCAGAAATTGAGTTGGTCGAGGCGGACTTGGAACGGTCTCAGAGACGTGTGGAAGAAGTAGAGCGGAGGAATGAGAAGCTGCGAGCCGAAGTTGAAGCTGTGAGAAACGGGAGCGAAGCGCAGGAGCGGTGGGTTTACTTGTTCGGATCATTTCGTAATCATTAAGATTGAAGCTAATCATTTTCCAGGATCCAAGCCCTCGAGGCCCAGATCTTGGAATTGCAGAATGAAACAACACGGCTTTTATCAACACTAGAAGCACAGAAGCAAACAATCTCTCAAGCTCGAGAGGAACGTACAAAACTTGAGGCAGAATATAAAAAGCAAGTTAATAAACTCGAGCAAGAAATTATCACTTTGCGCAAGCGAGTATCTCAATACTCAGACTATGACGAGATTAAACGTGAATTAGAGATTATCAAGGTCAGTCTTTGAATATCTATCAATCAATTCCATTCACTCATCTTGAGTGTCTCTCCCGTGTGTTATTGTCCATCTAGTACGTCGAATTCGCATCGTTGAACCCAGAAGATGAAGAGCAATCTGGTTTTGATGATTCCAGCCCAAACTCATCTTCGCTGAGCCTAGCAATCACATTGCCTAATCCTAACGCTGATAAAGCAAATAAGCAGAAAACAAAATCTCTAGAAACATTGTTGATGAACAAGACTCGAAAGCTTCAAGATGATCTCACAACTTTAAGAGTAACTCACGATGAGTTGTTGACATTATCCCGAAAGAACACTATTGAAAATGAAAAGCTCAAAAAAGAATTGGAAGAAATCAAAAGTTTGAATGAGAACTTAGAGAATGACTTATTAAAGATGCAAACCACAAGTCAATCTGCGAGGCAAAGGTCTTCTAATGAACTGATAAAAGACAGTTTGGGTGCTGGTCGTTCATCTTTAAATGATGTTGCTCGCGGACTAAAAGAAGATTTAGGACTTGATAATTCCAACATTAGTAGCCCAAAAATTGGAGCCAAAGGATCCTCTCAAACCCCCGCAAATTCTAAAAGTGACTACAAGCTGTCTGCTGAGACATCCATCTTGCCGATAATTACTAGCCAACGAGACCGGTTTCGACAACGTAACGCGGAGCTTGAAGAGGAACTCCGAAAGCAATTCGAGACAATTACAGCAACTAGAAACGAAATAAAAAGCTTGCAAAACGACAATCTGAAACTTTATGAAAAGGTTAGGTATTTACAGAGCTATCGTGACGATGTTGGCGGTCGTGAGTTTGCTAGAGTTAATCAATCCTCAGCACTTAGTGCCGTTAGTCGAAAAGATGAAGAGTTGAGTAAATATCGAGGAATATATGAAGAGCATATGAACCCGTTTGAAAAATTTAGAGGCCGAGTTAGTGCACTTGATAGGTTTTGCAATTCACTATTTTGGTTTTTTTTTGCACAACTTACTTCTATCGGCTGGTTTTGATGGGCCTTTTTATTTAGGAACGTATTGGTGCACTTCAAGCATTAAATCCTTTGGATAAACTTGTTTTACGCACGGCAAACTTCATTCTCGGTAGTAGATTTGCTAGGAATACTTTTTTAGCTTACGCATTCATTCTGCACATCCTTTTATTCTTGAGCTATGGTGAAACAGCTTTGAAGTTTGTTGCATTTGGTTTTGTTTATTTTGAATTATAATCATTGATGCTTTAGGTGGTCGTGTTCCTGAGATTACTTAATTTGCTCCGTTTTCTTTTTGCTTTGCAGGTCCGATAGTCTCAGACAAAGCACCACTATTATTCCACCCCCAGGACATGATAAAATCATAGCGACGTAGACTTTTCCTGTTTTTAAACGCAATCTTGTAGCCAGGGTTAATGTTTTAAAAGGGAAACCACTACAGAAAAAGTAAATTGATACTTGTTACCCGTGTAAATGTAAGATCTTGATTTTTCTTTTCAATGAGCGTGCTCTTTTGACCTCAATTTTCGAAAGTTAATAAATGTGTATCAATGTAATAAAGTTTGTTTTCGCGCAACTTGAACAAAGCGAGAAGAGTGAAAATATGATGCAAAGTTCGACTCTACCCAATGGATGTGAGAATAATTCATTTTAAGAAAGCTGTGTTTCTTTTATATCTGATCAGTTGCACGGCATGGATAAGTTTCTCGATGTAAACCTTAGACCGATATGGACAGTTACTGCAAACGCTCTGGCTTGCTATTTGATTTTAGTGTATAACAATTTTATGAGTGTTTGGGCCTCCTTTTACTCTACTCAAAAACCCTTATGTCTGCAAACAAATTTAAAAAGACTTGATAGAAGTCAAAATTCAAACCTTTTGCAAGGCTTACCATATGAAAAACAACATGATAGTAAAAAGTACCGTACGTACATAATCAAAGTATTAACTCAAACACATAAAAACAAGTTTCAAAGATTTTTTGAAATTTAAAAATTGATTTTTAACCTCAATTAAGAAGAAGAATAAAACAAAAATGCTCTTTATAAATCTTAAAATTGATCATATCTATTTAAAAATAAAGTCAAACTAAAAACACATAGAAGGAATTGACTATCTTGTAGACAAAACAAAGATTCCTATAGAAAGGTTAATTTTCTAATAAGTGATATTTTTGAATTCTAGTCTAATAATTTTAATTAAATCTCTTTCTTTTGGTTTAATAAGAAAACTTAATTAAGTTTTTCAACTTTTATGAAATTTATTACCTTCATACAAAAATTAAAAATTTTATTATCAAGGCATGATGACTTTTGAAATCTTCAATTAAGTTTTATATTTTCTTGGTCATTTAAAATCAAATTTCTCATTTATACGATTACAAAGAAAAAGAAATTATTAATTTTCATTCATTTTTTGTTTGTTAGATAAAATAAATTTTTAGGAAGAAAAAATTAATATATGAAAAATTAATTCCATCAGTCTAGTAATAAAGAAGTTTTTCACCATTAATATTAGTAATATAAACTGAATTCATATTCTTATTATTACTTATTTAAGGTTTTTTTTTCTTGAAAAATATGAGAAAGGGAAACTAAATTGAAATTTAAGAAAGCTTTTCCAATAAAATCAAAAAAGAAAATCAATATAAAAGGAAAAACAAGAATCAAATTTACAAGTTTTTTTTTCTTCAAAGCTCAATCTAAAAGCCAAAAAAAAAAAGAGGAAATCTCAATAAATAATGTTTAAAATAATCAAATTTAATCAAACAAAGAAATATCTCAGAACAAAAATGGGTTTAGATAAAAAATGAATTATTTTTAGAGGAACAAGAAAAAGAGAAAAAAAAGTATATGGAAGGAAATATGAAATTGAATTAAATGAGGATGTCAAAACTAATTAAACATGGCTGAAATTCTCATTAATTGAATAATAATGGACATGGATTAAGTATAAGAACTCCCCTGAGTTAAAAATATATTTATCAAGTTTTATTGGAAGGAAAATGAAAAAACTGGTTTCATTTAAATAGATTTTTTAACTTTTGAAGATGAACTTGAAGCTAAGAAAAGGAAGTATCAAGGATTTAATCCACCTTAATTTTTTTTGTTTTTGAAGTGAGATTAGAATAATTAATAATATTATTAATTTTTTTTTATCAAAAAAAATCAAATAAAATTTTTTGAAGGTATTTCAAAATGGATTTATGCATGAAAGAAATTTTTTAATTATAAAATATCAAATAAAAACCAAAAAGGAAGTTGTTCAAATTTATTCATTGAATAAAAAGATAAATGAGAAAAATAAGCGATATAAGAAAAATAAGAAAAATAAGACATCATCAAAATATTATCATTAATTCTATTGAAGTAAATATCACTTTAAAAATGCATTATATATATAGCTAAGCATCATTAATTATTATATAAAGTAGTAAATCAAACCTCAATCTTTTTGGGAAGTTTTTAAAAGGTTCTTGATAAATTGAAATGAATTGGAATTTAGATAATAAAATTAGATTTAGTCAATTCTTCAGATATAAAACTTAAAATCTAAATATATTTAAGAAGACTAATTGAACGAATTTCAATTTTTTGGAAATAAAATTTAATTTTAATACAAGAATACTTAATCATAAAATAGTATACTTAAGATTAAAAAAGGATTCTTAAAGCTAACAGATTCTAAAAAATATCATAAAAATGAATATGATCAAAAATAATGAGATTATAATTGAGAAAGTTCAATAAGAATATGGGAATTTTACAATTTAAACCACTTCTAAGTAAATTTAAATGCTGCATGAATTCTTTTTTTTGAGAGCCAATTTAGTAATTATTCTCTCTCAAGTACTAAAGAATGAAAATTTCAATTTTTTTCCCAGTGATTTGTGGATATGAGCATGTTTGTCAGCCTGTGACTCAAAACCAGAGCACAAGCATGACAGCCAATATACCATAAATCAATGGTATAGCCAAGATACCACCAAAACATGGAGCTGAGCCAAATAAGCTCAAAAGGTGTCAAAAGGAAGAGGAAACTCACCTCTTTCTGAAAACATAAGTCCCATCACCATAGGACAGGAAATAACAAAGTTATTCCTGCTCAAAGTTATTGCTGAGCATAAACCTTAATTTTCACCTCTCATCTAAAATCTAGAAGGATAGGCTTAACCCCATCAAATGGGTATGCCAAATGAAGCTCTAAGCCAGGGCTATCCAATGGTACCAGCCAAACTGAGCTAGCACCAGTATTACTGAAGTTATGGTCAAATTCAGGCCAAATAAGGGTGAACAAAACATTCACCTCTCATCCAACTTCTACAGTTTTAGTGTGGGATACTTGAAGTGGGGTCTTTTTGGAAAGAGCACAATAAGGGCTATCTGATGGTGCCATCCACTTCTTCATATCTCACCTATAACAAAAGTTATGGGGAAAACAAGCTCAATACAGCTTTTTGCCTAAAAACACGCAAATGTACAAAAATCTTGTACATGGGATAACTTTGCCATATTTAATGATACCCATATAAAATGAGGTACTATTGTGTAGAGCACACACAGGGCTACACACTGAACCAATTTTGAGGTTGATATCTCAAGAATTGACAAAGTTATGGCTGTTTTAAGGTCAGATTCCCACCTGCTGTCATATACAGCTTTGCCATGGGATAATATCCCATGACCATGAATATGAGGTGTCAAATAGACAAAGAAGCTTTTTTACTTCAATACCTCATATGTCAGTCAATACTGGGGTCGCATACAGTTTCTGTACAGCATTCTACGTGTCATACACGTCAGAATCAGGCTGTGAGGTCCCCAGATGAAAATTTTTACCCTGTATTGGTGAAAACTGCCCAGATGTGGTTTCAAAACCACATCTGATCCCAATACAGGCTATACAGGCTGTTTGCAAACCACAAGCCAGTGCTAGAGGGTGAAAAATCTTCACTTCCTCTATGTGGAAAGGTCTAGCACCCTTTCCACCCCATTCCAGGATAAAAAGGAGGCTTTTCACAGCCAGAATTGTTTCCTCATCCTTCTCTTGAATATCCTACGTAGTAAACTGTCAAAAACAGCTTTACTCTTGGGTAATAATCAGGGTATAATTATAATTTTAATTATTGTAGTTCTTATTATAGTAATCCAACTGGTAAGACTGCATCCTGGGTTCTCAATAGCGCTCACCACCACTATTTTCTAATAGTAGAACCCTCTTATTATATTATAAAACCATCATATTTTGAGAAATTCTTATTTTAAAACTATTTTCACGTGTAACAATCAAAGTTCTAGTTGTAAATAGCCCAATTACTGCTTCAACATAGACTCCAGCTGACATTTTGGGGGCCTGGCCATGTTTTAAACCTTTTTCGACCCTTATAAGTGAGTTTTTTGTCTTATTTCTCACTTTCTGACATTTGTTTTATTCTTTTTAGGTGTAATATTTCTTAAAAATATATATATTATATATATATTTCTCTTTTTTGGTACATATACCACCCTTTTTACTCACATTTTAAAAGAGTACCTGTCATGTGGCTAATAACCACAAGACCCTTATTTTTGGCGTGTTTTACATATAAAAACACATAAGCCATTAATACAGCCTTATTTTTTAAGTAAAATAAGACACCTCATACTGATAAACCAACAGTTGAGGTGTGGTTGGAAAAATTGTTAACTCAATTGCCCTGTTATACACCACTTTTTGACAGTTTACACTTGCTAAATACAAGTTGTTCTGTGAGATATTGGAATACAAACAGTATACCAAATATCATTGAGCTGTATTTCTGACGTGGAATTGTTAATTCAATCACACTGTAATAATATACAAGCCCAGAGGCCATTATTAGACATGCAAAACCAGCATTTCTTGAGAAGTCTTAACTGACATAAGCCATCTTGTTCCTGTTTTTTCAGTGGAAGATAATTTCATACCACTTGAAAGCCAGTCACAGGCCAACACACCAGTGACACCCTCAGAACCAGAGGGCAGCAAAGGCAAAGGAAAGACGCACAGTGAAGGCCTGATAACAGCAAAGAAGTGGACACCCATTGCCACTCAAAAGAGTAGAAAACCACGAAATTCTGCATCAATACAAGGTAAACCAACCTTGATAACTTGTAAAGGAAAAATTACAATTATTAACCCAGTTGTAACCTCCAAAGGCAAACTGCCCAAATAAGCAGATAACAAATTTGTACAAGGCACAGTCAAAGGTAAATACCCTAAGAACATAAAGTTTTTGACTGCTTGCAAACACTAACATGTCACCTGTACACCTCAGAGATCTTGGATTCCAAAGGCACCAGCCAGAGGACAGAGAAGGTTTGTCCAGAGCCAGAAGACCTGAAAGAGAACACCTTGGACACAGTGGTGGATGGCAAAACAATGAGGGAGATAATATCAACCTTGCCATTCACACTCCAATTCAATGGAGACCTCAAACCAGAGGACTGGAAAGACATGGATCAAGTTCTTCAGCTCCACCAACTCCTCAAGGACTTATTCCAATGGAGCATGGACAACAAGAGGTTCAACCTGGAAAGTCACTGGGCAGAACTTGGAGCAAGTTGCCAGAAGATCTGTCTCAGAGAGATAGACTTCAAAGACCTGATGGGAATTACCAAAGGTTGGAATCCTACCAGGCAGTTCAGACTCCTGGAGGCAAGGGCACAGAGGATAAGGGAGAATCAAGCCACTATTCAAACTATAGAAGAACAGTTAACCCAGACAGGGCCTACTCAGATTCCTTCAGGCTCACAAGGAGCAGGCCAAATCAGCTCTCCAGTGGCTTCAAACCATTCAGAAACCAGCAGATCAGTGGCCAAGAGTCACCATTCTTCACAATTACAGGAAGTTTCCAGGAGAAGACAAGGAAACAAGGGCAAGAACAAAACCTCCTTCAACCAGAGGAGGAAAGAGTCAGACCCTATGATTCAGAAGCTGTTGGATTTGGTAAAAGAAGTGCACAAGAACCAGAAGTAGCTGTAAACCACTCTAGAATCAGTAGTACTAGTAATAGAAAAATTACCCCCACTCAGACTGAAAATAACATTGTCACATCTGAGAGTAACATCAACAGTGATACACTGTGGTTACAAATGTCCCAATATGCTGAACAATCTGCAAAGCAGTTTGCAGAAATTAAAGCTGGCCAAGAGAGGATGAGACAAACTCAAGCCTCCTTGGAACAGATAGTTAATAATCTTCAAGAAGGATATGCTCAACTGAGCAAAGCCTCTGAAGAAACCAACAACAGACTGAATATAGTCTTTGAAGAACAAGACCACAGCACAAGGGACATGGAGTGTCTGGATCAAGACATTAACAAGTTGTTTAATGCCTACCATAGCTTGAAGCCCCAACCACAAGGCCAAGTTATGGATATTCCATATCAACCAGATGACATCAAACTAGATGCCATGTTGATGAATAAGGCAAGATCCCCATCACAATACCAGGATGGAGATGGCATGTCTTATTCAGAGAAGGAAGCCTTGAAACAGCTTCCTGAGGCCTCAAGTTGGCCCAAATTCTCTGGATCAGGAGAATATGATCATATGGAACTCATAGATTATATTGATGGACTCTTCATTGATGTACCAAGCATACCAGACTACTGGATCACTGCTAGATTGAATACTGCATTTAAAGGTCATGCTAGTATATGGTACACAGAAATGAAAGAAATCCATGGCAGGAGAAACTGGCCATGGTGGAAGAGTCAAATCATCCAAAAGTACAGTAATGGAACTTGGATATGGCAGAAGACAATGTCATTTGAAAATGACAAATACTCTGTGGACAAAGATCCATATGAGTGGTGTCTTAGACAGTCTAAAAGACTTCAAGCCATTGATCCTCAGATGAACATCCAAATGAGGAATCACAAACTTCCGACACAACTACCAGGAGAACTAGAACATGCAGTAAAATGCAGATGCAACCAAAATTGCACTCTAGATGACATTGCCAACACCTTACAAGACATAAGGACAAGGACTAATATAGGGAAATTCACCCCATATAAGAGCAGTAGTTTCAAAGAGAAACAACCTTTCAGGATAGAGTTTAAAGACAAACCCAAAGAAAGAGTGGCAGAAGTGGCAAAGAAGAGGAATTCCTGTCACAATTGTGGTTCAACAGACCACTATGCCAACAACTGTCCAAAGGCAAAGAAAAAAGTCTATGCCATAGAGAAAGTCCCTGAAGAAGAACCTCCAACAGAGGATTCTGAATCAGACTCCATGGGTGATGCCATCAGAGAACCATCTGATGATGATCAAGACCCAAGAGAGGAATTTTTAGTGGAATACCAAGAGGAAACCCCACTAGAAATCCAGGACATACAGTTGGAAGCAGGCATGCCACAGGACACTGCTAATAAAAACTTGTGCAAACACACACAAGATCCACAAACATTCTTGGTTACACCAACCAAAGGAATGGCATATATACATGGAACAGCCACAAAAATGACTGTTTGTATTGACAATGCTCAGCACCCACTGATCATTGATAGTGGAGCAAACTGCTCCATAGTAGCCAGAGATTATCTGGATAACCACTTTCCAAACTGGGAGAAACAGCTCTTGCCCACTAAGGCAAAGAATTTTAAAAGTGCATCAGGGAAGATGACTTCCATTGGGACAATTATCAAAGAGATAATTATACCCCACAGGAAGGGTAATATCAGACTCAACCCAGAGTTTGTATTGCTTGATGATGACCACATCCAAGGGTTTTTACTGGGCACAGACTACCAGAGGATGTATGGTATAGACATTTACAACAGTAAAAATAGGCACATCACCATTGGAACTAACAAAGAAAAGAAATTTTCACTTGATATATACCAGATATCTTCTTAAGATCCACTGGAAGAGCTACTGAAAGAATTCAGAGAGGGACAGTTTAGCACTACCCTCACCATTCAAAAAAAACTAAGTTTACTGAAGATGCTGAGAAAGAACAGACCAGCATTTGCCATTGGTGAAGAACCATTAGGCAAGATCAAAGGCCATGATATAGAACTATATCTGGATGTGGAAAGGCCTTATCCACCCATGCTGAGGAGACCTCCTTATCCAGCAAGCCTGGAAACCAGGAAAGAAATTGAGAAACATATCAATGAACTCCTGGACATGGATGTCATCAGGAAGATTGGACATAATGAAATAGTGAAAATCACCACCCCTGTCCTAATCACCTGGCATGATGGCAAGTCTAGACTGGGTGGAGATTTCAGAGCTCTGAATAACTACGCAAAAGCAGACAGGTACCCTATACCCAGGATACCTCATGCCTTAGATAAACTGGCTAAAGCCAAATACATAACCACAATGGATTGTATGAAAGGCTTCCACCAAAATGGAGTTAAACCAAACTCCATGAAATTACTCAGAATAATATGCCATATGGGCATATATGAGTACACCAGAATGCCATTTGGCATCAAAAATGCACCAGCCCACTTCCAAAGGATGATGGACACAATATTTCAAGATGAAATATTGGAAGGCTGGATGGTAGTATATATTGATGATATCATTATATACTCAGAGACATGGGAAGACCATGTGCAATACATAGACAGATTGCTAAGTAAATGCACACCCATAAATCTGAAAATTTCACTTAAAAAGTGCAATTTTGGCCAACAAGAGTTACTAGCTCTAGGACATAAAGTCTCAGGCCTTGGTCTGGCAATTGACCAGAATAAAGTAGCAGCAGTACTGCAAAAACCAGTACCAAAAAGCATCAAAGAGATGCAATCCTTTCTTGTGTTTGCTAGCTACTATAGAAACCACATCAAAAACTTTGCACACATAACTAGTAGTTTATACAAGTTATGTTCAAAAGATGTAGTTTTTGAAATAACCAAGGAAAGGAGGGATGCATATGAGAGGATCAAATATGAACTCACTAATGCACCTGTGCTCATCCTAACTGACTTTGAACTACCATTCAAGTTACATATAGATGCAGCATGCAGTCAAGGCCTAGGAGCAGCCCTTCACCAAAGACAAATTGTGGATGGTGAACCAAGAGAAGGAGTAATTTGCTACATCTCAAGGAAGCTGAAAGATTCAGAAGCCAGGTATGGGGCCACCCAGACTGAATGCCTATGTCTAGTCTGGGCTCTAGAAAAACTCCACTATTATCTGGAGGGTGCAGTCTTTGAAGTCTACACAGACTGCACAGCCTTGAAGTCTTTACTAAACATGAAGACTACAAATAGACACATGCTGAGATGGCAAATAGCCATCCAGGAGTATAGAGGGAACATGACCATCATATACAAAGAAGGTAAAAGTCATACCAATGCAGATGGCCTTAGCAAATGGCCTCTGGACAATGTCAAAAGCAATCCAGCTTATGACCCTGAAGTTGCAGCCAAGATTCCTATCCATTTCATGGAAATAGATAGGAAAAAGAACTTCAGATTTTCTGAATGGGTACCAGAGAGTGGTACCCCTGACAGTGGAAACACTGATTCATAGGAGACAGAAACTCCAATATTGGGAATAAGTTCCTCTGAACTGCACAATGAATTTTTCAGTGCAGTACTGAAGTCTTATGCCAAACACAAACAGTGTGGCATACTACTACAACTCCTTCAACAAAAATACAGGAGTCCAGAACTGGAAGCCCAGCTGGAAGAACCCTGGTTGAGGGCCTATAAGGATAACAAGTTTTTCCTTATAGATGGCCTGCTCTACCACAGAGAAAAGCACACAAGTGCACTTACAGTGGTAGACAGAGACCACATTTCATTGATCCTGCAAGAATGCCATGACTGCCCCTATATGGGACACATGAGTGAGGACAGGAAAAAAGAAAGGGTAGCAAGCACAGCTTGGTGGTCCAAGTGGGAACAAGAGTTGAGTGAATACATCAACACTTGTGAAAGATGCCAAAAGGCAAATAGGAAACATAGGAAGAAGTATGGGTTACTTAAACACATAGAAGAACCCAAGAACCCATGGGAAACCATCAACATGGACTGGGTTACAGGACTTGTCCCAGGAGGCAAAGAAAACTACAATGCCTGTTTGATCATAGTTGATAGATTCAGAAAATGTGAGCCTTTGAGATATGACCACATACCCAATAAGGTCACAAGAAAGACTCAGAATAATTATAACTTTAAGATAATTATACTAAAATTACTTAGAATAATTATACATTAAAAATAATTACTTTAAAAATACAAAAATACCATAAATTGGTTTAACTTAAAAACCAATGAATCAACATGTGAAATAAATTGTACCATTGGATTCCTCATGGTAAAATACACATATACCATTTTTATGGCATATCTGTAAAGTCAATATTTAATGAGTTATAAGGAATAATACCTTATAAAAACCATAAATCCTTATTTATTTCAAGAACCAATGAAACAACATGTGAAATAAATTGAACCATTGGATTCCCCATGAAAATTCACACATAAAAAAATTAATGAGCCAATTTCCAAAGTTAATACTTAAGGAATTAACCTGAATATATGCACTTTTTTGGTCAATGCATATATTCAAGGATCATAGCTAATATCTCTTAAACTATACTGGATAGAGTGATGAACCAAAAATAAAGTTACCACGTAATTACGGTAAAAACACAGATATAAGCTTTATTTTACAAATTATAATCAAGGTTAAAACCTATGATGAAATATTGATAAAAATCAACAGAGCTGTTGACCACTTTGTTGTGAAAGTGGTCCAGACTTAAAAAAGGTACACAGTTGGATTCTACTAGTTTATTCGTGAAGAATGATGTAATTTGTATCATTAAATTCAGGGTACAACCCCCTGAAATCATGGTTTGAAGTTTGAAATATTGAATTTCGACAGAAAAGATGAGTTACAAGAAAATCATCAAAATTAGAGTTTTGATGATGTAATGGAAAGCTCTTGGCAGAATAATAGGGCTATGTCAGGCTATCAGAATTAACCCTCTGAATTTCTGTAGCGTGTAAAACTTAAAAGTTATTAAAGATCAAAGTTTGAGCTTAAATTGAGCAGCTATGATCACCTACTGTAACCTTAAATTAAGTTTAACAGTCATATGAGTGATGAAATTGGTGAATACTATTAGTTTATGATTAAGACTAATAAAATCCACAAAATTTGGGCTTCTGCAAAGCCTCTGATGTCATCAAACTTAGAGTTATAGTGATAACTCTAAATAATGGTGTGATAATGATGTAATATGGTTTGATCATGATGTAATCGTCCTCAAACCTTAAAATATTGATCAATTCCAGTGGATATGATCAGTACACATCTACTAGAAGCCTGTTGGACTCTAGGAGGGAGGTATTTACTATAAATAGAGCTCCTTTTACTCTGTTTTCCCCTCAGACTCATCAAAAACATTAAATCAATTAAATCAAAGGTAATTTCTTTATTCTTTATATATAAAACCATTATATTATTAAAGAACAAAGACCACCTTGTTATAATCATCTATCTTGACGTGATTAAATCATTTATTTAATCGTTTTTGTTAAAAATCTCTAAAAAACTCATTTCCACGTAAAAATCAAGAATATTAGTAATTTTTCTTTATTTTTATTGTAAATACAATTTGAAAAGATTGTATTTATATTTTTTTAGTGTAAAATATCTCAAAATTATTATATTAAGTATTAAAAGTAGGTTGTTTTCTCTTATTGTAATAATTTTCTCTTTATTATTATTTTAATAATTCTTTAATTAATATAAATAGTATTTATATTAATTTATAACTTTGATATTGATAATATTATTGTTATTAATTGTTTTTTATTAATAAAAAACAATTTTTTAGGCCTTTATTATTTGTTTGTAACAATCATAAAGTGCCATCAAATATATTAATATATTTATTTTTTATTATATTATATTTTATTATATAAATTATATTATTATATATATTTAATAATATAATCATTTTACGCCAAAATTATAATAATTCTTTATTATTATAAATATTTTTACCTTATTTATTTCATTTATAAGGACAATCATAGTAAAATAAGTAAAATATTAGTAATTTTTACTTATTGTTTCATAGTCAAACCTTACATTTGGGGGCCTGATCGGGAATATTTACTTAAAAAGACCTTTTAAAAAGATTCTAATTGGGCTTATCCAATAATAAGTTATATTTATAATCATAAAATTTTATAATAAATTTATATTTTATTGATTTTAAAAGCTATTGAGGCATTTAGAAAGCAATTGTACTGTCTTACACATGGTTTTTCACATCCTTAGACTTGCAAGAACTTTCTTTGAGTGACTCTAGTGATTAAAAAAGATATTTTATAAATTAAAAATAATTTTTTATAATTTAATTTTATAAAGAATCATATTCATTTTTTTATTTTTATTCTTTAAAAATAAAAATATAAAAAATATTAAAAAAATATTAAAAACCCATAAAAAAATTTATTTTTATTCATTTTTATTCATTTCTTTATTGATTTCAATTGTTTAAAGATATAAAAGCAATTTCTATGTGGAAAATTGCCATATCTTGCCAAAAAATAACACTTCTTATAAAAAGACTTATATTTATTTGTCTTTTTTAGTGTTTGAAGATAACCCAACAGAGGACAACCAAGCTACTGTTGAGAGATTGGTGGAAGAAACTTGTCAAAGTTCTCCAACAACAGTTATCACTAAAAGAAAGAAAGCTAAGAAATTAGACTTTCCAGGAACCACCATTCAAGACTCTGAAGGTGAGCACCTCTTTTATAATTGCCATAAAAAGAATTTTTATTCTAAAATACTTTTATTTTTCTTATTCCTTAAACTATGACTACCAGAAGAGGTTTCCAATACTCCATCCAATCAGATGGAGCTGGACTCAGAGGTAGAACTGATCCCTCAAAAGGGAAAAGAAAGGGCAATATCCCCAGTGGAACAGAATCCACACAAGGAAGTGCCTTATCCCAAAGGAAAGTCCCAGAAATGCCCATGATATCTGAACCTGAATTGGAACTAAGTATGAGTAACTCAAATAGGTACAAATCACATTCGGAGGGCTCAAATAGACATCTACATGAGCCAGTACAAGCAGTATTACACAGTGTACAAGGACAAAGATTGGGAAATGCTGCCCCAAATAAACCAAGGCGTGATGAACTCCTGGCACATCCTGAAAAAGTTCCTCAAAGAGGAGGAGATAGTGCAATACTCCAATGGATGGAATCCACTGTCATCCAAACCTCAAATCAAAAAGATCAAGGATTACCACGCCAAAAAGAGGGAGACAACCAAGGAAGAAGCCCCAGTAGCTTCTACCAACAAGCCCCAAGCCAACCCACTTCCCCAAGAAGGGAAGAAGAACAAGAAAAAGAATTGGAGGAAACCATATTCCCCAAGCTACAGGATTCCCAAAATCCAAAAAGATGCCATGGACAATGTCTTCAATATGGCCAGAACTTTGATGGAATTCAAAGACAAAGAGGAACAAAGAATGAGACAACCCCATTTACCAAAGAAATAACCTTGTCTCCTGATGTTGTAAATACTTTAACAGAAATTAAAAATAGTATTGTACCTCTAAAAGAAATTAAAAATAGTTTATTATCATTACAAGAAATAAACAATAATTTATCTTCTTTAACAAAAATTGTTGTACAAAACAAGAAAGAGATTGACAACATAAAATTTATGATTGAAAATAATAAACCAAAAGTATTAATTGACAATACTCAAAAAATTAATACAAGGACAACAAGAATTGTACAAATACATAAGTGATATCAAAGAGAAAACTTTGACAATCAATTATGATGTGAGTATTGACAATCTTACAGAAAAATTAAACAAATTAAGTATTTCTGTAGGAACATTTGCAGAAAAGACTTCATCACACCAAAAATTACTTTTGGACCATGTGGAAAAAAGTGATGAAGCAAGAATGCATCTAAAAGATGATATTCAAAGTGAACTAAGGCTTATTACTGAAAAAATGGATAAAATGAATGAGGCTAATTTAAATATGCCAAAGTTATCAACTCCATTTTACCATATAAGAAGCCCTGTTAAAACAAAAGAAGAATTGACAAATCCTTTCATAACAGACTTAAGTCACCAAGAAAATAACCAAGTCTTAATGAAAGAAGCACCTCAGCTGAAAGAATGGCCAACATTCACAGGAGAAGGTGAATATGACCACATGTCATTTATTAAAACAATTGACATGTTACAGGAAGACTATGCAATACCAGATGAATTAATCACTGCAAGATTACATTCCTTGTTTGAAAAATCTGCAAAAAGATGGTATTATGGCATAAGACAAACAAATGGCAAAAATACCTGGTCTTGGTGGAAACAAGAAATACTCACCAAGTGGGCAAATGATGCCTGGAGGTACAAAATAGAAAATGCATTTGAAAATTCTTTCTTTTACCCAGACAAAGATAAACCTTTAACCTGGTTCTTAAAACAAGTTGAAAGACTTAATGCATTGTACCCAGAAATGTCACAAAAAATGGTGCATATGAAAATACTCAAGAAATGTGGAGGAGAGCTAGAACATGCCCTACGAAGCAGGTGTATAGAACCATGCTCCACAGAAGAGTACATTAATGCACTGGAAGACATAGTGACAAGAACAAAAATTGGCAGGACTTGGAAGAAATTGGACACTAAAAGCCCAAATAAACCATTTATCAAAAAAGATAAATCAAAAGAATCCTTCAAGCCCAGTACATCCAATAATAATGAGCAAAGAAAATGCCATAAATGTGGAGGTATTGGACACTTAGCCAATAATTGCCTAAAAAAGGCAAAAATCAATGAAATTGTGGAAACAGAAAACCACAATGACAAAGAGGAAGAATTTGACTCTGAAAAAGAGACAGAAGAATCAGAAACTTCTGAAAGTGATGAAATCAATCTAATTAATGCAGAAATTAATAATATTGATATAATTTATGAAGTACTGGATGTCAACTCAAACTTACCACAAGTTGGAACATCTGACACAAACCTGACAAATGTGCAAGATGCCAAACTGTACAAAACCAAACCTGCAAGAGGAATGGGGTATACAGCTGGAAAATCAAGTATAAGTATTGTCATGGTTGATAACCAAGAAGCAAAGGTGAACTTGGATACAGGAGCATATTGCACCTGTGTTGGTAAACGTTATTTAAGTACAATTGTTCCAGACTGGCAAGAAAAACTTATATCAATCCAAGGTGTCAAATTTAGTAGTGCAAGTGAAAGCATGATTCCCCTTGGAATAATTGACTTAACACTTATTTTCCCTCACCCTTCACAATGTGTCAGAATTAAAGTGGAATTTGTGGTAATGGACAACTGTACCAGTAATCACTTTATCCTGGGAAATGACTACTTATCAATCTATGGTATAGATATCTCTAACCAGAAGGATAGATATTTTACTATAGGAGACAATAAGAGACAAAAGTTTGGCTTCTTAAATAACAAAAAACAAATTGCTGTTATTAAGAAGGAAGAAAAGATTCCAGAAAAGGAACTTTTTATATCTGAACAACTTGAAGAGGCAGAATTCAATCAAGAATTAACAGAAAACATGAAAGAAAAATTGATTAACCTCTTATTTAAGTACAAAGATGCCTTTGCAACTGACAAAGAGCCACTAGGTGCTATAATTGAGCATGAAGTTGACATAATTCTTAATGTGGAAAAGCCTTACCCACCCTTACTAAGAAGACCAGCTTACCCAGCTAGTCCAAGGGCTAGAGAAGCCTTAGAGGTACACATTAAAGAATTAATGGACCTTGGAGTATTAAGAAAAGTTGGACATAATGAACAGGTAGAAGTTACTACTCCTGTCATTATAACTTGGCATAATGGAAAATCAAGGATGGTAGGAGACTTCAGATCCCTGAACACCTATACCATGCCAGATAGATATCCAATACCTAGAATCCATGAGACATTGACACAATTTTCACAAGCTAATTTCATTACAGCTATGGATGCCTTAAAGGCTTTTCATCAAAATGTCTTAACAGACAATGCCAAAAAACTACTGAGGATAATAGTCCACTGTGCAATTTTTGAATACTTAAGAATGCCATTTGGGATAAAAAATGCACCTTCCCATTATCAAAGAATGATGAATACCATATTTCCTGAAGAATTATCAGAAGGATGGTTAATTATCTATATTGGTGATATCATAGTTTGCTCAGAAACTTGGGAAAATCACCTTACAAGACTAGAAAGGGTACTACAGAAAATAGTCCAAGTGAATATGAAAATTTCCTTGAAAAAGTGTCATTTTGCATATAGTGAATTAAAAGCACTAGGACATGTTGTATCTGGACTTAGTCTAGGCATAGACAAAAATAAAGTAGCAGCAGTACTACTTAAACCAATGCCTCAAACCAAAAAAGAAATGCAATCATTTTTAGGATTTGCTGGTTACTATAGACAGCATATAAAGGACTTTGCAAAAATTGCCAAATCCTTATATAAGTTATGTGACCAACAAACAGTTTATGAAATGACTGAAGAAAGGGTCAAGGCATATGAAGAATTGAAGAATTCACTAACAAATGCCCCATTTCTTTTAATTCCAGATTGGAAAATACCCTTCAAACTATACATTGATGCTTGTGGAGAAGGACTAGGTGCTGCACTTCACCAAACACAAATTATCAATGATAAACCAGTGGAAGGCCCATGTAAGGTTTGACTATGAAACAATAAGTAAAAATTACTAATATTTTACTTATTGGACTATGAATGTCCTTCTTAATGCAATAAAATAAGATAAAAATAATTATAATAATAAATAATTATTATAATTATGGCGCAAAAATAATTATATTATTAATAAAAATATAATAATATAATTTATATTATAAAATATAATATAATAAAATAAATATATTAATATGAAATAATTAATATATTTAAAAGAACTTTATTATTGTTACAAACAAATAATTAAGGTGTAAAAAATTGTTTTTTATTAATAAAAAACAATTAATAACAATAATATTACCAATATTAAAGTTATAAATTAATATAAATACCATTTATATTAATTAAGGAATTATTAACATAATATTAAAGAGAAAATTATTGCAATAACAGAAAATAACCTCCTTTCACACTTAATATAATAATTTTGTAATATTTTACGCCAAAAAAATATAAATACAACCTTTTCAAATTGTATTTACAATAAAAATAAAGAAAATTACTAATATTCTTGATTTTTACGTGGAAATGAGTTTTTAGAGAGATTTTTAGCAAAAAGAATTAAATAAATGATTTAATCACGTCAAAATAGATGATTATAACAAGGTGGCCTTTGGTCTTTAATATTATAAACGTTTTATATATAAAGAATAAAGAAATTACCTTTGATTTAATTGATTTAATGTTTTTGATGCATCTGAGGGGAAAACAGAGTAAAAAGAGCTCTATTTATAGTAAATACCTCCCTCCTAGAGTCCAACAGACTTCTAGTAGACGTGTACTGATCATATCCACTGGAATTGATCAATATTTTAAGGTTTGGAGATTATTACATCATGATCAAACCATATTGCATCATTATTACACCATTATTTAGAGTTATCATTACAACTCTAAAGTTGATGACATCAGAGGCTTGGCAGAACCCCAAATTTTGTGGATTTTATTAGTTTTAATCATAAACTAATAGTATTCACCAATTTTATCACTCATATGACTGTTAAACTTAATTTAAGGTTACAGTAGGTGATCATAACTGCTCAATTTAAGCTCAAACTTTGATCTTTAATAACTTTTAAGTTTTACACGCTAAAGCAATTCAGAGAGTGAATTCTGATAGCCTGACATAACTCTATTATGTTTCCAAGAGCCTTTCATTACATCATAAAAACTCTAATTCTGATGATTTTTCTTGTAACTCATCTTTCTTGTTGAAATTCAATATTTTAAACTTCAAATCATGATTTCAGGGGGTTATAACCTGAATTTGATAGTAAGAATTACATCATTCTTCACGAATGAACTAGTAGAATCCAACAGTGTGCTTTTTTTTTAAGTTTGGACCACTTTCACAACAAAGTGGTCAACAGCTGTGTTGATTTTTATCAATATTTCATCATAGGTTTTAACCTTGTTTATAAATTGTGAAATAAAGTTCATATCTGTGTTCTTACAGTAATTAGGTGGTAACTTTATTTTTGGTTCATCACTCTATCTTGTATAGTTTAAGAGATATTAGCTATGATCCTTGAATATATGCGTTGACCAAAAAAGTGCATATATTCAGGTTAATTCCTTAAGTATTAACTTTGGAAATTAGCTCATTAATTGTTTTATGTGTTAATATTCCTGGAGAATCCAATGGTACAACATATTTCACATGTTGCTTCATTGGTTCTTGAAATAAATAAGGATTTATGGTTTTTAAAAGGTATTATTCCTTATAACTTATTAAATATTGATTTTACAGATATGCCATAAAAATGGTATATGTGTATTTTACCTTGGGGAATCCAATGGTATAATTTATTTTACATGTTTATTCATTGGTTTTTAAGTTAAAACAATTTTTGTACCAATTTATGGTATTTTTGTATTTTTAAAGTAATTATTATTAATGTATAATTATTCTAAGTAATTTTTAGTATAATTATCTTAAAGGTATAATTATTCTGAGTCTTTCTTGTGACCTTATTGGGTATGTGGTCATATCTCAAAGGCTCACATTCCCTACCACCAAAAAAGATTGTACCACAATCTGATATGTGTAATTAGGGTATCATCCACTATCCTACCTCTTCAATAGACTTTGTTAGTCTTGAAGCTCAATAATGCTTAAATTTTCTATTTTTCAGGTTTTCTTTCATGTCTGAACCATCTTAGTAGCTTATAAGCATTTGTTATATCTTTCTCAAGTAGCCATTCATCTTCTTGAGTTGGATTTCTATACCTTACAAGGTATTCCCTTTCTTTTTTGTTTCTTGTCCTTCTTTCTTTAAGGAGTTTTACTATTTTCTTTTCTTCTCCTTTTTCCAAGGGGGAAATTTCAATTGGGGGTTTATTTCTTAGTGGAAATAACTCCTTGTCACTTGAACTGTAAGGTTTTATCAGACTTACAGGGAAAGTTGGGTGTTTGTTCATTAGTTCACCTGTGAGTTCCAATTGCACAGCATTGGGTCCATGAAGTGCTTTTATCATAAATGGTCCTGCAAAGGAATCTTTCAATTTCTTTGGGCCTTTTATGTTATTGAAATTAAGGGTTGATACTAGAACCAAGTCTCCTATTTTGAAATAAGGTGGCTTATGACTTTTATCCCATCTTTCTTTTGCATATTTGAAAGAATCTTGCATACATCTGTTTGCATAGTGTCTTGCCTTGTCAAGCATTATTTTAAAGCTGCTTGCTGTTGGATGTATATCCACTAAGTCCTTTTTGAGGGTGTCATAAGGAAGTCTTGGATTCCAACCTTTTCCTAGCATTGCTGGTGTTTTGCCAGTAGAAGAATGGATTGATGTGTTATATGCTAGTTCAAGAGCTGGTATTAGTGTACACCAATCATGGGTAAAACCATCAGAATATTTGAATTCTAGCCCATAAGCACAGAATCTTCTGATCATGTCCTCTAAGGTCTGTATCATTCTTTCTGCTAAACCATCAGTTTGGGGATGGTAAGCTGTTGAGAATGATAGCTTTGTCCCAAAGAAGTTATGGAGATTTGTCCATAATGCTGAAGTGAACTTTGGGTCTCTGTCACTTATAATATTCTGGAATAAGCCTGTATGGCTAATAACTTTATTCCATATCATTATGGCTGTGTCCATAGCTGTGTCATCTTTAAGACATGGTAAGAACATGGGAGTTTTACTGTATCTGTCAACTAACACTAGGCATGCATTATAACTCCTGTCTCCTCCTGGAGGTAAAGCTGTTACCCAGTCCATATGAACTATTTCCCATGGGGATTTTGGTTCTTGGATTTGGATCATCATTCCAAATTTCTTTCCTGTGGCTCTGTTGGCTTTTTGACATCTGTCACAGGTTTGGCAGTATTCTGTAACATCTTTCTTCCAATTTGGCCACCAAGAGCAGGTTTTCACGGTTTCTAGTGTTCTATCTTCTGAAAGGTGTCCAGCTGCAACACTGTCATGACATTGATGTAAAATAGTGTTTATCAGGGTTCTATTTGTTAAGGCCATAACACATGTGTGTTTTGTTCTATGGTAAAGGATTCCATCAAGGAGGTGGAATCTTCCTTCATCATATGCCTTTTTCCATGTTTCATCTAGTTTTGGTGAAAGTGATGGGTCTTTGCAGTCTTTCATTAGAAGTTGGCTTAAAATATGGCAATTTTTGTCTATCTTATAGCTTTCTTTAACTTGGTTAAAGAATTCTGTGCCAATATCTGTAACACATATTCCTTCTATATGGTGTTCTTCTTGTGGTACCCATGCTGGATTGTCAGGGGTATTTGTTAGAGCCCATCTGCTAAGACCATCTGCATTTTTATGGATATTACCAGATTTATGAACAATAGTCATATTTCCTCTGTATTCTTGGATAGAAATTTGCCATCTCAGCATATGTCTATTTGGAGTCTTCATATTTAATAGTGATTTCACAGAATTACAGTCTGTGATTACATCAAATACTGTGCCATCCAAATAATAATGCAGTTTTTCTAAAGCCCACACTAAGCATAAGCATTCCATTTGGCTGGCTCCATAACTTGCTTCTGTTGGCTTTATCTGCCTTGAAATGAAACAAATTGGTCCTTCCACTGGTTTATCATTGATAATTTGTGTTTGGTGAAGTGCAGCACCTAGTCCTTCTCCACAAGCATCAATGTATAGTTTGAAGGGTAGTTTCCAATCTGGCATTAGAAGAAATGGGGCATTTGTTAGTGAATTTTTCAATTATTCATATGCCTTGACCCTTTCTTCAGTCATTTCATAAACTGTTTGTTGGTCACATAATTTATATAAGGATTTGGCAATTTTTGCAAAGTCCTTTATATGCTGTCTATAGTAACCAGCAAATCCTAAAAATGATTGCATTTCTTTTTTGGTTTGAGGCATTGGTTTAAGTAATACTGCTGCTACTTTATTTTTGTCTATGCCTAGACTAAGTCCAGATACAACATGTCCTAGTGCTTTTAATTCACTATATGCAAAATGACACTTTTTCAAGGAAATTTTCATATTCACTTGGACCTTTTTCTGTAGTACCCTTTCTAGTCTTGTAAGGTGATTTTCCCAAGTTTCTGAGCAAACTATGATATCATCAAAATAGATAATTAACCATCCTTCTGATAATTCTTCAGGAAATATGGTATTCATCATTCTTTGGTAATGGGAAGGTGCATTTTTTATCCCAAATGGAATTCTTAAGTATTAAAAAATTCCACAGTGGACTATTATCCTAAGTAGTTTTTTGGCATTGTCTGTTAAGACATTTTGATGAAAACCTTTTAAGGCATCCATAGCTGTAATGAACTTAGCTTGTGACAATTGTGTCAATGTCTCATGGATTCTAGGTATTGGATATCTATCTGGAATGGTATAGGTGTTCAGGGCTCTGAAGTCTCCTACCATCCTTGATTTTCCATTATGCCAAGTTATAATGACAGGAGTAGTAACTTCTACCTGTTCATTATGTCCAACTTTTCTTAATACTCCAAGGTCCATTAATTCTTTAATATGTACCTCTAAGGCTTCTCTAGCCCTTGGACTAGCTGGGTAAGCTGGTCTTCTTAGTAAGGGTGGGTAAGGCTTTTCCACATTAAGAATTATGTCTACTTCATGCCCAATTATAGCACCTAGTGGCTCTTTGTCAGTTGCAAAGGCATCTTTGTACTTAAATAAGAGGTTAATCAATTTTTCTTTCATTTTTTCTGTTAATTCTTGATTGAATTCTGCCTCTTTGAGTTGTTCAGATATAAAAAGTTCCTTTTCTGGAATCTTCTCTTCCTTCTTAATAACTGTAATTTGTTTTTTGTTATTTAAGAAGCCAAACTTTTGTCTCTTATTGTCTCCTATAGTAAAATATCTATCCTTCTGGTTAGAGATATCTATACCATAGATTGATAAGTAGTCATTTCCCAGGATAAAGTGATTACTGGTACAGTTGTCCATTACCACAAATTCCACCTTAATTCTGACACATTGTGAAGGGTGAGGGAAAATAAGTGTTAAGTCAATTATTCCAAGGGGCATAATTCTTTCACATGAACTACTAAATTTGACACCTTGGATTGGTATAAGTTTTTCTTGCCAGTCTGGAAAAATTGTACTTAAATAACGTTTACCAACACAGGTGCAATATGCTCCTGTATCCAAGTTCACCTTTGCTTCTTGGTTATCAACCATGACAATACTTATACTTGATTTTCCAGCTGTATACCCCATTCCTCTTGCAGGTTTGGTTTTGTACAGTTTGGCATCTTGCACATTTGTCAGGTTTGTGTCAGATGTTCCAACTTGTGGTAAGTTTGAGTTGACATCCAGTACTTCATAAATTATATCAATCTTATTAATTTCTGCATTAATTATAATGATTTCATCACTTTCAGAAGTTTCTGATTCTTCTGTCTCTTTTTCAGAGTCAGATTCTTCCTCTTTGTCATTGTGGTTTTTCTGTTTCCACAATTTCATTGATTTTTGCCTTTTTTAGGCAATTATTGGCTAAGTGTCCAATACCTCCACATTTATGGCATTTTCTTTGCTCATTATTATTGGATGTACTGGGATTGAAGTTTTCTTTTGATTTACCTTTTTTGATAAATGGTTTATTTGGGCTTTTAGTGTCCAATTTCTTCCAAGTCCTGCCAATTTTTGTTCTTGTCACTATGTCTTCCAGTGCATTAATGTACTCTTCTGTGGAGCATGGTTCTATACACCTTCCTCTTAGCGCATGTTCTAGCTCTCCTCCACATTTCTTGAGTATTTTCATATGAACCATTTTTTGTGACATTTCTGGGTACAATGCATTAAGTCTTTCAACTTGTTTTAAGAACCAGGTTAAAGGTTTATCTTTGTCTGGGTCAAAGAAAGAATTTTCAAATGCATTTTCTATCTTATACCTCCAGGCATCATTTGCCCACTTGGTGATTATTTCTTTTTTCCACCAAGACCAGGTATTTTTGCCATTTGTTTGTCTTATGCCATAATACCATCTTTTTGCAGATTTTTCAAACAATTAATGTAATCTTGCAGTGATTAATTCATCTGGTATTGCAAAGTCTTATTGTAACATGTCAATTGTTTTAATAAATGAAATATGGTCATATTCACCTTCTCCTGTGAATGTTGGCCATTCTTTTAATTGAGGTGCTTCCTTCATTAAGACTTGGTTATTATCTTGGTGACTCAAGTCTGTTATGAAAGGATTTGTCAATTCCTCTTTTGTTTTAACAGGGCTTCTTATATGAGAAAATGGAGTTGATAACTTTGGCATATTTAAATTAGCCTCATTCATTTTATCCATTTTTTCAGTAATAAGCCTTATTTCACTTTGAATATCATCTTTTAGATGCATTCTTGCTTCATCACTTTTTTCCACATGGTCCAAAAGTAATTTTTGGTGTGATGAAGTCTTTTCTTCAAATGTTTCTACAGAAATACTTAATTTGTTTAATTTTTCTGTAAGATTGTCAATACTCACATCATAATTGATTGTCAAAGTTTTCTCTTTGATATCACTTATGTATTTGTACAATTCTTGTTGTCCTTGTATTAATTTCTGAGTATTGTCAATTAATACTTTTGGTTTATTGTTTTCAATCATAAATTTTATGTTATCAATATCTTTCTTATTTTGTACAAAAAGTTTGGTTAAAGATGATAAGCTATTATTTATTGCTTGGAAAGATAATAAACTATTTTTAATGTCTTTAAGAGGTAAAATACTATTTTTAAGCTCTGTTAAAGTATTTACAACATCAGGAGACAAGGTTATTTCTTTGGGAAATGGGGTTGTCTCATTCTTTGTTCCTCTTTGTCTTTGAATTCCATCAAAGTTCTGGCCATGTTGAAAACATTGTCCATGGAATCCTTTTGGATTTTTGGGATCCTGTAGCTTGGGGAATATGGTTTCCTCCAATTCTTTTTCTTGTTCTTCTTCCCTTCTTGGGGAAGTGGGTTGGCTTGGGGCTTGCTGGTAGAAGCTACTGGGGCTTCTTCCTTGGTTGCCTCCCTCTTTTTGGTGTGGTAATCCTTGATTTTTTTGATTTGAGGTTTGGATGACAGTGGATTCCATCCATTGGAGTATTTCACTATCTCCTCCTCTTTGAGGAACGTTTTCAGGATGTGCCAGGAGTTCATCACTCCTTGGTGTATTTGAGGCAGCATTTCCCAATCTTTGTCCTTGTACACTGTGTAATACTGCTTGTACTGGCTCATGTAGATGTCTATTTGAGCCCTCTGAATGTGATTTGTACCTATTTGAGTTACTCATACTTAGCTCTAATTCAGGTTCAGATATCATGGGCATTTCTGGGACTTGCCTTTGGGATAAGGCACTTCCTTGTGTAGATTCTGTTCCACTGGGGATATTGCCCTTTCTTTTCCCTTTTGAGGGATCAGTTCTACCTCTGAGTCCAGCTCCATCTGATTGGATGGAGTATTGGGAACCTCTTCTGGTAGTCATAGTTTAAGGAATAAGAAAAATGAAAGTATTTTAGAATAAAAATTCTTTTTATGGCAATTATAAAAGAGGTGCTCACCTTCAGAGTCTTGAATGGTGGGTCCTGGAAAGTCTAATTTCTTAGCTTTCTTTCTTTTGGTGATAACTGGTGTTGGAGAACTTTGACAAGTTTCTTCCATCAATCTCTCAACAGTAGCTTGGTTTTCTTCTGTTGGGTTATCTTCAAACACTAAAAAAGACAAATAAATATAAGTCTTTTTATAAGAAGTGTTATTTTTTGGAAAGATATGGCAATTTTACACGTAGAAATTGCTTTTATATCTTTAAAAAATTGAAATGAATAAAGAAATGAATAAAAATGAATAAAAATAACTTTTTTTATTGGTTTTTAATATTTTTTAATATTTTTATTTTTAAAGAATAAATTAAAAAATGAATATGATTCTTTATAAAATTAAATTATAAAAAATTCTTTTTAATTTATAAAATATCTTTTTTAATCACTAGAGTCACTCAAAGAAAGTTTTTGCAAGTCTAAGGATGTGAAAAACCACGTGTAAGACAGTACAATTGCTTTCCAAATGCCTCAATAGCTTTTAAAATCAATAAAATATAAAATTATTATATAATTTTATTATTATAAATATGATTTATTATTGGATAAGCCCAATTAGAATCTTTTTTAAAAGGTCTTTTAAGTAGATATCACAGCCAGGCCCCCAAATGTAAGGTTTGACTATGAAACAATAAGTAAAAATTACTAATATTTCACTTATTGTACTATGAATGTCCTTATGAATGAAATAAAATAAGATAAAAATAATTATATTATTAATAAAAATATAATAATATGATTTATATTATAAAATATAATATAATAAAATAAATATATTAATATGAGATAATTAATATATTTAAAAGCACTTTATTATTGTTACAAACAAATAATAAAGGCATAAAAAATTGTTTTTTATTAATAAAAAACAATCAAAAACAATAATATTACCAATATTAAAGCTATAAATTAATATAAATACTATTTATATTAATTAAGGAATTATTAAAATAATAATAAAGAGAAAATTATTGTAATAAGAGAGAATAACCTACTTTTAACACTTAATATAATAATTTTGTAATATTTTACGCCAAAAAAAATATAAATACAACCTTTTCAAATTGTATTTACAATAAAAATAAAGAAAATTACTAATATTCTTGATTTTTACATGGAAATGAGTTTTTAGAGAGATTTTTAGCAAAAACAATTAAAGAAATGATTTAATCACGTCAAAAATAGATGATTATAGCAAGGTGGTCTTTGGTCTTTAATAATATAATAGTTTTATATATAAAGAATAAAGAAATTACCTTTGATTTAATTGATTTAATGTTTTTAATGCATCTGAGGGGAAAACAGAGTAAAAAGAGATCTATTTATAGTAAATACCTCCCTCCTAGAGTTCAACAGGCTTCTAGTAGACGTGTACTGATCATATTCACTGGAATTGATCAATATTTTAAGGTTTGGAGATGATTACATCATGATCAAACCATATTGCATCATTATTACACCATTATTTAGAGTTATCACTATAACTCTAAAGCTGATGACATCAGAGGCTTGGCAGAACCCCCAAATTTCGTGGATTTTATTAGTTTTAATAATAAACTAATAGTATTCACCAATTGTATCACTCATATGACTGTTAAACTTAATTTAAGGTTACAGTAGGTGATCATAACTGCTCAATTTAAGCTCAAACTTTGATCTTTAATAACTTTTAAGTTTTACACGCTACAGCAATTCAGAGAGTGAATTCTGATAGCCTGACATAACTTTATTATGCTTCCAAAAGCCTTTCATTACATCATCAAAACTCTAATTCTGACGATTTTTCTTGTAACTCATCTTTCTTGTTGAAATTCAATATTTTAAACTTCAAATCATGATTTCAGGGGGTTATAACCTGAATTTAATAGTAAAAATTAGATCATTCTTCACGAATGAACTAGTAGAATCCAACTGTGTACTTTCTTTTAAGTTTGGACCACTTTCACAACAAAGTGGTTAACAGCTGTGTTGATTTTTATCAATATTTCATCATAGGTTTTAACCTTGTTTATAAATTGTGAAATAAAGTTCATATCTGTGCTCTTACAGTAATTACGTGGTAAATTTATTTTTGGTTTATCACTCTATCTTGTATAGCTTAAGAGATATTAGCTATGATCCTTGAATATATGCGTTGACCAAAAAAGTGCATATATTCAGGTTAATTCCTTAAGTATTAACTTTGGAAATTAGCTCATTAATTGTTTTATGTGTGAATTTTCCTGGAAAATCCAATTCTACAATTCATTTCACATGTTGTTTCATTGGTTCTTGAAATAAATAAGGATTCATGGTTTTTATAAGGTATTATTCCTCATAACTTATTAAATATTGATTTTACAGATATGCCATAAAAATGGTACATGTGTATTTTACCATGGAGAATCCAATGGTATAATTTATTTCACATGTTGATTCATTGGTTTTTAAGTTAAACCAATTTTTGTACCAATTTATGGTATTTTTGTATTTTTAAAGTAATTATTTTTAATGTATAATTATTCTAAGTAATTTTTAGTATAATTATCTTAAAGGTATAATTATTCTGAGTCTTTCTTGTGACCTTATTGGGTATGTGGTCATATCTCAAAGGCTCACAGACCAATTTGTTTCATTTCAAGGCAGATAAAGCCAACAGAAGCAAGGTATGGAGCCAGCCAAATGGAATGCTTATGCTTAGTGTGGGCTTTAGAAAAACTGCATTATTATTTGGATGGCACAGTATTTGATGTAATCACAGACTGTAATGCTGTGAAATCACTATTAAATATGAAGACTTCAAATAGACATATGCTGAGATGGCAAATTGCTATCCAAGAATACAGAGGAAATATGACTATTGTTCATAAATCTGGTAATATCCATAAAAATGCAGATGGTCTTAGCAGATGGGCTCTAGCAAATACCCCTGACAATCCAGCATGGGTACCACAAGAAGAACACCATATAGAAGGAATATGTGTTACAGATATTGGCACAGAATTCTTTAACCAAGTTAAAGAAAGCTATAAGATAGACAAAAATTGCCATATCTTAAGCCAACTTCTAATGAAAGACTGCAAAGACCCATCACTTTCATCAAAACTAGATGAAACATGGAAAAAGGCATATGATGAAGGAAGATTCCACCTCCTTGATGGAATACTTTACCATAGACCAAAACACACATGTGTTATGGCCTTAACAGATAGAACCCTGATAAACACTATTTTACATGAATGTCATGACAGTGTTGCAGCTGGACACCTTTCAGAAGATAGAACACTAGAGAGGGTGGAAACCTGCTCTTGGTGGCCAAATTGGAAGAAAGATGTTACAGAATACTGCCAAACCTGTGACAGATGTCAAAAAGCCAACAGAGCCACAGGAAAGAAATTTGGAATGATGATCCAAATACAAGAACCAAAATCCCCATGGGAAATAGTTCATATGGATTGGGTAACAGCTTTACCTCCAGGAGGAGACAGGAGTTATAATGCATGCCTAGTGTTAGTTGACAGATACAGTAAAACTCCCATGTTCTTACCATGTCTTAAAGATGACACAGCTATGGACACAGCCATAATGATATGGAATAAAGTTATTAGCCATACAGGCTTATTCCAGAATATTATAAGTGACAGAGACCCAAAGTTCACTTCAGCATTATGGACAAATCTCCATAACTTCTTTGGGACAAAGCTATCATTCTCAACAGCTTACCATCCCCAAACTGATGGTTTAGCAGAAAGAATGATACAGACCTTAGAGGACATGATCAGAAGATTCTGTGCTTATGGGCTAGAATTCAAAGATTCTGATGGTTTTACCCATGATTGGTGTACACTGATACCAGCTCTTGAACTAGCATATAAGACATCAATCCATTCTTCTACTGGCAAAACACCAGCAATCCTAGAAAAAGGTTGGATCCAAGAATTCCTTATGACACCCTCAAAAAGGACTAAGTGGATATACATCCAACAGCAAGCAGCTTTAAAATAATTCTTGACAAGGCAAGACACCATGCAAACAGATGTATGCAAGATTCTTTCAAATATGCAAAAGAAAGATGGGATAAAAGTCATAAGCCACCTGATTTCAAAATAGGAGACTTGGTCCTAGTATCAACCCTTAATTTCAATAACATAAAAGGCCCAAAGAAATTGAAAGATTCCTTTGCAGGACCATTTATGATAAAAGCACTTCATGGACCCAATGCTGTGCAATTGGAACTCACAGGTGAACTAATGAACAAACACCCAACTTTCCCTGTAAGTCTGATAAAACCTTACAGTTCAAGTGACAAGGAGTTATTTCCACTAAGAAATAAACCCCCAATTGAAATCCCCCCCTTGGAAGAAGGAGAAGAAAAGAAAATAGTAAAAGTCCTTAAAGAAAGAAGGACAAGAAACAAAAAAGAAAGGGAATACCTTTTAAGGTATAGAAATTCAACTCAAGCAGATGAATGGCTACTTGAGAAAGATATAACAAATGCTGATAAACTACTAAGAAGGTTCAGACATGAAAGAAAGCCTGAAAAATAGAAAAGTTAAGCATTATTGAGCTCCAAGACTAACAAAGTCTATTGAAGAGGTAGGACAGTGGATGATACCCTAATTACACATATCAGATTGTGGTACAATCTTTTTTGGTGGTAGGGAATGTGAGCCTTTGAGATATGACCACATGCCCAATAAGGTCACAAGAAAGACTCAGAATAATTATACCTTTAAGATAATTATACTAAAATTACTTAGAATAATTATACATTAAAAATAATTACTTTAAAAATACAAAAATACCATAAATTGGTACAAAAATTGGTTTAACTTAAGAACCAATGAATCAACATGTGAAATAAATTATACCATTGGATTCCCCATGGTAAAATACACATATACCATTTTTATGGCATATCTGTAAAGTCTATATTTAATGAGTTATAAGGAATAATACCTTATAAAAACCATAAATCCTTATTTATTTCAAGAACAAATGAAACAACATGTAAAATGAATTGTACCATTGGATTTCACATGAAAATTCACACATAAAAAAATTAATGAGCCAATTTCCAAAGTTAATACTTAAGGAATTAACCTGAATATATGCACTTTTTTGGTCAATGCATATATTCAAGGATCATAGCTAATATCTCTGAAACTATACAAGATAGAGTAATTAACCAAAAATAAAGTTACCACGTAATTACTGTAAAAACACAGATATAAGCTTTACTTTACAAATTATAATCAAGGTTAAAACCTATGATGAAATATTGATAAAAATCAACAGAGCTGTTGACCACTTTGTTGTGAAAGTGGTCCAAACTTAAAAAAAAAGTACACAGTTGGATTCTACTAGTTCATTCGTGAAGAATGATGTAATTTTTATTATTAAATTCAGGGTAAAACCCCCTGAAATCATGGTTTGAAGTTTGAAATATTGAATTTCGACAGAAAAGATGAGTTACAAGAAAAATCATCAGAGTTAGAGTTTTGATGATGTAATGAGAGGCTCTTGGCAGCATAATAAGGTTATGTCAGGCTATCAGAATTCACTCTCTGAATTGCTGTAGCGTGTAAAACTTAAAAGTTATTAAAAATCAAATTTGAGCTTAAATTGAGCAGTTATGATCACCTACTGTAACCTTAAATTAAGTTTAACAGTCATATGAGTGATAGAATTGGTGAATACTATTAGCTTATGATTAAGACTAATAAAATCCACAAAATTTGGGCTTCTGCCAAGCCTCTGATGTCATCAAACTTAGAGTTATAGTGATAACTGTAAATAATGGTGTAATAATGATGTAATATGGTTTGATCATGATGTAATCATCCTCAAACCTTGAAATATTGATCAATTCCAGTGGATATGATCAGTAAACGTCTACTAGAAGCCTGTTGGACTCTAGGAGGGAGGTATTTACTATAAATAGAGCTCTTTTTACTCTGTTTTCCCCTCAGACGCATCAAAAACATTAAATCAATTAAATCAAAGGTAATTTCTTTATTCTTTATATATAAAACTATTATATTATTAAAGACCAAAGACCACCTTGTTATAATCATCTATCTTGACGTGATTAAATCATTTATTTAATTGTTTTTGTTAAAAATCTCTCTAAAAAACTCATTTCCACGTAAAAATCAAGAATATTAGTAATTTTTCTTTATTTTTATTGGAAATACAATTTGAAAAGGTTTTATTTATATTTTTTTAGCGCAAAATATCTCAAAATTACTATATTAAGTATTAAAAGTAGGTTATTTTCTCTTATTATAATAATTTTCTCTTTATTATTATTTTAATAATTCTTTGATTAATATAAATAGTATTTATATTAATTTATAACTTTAATATTGGTAATATTATTGTTATTAATTGTTTTTTATTAATAAAAAAACAATTTTTTACACCTTTATTATTTGTTTGTAACAATAATAAAGTGCCATCAAATATATTAATTATTTTATATTAATATATTTATTTTTTATTATATTATATTTTATTATATAAATTATATTATTATATATATTTAATAATATAATCATTTTACGCCACAATTATAATAATTCTTTATTATTATAATTATTTTTATCTTATTTATTTCATTTATAAGGACATTCATAGTACAATAAGTAAAATATTAGTAATTTTTACTTATTGTTTCATAGTCAAACCTTACAGCAAAAGCATGAGGTGTCTACCATGCCACAAAGAGGACACAGCCATGGATACTGCTATGTTATTTTGGAATAACATCATATCTACCTGTGGAGTCCCTAAAATCATCTTTAGTGATAGGGACCCAAAATTCACATCGGAATTTTGGACCAACTTGTATGACATGCTTGGCACCAAGCTTGCTTTTTCCACAGCTTACCATCCCAAAACAGATGGCCTAGCTGAGAGGATGATCCAGATTATGGAAGACATCTTTAGAAGGTTCTGTGCATATGGCATGGAATACAAGGATCATGAAGGATACACCCATGACTGGGTTACCCTTCTACCAGCTGTCCAGCTGGCTTATAATACAAGTCAGCACTCTACAACAGGAAAAACACCTGCAGTGGTAGAGAAAGGGTGGAATCCCCTGTTGCCTGTGGATCACTTGAAGAAGAATCTTCTAACCATCCACCCCACAGCCAAGGACTTCCATGATATGTGGAAGAGGGCTTGTGACACAGCTTCCAAATGCATATCTGAGGCAAAAGAATATAATAAGCAGAGGTGGGACAAGACACACATGGAACCTGACTTTAAGGAAGGGGACCAGGTGCTAGTGTCTACACTGAATTTTGAAAATCTTAAAGAACCCAATAAGATGAGGGACTCATTTGTAGGGCCTTTCACTATCATGAGGTTGATAGGAAAGAATGCAGTGGAAGTCAAACTTACAGAAGAATTTTCCAGGAAGCACCCAGTCTTCCCAGTAAGTTTGGTCAAGCCATACTTCCAAACAGAGGAGGATAAATTCCCCTCCAGGAAAGAAAACACCACACCACCTGACACAGTGGAAGTGGAGGACTCCCCAGGACCTGTGAGTAAAATCATCAGGGCCAGGAAGATCAGACTTAATGGGAGGGATCAAAGACAATACTTAGTCAGATTCAAGCACCAAACAGCTGATAAAGACAAATGGTTGGCAGAAGATGCCATACCAGATGGGAACCTTCATATAAGGAGATTCAGGGCCTCTAGGAGGACTGAACAGTCTCATCAATGATAAGCCTTTTTGGAGGGAGGGTATGTCAGCCTGTGACTCAAAACCAGAGCACAAGCATGATAGCCAATATACCATAAATCAATGGTATAGCCAAGATACCACCAAAACATGGAACTGATCCAAATCAACTCAAAAGGTATCAAAAGAAAGAGGAAACTAACTTCTTTCTGAAAACATAAGTCCCATCACTATAGGACAAGAAATAACAAAGTTATTCCTGCTCAAAGTTATTGCTGAGCATAAACCTTAATTTTCACCTCTCATCTAAAATCTAGAAGGAGAGGCTTAACCCCATCAAATGGGTATGCAAAATGAAGCTCTAAGCCAGGGCTATCCAATGGTACCAGCCAAACTGAGCTAGCACCAGTATTACTGAAGTTATGGTCAAATTCAGGCCAAATAAGGGTGAACAAAACATTCACCTCTCATCCAGCTTCTACAGTTTTAGTGTGGGATACTTGAAGTGGGGTCTTTTTGGAAATAGCACAATCAGGGCTATCTGATGGTGCCATCCACTTCTTTATATCTCACCTATAACAAAAGTTATGGGGAAAACAAGCTCAATACAGCTTTTTGCATAAAAACACGCAAATGTACAAAAATCTTGTACATGGGATAACTTTTCCATATTTAATAATACCCATATCAAATGAGGTGAAAATGTGCAGAGCACACACAGGGCTACACACTTAACCAATTTTGAGGTTGATATCTCAAGAATTGACAAAGTTATGGCTGTTTTAAGGTCAGATTCCCACCTGCTGTCATATACAGCCTTACCATGGGATAATATCCCATAATCATGAATATGAGGTGTCAAATAGATGAAGAAGCATGTTTTTACTTCAATACCTCATATGTCAGTCAATACTGGGGTCCCATACAGTTTCTGTACAGCATTCTACGCGTCATACACGTCACAATCAGGCTGTGAGGTCCCCAGATGAAAATTTTCACCCTGTATTGGTGAAAACTGCCCATATGTGGTTTCAAAGCCACATCTGAGCCCAATACAGGTTATACAGGCTGTTTGCAAACCACAAGCCAGTACTAGATAGTTAAAAAATCTTCACTTCCTCTACGTGGAAAGGTCTAGCACCCTTTCCACCCCATTTCAGGATAAAAAGGAGGCTTTTCACAGCCAGAATTGTCTCCTCATCCTTCTCTTGAATATCCTACGTAGTAAACTGTCCAAAACAGTTTTACTCTTGGGTAATAATCAGGGTATAATTATAGTTCTTATTATAGTAATCCAACTAGTAAGACTGCATCCTGGGTTCTCAATAGCGCTCACCACCACTATTTTTTAATAGTAGAACCCTCTTATTATATTATAAAACCATCATACTTTGAAAAACTCTTATTTTAAAACTATTTTCACGTGTCACAGCCAAAGTTCTAGTTGTAAATATCCCAATTACTGCTTCAACATAGACTCCACCTGACAATGTTTTCTAATTTAGATCCAAATTTTCAAATTAGCTCAAGGGAATCATCCAAAAAAAGGTTAAAAAGAAGCCACTCTCAAAAGAGTTTGAAATATGGTGAGAGGCCATTTAAAAAGCACGCCTTAATTTTTGGGTGAGATCTTCATAATGGCCAAAAATTCCCACATAAGAAGAAATTTTGAACATTATTTCCCCTTGAGACTTATTTATTTCCTATTTTAGTAAATAGAAGGGAAGAACAAAATCCATTTCATTTTTGGATCCTATAATGGTACATGAATTGGTGTTTTATGGCTTGATTTTGCTTTTAAGTTTTGTGATTTAGGAGTAATTTTGTTTCTACTTCATAATAGGGGGTTTCAAAGTTACCAAATCCCACACTCAAAATCCCAAGTTTTTTTTTTGCTGAAATCCCACCTTAATTTTTTGGGATTCCGGAAATCCCACACCTCAAGAGGTGTGGTATTTTAAGGTACAAAAACCCAGGTTTTTTGGTACCAAATCCCATGTTTAAATACTAAAATCCTGCTTTTAGCTTCACATAAAGGCACATGTTTACAACACACAACTTGGTAAGGGAATGTTAAATTGCATAGAAATTCCCTCCTCTTTCATAAAATCTGAATACACTGGTCATTTATTCAAGTATTTGATTTCAAATTGCATTTGCTCTAGGTCTTTTCTTCATTTACTATTCCCAAGGCATCACAATGGCTACCTTTACTTCAGACATTAAATTCACTGCAGTTCATTGATTCTGATATCCAGGAAGATATAATCTTATTAGATATGATAACATCACAAAGATACATGAATCCTTGTAGAAGATATCCATCACATTACATTTATACAATGAATGATTTACAAACATTATCATCTGAAAGGTTTTTCCCACTATGTAGGACCACACATGAATCATTTGAAAAATTGGTTGCACAAATTCAAGATGATAAAACCTTTCAAAACTCAGCACAAAACAAACAACACAATCCTGCTATACAATTGGCTATGGCACTATCAAGGTTAGGATCAAATGGCAATGGTGCTGCTTTGGGAAAGATTGGAATGATATTTGGAATTAGCCATAGGGCTATTGTGTTTTACACCCAAAGGGTGATCCAGATATCAATAAAGTTGAAGCTGAAAATTATTGTGTGGCCAAAAATGAAACAAGGCAGAGAGATGTCTCAAGTCACACATGCAGAAGGCTTCCCTGGGTGCATTGGGTTTATTGATGGGAGTCTCATACCATTATCAAAACATCCCCCCAATGATGGTGAAGCCTATTGTGGTTGTAAAAAGAGGCAAGATTTTGAATTTTAGTTCTTTAATTAATTTTTACTTATTTCTCAAAATTAAGGTATTCTATGTCAATAAAACTGGTTTGCAATATAAACAAACAGTTCACTGCTCTACATGTTGGTTGTACTGGGTCACTTCGTGATTCAAATGTATATAAACATATGAAAATTGCACAAACACCTCAAGATTTTTATGAAAAATATCAGTACTTACTGGCTGATTCAGCATATGAAAGCTCTCCTTGGGTTGTTCCAGAATATAAGGGAGTTGCGGAATAGAATGAAGACAACCAGGCTTTCAATTACTGTCTAGAAAAATAAAGGGTCAGAATTGCACATGCAATTGCAATTTTAAAGGGGAAGTGGTTTTCTTTAAGGGAAATTCAAAATCAAATGAGGGATAATCATGAAATTGAATACTTTGTTAGTTGGGTTGTTTCTTGCACAATTTTACATAATATGTTAGCTCAAATTGGAGATGAATGGTTTTATTTATATGAAGATTATGATCCACCACAAGCAGAAAATTTTTCAAATAATGAAAATGGAGAAGATGCAGTAAATATGTATGAAGAAATTAAACCAATTACTTTGGCATGGAAAGAGAATAAATCAATAAATTCATCATGAATATTTACTTATGTAGTTATTGCCTTTTGAATTGATTTTGGTAGGTGTCATTTTCAAGAATTCATCACCTACATTAAATAATTTATGGTTGATTTGAAAAGAACATCTAAAATGAGCTATTTTGTCATGATTGATAATTTCTGGAGGAGGTTTTGTTGTATTATGAACCATTGTTGATGTCTTCCAAAGGATTTTCATGATTCCAGTTTTTTTTGCAAAAAATAAATCTCCATTTACAATTTGGGGAATTGCAAGCCATGGCCAGAGGGGGTGAAGACAGTTGGAAGGGGATGGAAATTTTTTTTCAATACAAAAGAAAGAATACCATAGTTCCAGGAATTGAAATTTAAATCTTGGTGTGGCTTATTGAAAGATCCATTTTGAATGAAAATGACATTGGTAAAAGATTTTAATTCTTGCTTTGGATTGGAAGAAGTCCATTTGAGTTGACTTAAGCTTGGTAATTTTGCTGCTTCCATTAATAACTTATTTTCATTTGAAACCAATTTTGAAAAATGAGATATTCTCGAGTAAATGAATTCTTCATATTGTTGAAGTTTGGTCCATTGCATGTTATCCAATTCAATTTGATGAGGAGTCAAACCAGGTTTTCTGGAGTAAACACCTAAAATTTTTGGAATTACTTAGTAATTGTTAAAATAACAAGAAAAAAAGATCACACACCTGCAGATTTGCCAGAATCTGAACCAGGACAAAAGCCAATAACTTTCATAACTCCGCCTAGGACTTGTTTATTGGTTTTTGTTTCTTGTTGATTTTGGGATAAGGACATTAGTGTCATAATCAGGTCTTTTAGGACTTGAGAGTGCCCAGAAGAAAGGTCAAAAGGGGTGATTTCATAAATGATGACAGGTAAAGATGGCTTTTTTGTTTTATCAATAATTAAATGAGGGTGGGATAAAGTGTTGTTTGGTGGAAGTTTTAACCATAAGGCATTGGCTGATTTCTTGTCAATTGAGATGGTTGAGAGGTTCTTGTATTCTTTGTTTGAATGGCCAAGGTGAGACATGATTTATTTGGAATCATGGATATGTTTTCTTTGGCATTGGGTGCCTTTTTTTTATGATTTGGTTTCGTATTATTATCCTCATGATGTTCTATATTTGGTTTAGTCCTAACCATGACATAAAGAGGAGGAATAATAGTTTCAACATCATTCAAATCATTCTGATGATGTGCTGAGTCTGGTTTAGTCCTAACCATGACATCATCAGAATGATTTGAAGAGTGAGAGAGACGGGGAGTTTTTTTTAATTTCAAATAAGATGGAAGGGGGCTTAAATTAAATGAAATTGCAGAATAAACTCTTTTAAATAATCCACCGGTATATCAACAAACAATTAAAAAATATTAAAAAAAAATCAAATGAATCATGAGAATGAAAAGCATAAAAAAAACACAATGATCATCAGTGATGATAAACATAAAAGAAAAGAAAAACAAAAAAAATTAGTAATTAGTTTCATCATCAAGAACACAAAAAAAACAATGATCATCAGTGATGATAAACATAAAAGGAAAGAAAAAAATGTTAGTAATTAGCTTAATTATTATTCTGAAACAAGAACAAGAAAAGCAATGATCATCAGTGATGATCAACATAAAAGAAAAAAGAGGTTAGTAATTAGTTTCAGCATCAAGAAAAAAAAATCAAAAAAAGATGATCATCAGTGATGATAAACCAAAAAAAACGGTGTAAGTAATGAGATTTATAAGAATTATGAATAAAGAGAAAAAAGATATAATTAATTATTATCAAGAAAAAAGAAAAGAAAAACCAAAAAAAAAATTAGTTAGTAATAATGACATCTATCAATTATAAATGAAGTAATTATAAAAAATTATAAGAAACAAAATAAGAGAGTATTGATGGCCTGCAAGAGGACAATAAATTGCAAAAAGTAAAAATAAAACACCTCAACTTGATTCAGGAGGCTTTCTGAGTAAATTATTAATTTATTTGGATTGATTTGGATAGAAATAAGCCCTGGAACCTCCCAGGAGCCCTTTTGGGAGGTTCCAGGGTTACTGGGCATGGATGGTTGTAAGGTTTGTCTATGAAACTCTTGATAATAGTAACAAATATAAAGAGTACTATGACTTTCCTCAGTAGAAAATATGATATAATTAAATATTATCACCACAAAATAATTATATATAAAAATAAGAAATTCAATTATTATTAAATAATTCAATAATAAAAAATTATTAATAATTATAATAAATTATAATTATTCTATTATTGTTATAGTCACTGAAAGTTATAACAATAAGAAGTGTAAAGCTCTTAATGAGACAATTAAATGTGGAAAATGTTAGTATTTATCCACTTATAAACAATATAAGAATATTATTTATGAAAGAAATTATCACACACACTGTGTAGAGATAATTCTTATAGAAAAATTCTATAAAAAAAACTAATAATAGATAAAAAATATGAAACTGTAAAAAACCTTACTTATCATGTTTATTTGATACAACAAGTCAAACAACAAAAAGCTATTATATGAAATAATGATTATAAGTTAAAAACATGCCAAAAGTTAATATTTTAAAAGATAAAACAACTCTTTATTAGAAGAAATATGATTAAAGAGTTTTTAAGAGGAATTTGTGGATTTTAAAAGATATTTAAGAGAATAATTTTATATAATAAAATATATTATAGAGGATTACAACAATAATATGAATTCTATGATTTCAATTCTTTAAATTTAAAATTGATAAATAATAAAATAACTTAAGGATTAATTTAATAATAAGATTTTATATTTAATAAAACTTTACCTGTTTAAATGTCTAATATGATTGGAATGATGACAAATGATGGAGAAAAAAAGTGATGAATAGACCCTTTTTATTGCTTAAGAGAAGCTCTCATGATTCATAATAAATATAGAGGGCGTGCTCAGGTCAAAACTGCAAAACCATACTTAAAAATAAGGTTCTTAACTTAAGGTAGCTTATTTTCAATTCCAATTTAAAGCTACCAGTGTTATCCTTAACTCCAAGTAGCTTTAATCCTCTTTTGGATTCATTGCTTTAATCTTTAATATAAATTAAGTTTGTTTATATTGAGATTAATCACATGAAAAACTTAAAAATGAAGCTCCAAGCAAAAATCTCTTCAACTCAATTTTTAATTCATTTTTAAAGAAATCTCTAAGTTTCCAGGCTAATTACCAATAAAACCTGTTTATAAAAAAAACTTGAAATCTGATTTGTACACAGATAATATTAATTTGGAAGCTGTGTGAAAATTTCAAGCAAATCCATTGAGAATTGGATTTCTAATGAATTTATGAAGTCATTGCTATTTTTCCATGTAAAATAGCAATACACACAAAACCTTAAATTTTGATAGGGTTTTGATGCTTTTAAGTTTAAGACTTCAAGCTTATTTAATATTTGACAGTTCTTAAGGCCTTTATTTCAAGCTTTCATATTGAGATTTACCCTTTGGCAGCTTGAAATTCCTGTCCAAATTGGGATAAAACCAGCTTAAACTTTAATGTTGGATCAAAGTCTAATCTTAAAGTTTAAATAAGGTTTCAAATCCTCCAATACAGGTGGACAACCTTAATTGAATCCTTGCAGATCCAAAAATCTGGGTACCCCAGCTCTGTTTGGTCTTTTTCCTTTGTCCCACCTTTCTGTGCAGTTTTTTCCCTTTTATTCATTTAAAGCCATAATATGGCATTAAATACTTTAAATTGAGCTCATTCAGGATTCAAATTCTGTATGGAGAATCCTTAACCAATTCAGTAAATATACGCAACACCTTAATTTTAACTAAAATTTTGGTATGTTTGCATAAACCTTATGCAACTTTAAATTCAAGCTTATTTAGGCTTAAATTTAACAATTTTAATTCAAGCTTATTTAAGCTTAAATTTAACAATTTTAATTCTTTTTTTAAAAAATTTGCAATTTTACTGTGAAATTCTTAGATCTTATAATAAGTGCAGAAAAATTCATTTTTGGGTATAACACCCTATTGGTCTACCCTAGGTTATTTTTGGAGTAGGATTCAAAAAAAACATAATAATTACAACTTTTTTAATACAAAAAATATATAATTATTTTGTATTATTTTTTTTTATTTGAAATTAAGTTGCTAAGTCTGCTTATGAGTAAATCAACTGTGTATAATTTTATTTGTGGCCTTATGGGTATGTCACACATACCTCACAGGCTCACATTCCCTACTACCAAAAAAGGATTGTACTACAATTTTAAATTAGTAGTTTACCCCCAATTTATTGGGGGGGGTATAATCCAGTGTTCAACCTCTCTACTTTTACTTTTTTGAGTATGTAAAGAACACAATTAAAACTTCTTATTGAGGAATTGTTCTTCTCTCATGTCTGAACCTTCTGAGAAACTTTTGGGAATCAGGTTTTTTACTTTCTGAAAGTCATTCATCTTCATGTTGTGGGTTTCTATACCTGACTAAGTATTCCCTTTCATTTTTTCCCCTAAGGCTCCTTTCTTTTGAGACTTTTAGTACCTTTCTCTCTTCACTTTGATCAAGTGGTGGAACTTCTAAGGGTGTTTCACTTCTCAAAGCAAATAATTCCTTATAAATTGAAGTGTAATGATTTACAAGACTGACAGGGAAAGTTGGATGTTTGTTTTCCAATTCTCCTGAAAGCTCTACTTGTACTGCATTTTTCCCATGAAGGGCTTTAATAATAAATGGTCCTGAAAAACAATATTTTCATTTCTTTGGGCCTTTGATATTAGTAAAGCTGAAGGTTGAAACTAGTATCAAATCCCCTACTTTGAATTCTGGGGTTTTATGACTTTTATCCAACTTGAGTTTAGAATATTCAAAGGCATAATTCATGCTTTGATTTTAATGATGCCTTACTTTATCAAGAAATAGCTTCAAGCTTGAAGAAGTTGGATGAATATCAACTATATCTCTCTTCAAAGTATCATCTGGAAGTTTAGGGTTCCATCCTTTTTCCAAAATTGCGGGAGTTTTGCCTGTTGAAGCATGGATAGAAGTCTTGTAGGCTAATTCCAATGCTGGTATAAGTGTACACCATTCATTGGTAAAGCCCTCATAATATTTAAGCTCCAGGCCATAAACACAAAATTTTCTGATCATGTTCTCAAGGGTCTGAATCATTCTTTCTGCTAATCCATCAGTCTGTGGATGGTAAGCTGTTTAGAAAGATAGTTTTGTACCCAAAAGCTTATGTAAATTTTTCCATAAGGCTGATGTAAATTTTGGGTCTCTATCACTAATGATATTTTGGAAAAGACCAGTATGAGATATTACCCTATTCCAAATTAAAAGGGAAGTATCCATAGCTGTGTCAGATTTATGAAATGGTAGAAAGATTGGAGTTTTTCTGTACCTTTCTACAATAACAAGGAATGCATTTTAACTTTTTTCACCCCCAGGTGGTAAGGAGGTTACCCCATCCATATGAACCACTTCCCATGGGGTACTTGGTTCTTGGATATGAATCATTAAACCAAATCTTTTACCAGTAGCCTTATTGGCCTTCTTACACCAATAAAAGCTGTGACAGTACTAAATGACATCTTTTCTCCAAGATGGCCACCAAGCACTTGTCTTGATTCTTTCCATTGTTCTGTTTTCAGACAGATTTCCAGAATAGATGTTGTCATTTCACTCTAGTAATATTGTGCTGATTCACATTCTACTGCATAAGACCATTACACATGTGTATCTAGACCTATGATATAAGATACCATCAAACAACTGAAATATTCCATTGTCATATGATTATTTCCATATATCATCCAAAGACTTAGCTAAAGCTGCATCTTTGAAATCTTTTTCAAGTAGAGAGATAAGAATGGGGAAATTTTCATCTGGCTTATAGATTTCTCTAACTTTTTCAAATAATTATGTTTCCACATCTGTGATGTTAATTCCTTCAATTGAAATCTGAGGTTCAGCAGTTGCAGGAACATATGCAGGATTATCAGGTGTATTGGGTAATGCCCATCTACTCAAGCTATCAGAATTCTTGTGAATATTTCCAGATTTATGTACTATGGTCATATTGCCTCTATACTCCTGTATAGCAATCTGCCATCTTAACATGTGTATGTTAGGTGTTTTAATGTTAAGAAGTGATTTCACTGTGTTACAATTAGTAATGACTTCAAACACACTACCATCAATAAAATAATCTAGTTTTTCCAAAGCCCAAACAAGGCAAAGGCACTCCATTTGGCTTGCTCAATACCTGGCCTCTGTAGGTTTAATTAGTCTTGAAATAAAAAAAACTAGAACTTCATAAGGCTTGTCATTGACAATTTGAACTTTATGAAGAGATGCACCTAAAGCTTCACCACATGCATCAATATACAGATTGAAAGGAAGTTTCTAGTCTGGCATCAACAACAATGGTGCATTAGCTAAGGCATACTTGATTTTTTCATATGCTTCAATCCTTTCTTGTGTCATTTCAAAGACAGTTTTCTGGTCACAAATTCTATACAATGATCTGGCATGGATTGAAAAATCTTTGAGTTGTTGCCTATAATAACTGGAAAACCCTAAAAAAGACATCATTTCTTTCTTGCTGTAGGGTATTGGTTTCAGTAATACTGCAGCTACTTTTTTTTTATTAACACCAAGGCTTAGTCCTGATACTACATGTCCCAGAGCTTTTAATTCATGAAATTCAAAATTGCATTTTTTGAGTGATATTTTCATGTTCACTTGAATAATATTCTTAATTACTAAGGAAAGTCTCTCTAAATGCAATTTCCAGGTTTCTGAACAAATAATAACGTCATCAATATAAATGATTAACCACCCCTCTGATAATTCATGTGGGAAAATGGTATTCATCATTCTTTGATAATGAGAGGGTTCATTTTTAATCCCAAAAGGCATCCTCAAGTATTCATAAATTCCACAATGGGAAATAATTCTCAATAATTTCCTCGCATCAGGTGTCAAAACATTCTTGTGGAAACCTTTAAGGGCATCCATAGAAGTGATGAATCTTTCTTGGGATAATTGAGTTAAATTCTCATGTGTTCTAGGAGCTGGGTACCTATCTTGAATAGTATAGGTATTCAATACTCCAAAATCACCAACCATCCTTGATTTATCATTATGATAAGTAATGATTACAGGGGTTGTGACTTCTACTTCCTCATTGTGTCCAAATTTTCTAAGAACTCCCAGTTTCATCAGCTCATTGATATGAGATTATAAGGCTTCTCTAGCCCTGGGGCTAGCTGATTAGGCTGGCCTTCTTAGTAGTGGAGGGTAAGGTCTTTCCACATTAAGCATAATTTCCACTTCATGACCTTTGATAGCTCCAAGTGGTTCATTATCAGAAGAGAAGGCCTCCCTGTATTGAAATAAAATTTTAATAAGTTCTTCATTCATCCCCAATGTTAATGCAGGGCTAATTTGTGCTTCAATCAATTAATCTGACACAAATGTTTCCTTATTAACACTTTTTACTTGTCTGATGACAGTTATTTCTCTCTTTTATAGAGGAAAAGCAAATATTTGTCTTTCATTTTTCCCTATAGTGAAATATCTGTCTTTATGATTATTAATATCAATACCATAGATATTAAGATAATCATTTCCAAGTATAAAATGTTGTGAAGTGCAGTTATTCATAACAACAAATTCAACTTTCAGTTTTATACTTCCTTCAGGGTGAGGAAATATTATTTCTGCCTCAAGAATGCCTAAAGGGTGCATATTTTGGCTAGCACTTCTGAGCTTTATACCTTCAATTGGAATGAAATCCTCTTTCCAATTGGTATAAATTTTGTCAAGATAATTCTTCCCAACACAAGTGCAGAAAGCTCCTGACTCAATATGTATCTTGGATTCTTTGCTTTTTATCACAATATTAGTGATGCAAGATGATCCAGCTGTATAACCTTTACCTCTGGCAGGTTTGGTTCTTTGAATTTTAGAATATTGCACATGTATGAGATCCATACATTCATCACTGTACTGTGGTAAGTTAGTATTCACTTCTGTGACTTCAAAGGAAACATTAATTTTTTATATACTAAGCTTATCTGTTATTTCTTCTTCTTCAGAAGGCTCAGAGTCACTTTCATGTAAAGATACATCATTGGCTTCTTTTGTGTCATCCTCTTTTTTGATTTCTATTTCATTAATTCTTGTCTTTTTTGGACAGGTATTGGCCAAATGAGATGTACTTCCCCATTTATGACATTTCAAAGAAGCTCTTTCTTGTGGTTTATTTGGTTTTTAAATCGGTTTTCCACTAGTTTTATTGTCTATTGGGGGTTGATACCAATTTCTACCAATTTTTGTTCTGGTAGTTATTTTTTTGATGGCATTGATATAATCTTCTGTAAAGGAAGGCTCAATACATCTGCTTCTTATAGAATTCTCAAGGTCACCACCACACTTCCTTAATATTCTTTTATGTACCATTGCTTCAGACATATCAGGATGAAGGGCAGTTAATCTGTCCTTTTGTTTAAGAAACCAGGACATGGGCCTGTCCCTCTCAATATTAAAAATGGCTTCTTCAAAAGCATCTTCCATTCTGAATCTCCAGGAATAATTTTCCCATTTGGAAATAATTTGTTCTTTCCACCAAGTCCAAGAGTGTTTACTGTGGTCTTGTCTCATTTTATAATACCATTTCTTTGCTGATTTGGTAAGTTATGAGTGTAATCTGGTACTTATGTATTCATCTGGTATGTTAAAGTCTTCTTTAAACATATCAATTGTTTTGATAAATTCCATGTGATGATATTCTTCTTAACCACTAAAGGCTGGCCATTCCTCTAATCTGGGAATATCCTTAAAATTTCAGGTAGCCTCCACCTCTGCATTTCTTGAAATTTTATGATGTAAGTCATTATTCAAGTTCAACACATTTCTGTCAAGAATTGGTGTGGATTTCCTTGGCAATTCCTTTTTTAGTGATATATTATTAATACTTGATTGCATATCTTCTTTCAATTCAAGTCTTGCTTTATCACTTTTTTCCAATTGTTCTTGGAAAAGAGCTGCATTGTGACCAGTTGAATTTTCCAAGTATTGCACTTGTATTATTAAGTCTTTTAATTGTTTAGTAATAAAAGATATAGAATTATCATCTGGTTGATTGAGCAAGGTGACTTTGGATTCAACTCTCTCACAAATATGTGTCAAAGACAAAATTTTGTCTTTATTAACACTTTCTAGACCAATAATTGTCTCTTGTGACTCTTTTACTTGTAAAATCGTTCTACCCAACTTTTGTTGGATATACTCAAGATTGTTTAGCTTTACTGAAATTTCTTTATTAAAAGTTTTTAAAGGTCTATTTATTTGGAAAGGGTTGGTTCATTCTTTCCTCCTCCTTGTTTTTGAATTCCATAAGAGTTCTTTCCATATTGAACAAATTGTCTATGGCTGCCTTTTCCTTCTGTGGGTAAGTGCTGTTCTACTGGGTTTTTTCCTTTCCCTTCTGATTTCTCTTTGGGGTTTTCTTGTCCTTGTTTGGCACTTTTTGAAGCGGACTCTTGCTTTTGCAGGCTTAGTAGCTTGAACAGGGATTTTTCCCTTTCCTTGGGCCAACTTCTTCTTCTGGTCCTTTGACAAAATGCTTTGGTTTTTCAAACAGGCTTTTATCTGTTGGACTTGTCCTTTGCAAGAAATGGGTGTACAACCCCTTGGAAGGTCCTCTGTCTTTTCTGGGCCCATGAACTTCTTCACTTGAAGATATGAGTTCATTGTGCCTATCCAAAGACTTGGAAGAAGTTCCCACTACTGCTTCTTTTCTTCCATAAACCAGTTCTTGTACTGAGACTGGTATATCTCTATTGTTTCCTGTTGGAAATGTTTCAGGTCTGAAAAAAAGGAATAACAGTTATGTCAGCTTCTGGACTCTAAATGAAAGCTTCAAAGGTGTTGCCTTACTTTTGGGAACTGGTTAAAGTTCTCAAATCCATCATTTGTGCCTCTCCTCTGTGATTACATTCTTGTCTCTGGAATTTATGACTTTAATGTCCTGGTTCAGATCAATTTGATTTGATGGTGTAATTGCTTCATCTTCTAGAAGGAGTCATTCCATGTATATTTAGAGCAAATATTACTAAGAAACGGTTTAGATTCACCTTCTGGACCTTTAAAGAGTTCCTTTGTAAGTAAACCCCTTGGTGCTGGGCTGGTTTGAATTTCAATACATGACTATGAGATACTAGAGTCAGCTGAGCTTTCTCTGATGGATGCCACTAGAGAAAACACAAAATATAAGTTATTTTATTAAGAAATAAAAAATAACTTGTTAAATCAACTTATTAAATAAGGTAGTTTAATGTAGTTTATGGCAAATTGCGTCAAAAATAAAGAAAAATGTCTAAAGAATAAAGAAAAAATATTTTTAAGTAAAGATTTCTCATTTTCCTTAAAGAAATAATAATTATGCAATTAATAAGTTATCAATCAAAATTGTATTATTATTCACTTTATACTAGAATAACTCAAAGAATAAATTTCAAGTCTGTGATGTGAAAAAGCCACTAGTTAGACAATGGGAATTTATTCCAAATCACTCAATAGTATATTGTTTCAAAAAATATTCTTAAGAAAAAATAGCTTTATTAATATTATAAAGATTATTTATAAGGGATAAATCCCAAAAAAGCCAATATTGAAGTAAATATGGCAATTTTATGTCAAAAAGAAGTGAAATGAGGTCTATAATATGATTTATGTCTCAAAAATTGGTTAAAAGCCCAGCAAGGCCCCCAAATGTAAGGTTTTTCCATGAAGCTCTTGATAATAGTAGCAATATTAAGAGTACTAGGACTGTCCTCAGTAGAAAAATATAATATAATAAAATATTATAACCACAAATTTATATGATTATTAAAATAATTATATATAAAAAAAGAAATTTAATTTCTATTGACTTATTTAATAATAAAAAAATTAATAGTAATAATAATAATTTATAATTATTCTATTATTGTTATAGTCACTGACATTTATAACAATAAGAAGTGTAAAGTTCCTAATGAGACAAGTACATGTGGAAGATATTAATATTTATCCACTTATAAACAATATAAGAGTATTATTCATAACAGAAATTATCACACACACTGTGTAAATATAATTCTTATCAAAAAATTCTATAAAAAAAATAATACTAGATAAAATATATAGAATTCTAAAGGAAACTTACTTATCCCATTTATTCAATACAACAAGTCAAACAGCAAAAGTTATTATATTAAATAATTATTATAAGTTAAGAATATGCTGAAGATCAATATTTCAAAATATAAAACAACTGTTTGTAATAAAAAATATAATTAAAGAGTTTTTAACATGAATTTGTGGATTTTAAAAGATATTTAAGAGAATGATTTTATATAATACAATATATTATAGATGATTACAGAAAAATCTGAATTCTATTATTTCAATCTTTTAAATTTAGAATTAATAAATAATAGAACAACTTAAGAATTACTTTAATGATAAGATTTTATATTTAAAAAAACTCTACCTGCTTAAATGTCTAATATGATTGGAATGATGATGAGTTATGGAGAAAAACAGTGATGAATAGAATCTTTTCATGTCTACAGAGCAGCTCTCATGATTTATAATAGATATAGAGGGCATGCTCAGGTCAAAACTGTAAAACCATACTTAAAAATATGGTTCTTAGCTTAAGGTAACTTATTTTTAATTCCAATTTAAATTTACCAGTGTTATTCTTCACTTCAAGTAGCTTTAATCCTCTTTTGGATCAATTATTTTAAGCTTTGATGTAAATTAAGTTTATTTATATTAAAGCTCATCACATTAACAACTTAAAAATAGTGTTCAAAGCAAAAATCTCCTAAACTCAATTTTTAATTAATTTTTGAAGAAATCTGAATTTTCTTTAAGTATAATTAAAAGAGTAAACTTCCAGAATAATTACCAATAAAACCTGCTCATGAAAAATACTTAAAATCTAATTTATACACAGATAATATCAATTTGGGGTTTGTGTGAAAATTGCAAGCAAATCCATTAAGAATTGGATTTCTAATGAATTTATGAAGTTATTGCTATTTTTCCACATAAAATAGCAATACACATAAAACCTTAACTTCTGATAAGGTCTTAGTGCTTGTAGCTTTGAAAGTTTAAGCTTATTTAAGCTTTTACAGTTCTTAAAACCTTGATTTCAAGCTTTCATATTGGGATTTACCTGTTGACAGCTTGAAATTCCTGTCCAAATCAGGATAACACCAGTTTAAACTTTAATGTTGGATCAAAGTCTAATCTTCAAGTTTGAATAAGGTGAAAATCCTTCAATGAAGGTGGAAAACCTTAATTTAATCCTTGCGGATTCAAAAAGTTGGGTACCCCAGCTCTGTTTGGTCTTTATCCTTTGTCCCACCTTTCTGCGTGGTTTTTGCCCTTTTATTCATTGAAAGCCATAATATGGCCTTAAATACCTTTAAATTGAGCTCATTCAGGATTTACATTCTGTATAAAAAATCCTTAGCCAATTCAGTAAATATACACAACACCTTAATTTTAAATGAAATTTTGGTATGTTTGCATAAAACGTATGCAGCTTTAAATTCAAGCTTATTTAAGCTTAAATTTAACAATTTTAAGAAATGTTAAAAAATTTGCAATTTTACTGTGAGATTCTGCAATCTTCTAATAAGCTAAGAAATATTCATTTTTGGGTATAACACCCTATAGGTCTACCCTAGGTTATTTTTGGAGTAGAATCCAAAAATGAAATGATAATTATAAATTTGTTTATACAAAAAAAATTATACTTATTTTTTATTTTAAATTCAGTTGATAAGTCTGTTTAAGACTAAATCAACTATTTATAATGTTATTTGTGGCCTTATGGGTATGTCACACATACCTCACAGGCTCACAATGGTGATGGCTTGGAGGAGTCTTGAGGTGGATGAATGGATCTTGCAGGTGGGTTGATTGGAGGTTGAGCCCGTTAAAAAAAATAAAAGTAAACAAAGCTTACCTTAATTTAAACTTTTTCTTGAATAATCTAAAAAAAAAATTCAGTTTGAATTAAACAGTTGGGAGGGAAGGAGTAAAAGGTTGAACCTGTTAAAAAAAATAACCTATATCAAAAAAAATGATTTTTTTTTTGGAATAATCCAAAAAAAGAAATAGTTTTAATTAAAGAGTTGGAAGTGAAGGAGTGAAAACTGTACCAGGGTTTGATTGGCAAGAGATGAATTTGGGTGGAGATGCAAAATTCAAAAAACAAAAACAAAAAAAGTTAAAAAAAAATGAAGAAAAGAAATTAAACTCATGAAAAAAGAAGACCAATAAAAATAAATAAATAAAAATTAAAAAAAAATCAAAACAAAATTTGAAAAAAATAACAAAATGTAAAAATTGAAAACAAATAAAATAAAATAAAATAAAACAAAAATAAGAAGAAAATTAAAATAAATTAAAGAAACATGTAGAAAAAAAATAAAAAAATAAAAAAATAAAGAAAAATAAAGAAAAGTCAAAAAAAAAATCAAATAACATAAAATAAAAAAAATAGAAAAAAAGGGGAAATACCCTTGTACTTGGAAAAAATGCCAAAAAGAATTGAAATTTGGAGGGAGACTTGAAATTAAATTGGAACAAGCTTGGACATTTGTCTGTGGCACATAAAAGAATGATGCAAAACCTGGCCAAATTTTCAATGTTGTAATAAATTTCAATTCAATTTCATGACATGAGATCAATTGCAAATTTGTGCCCCAATTGTGCATAAGCATTAATTTTATTTAACAAATCACCACATATAAAATGATCACATGAAGTATACCTAATATGTTTGTTTATTGATTAATGTCAGAATGTGTTCCAGCTCTGCAATTGGTCTGCTTGTTGACAATGCTGCTATAGTGAGATCCATCTGTAATTGCTTTTCCTTAAATTCCAATTCCCTATTCCACTTTTCTTTTTGAAATTCATATTTCTTGGTGTGTTGCTTCTCATCAAACTTCATTTGCTTTTGTAACTCGACTTCTTCAAACCATTGATTTTCCATGTTGCTCACTTTCTCTTCATTCCATCTCTCCCTGTCCCAATCCAAAGGAGCATTTTGGCTGGTTTCATAGGCTAATAATCATGACTTTTGTCAGTAGGATTAATAAGAGTAACCATAAATCCAAAACATACGCTTTTGCTTTGATTCAAGCAAACTCATATATGTAGGTGCAAACATATTTATCAAACTTTTCCTAGAACCACTCTTGTCATTTGAGTTGGGTGTCAATGCTTGATTAGGATTTTTTGTTAAATAAAGTATGGATTTACTTTTCTTGTCAAAGGAGAAATAATCAAAATTGGATTTTATAAGTATTGGGCTTGAACATACTTACTGATTCATATTGAAGGTTTTTACTTGAACCAAGTCATCTTCATTATGAAGAAAAGGAACAAGATTGAGAGGTGATTCCAAACCATTATTCTCCTTTAAAAAGCAAATGAGCTTTAATTATTGCAGGTCAAAAGAGAAAGGGATGATAAATCACCTTATCAAGAAAAATATCATCATTATCATCACCATTTAAGAGGACTTTTTCCTGTGAATCATAGCTTGCAATTAGAGTGACATTGGGCTTGTGGCCAAAGAGGGAAGTCATTTCAGCATAGCAAAGACACATACTTTCAAGCTTTTCACTCATTGATTTGATTCCTTTACTCTCATCTTCTTTGGTGAGTCCAGCCCCAGTTATATTTTCAAATTTCTTTGCTGCCATATACTTCTTTTTATATGTTCACCATTGATCTCAGATGCTGCTTCAGCTGAGGCTTAGGAAACTTAATGATTTTTTGTTTACCTCTATGTCCATAAGCTGAAATACATGCTTCTTTGATGAAGGAGGCCTTCCAATTGATGTTGAGCCACTAGTACAAAAACATGACTCAAAATTGGATTTGAGTGAAAGCCAGTTAATTATGGTTAAATAATCTGTACAGATTAAGTGACCAGATGGATGAGGCAGGCCAGAGGTGATTTTCATATCTGAATTGATGTGTTTTTCTTTGGAACAAGGCATTATTATATGGATGAAGAAGTATAAATGGACTGTAAGCTTTTTGATCAGATTTTCCAAAATAGAGTGTAGAAGAATATGTTGTACAGTTATGAACTGTGAATACTCATTTGGGATAGGTTTCACACTGAAATCTCAGATGCATGGGATTTAGTCAAAATACCAGGGGACTCAGTTAAAATACCATGTGATTTAAACATAAAAAACCCAGGATTTAGTGTTGGGATTTGGGTTCTAAATCCTGCATTATTTTAAGGCAGGATTTGGTGACTTTGACACCCCCTAATAAAGGGGTTTATGACCTTTGATACAATTTTTTTACTTTAATTTAGAACCATTTGGAATTATTTCCAATAAAATTCCATATTTTTCTATATTTTGGCATGAAAATGATTTTCTTTTCTCAAAAAATGATAATTTATGCTTTAGAAGCTATTAAAAAGGCCTTTTGATCTTCATATTTTCATTTCCAGTAAGAAAAAACATTCCCCATGAGAAAATAAGTCTGAAAAAAACTCTATTTTGGTTTATGTATAGTACCATTCATGAGTTGAGAATAGTTTTTAAATAAGGAAATTAATCTTTCTGATAAATATTCCCTCCACCCATGGCTCCTGAAAGCTTATATGTCTTCAAACAAAAGATAAGGGCTTAATGAACCCATATTACTCCTCCAAGATTTTATTTAGACCTGAATAAATTTTATGAGCTTTCTATAATGTTTGATATTTATCAAGACAAACTAAAGCCCTAATGAGTATTCTAAAATCTTCAAAGAAAAAGAAGGAAATTCCAAACAAGCTGAGGAATCTTTCTTTCAGAGTGATTAATATAATAATATAGATTTTTTCAGAAATAAGTTGAGAAATAAAAGAAAAAAATTCAAATGAACTAATCTTTAATACATATTAGCCAGAAATATTCATCTAAAGTGAGGGAATAAAGGAAAATAATAATAATTTTGAATCCCTTAATACTAAATAAATATTGAACTCAATCAATTTAGAAATATATGAGGAAAGAATCATTATATGTAAAGATGATAGAATTGAAATGCAATAATTAAATTCTTGTATTTTCCAATTCAAATTGAATTTTTCTACTTTTATTTATTGTAAACCTGGAAATTACAGCTAATATGACAAAAAAACCAAATCCTTCTTTAAATAATGAAGAAATTATTTCTTATTAAGAAAAATATTCCAAACATATTGTGAATAAAATGATTCACCATTATTAAAAAAGCTGAAAAAAATTCTTGCTCAAGTTTGAAATCTTCTGGGATAACTATTGAAAAGGAGGTTGGTGAATATAGACCCTAAAATGAGTAAGTTTTTTGGGAGCATGAAAAAAACTCTCAAGATCTCCCTAAATCTGTCCTTTCATTTTGATAAACTCATTATGAAGATATAATAGACAGAAGTAATTTAAAATTCTTTTTTTCTTAAAATCTCATGAATATTTTCAGGTTGTATGATTGTAAAGAATACTTCTTTAAATAAATCTTGTAAAATATTTAGCTAAGATGTTTTACTATTTTTGAATTTTAGGATATTTCAAGAAGTATTAAAACAAGGATTTCCTAAATATTTCAGGATAAACTACTAGATAATTCTTTTTTATAATAAGTTTGTATTTTAGAGGTATTTGTAAAATCTTAATTTTAGTTAATAGAGACAGCTCTACTGAGAATTATCAAAATAATGAGGAGCATTCAAGGGAGAAAATTATATACATTATAAAAATCGGATTTGATTAAATGTAAGAATGGAATTTGAATTAATTTTACATAGAAAATATTCTATATAGTTATTTTACATGAATTTTGAATGAAGGTACAGACTTAAAATAACTCAAAATCAAAAAATATTATTCATATGTTAGAATTTTGTACTTAATAAATCAAAGCACTATGTTGAGAATAGAGCCATTGATTAAAAATTTACAAAATCAGTTTATTTCTATGATAGTATATTCAAGCTTACTTTATCTAGAGCTGAAATAATCTTGGAATAAACCCTAGATTAAACAGAGTCATATCAGAACTGAAAGAATTTACAAAATGGAACTTTATTCTTGTTTTCTTAAGTGTAAATATAATTAAGAATGAAGCTCAAAATGAAATCCTATAATGATCAAAATAATCTGGGTTTAATGTAGAATGATACAGAAGATCTTTGGTTTTTAAATTTCTGAATATATTTCGAATTCATTCATATTCTTATTTTTATTTTTTGAAACAAATTCTGAAAGGGCTTGGAGAGATGAAATATAAATTTAGATTTATTATTATATTTAAATATAAATAATTATACAAATTTCATAGTGTGTTGAAAATTATTCAGGATTTAACCACTAAATATTTAAGTATAGCTTCTTGATTTTTTCTACATCCAATGATATATTAGAAATAATTACTTTCATTAGTAAGAATTCTTCCTCATGATACGAAATATTTATTGAAATTTTCAAAACAATAAGAGTATGTTTCCTTATTAAGAACAATTAATGACTGAAGCAAATTTAAAAAGATTAATTATTATCTTGATCTCATTAGTATAATAAAATTTCGGAAAGTTAAATTAAAGATTTTATTTTACTCATATTGACAATCTACCTGTCACAAGAATTCCTTGAATTTCAAACTATCATATTTATTTTTCTTCTTTGATTTACAAATATAACATGAAAAACCTATTAATATTTTGAAGATATCATTGATTTCAAAAAAAAAATTAGTATAATTTTAAAACTATTTGATAAAAAGATAATAGAACTAAACCTTTTTAAGATTCAATATCTTAATATTGACTGAATTTTATTAAAAATATAATCTTTTATCAATTAAGAAATATAAAGATAATAATTTATTTTAGTGAATGAAATTATCTATTGCTTTAAATCTAAATTTAAAAACAAATTTTCCCATTTTGTGAGATTTTCATCTTAATTTATATATTTAAAACAAGTCTACTAGTTTCAAAAATAACACACTCAACCAAAATTTGAATATGGTTTTAAATTATTTAATTCTGAAGATTTTTTTGAAATCTTTCATATTTTTTGGAAAGAGGAATATTTTATTTATTATTAAGTCTAAATATAACTAAATCCCCTTTTCTGTAATATATAATATGGAAACTTTTCAAAAATTGTTTCTTTTGCATCAGATTTAAATAATTTTGGTAGTATAATGTAAATATGCTTCAAAGTTTTGTTATAAATTGGTAAGCTCATATAGAGGAATTTCAAATACAAATTAGCCTAACTGCTAAATTAAAATCAACAATTACATTTCTTGCAACTTTTTCACGATTTATTCTCTTTTTTTTTGTGTTTTTTTTTGCATCAATATTCTTCCGGGACTAAAAATACCTTAAAATAAGGGGAAAAATTTATTCATTTGAGAAAATTTGGACAGTAAAAGATAATTTTTACTAAGTTTATTTTAGAACACCCCAAAAATATGAAAAGAATCATAAAGAGTTGAACCAAGTTTACCAAATAGATTTCTCAAGATAACATAAAAATAATTCTTTGAAGAATTAACTTCGCATTGGTTTTACTTTAATAGACAAACTGGTTGTCTCTAAAATTAATCATTAGTCAAATATCCCTATATTGAAGGTTTCATCAATTTAAAAACTTCTTTTAGTTAATTTATTGTCTTCCTGACCCATACATTTCACAATACTAAGTCCATGAGAATATCAATATGTTGAATTTTTCCAGGCTGAAAGCAAAGTTTGGTTCTTATAACTGAATCTTTTTTTATTGAGAAAATAATTGAAGTAGTCAAAAAGAATAAATTAAAATATTTGAATAAATAAATAAGGCTAAAGAATACACAGAAAGCTAATTAGATATGTTAGTATAAATTGGTGAGCTTAGTTTCGACTTTAATGAAAGATAAATAATGTTAAGCGCACCTACCTATATAGACAATAATATATTTCTCCAATGATACTGATGCCACAAGGGAGGTATACTTTTCAAATTTAGAATAGATAAATAACACACTAAATAATGGAAAGGAAAATGTAAAAAATAAGGAAAGTTAAAGTCAAAAATGTATGATAGTATTCTAATGTACTAAAGACATAATGCAATATTCTCTTCCTTGAATGTTATTGAGGGAAGAGACGTAAATGGAATAAACATAATTTTGAGCACTTCTCTCCTCAGGGATAATTTTCTAAGCTGTTTTTGAGAGTTAGGATTACTTATCACTACTTAAATTCTCTTGTAGAATATGAAATTTATTGTATGAAAACATTTTCTGTTGAAGAAAATGAACTTGATGTTGCACGTTGAACTTGAAATCAAAATGACCAATATTGTGCGCTCAGAAAAACAAAATCAGTTATAAATAACTTCTTTTCATGATGGCAAAATGTGTAAGCAGAAGAATTTTTTCTTAGCTGATGTCTGTAAAAAGAGGCTTGTGTCACAATACATCTCCTTTGCCTTGGAGAACTTCAATTATATATTTAATTTTATTAACTTATTAATTCTTATTAATTTTATCATTGTAGCTTTACTCATATTTATTATTTTTTTCTCCCCCAAAAATCTTGTCGTTATTTACTTAAATTAACCTCATCAAAAGTGAGGTGTCATCAATTAATGCTATTCGACCTTGTTACGAGAGAATTATAAATGATTAATGTTCATTTTACAGAGTTTTTTTTTTTTACTTAGATTTCCTTAGAAAAAAACATTGACTAGATTTTTGTAATGAATTTTTCTGTTCGCCTTTAAGTAGCTTTATTTTATTCTTCTTCTAATTACTGAGGCTAGATTTATCAATGAAGTTAATACTTTAGTTTGGTTTCGTACATTTTCTTACATAATGATTAAGCTCTATCATATTAGAGCATGCATAAATAAATATAAAAATATTCAGGATTTCTATTTCAGCTTAAAAGCTAGCATATCTCATAGATATAAGAGGTGTTGTTTCTACCCATTCTCACCGTTTGAAAGGAGAAGTCACTTGAGAAAAAATATGTTTTTTTTAGACGAAATCGGGAACTGCACTTTGAGATTTGATTTATCAAATTTAGTCATGTCTAAAGGAAATCTACAGCTATACAAATAAAATGACAAGCTGAAACAGAATAAACGAAAAGGCTGAGTTTTTTTTGTGAGTTCATGTGCTATAAGGAGTGAATTGATAAATTCCGATAAGTATTGACACCTTTCCTCCAAAAGAACCCTTAACACGTCCAAGAAACCAGAATTTTGTTTTCCAATCTGTCTTATGGAATTCCTTGGGCTTTCTTCAAAATTATCAGTGAAGTCTTCATGATTTTTTCAAAGGAAATTCTTGGAATGCTCGAAAGAAAAGTGTGAGATCGCCTTTGAGGAAGTCGTTCAAAAGTAGAGGAGAGTTTTACAAGCATTTTCCAGAAAAAAAAATTCAGCGCACGAAATATTCTCAAATAGAATATTGCGATTATCCAATTTTTATCTTTTTATCAGCTGAAGCTTTCGAAGTTAGGTAACCGGACCTTTTCTAGCATTTTTCAAACCTAGTAGCGTGATATCTAAAGATTTGACAGATTGACCCAAGACTTTGCCACAGTACTCGTTTGACAAAGATGGGGGATAATTTTGAATGATGAAAAGATTCTTTGTACTCTTTGAAAAAATGTTTAAGCCTCGGCCAAGTTTTCTGGAATCCAGTCTAAAAAATGGAATTTTTTTAGACTGGTGTCATGTCTGTGATTTGGGACCTATACCCAATGAAGAGAAGCCTTTCCTGAAAGACTTTTGAAAAATGTTATTGGATCTCAGCTATCAGTGGCTATGGGAATCTTGAAGGTGGATTATTCCCAAAAGGTTTGTATCCTACCTAGTTTCGGTCCCAAAAGTGCAGACAACATCAGCTAGTCTTGAGATCGAAATTTTGAAAATGGGTCATGCAGCGCCGTGTCTTGCATTTGTTTTCGTACAACTTCCAATTCGGAGTGTCTTTCCCTCTGAATGTCAATATCTAGATCGAGAAAATGAGCGGCATGGAAAGTTTCAGGAGAAATCAATCTTTTAGACAGAGAAGGAACAGGGATTGAGGAACACAGGGCTGTAAGCAAGAGCATTGTGTAGGTCAAGATAAAAAACATGCTACGGATATCTCGATGGCTGCAGTCTTTGACAAGTCAAGCAGTGGAAGAATGTGTTGAGGAAACTGGTGCAGAAAAATATCCACCCATTCTAGCCTTGAAAACAAATTATCTGCTAGACTTATCCTCGTATGCACTAGGCACTCAGCAGGTTGAGTCATTTTAAGATCGACTTTTTCTTGCGATGGCAACCAAGAGGCTCTGGTAACATATCTTTGGCCTTCTCTGAAGCTTGTCTGATACGATTAGATGTGCTTCTAAAAGTGGAGCTTGAAGAAATGTGCTCGTGTTTTTCTCGCTATTGTGTATCACTCGTAGAACTCCTTGAAGTGTCGGTAGAGGGGGCGCTGCCTCCGCATCATAGCATCATACACGGTCTGACCTTCCACGAAACAAGTCTCTTCAAAACTCTTGAGAACCAGTCTCAGCGAGTCGCCAGTGCACCTTCCGTCGCCAAGTAAGGAAAGCTCTGCTCGAATTCGGGTGCTGCTACGGTGAGAAAAATATCAAGTTGTGTTTGTTGTCGTTCTCGCAAAGAAGCACATCCTATCACCTTCACGAAGGGAGTGAAGGAGATCTCAGATTGAGATAAGAGCACTAGCCATGAGAGCATGTTGATTCCACTATCAGGACCAATATCTTCTTTACTCCAACTGGCATCGATGAGGATCCTGAGACAGAAACCAGAGGTCTGGCTAGCTTTTTATGATGCTTGGCTATTAAATTAATGCTCTGCCTTGCACCAACGTTTCAAGTGGAGTATGAGGTAAAACAGGAATGATATCCCACAAGCAAACCAAGCTGTTTGGCTTGATTTCAAAAAGAATTACACTCAGAAACACGTTCTTTCAATTGACTGTGGCACCTAACTTGAGGATATAGCTCAAGAAGGATCCAAGACTTGGTTTATGAACTGAGTTTTAAGCTTGGTTTAAAAAAAAGTAATCCAAAATATCCACATTCTTTTTGAAAAGGATTTTGCCTTAATTTCCAGGTTTTCGGTGATTCATGTGAGTCTTTAGTAAATATTTATAAGAACTTTATGGGATTTTGCCATTTTTATGCTTTTTCTTGCAGCGTCTTTTGTTTTGGCATTTTCTTGCAGCTGAAGAAATCTCAAGAGTACTTTCATTTTGGCCAGTTTACTTTGAAAAAAGGTCCAAAATTTTTTAAGGTAGTTTCTTCAGGTCCTTAAAAATGTATAAAACAAAAAATGTCAAAAAAGAGGCAAGACAAAGACAGAAGCATGTAAAACTTACATTAATTTACCCAAACCCTAATCTGATTATATTTTGGTTTGAAATCTTGCTCAAAATCAATAACAAATGGCTCCCAAATTTCCCAAATTTTATTAGTAAGGGTATAATTTACATCAAAATCACCGGCAGGACAGCATCACAAAACTTGAATAAAGGAGTGATTGACTTCTCAAATATGTTCTGGGAGTGACCCAGTATAGTATCATTAGTAGACGTTGATGAGTGGGCAATTATAGACAAATTTACGCATACGTTGAAGATTGAAAGCATTGAACAAGAAGAGAGGGGATGTTAAATTTTTAACAAATGAAGAGTGAAAAATTAGCCACTTGAAAAAATGTTTTGAGCAGAGGGTCAATGAAGAAGCTTAATATGTAAAAAAAGAAGCTTTATTTAAAAGTGTGTAAAATTCAAGGTAAAGCAAGGCTTTTCTCAACGCAAAAGTCCAAAAAGGAGCTCTTTGGCTTCATTGTGAGTTGCAAAAGCTATGCAATTAAACTTTAACTATTAACTGATTGGAATTTAATTTAATGAAATAAGTCTAGAAGGACACTATTTACAAGGGAGACAGCATTAGATGACTATAAAAGTGAGACAGAATTTCTTGAAATAACCTAGATCATTGAGAAATCTTTTAATTATTTTGAAAAGAACAATTGTCCTTTAGGACAAGTGTAACAGAATAGGGAGAATCATCATATTTTTGATACAATAGCCATACTATTAAGGGAAAAAATCAGGTATTGTACAAGACCCTAATTATATACATATATATATATATCAGATATATCCACAGATAAGTAAAAAAGGGAGCTCAATGGTTTCTACACACTAGTGAGGAGATTACAAAGCTCATTTCTTTCTTAATATGTCATTTGATAAAGTTTTTATCACCACTTTTGTCAATATAAAATTCTGTACCCACAGCCAAGCTCACCAAACCAAATTACTCAACTTCTCAACATAGAATTCCTTATCTCAATACTTTTCCTCATAATATTAGGAAAGAGGACTCACCTTTTCAACATGCTCCTATTTTTTCTCATCGCTTGATTTTTGACCTACTCAAGAAATCTGGGGTAATGTTCAAGTTCAGGTAAATATTGATATGAAATACTTTCTAATTGCAATTGTTGAATATAGAATTATCCTTACTGTTCTCCAAATAATACATCTTAATATTTTCTTGTTTCCTTTTTCTACTCAGAGGGAGTTCTCAACTTGGACTTTTCTTTCAATTTTAGTAGTGAAGGAAATTTAAAATGGTAAGGAAATACTTTTTGTAGAGGTGAAATCTGAATAGACCTTAAATACACCAACCACATAAAATAAATCATAATTCTATAATTAAAAAAATCCTATATAAGAGAACGGTATAAGGTTTATAGATGAGAATTACACATTGTTTTATTTTGAAATAGCTAATTCCTGTTCAATTTAATCAAATAACAGGGTTTACCACAAGTTTTATACATTTAAGTCCCTATAATATGCAGGAAAGGATTATTTCCCAGTTTTTTTTTCTGTTTAATTACATATTGGCCACAAATAATACTTAAGATTGATTTGCTTGTCTTTAGGGAAAATATTAGATCTTATTCATAGTAAGAATGAAGATCATAACAGTAAGTTGAACATAACTACTTTAGCTCATATTATTCAGGGCATGCAGTAAAAAACAAGATGTTTTCAAAAATGTAGATCTTTATTGGAATCCTAAAAGCTCCTTATTCTTAACTTGTGAGCTTCTACTAAAATTTTCAAATATATTATAGATTATTGGTAAATGTGTTTTTATGAGATGATGATTATTTACTCTCTGCACCTTGTTTAGTCAGAGCTGATACCCAGTAGCAGCTTCAGCTCCAATATTGATTTTCAAGGATACAAACTGCCCAATTTACTTAAAATAATCGGGAAGATAACATTGAATAGGGGAAATAAATTCTTTCAAATATAATAAAATGAAATAATGAACGAAATTCTAGTTTTAATTGAGGTAACAATCAATTGGCTTTACAATTCCACATAAAAGGAGAAAACTCCATCAAAGCTCCCTATAAATTACATAAAAAACTTATAAAAGCCTTGAAACTATTATGAGATTGGAATAATTATGAGTAAATTCAATCAATAATATAAATTATTTCACCAAAGGTTTTGTGATACCAGTTATGTTTTTGATCATTCAGACGTAAGAGTAACCATAGGAAAGAAAAAAATTTGGAATAAAATTGTATATCTAGATAGTGATATTTTAAATAAACACTGAATAGGAATATTAAAAAATGAAATAGTAGATAGAATAGAAAAAATATGAACTTATATATCTTTTGAGATTATTGCACGTATATTATTATGTTAGAAATAAACTGAAAGAATCTCTCGATTTATATATACAAATTGAAACTTAAGAAATAGTTCTTTTTCCAAAAGAATGAAGAGTAAAAAATAAAACATTTTCTTAGTGTTATTGAAGAATAAAATTTAATAATTTTCTTGGTTTAATTTGATTCTTCCTTTGCTATTATATAATATAGAAGAACCATTTATTTCAGCTTGTAGGATTAATGTTCCCAATTGCCCCAATAAAGCTGTAAGAAATATTTTCTTTACAAAACCCTTTTTCTCATCAATAATAAGACACTCAAATTTATATTATATCTCGATTAGATACAAGATCAAGAACTAGTAGAGTAATTAAAGCGTTCATATTGATAAGCTGAGAGTTTGTGGATATTGTCTATTCATGAACACTGGGAGTTCAATGTGTAATCTTGGTAAATAGGATAAAAAAAGAATGAAATTTGGATATTAAAGAAGTACTCTTCACTAAAATTGGAGGTCATAGTTTTAAGTATTTTTTATAGGTTTTTATATGAAACTATTAATAATACGCCAATTAGCTTAGAATCCTATTAATTTTGTTCAAGTAAAGTAAAATATAATCAAGTATTATAGAAAAAAATAATAGTTATAATTACTGTTAACATAAAAGCTCCAATATCAACATGAAATAGTAAAAAAAAGTAATACTATTAATTCTTTGAAAGTTCAAACTATAATACCTATATATATAGATGATAAGATTATTCTATAAAAGCTGGAAATCATGATAAGAATACTATGAAATATATACAGAAAAATTAATTTGGTTTTAATAAGTTTAAATTCAATTAATAAATTGAATTATTAGACACTATTGTTTAATAAGAGTTGAGAGCACTAATTCTCAAAAATCCAATACTAAGTGTAAAAAATATAGTATATATTGAGAAATTATTTATGGATTATTATTTAGCATAAATCAGTAAATATGATATATAATTATCCAAAAGAAAATACCCATGAGTCATAAAGCAACAAAAGTAGGAAATAGTCAGATTTTTTGAGTTATTTGTGGAATTGAAAGTAGATTTCAAACAATATTTTATATAGTAAAACAGCCTATTAATTGTTATATCTGCGTAATAAAGTTATTGAAATTTTGATTCTTCATTTATACTAGTTATCAAGAAAAAACCATCAAATAGCTATCCATAAAAATATAAGAAATCATCTAATAAACTATGTATTATTAAAATACTGATTCAACGTGTTGGTGGGTAAAGAAGGATTTGTTTTTAACTACAGAAACTGCTTTTTTTGAGAGAAAATTATATATAGGAAAGGTAAAGATCACATATGAAAAAAACATAAACTCAAATAAAGTTTTAATCTAATTTTTCTTAATTTTCTACTAAAATTAAATTTGAAAGTGTTATTATCAACCATTAGTATCTTTAATATTAATTAATTTATATTCCTTTAGCCTTATTGATAAATTATTAAGTGTTGATTTTGAATATACGTTTTGTAAAAAATAATTAAAAGATAAAAATTCAAGCAAAAAACTCTCAATTTTGATTATTTGATTAATTTTTAAAGTACTCTTGTCTTTCAACTGTAATTAAAGATGTAATTCTCAATACTCTAAAACAGATATCTTTTTTAATATATAACATTGATTTTTTGCGTATTCAAATGAAAAATTAACTCATACTGTGTCTAGAATTGTCAATCAAACCCATGGTGTAATGAATTCAGTATTACTTTCTGAGGGTATATCCTTTGTCCACAAGAAGTATAGATATATACTAAAGCTTTAGCTTTGATAAGGTCTTAAGAAATAAGTTTGAATTAAAAATATTATTGACTCTTTGACACTAATTCAAGCCTTTAATTTCATTCCAAAAATTTGGATTTACCATTTAGAAGCTTGTAATCTTTTTCCGACTGGGGTAAAAACCAGATTCAAATTCTACTCTCAATCAAATTATGAAATTAAGGCTTAAATAAGCTTAAAGCTTCTCCATTGAGTAGGGAAAATGTTTTTTGTTCTTGAAGATCCAGAATATGGGATAACCTGAAACCTTTACATTTTTAACTATTTGAAAAAACATCCCAATTTTCCATGAGTCTCCTGAAAAACATTCATATCCTCTTATTTTGTTGAAATAATATTTCATGGAGTAGCCAAGGTTATGTTTAATGTAAATTCAATATATACAATAATACTTATTCCTTTGTTTATCTCCGGAGAAATTTCATAGTCTTACATATCTAATGTTTTCTAAAATTCATTCAATATGTTAGCTCATTACCAAATTTCATAATTTCATAATTATCTCATTATATTGGGCCTTATAGGTATTTTGAACATACCTAATAGGCTCAAATTTTCTATATAGCTCAAGTGGGAAGGGAAATCAAAGATGGATTTCAAGACAAACCAAAAAGGACTTTTATACCTTATTTTGTGGAAATAAAAGATTTTGCATCCTGAATGGAAAGTATAGCATTTTTAAATAAAGATTTATTTTTTATTCAAGGTGGGTATTAGAAGAATATCTTTTGAATTTTTTGAATATTTACTTTCAAAAACTAGTATATTTAGGAGTATGACTTAATCCAAGACTTTTATGAATCTCTATAAGTGAATTCCTCATTTATTTCCTAATTAATGAAGAGAAAGTTACTTCTAAATCTCATTTCAAAGAGAAAAATATACCTGATTGAGTTATTTAAGGGAATCATCTTAAATATTGAAGGGATCTGCTGCATAGTATGACCATATAGCTTTCAAGAATGGATTTTTTTTCATCAAGAAGGAATATGAATACTTTGTGTTCATAGCTGATTCATTTCTTGAGATTACTCTCTTAATAATAACCTTATAGTTATCCAGAGTTTGTAAAAAAGAATAATGAAAAAGAATATATGGAAGTTAAAGAATTTCAAGACAATTGACAGGATTTTGATTCAAATATTAATATTTTAGCATTATCATTATTTCTGGGAGAATTATAAATGTTTTATATGATTAAAATTTCCATGAGTATTTAAGTGAAAAAATCATTCCCGTTCAAAGTAATATTACCCAAAAATCTCAAGTTGATCCCTTAAATAATAAAGTTATAAAATCTGAAATAATTATTTTTCCTATATTTTTAATTTTATATTGTGCTTTATCAAAAAGTTTGAGAAAATAAGACAATTATTTAGGGCTAATTAGATCCTAATTCTTTATAAGGAATGTCCTCAAAATTTAACCTTTACCTACCATTAGCAATACTTGCAGAAGGAGCTGGCTCTCACCAAAAATTCTAAGTATTTGTGGGAGTACAATCATTAAATTAAACAGAATTATCTAAATATATCATATGAAGATTTCTGAAATAGAAAAGTTTTCAAAATATTCCATCAATAACGTTAATTTCTCAAAATATCAATTATTCTCTTCAGTTTGGATGAATTTATCTGAAAGAAACAATTAATAACCTCTACATTTGTCTTGAATTCAAAGATATAATCCATGGCTATAATATTCCATCAAAGTATTTTGTAGATATCTAAAATCTTACCACCTTTCCTACCACTATTTCCACATCACAAACAAAAAAATAAAAATCACATGACACCAAGGAAAAAATATAATAATTGGTTTCAAATAATATATGATAAAACAATGAACATATTTGATAAAAATGGTGGAGAATATTTATGAAATTCTTTAAAATAGCTTATATATTCAAAAAGCTCAGAAACTCAGTTCCCTTCACTTATTTTAAGCAATGAAAGTTGATCTCTGAAGCAAGGAACGAAGCCAAAAATTAAAGGTGATAATATAAAACTACCTTATTCAATTGAGAAATTAATGAGAAATTCATACATTTAAAGAATTACTCTATCATAGAGCATTAAAAGAAAACATTCTCATGAACTCTTGAAAATATAAATATTTGACTCGTAAATACTAAGTTATTTCAAATACCGGTTTTTAAAATTCTAAAACTTATTTAGAAAATAACCTGCTTAGGTCCTTTGAGAGTAGTATTATCATATATGAAGATCAAAACCTTAGTTGAATAATGAAATGTGGGAACTTAAAGATCACAATAGCTCAAAAAATGGTATTCAATTATATTAAACTTCAAAAATTTCTTTTAACTATAAAGATTCAGTAGAGATCTTTTTTTGTAAATTTTACCAATGAATTATATCTAAAAATTGATAAAATATACCCAAATATTTTCTTTTAGAAGAATCCATAATATATGTTAAATTATTCAGCATGACAAGTTCCTCATAAAATTATATAGGTCAAATGTATTCAAAAGTGAAACCTACCTTCAATGAGGCTCCCAAACATTTTATGAAACAACCAAAGAAAAGAGATATCAGAAGTTCCAAAAAACAAGTTATTTATTTTCTTATTACCATATAAAAATTCCTAAAAGTTGAAACAAGACTATGAGAAACTCTGGCAGAAATAAATGTATTGAGAAACCTTAAATAAATGGGAGTAGTGCAGGAAAACATACTTCCGAAAGGGAGAAAAAGGAGTGATTTTTTTTTTGTAAAAGTTATAAAGAATTCAGGTTTCAAGGAAATTCTATTGCCGAAAATTCAGAATTTGTGCATGAATTTTTTCTTGAAATTATGGTATAAACTACAGAGATATCTATTTCCCAAAGGAAAATTTTGTATTCTAGAATCCCTGTTGGCACTTTCAGAATAAAGAGATTTTCAGGTGAATCACATGAACTCCCTACTATTTATAATAAACCCTAACAATTTCTGAAGAAATTTAAATCCAAATATCAGCTGCTCTACTGATTCATAAGTATGAAAAGTCTTTACATTAAGTTATTCACTCTATAGAATTAAACAATCTTCAATTTATTGACACTTGGAAATTTGATTCTTTAAATAAATAAGTTTGAATTTTATCAGAATCCTGTATATGTATCTGAAGTGAGATTTTTTTGGCATTCTGAATATAAATTTAAGCAGATGGTCTCACCATAATTTGCAACAATGCCAAAGATTACCAAAATTCAATTGAAAAGTGTTTTTAACTGAGAGATATACAGCTTTGAGAATTAAGATGAGGAGAAATCTTGAAATGAATAATATAAGCCTGAGCTATTAAAATATACAAATAAACATACATTAAACAGTTACCATTATATTATAAACTATAAATTTGAAAACATGTTTAAACTCCAATCACTATGAGAACCATTCTTCAAGAATAAACAAAAAATACATTAGAGTTCTTTAGACACTGAGCTAAAAATTCAGAATTAAAATAGGAAAAATAATCTTTCCATAAGTAGCTACAAAATTATTTTTTCATTCTTCTTTAAAAAATATTCCAGTTTTTAGGAAAAAAACAACTCAAATAGACTTTTTAGTTTCTATAAAAACCTTATTCAATATCTAAAGGTAATAATAAGAGTAAAATTTGGAATTAGGAGGGGAAAATGATAGTTTTGTGACATATACTGACACTGAATATTTTAATAATCAATATAACAGAAAGTTTATAAAAGGTTACTCAAGTAAGGTAGGTAATTTAGACATCATCTGGGAAATTTAGAAAATATTGAAAATATTAAATTTCGTCTATATATCTTAATAATTAACAGGATATAATCCATTCATTTGAGAAAAATTGTTTCCAATATAAGTCTGTATTAATTTTCAAGGGACTTTTCACTTCCCCAATATCCTGCATAAATTAATAAGAATTCCTTATGTGATACTTTGTTTTATTTTGAAAAGAACATTTTTTTTACTGATTTAATGTTTTATTCAATATAAACCAGTCATGTTTTATGTAATTTAAACCAGTCATGGTTTACTTGATATGAACCAGTCATGATTTATTTGATATGGACCAGTAATGGTTTACCTAATATAAACCAATCTTGACTTATTTAATATAAAAAATTATTGGTTTATTTAATTTGAAAGACTATTGGTTTATTTAATTTGAAAAATTATTGGTTTATTTAATATGAAGCAATCTTGGTTTATTTAATATGAACCAGTCTTGGTTTATTTAACATAAGAAATTCTTGGTTTATTTAATATAAACTATTCTCAGTTTACTTACTAAAAACCACTCTTTGTTTACTTAATATAAACCATTGAAGGTTTCTAATCATGAGGAATTGATGACCCATGATTAGGAATTGATTACTCATGGTGGGGGAGTCATTACCCATGATGAGTAATTGATTACTTATGATGAAGAATTAATCAATAATTATGAGTAACTGATTACCAATGATTATAAATTGATTAATAATCATGAAGAATTGATTTACTATGATTGGGAGTTTATTACCCATAATGAGTAATCGATTGAATGCTTCATGTTAAATAAACCATGACTTGTTTATATTGTTATATTGAATAAGTCAAGAATGGTTTATATTGAATAAACCATGACTTTTTTATATCAAATAAACCAATAATAGATTATATTAAATAAGAAAAGATCATTTTATATTAAGTAAGCCATCACTTTCTTATACTAACTAAACAATTAGTGGTTCATATTAAATAAGCCATTAATTTTTCATATTAAATAAACCAATAATATTATATGTTAACTAAACAAAGTCTGGATTAAATTTGATAAACCATGACTTGTTAACATTAAACGAAACATGACCAGTTTATATTAAATAAACCATTAAGTCAATAAAACATAGTCTATTCAAAATCAAAAAAAGTAGTATGACTTGATATCACATAGGTCATTTTTATGTATTCAATGAGAAATATTTAGATTTTTATATTTATGATATTCTGAACAGAGATAAATATGAAAGGGAAAGGGTTTGGGAAATAAGGACTTAATAGAATAATGAGAGCTTTAAAAAGAGAACACAGATATTAATATAACATAATAAATTGGTATAAAATCAGAATTTACTTCCAAAGCTTTCAGAGGACCAAAAAAAATATTGAAGCTAAATCATAATGATTATAATTCTTGATTCATAATTTTAGCAAGGAAAGAAGATGATTTAGAATATTACTAAGTGAATCCCACTGAAAAGTGAGAAAATTTTAAAGATTAACTTTCAATATTAATGAATGAATTTGGATTAAAATTTTTAAAATGGATGAATTTTAATTAAAAATTTAAAATTTCTCATAGGCCATAATATTACAGTATATTTGAAACCCTAAGATTGAAGTCCCTATTAATGATCCATGAATTCTGTATAAAACCTAGTCCATTGAGATAAAATTTATGACAGATTTCTGTTTCAAATTTCTATTGAATACAAGATTTGTTGAGTTTTATTAATAAGGCCTTATTGAGTGATTGGAGCTCTGATTTGATTTGATCCAACTTAATTCTTCTTTAATATGTCTTCATAATGGAACTGATTTCAGTTTGAAATAAGAAGGTGGTAGGAAGGGCTTTATGTGCCATAAAGTGTGTGAATTAGTAATATAGGCCGTACTCTGAAATTTCTCCTAGAACAAACCTGTTTTAGCTGCCTTTTATTAAGGATTTGTTAAAGAGGCTCTTGGGAAACAAGATCTTACTGGCACTTAGTGAATCAGAATTCACTTGGATGAACTCCCAAGAATTATAGAAATTAAAATATAGAATATATCTCTTTGAAAATAGTGCAGTACGAAAAGGGTAAGGGTAAATAATAAGGCAAAGGCCAAATTTCCAGCCAAGTAAATACTTATGTCAATCTTCCAACCTGTTAAGAAGTAATAAATGAATGAGCAAAGATATGAACACCAATATTCAATAAGCAGGAAATGAAAGGGTTCCAATTACTGGATTACACTTTTCATCATTATCTATCAAAAGATAAAAGAAAAAAAAGTATAAAAATAAAATGAATAGATGAATTAGCTGGGGTGAAAACTCCCAGGGGTTCAAATAGTGGCCAGTATATACAAGAGTTTTAGAACTCAATAATTTCAGATTGAAAACCCATCTCTATGAGTGTTGAAAAGCTGTATTTGATTCTAAAGGAAAATATACTGGGCCGAAATTGGGAAATGAACTGGGTGTATTAAAAATAAACATGGTATTGAGCTTAGCTGACCAAAAGGGTTAATACCATACAGGTTTCCTTGACAGCTTTGGGTTTTCCATGGTGCGTTGAGCTTTTACACCATGGAATAAGTTCTTGGAGGTACATGGTAAGTAACTCTTTATTGGAGTAATTTATACTGGGAGAAACAGACTTATTGATGGAGAAGGCTGTTCTGTATTTTTGAAACTGTTGAATCTGAAACTTGTCTTCTTGAGGTGGCTGTACTGGATATATTGATGTTGAAGGATTATGCCATAATGAAGATTGGGGAGGAATGAGTTTCAGGGTTGGATTCACTCTAAAAAGTTATGCATAATAATATCATGATCATTTTGAGGGAATATGGTGGCCAGGACTGGAACTACAGGAAAAAATGACCAATTTTGCGTATATGATTCTTATAGGGGATTGAGTGACCATGGTTCATGGTGAAATCTGGGCCTGAAAGGTTCTGAGTTAGAATTTTAGCCATCTTGGGTCCTGGTCCATGTTTGAAACCCCTTATGGACCATAAAGCCAGTAGGAGGCTCCCAGAGGGGTAGGGACAAAAGCTGGCCTAGCCAAAGTGGGGTCTTCAAATCCAATGGCAGGGGTACCAAACCTGCGACAGGCCCCCAAATTTTCAAGTGTATGGTGGTCCCAGAATTGCCATAATAGTTGATTGGGGAAATTCTGCCATAGATTATGAAACCAGTCTTGCCATAAGGTTTGGGGAAGTTGAAAGGGCATTTTTGACAAGATTTGTGACCATTTTATATTTCTCATTTAATTCTCTAAGAAAAATTAAAAATTGAATGAAATATAGCCATTTGAGCACTGGTAGGTGTAATATCATCAAATTTTATAAGCTGATATTTTCAAAAAGAATTCTCAGAATATTTTGAAAAACTAATTGAAGATTCTGACTCAAAAGACATGAATTTATTTCTTATAAAAGATAAACCTCCAAGATAATCAGAAGAATGTAGTAATATGTCTTTCTAGGATTCTGATTCACATCCAAATTCTGACTAGTTTGCTTCCTGTGCTTTATACCAAAGACTAATCAAGAGTAATTGAGAGATTATTTGACATGAAACTGGACCTAAATAATTCTTGGATCTCTGAATAGATTTGTGATAAAAAAGAATTCAATATCTTCTTTTTCATGTGAATAAAATCAACTTCTCTTCTGAAGGCCAAAAGCTATTTTCAAAATATGGAGTAAGCTGTTAGTAGTTTAACTGTTTTAATGGCTACAGTTAATCTATAAAATTATCTATATAAGCCTTTTTTGAATCTATCTGATTCCTAGCTTAAATTATCTTATGCTTATGCTTCAATGTTAATAAGATATCAGAGGTTTTAAATGATGACTCCACACCTTTAATAAAATAAAAAAATATTCTTACATTTAAGAAATTTTCAATTAGTGGCTCACACTAAAAAATCCTAAACAATCCTCTAGTGTTACTCCACAAAGCTAGGAAATTGGAATGAGAACTTAAAAAAATGAAAAATGAAAAGGGAAATCAGACATTGGGTATACATTGATATTCAATGTCCAAGATATTTTGAGCTTTCATGAAGCATGAGAAAGGATTGTATGAAGGGATTTTCTCTTGATAGTGATCCAAAAGTGTATATCTCAGTAATGAAAGGCAATATTAACGTATTCATCTATTATCATGTCCACTTCACTAAAGATTAAGAGATTATGAATCTCTTATAGCCTGTACTCGATTTCAATGGAAATTTGGAAAAAAGAGTCATCCACATTGGAGAGATTAAGGAAGCTATTGTTTGTATATCTTCAACCATAAAAGATATTTATATATATTTATGACTTCCTAGATACTATCCATTGTCAAACTGAAGCCTTTTAGGGCAACATATAATTTTCTGTTTGATTCTCTTTCCTTTTAACAAGCACATTGCAATATCAAAAAGCCATTCTATCAAGAATAAAAAAATAGCCTCCTTGAAAATTGCAAAGTCTCACTTTTTTTTTAAAGGCTATTTTAATCGAATATGAAGCATGATACTAACCTAGAAATCAAATTCCCTATAGTGGTTTTGTAAATCAGTCTTCTTTTATAAAAATCTTAATCACAAGAAACAGCTCAGTGAATCTGGGGAAATCCTCTTGATTACAGCCAAGACAGAAGAAATCAAACCTTTCGCCAGCACACTACTTAAAAAGGCTTCAGTTACTGTAGAATTGGAAAAATTATTTTCAATTGCGACTGCACTTGAATTTAAGGAATGTGTTAAAAGGAACCTTAAAAACATTATATGAGTTTACAAATTAAGTTGCACGTTATGCAAGAGAGAAAACTGACTCGCCTTGACCCTACAAAGCCAAAGAAATTTAATAGTTTCTTTTTGGAGTAAAAACAAAATTCTCAGCTATGTTGCATTTCTTGAGTTCTCTCATTTAGGCACATTCAAAAATGGTGTTCTTGATCTTAATGAAGATCTAAACTCAATCCTGATCAAATCATATTTATTCATAGAAACTCTCTTTAGTTTGATTCGGTGCGAAACATTGAGGATTCTATTTCTGTCAATACTTTCCAGCATTGCGCAAATGCTGCTTAAGAAGATTGGGTTGTAGAGTATTTAACCACAAAAAAGCCAGTGTCATTTTTTGTATATACATTTTTTAAACCAATGATTTTCTTTCATTTAGCACTTTTGCATAGGTTACGAGTGGGCAATAAATGGTTTTACAAGTCGAGAAGCTCATCACAATTGCGTTTACGCCCTCTTTGGACATGTTCACTGACGATAACACGACGTGCACTTGCCCATGCGTTCTGCGAAAACATTGTGCATATCGCCTTGATTGTGACGGCGCCAACATCCAACTCATAAAAGTATTCATCGTAGTCTAAATAAGCAAATATCATTTAACCCACAAGTGATTTTGTGAAGCCAGAGTAGTACACTAATGCAAAGGGTGGCTTGCTTTCCTTACGTGATAAATTAAAACGGTGGCATCAAAGTTATTGAACAGAGTCATTGATTAAATTTTGAAATAATTAGATTACTAAGTTCCCAAACTGAGTTTTCTCCTCCCATTTCGCTTAATGTGGGATTTAACAACAAAATGCCTGAACGCGAGATACAAAAAGTACGCGAAATCGAATATGCAAGTAAAGCTTTGATTATCGAGTGCAGCCAATCTGTTGGGCATCCAAGGGTAGCAATCCGGCTAGGCTGAAAGGTGTAATAGCGTTATAGTAAGATAGTGGGAAGCAACACGAACTAAACCACTTATTCTTTCCCGGAATTTTGGCCGCTTTGAACGGCCTTCTTGTACTGTTCCTCAACTATTGTAAAAATTCCGATGTAAAATCAAAACAACAGGTATGATCCTTGAAAAGTAAGTGCAAATGCTGCATTTACGTTGCAAAAAGGTTGGACAGACCAGTCGTGTTGCCGTAGGTTTTATCCCATTCGGCTGCTTGAAGGCGTCGTTCATCGACTTTTTGCTTCAGGTCGGGTGCGAGGTCCTATATATGATCTCAATTAGGACAGAAGTCGGGTTTGGCTTGGTGTTTCTGGCACCTTGAGAAAAAACCTTACGTCATAAAATTTTTCTGTAGTCCAAAAGCGATACAACTTAGTGATCAATGCAAGCTGAATAAAAGATAGCATTTTGCAAGTTATGATTATTTGATTCACAAGAGCTTTCGAGTCTTACTTTCGGATGGTGTCACAACTTTTAAAATCCAAGAACATGTTTTTTCGCCATATCAACCGATTTCGGTTTAAGATTCGGCCAATGAAAACGAGCACAAGGTTTGATATGAGATATCATTCCCAAACAAGACGACACGGTACGACCAAACGGAGCAGAGCGATTGAAGCCCGATAGATTTGATTAGTAATTCGGCAAGAGAAATATGGTCGATCAGCAAAACATAGTATCAAATTTTGGAGCAAAACTTTCAAAAGCTGTGGCACTTCTACGCACGTTTCATAATTCCCCATCCCAACCCAGTTCCTGTTATCGAAGAAGTAAAAATATCAGGATCATATAAATCAGATAGATTCCGGAGACTAGGATTGACTGACCGATAGCTAATAATCCTACTGCCCGTCCTGGTGGCAAACGTGACGCCATGATGCAAAATGGAGTTATGGAACTCAGCTCTTTGATTCTGGCCACGCCTGGCACCGGGTGAGCGAAAATTTTTAAGCATCCCAAATTTGGTGTTTCAAATTTCTGTCCAAACTCAGAAAGAACACTATCAAGAACTGACCTTTGGAATGGAGTCTCAAAATTTGGTGGAACTGATTGCTTGACTTCACTTGTTAGGGGTGTCCTCCAAAGCTGATTTATGAAAAAGTTTTTCATCCTTGGGTTGGATTAAATAAAAGCATGAAGCAATATTGAAGTTGATTTACATCCACACGCCAATTTTTGATTATCCCATCTTTTTAAAACTCCAAGGGCTTGTATGTCTCATTTCTATCAGAGAAACAAAATCTAAAATCGAAGAAACTGAGAGCTAGAAGCTTCTGCTGCATTTCAAAAGAGCTGGACTACTTTGAATTTGAGATAAATTGAAGCCAAAATATGATGTGTTTAAGAAGCTGGACAAAGTAGGACTCAGTTACTTAAAAGCTTAGAAATTATTTTGACGAGGGAATTCTGTTTTATTCTCAAGATAACTTAGAACTAATTCAATGATAATATCCACTTTTTTGTGAGAGATTCAATATCTGATTCATGATGATAACTGGAGGTAACTCAAAAAGATTTGTGGTTTTACAGGTTTTCACAATGGCCGCAGATAAACCTCAAGCTCAAATGAATAGCTCTCTCAGTTTGGCTATGCCATGGTAAGAATTACTCCCTACATACTTCATGAAGCCAAATCTTGCATCCTCAACCAAACGTGAGCTACATACTTCTGAAGAAGCAGAATTTGCCAAGCTTGGAGTTTATTGTGATATTTGATTCAACCATTTGCAAAATTAGCTCATGCTTGATTAACAATTCAATCCAACCTGATTTACTCAGCAAGAAATCACAAGGAAAGAGAAATCAAATGATGGAGCCGGAGAAATTAGATATAGTAATAAATCATCCTCAGCTTTACATAAAAGATAGTTGCAATATTAAGGAGAAATGTAGATTTAGAATGGAGAGCTTCTTGACTCACCTGAATATGGAAATCTTCTTCATTGATTTAAGAAAAAATTACTAAAAAAGACAAAATATCAGAAGATATAGATATGCAACCACTGAATCATTCAAAAAGAGGAAAACACAAAAAAGAGAAAAATAGATAAATAAGATAAATCAAAAGAGAAAAAAAAGGCAAAAAAAGCCTTGAATGATACAAGATTAAAAGCTTTGAAATCTGAACAGTTATATTGTATAAAAGAAATCAAAATAACAAGAAAGTGAGGGAGTTTTCCACTAAGAAAAAGTTTTCAATATTCCTTATGTCCTTAGCAAAAAGCCAAAATTTGGGGTTTTTCCCCATAGGCAAAGGAGGCTTATTAAGATGAAGATCATCCCAAATGATGGCCATAAGTGAAGAAATAAAGACTCAAATACACCAATCTAGGACAAGGAGGATAAAGCATAAAGAGATAATCAACCATAAATCCTTCAATAAAATTTGCAATCATGAAGATCAAGAGAAATCTTATGTGAAGTGCTTTTCTAAAAGAAATGTAAATGTATAACAAATTCAATATATAGCCTTTCATCAATTGAAATTATCCTTCAAGTAATTTTCTCCCCACTCTCAAAGAATTACACACCTAACTGAAACTCTTGTATGAACTTAAAATAAGTGTTTGTTTTGAAGAAAAGAAGGAAGAAGATTTTTATGGATTTAAATCTCCCAGAAAACCTGACCAAATTATCTTGGGATTTAAAGAAAACTAATATTAGAAAACAGCTATCCATCATAATGAAAAATAGAAAAGATTTGTAGGAAGATTAAAACCTGATAGAAGACGACTAAAAATCTTACAGAAGAAAAATACAAATCTGAGCTGAATATTGATAAACACCATCAATATTTCAATATTTCAGGATCACAACGCACCCCCTGGAAAGGCCTGGTTTGTCAAGCAACCTCTATTAAACATGTTTATTACCAAATCTACCTGTCAGTGTGTGACTCCAGACAGAGAACCAGAATAATATCCACATACCACAAATGATGGTCTGTACCCAAATCCTAATACTTAGACAAAGAAGCTTAAACAGGAAAACTTCTAAAGAGTAAAATCTATTACTTAATAATATATCACTCATTATAGTTCTCACTGAGTATCCACTGAGCCAATGTCCTTTTTTCACCTCATATGATCTTTCATTTTGAATACAAGCTTAATATAATGGGAATTATTATTAACTCTCTCAGTGAGAGGTTTCCATTTTTGAAAACAATTTCCTTCTAGCACCTCCAAGTCAGAAGCTTGTTATTTTTACCTTTACATTTAAGTAACCCTTGATATATTAACTATGGCTTGTACAACTGCATCAGAGGTGCAGCTGCTTTATATATCTAAAGTAGACTTTTTAGTTGTACCCACTTAAAATCCCTTTAGTTAAAAAAATGACACAAAGATATCTTGCCTTGAAGTTTCTAGCCTAAAGATTTAGAATTGAACAAGAAAAAACACCTTTATCTTTTCCATCATCACCAAAGGCATACAGTTTTGAGGACAAAATTAAAGAGCTCCTTAAGCCCTTGAGTTTATATTAGTTACAATACAGAGTTTCTGAAAATATTGAAACCTTCAAGCCAAAATTACTTATAAGTGGAGAAAAAGAAAAATCTGTGATATCTAAGAGAAGAGAATATAGCTCCCTAAAACTCTGTATAATTCTGTAAAATGTCTCTGAAAAGGTGTCTGAGATATCTGGGCTGGAATATTTCCAACCCATAATTGTGCGTAAAAGATTTTTACCAGGTTACACTTCCCTTATTACTGAATTAGAGGTTTATATGGAATAAGGATATTCCAATAATACTATTAGTCATCTCACAGAAATTATATGTATTTAATATGACATTCTTAAAATTTCCCAAGACTTCTGACATAGCCTCTTATCATGTTTTTATACTCTTCATTGGTAAAGAAAGATATGTTTGTGGCCCCATGACCACAAAACAAGCCAACCAAGGCTCTTCATATGTGTCAGAGCCTCAATCAATTCATCTTTAATAAAGTTTATCATTTCAGTGGACATGAAAAGAATACAAGAGCATCCCCAGTTCCCATAAGGAAAAAAGACTTGATCTTCACAACAAACATTCATATTCTATTATTAATTGATTATTACATGGTGAAAAAGTCTAAAAAAGTAGTTCCCTTAGACCTAAATTCATATAATTTTATCTTGAATTATTTAAGTATTTATTAAATTTAACCATCATTAAATATTACACACTAGACTCTCCTTAGTATTAATCAGCACTAATCAAACAGTGGTAGAGACTTTTTCTCCTTAATTTAAAACATTTGACCATGTCACATGCATAGTCTTAATATAGTTATTACCACTTAATAGAGTCATACTAAAGCTATCAGAGTATTTAGGAGCCTTAAAGCTTACCCATTAGAGAATAGAACAATAAAATATTTCCTCAATAAATATAGTTATAAGAATAAATCAATTTTTTCAAGAGTAAATATTGTATAAGGGATAAATATAAAGTAATTAAAGAAGGAAGAATTGGGGTACTCAAGACATTATTTTTAGAATTTCTTATGATAAAATTCATACCTCATTACTCATAGAAAAGAAAATCATTACTCATACTCAAATGAATTTTACTTCAATCCAGGGAATAAATAATTGTAAGGTGTGGATATGAAAATTTCATTGAAAATTAAATAATTCTCCTGTCCTCAAAATTATGCAAAGATAGTAGCTTTAAGAGTTTAAAGAGAAAAACATACCAAAATTATTTTTTTAACTTTGTTAGTATAAGAAAAATATTATAAAGATTTATCCAAAAATACTCTACCAAGATATTTAAGGCTACATAAGACATTTCTTCAAGAGTAATTTTATTTTGAATCAATAAAGGAAAGAATTGAATGAAATAAATCTGAAAAAAGAGTTTTTAAAAAAATATTAAAGAGAAAAATTCCTAAAATTGACAAGAGTGAATTTGGAAACAAAGTGACAAAGTTAACAGTGGTAAAAGATGATTTAATTAACTTTTGGGGTGGTGAAAGTATAAAAATGATTGTAAGAGTTACTAAAAATGACTATAATAATTTTTTTATGTAGTCAGAAATTTAAAAATGACTTAAAAGTTGTGGTTGGAATATTTTATTGATTGGTGTAACAGTCTTCAAAATAATTATAAAAGGAAAAGTGGGGAAAAGAAGAAAAGATTTTCTATCCACCAATTATCTTCCTCAAAATTTAAAGTACACTCTAATCAGTAGTGAGAAACACACTGATGGAAGTAAATCCAATTATGGAATCAGTGAACCCTGGTTTGGACCAAAAAAGAGCTGGTTTTGGCCATTGCAATAGTAATACTTGGTTTATAGCCTTCAAAACACATTGGAAGTTACAGCTGTTTTTATTGAGTTTGTTTTAACTTTAGGGAAGTTTTTTTCCCTTTGAAATAGTTAAAACTTCCCTGCTTGGTATAAAAACCTCATAATTAATTGAGTCACAGACCTGGTGACTCAATTCAAGGCCAAAAATGATGAACTTTTGCATGAATTTTGACATCCTATGCCTGTCAGCAAGGAATTTGGGGGAGTCTGACTCCCTTGAAAAATGTCATATGAATTGAGTTTAAGTTTTGAATATTTTCAGATTTGCATACAGAGGATACTCAAAACCTAATTTAAGCTTATTTAGAGTTTAGTTACATAAATTTCACTCAGAGGCTACCCCACCTTATTTTCGATTAAGAATAAAATTGTGAGATAATATTGATATTTTCAATTAATGGAAAAAAGGCTATAATGATTCTTATTAGCTTTTTTAGGAAAAATATTTTATTTTTAAAATTTTTGTTAAAAATTCATTTTTACTTCATTATTTCAAGTAAAAATGTATTTTTAGATTTTTAAAATTTTAATGTAAATTTATTATTTAATTTTAATTATCAATTTTATTTTTATATACAAGTTTCATATTCATATTTAAGTTTTGTTTTTATATTTAAAAGTAAAAATTATTATTTTCAATTATAACTTACTTTGATTTTTTGTGGTCTCTTGGTTATATGAAAATACCTTTAAGGCTCACATTCCCTTCCTTGAAAAAAAGAATATTACTTTTTAATATTTCTATTTCTAGTGTATCTTATCCTTCTGAGAAGTTTGGTAGCTTCAGGTACATCCTTTTCTGCTAATAATTCATCTTCAAAAGCTAGATCACTGTATCTGACAAGATATCCCCTCACTTTATTAGTCCTCAGTTTTCTTTCTTTGAGAAATTGGGTAATTTTCTTAGTTAAAATTGTTTCTAAAGGAGGTATATTATGGGGAGCTTCATTCCTTAAGGCAAATTTCTCAGCATAACCAGCTTTGTAAGCTTTTATAAAGCTTATTAGAAATTTAGAATGCTTATTACTAATTTCTTCAGATAATTCTACTTTTACAGTATTTTATCCATGAAAGGCTTTAATCACAAATGGTCCCCCAAATGAGTAATTTAACACTTTTCATTCTTTGATGTTATTAAAGTTGGTATTGGATACAAGTACTATGTCTCCTAACTTGAATTAAAGATTAGAATGTGACTTATCCCATTTGTCTCTGACATATGCAAATGAGTCCTCCATGAATATTGATGCATGCTTTATAGCTCTGTCTAGCATTCCTTTGAAGTTAGCAGCTGTGGGATTTAACTCAACCAAATCTTTCCTCAAATTATCATGGGTTAGTCTGGAATTTCATCCTTTTCCTATAATAGAATGGGTCTGATTGGTACTGGGATGCATAGATGTTTCATATTATAGTTCCAGTGCAGGTAGAAGGGTACACAAATAATGGGTTAATCCCTAATGATCTTTGAGCTCTAAAGCCTATTACAAAATATTCTGACCATGTATTCTAATGTCTATATCATTCTTTCAGCTAAGCCATCAGTTTGTGGGTGGAAAGCTGTAGCAAAGGATAATTTGGTTCCAAATAACTGATGAAGATGCTGAATGAAGCTTGGTACCTCTGTCACTAATAGTTTTGGAAAATATAGAAGTCCAGGATAATACCATATCCCATATTATAAGAGCTATATCCATGTCTGTATCATCTTTGTGGCATGGTAAAAAGATTGGAGTATTACTAAATCTGGAAACAATCACTAGGTAGATTTTATAGCTTCTATCAAACTCAGGTGGTAGACCAGTTACCCAATCCATATAGAAAATCCCCCAAGGTCCACTGGGTTCTTGAATTTTTATCATATTTCCAAGTCTTTTGCCAGTGGATTTATTGGATTTCTGAAATATTTCACAGGTCTTGCAGTATTCTGCAACATATTTTTTCCAAATTCTCCACAATATGCAGGTCTTGATATTTTCTCTTTACCTATCCTCAGAGAAGTTTCATGAGAAGGGTCTGCCATGGCATTCTCCCAATACAAGATTGATTAAGGACCTATCAAAAATTGTTATAACACAGGTGTTCTTTGTTCTATGGAATATTATGCCATCAAGTAAATGAAATCACCCTTCATTATATGACTTTTACCATATTTCATCCAAGGAGTGTGTCAAGGAGCTATCTGCAGAATATTGAGCAATAAATTGTCATAAGATTCTAAATTTGTTTCTTGTATATAACTGTTCCTTACTTCTTCAAAAAAGGTAGTGTTTTGAGCTGTAACACTAATTATTTCTATTGGTATTTGTGGAGAAGCTTCCTCTGGCACATAAGAAGAATTATCTATATCATTTGATAATGGCCATCTGCATCTGTATTGATATTCACATATTTTTGTACAATAGTCATATTGCCTCTATATTCTTGTGTGCCTATTTGCCATCTGACAATAAGGGGTGTAAAACCTATGAAATACCACATTTAAAATCTTGTTGTTTTCCTTGAAATGCGGAATTCAATTTCTGGGATTTCCCAAATAACAAACCCCCTGACAAGTGGTATTTTGAACACATAAAAACCTATATTTTTTCCTGAAAATCCCAAATTATAGCACTTGAAATACCAGCCTATCATGGCTGAATTTCCAAAAATGGTGCACACAAAACTCACCCTTGGAATAAAGCTTTGAATAAACTTCTTTAGACCAAATAATTTGAGTATAATCAAACTATATAAACATCCCAAATTCCAAAATCATCAGCAAGAATCCCATTACTTCATCAACTAAATGCCATGCATAATATCCTTTTCATGGAATCTGATATTGATTCTGACATGGAAGAAGATGTATCACTATTACACCACCTCAGTACACAAAGGTATCTTAGACCCAGAAAAACTAATCCTTCTGCATATATATATACACCTCAAGCAATATTGTCCAGTTATCAAGTCATAAATTCAAAAACCTCTTCCATACTAATCATAAATATTTACAACATTTAGTTTCCCTGATCCAAGATGATCTAATTTTTCATAATTCATCAATATTTAAACAGAGATATCCAGAAATACAATTGGCTGTAGCATTAGAACTATTAGGATAAAATGGGAATGGTGCCTCTTTGGGAAAACTAGGAATTCTATTTGGAGTTAGTCATGGCGCCATTGTACTATATACACAGTGTATAATCAAAGCAGTAATCAAGTATGAAAAGGAATATATTACATGGCCCAATTCAAAAAAGCGATTGGAGAATTCTGAAGTAATGCAAGCCAAAGGGTTTCCTGGATGTGTGGGATTTATGAATGGTAGTCTTATACTTTTGTCTCAAAGGCCACCCAGAGATGGTGAGGCATACTTTGATTGGAAGAAGAGGTATTTATGCTATTCATATTGTATTGAACCATTTGTGAGCTAACAATACATGAAATTTAGGTATTCAATGTCAATTCAATTAGTTTGTGAGGTTAACAGAGCATTTATTGCACTACATGTTGCCTGTGTGGGGTCTATTCACGATTCAAATGTGTACCAGCATATGCAAATCTCCAAAGATATGCATGAATTATATGGAAAAGATCAATTTCTACTTGCAGATTCAGCTTATGCAAGCTCACATTGGATTGTGCTAGCATACAAAGGTGCAATATCACACTAAGAATATAATCAAAAGTTCAATCTATGTTTGGCAAGATCAACATTACAGACTGAACATTCCATTGGTGTTTTGAAAGTGTGGTGGTCATCTTTGTTGGAGATGAGAAATCAAATGCATCATGTGCAAGAGGTGCAGTTTTTTTTACAGTGGGTGGTAACCTGTGTTATATTGCATAATCTATTAGCAGAGTAGGTGACCAATGGAGTGATTCATATGAGGATAATGACCCCCCAAGCTCCAAAATATCATACAACATGATGATGAATATGACAATTTGAATATGCATGAAAGATTCAAGCCCTACACTTTAGATTGGTTCAATAATAAATGAAAGGATTATTTACAAGCACTGTACATGTTAATTTCCAAAGAAAATTGACTCAAGACTAATATGTGTAATACAACTTCAATCTATGTGTATGGAATGATGAATTTTAAGACTGGAATTGGATCAGAAATAGAAAATGTGTAAATATATATAATATAAAATATTTACAATTTTTAATTTTTATGTAATCTTTTGTTATCTTGTTCATTTTGTATTATTTGAATTTCTTCAGAGCTGAGTTGTTTGAGTTTTTGTTCTTTAATAAATAATTTCTTGTTGATCTGAAAAGAACAACCAAAGTGCATGATGGATTCATGTTCAATAAATTTTTTTGGTGGCTTAGTTGTTTGATTAAAAAGTTTGGATGTTTTCCACAGTATTTTAACCATTACTTCTTTTTTGGAAAAATCAAAAATGAATTTGTGGTTGGGAAATTATAATCCATTCCCAGAGGGTGTAAAATTTGTTGGAATTGGAATGAAACTGTATTTATTGATAAAAGAGAATATACCATAAGTCCATATATTGATGTCCTTATTATTGCTATGTGGTTTATTGTGGAATCCATTGAAAGTAATTATCAAATATTCATAATTTTCAAAATTTGGTGATGTGTTGTAGTTCCGTTCAAGTTGGCTAAAGTTTGGCAAATTGTCTGCATTGATAATTTCTTGATTGTTTTTAACTGCATTATTGGAAAATATTTGAATTTAGGAGTGAATGAATTCATCAAATTATTGAAGTGTTGACCATTGATTATTATATTCATCAATTTTTTGCTTGGTTAAGCTAGCCTTCCTTGAATAAACCCCAGCAGATTTACCAGAATCTTAACCTTGAAAAAATCGCATTCCTTTCATAATTCCATCAAGCATATCAGATTTAGTGGTGATATTTTGATGGTTGTTTGCAAGTTTGTTTAATGTGATGATCAATTCTTCAATTTTATAGAAGATGGGTGTTGGACTTCTGAGTGGGTGAATTTGATACATGAGAATTGGCAAATAGGGCTTTTTATGTTTATTAATAAGTAAATAAGGTCTGGATAGGGGTTTTTGTGGAGGAAGTTTCAACCAGGAGGCATTATAATCTTTTTTCTTGTCTAGTGCAAGTATGGAGAAGCTAGGATCATAAATACCAAGCTGGGAAGCTGTTTGGTTCATATAACCAAGCGTTCTTCTTTGTTTTCTGGACTCTGGGTGATTGTGATTTAGAGAATTCTCATCTGTTATATCATTATGATTGTGAGGTTGAGTCCCAACAGGATTCAAATAATGAGAAATTACAGAGATTTTGGGCACATTCAACTCATTGGAAATAATCTGGTCATTTGGTTGAGCCCCAACAGGCAAATTATTAGATAATTTATGAGGAATGGCTAAAGAAGGGGGGAGGTTTGTGTTGGATTGAGATGTCATGATTGGAGCCACGGTAATATATTCCAAAAATGAATTAAGGGTATTGGTAAAAACACGTAAGAGCTTAGGTGTTTTTACTAAAAACTTATGTGTTTTTGCCATAAATTGGTAAAAACACATAGTTTTTTGGTAAAAACATTTAAGGGGTGTCCTGAGCCCATTTTTAATTAAAAATAAAACATATCATGCCTGTATTGAGCCAAAACATACCCCCAAAAGGGTTTTCTCCTCAAAAACCCTCTAACTCCCAATTGTCTCAGCTTTTTTTTTTCCCTGCCCCCCCAAAAAAGACCAAACACCCCAAATAATCCACATTATCCCCACCCCAAACAATTTTTTTTGAAAAACAGCATTAACAAAGCAATTTTGCAAAGCTTTTCACACTTTTATTTCTTTTTTTCCCCCAAAGACTGCATTTTCCACCACAACAAACTGCTTTCAAGCCTCTAAATTTCCAACTTTTCACCTTTCCTCATCCATTAATCCCACAATTAAACCACTTTTTTTAACTATTAACCACATCTTTTAATTTTTCATAAATTTTTTCACTACTTTTTCACCTTTTGAAAGGTTCTTACCCCATTTCAAATCCCCAAATCCCCCTTTTTTTCAGATTTATACATCTTTTTAACTCAAAAATGCTGCAACCCCCCACTGAAGGTTAATTTGAGAGCCTTGAGCTTCTTTGGCAGCATGTGCATAATGTTGCCAGGGCTCAGTGGTATGCTGTGTCCACCGCGAGGTCCAATATGACCCACAACCAAATTGAAATAGGTTGTGACAGGTCTGGGACCCCAAATTCCAACAAAAACCCCTCCAAAACAGTCACTTCAAGAAAGCTTGACTGTCTATTTGGACTTTATGCCAGAAAATATGCCAAGAGTACCACTTGGACTCTCAAAGTCAAAAATCCTGAACATAGCCATGATGTCACTGAAAATATCATGGCACATCCTGCTTTCAGGAAATTCAATGAACAAGAAATATCCCAAATTGCTCAAATTTCTGAATCACTGCTCATGCCAAGGCAAATTCAAGCCTAATCATGCAGCCAGGGGGGGTCTGACAGGCCTGTAATCCTTCAAGAAATTTAAAACAAAGTCAAGAAAATCAAGAAAGAAAAACTGCAAGGCAGAAGTCCCATTGATGCTCTTATTGACACCCTCAAAGAAGAAAATTTTGTTTGGTCCTCTGCAAGGGATGGTGAGGGACACATTACCTCCTTGTTCTGTTGGAAAGTAAGGGGGTAGGAGAGTGATTCTCTACGTGTCACGTCCTATCTACTTCTAATCGTGTTAGTTAGTATCTTCCCGGGAAATAGATATGTCACTATACTATCTTTGTGATCATATTCAGGGGTAAGTGCTTTGGTACTTAAGGATGACTTCTGTCATCGAAGGACAGAGAAGAAGACACCGAATCTTTTGTGTTTAATCATATCGCGACATACATCTTTCACCTGCTCAGGAGGAGATTCAAGGTAAACTTCTTCCTGGGTAATAAGTTAGCTGGATATTCATCCTTGGATTTATTTGTTCTAGTACTCAAGGTTACTCGTATTTTTGTTCAAAGTGATTACGATCACTGTAAAGAAGTTCATAGCGTTGCAGCCAGGTAGATTTGCTTAACTATTAACTCAAGCCGTATTTGATTACTTATTAGTACTTTCATTGCTGCAGTCTCAGAACTATCACTGTGTCAGGTACACGCAGGACTGCTATATACATTTATTACTCAACTGACAGGTATATGATTTGTTACCTGACTCGCTGTGTTATTGTTTCAATTACTTATTGCTGTTTATCTTTAGTTCATATTACTACTACTGGTTTTATTGAGTTGAAACGCAATTAAGATCACATAACTCAAATCTCTTGCATGTTCTTCACTCACCCCCTTGCCATAAAACTCCTTCATGTATTTACTCACCTCATTCTTATGCATTGGACTTATAAAACCAATAAGTACAGGATGCCCCTTTTTCATATTGTTGCATTCAGCTCAACCAATAAGACCTTTTCTGGGTCTTTTTGTTTGATGAAGAATGAAAATGAACCCTCATATACTTGGGAATTAAATCAATACATAGAAAAGGTCCTCAACAACACCAATCTTTTTCCCCCTCCAGTCATTTATATTGAAAGGGATTTGGCCTTGAAAAACTCCCTTAAGAAGCTCTTCCCAGACTCCAAAGTCATGTTATGCATTTGGCACATCAATAAAGATGTATCTGCTCATTGCATGAAAGAAATTGGTCATGGAACTGATTTTGAAGATTTTATGGGCCTTTGAAATCAAGTAATATACTTTTATCTTTCACTTTATTTCACTTTATTTCACTTTATTTCACCTTTTTTTCTTATTCTTGTTTTTATTAATGACTTTGGGATTCATTTATCAGATTATGTATTCATCCACTGAAAAGTCTTTCAAAGACAACTGGAAGAAGCTTCAAAAGCAAGTAAAAAATCCTGAAGTCTTGCAATATTTGGAAAATACCTGGCTTCCTTTAAAGGAGTATTATGTGCCAGCCTGGACCAATCACCATTTCCACCTGGGTGGGGGCTCCACCACCAGAGTTGAAGGTGCCCATGCCATGGTTAAACTTTGGCTCCAGAAGTCCACTGGTACTCTCCTAGAGGTAGTAAGGGCTCTCCACATGGCATTCAGAAAACAATTTATTGAAATCATCAACAGAATCTCCAAAGAAATTATTGTCCATGTCAGGAATTTTCCTCCACACATCTATGCTCTCAATGGCAAGGTGTCTCATTATGCTCTTCAGATGGCCTTTGAAAATTTAAAAACAAAATTTACTCCCAATGAAAAATGCACCAACAAATACAACAATTATCAAGTAATTCCTTGCAAGCATAAGACCCAAAAGGCATTTTCCAAGCGCCAAAGGCTTGAGATATCAGACTTGCATCCTCAGTGGAATTTGAATTTGCCTGTGAGGGTTCTTTAGCTTCAAATTCTTATGTTTGTTCCTTATTAACTTATTTTATTTGTCATATTCTTCTCAGACTGGTTTTCAAGGTGATGATCAAAGTGTTGAAAAAGAAAGAATGAGGCTTAGAAAATATTTGAAGATAATGGGGAAGACCTTTTTCAAAGACCAATGGCAGAAATCCCCCTAATTCTTCAAAATGTTCAAGATGTTTTGACTGGAAAAGTCTCATTTGATCAAATTCTCAAGAGTCAATAGGATGATCAATATTATGAAGAACCACTAGAATGCAAGAATATCCATGGAAGATATCAAGGAGCCAAGAATAAGAATTAAAATACAAACAAAAGAGAACCATCAAGATTTGTAATAATTGAAAGTCAATTCAAGAGAAGAGGAAGACCCCCATCAAAAGTGACCAGTACAACAAAATCAAGATCACAGTCAAATGTCCCCTCTCCAATTATGGAAGTGGACTCATCTGAAGATTATGAATATTCTGAGGCCCCATTATCAAAATCAATCAGTTCATCAGATTCACTACCCTCAGCATGTCAGGCTGAGTCTATGATGAAGGTGTAATAAGGCTATTTACAACTTTAACTATGACTGTGACATGGTAAAATTACTTTAAAATTGGTTGGATTATAGATAATAGAAGTATAAAATTGAGTAATAAGGGCTTTAGTATTTTAAAATAGTGGTGGTGAGCGCTGTTGAAAGCCCTGGGTGCAGTCTTACCAGTTGGGTTACTATAATAAGAACTACAATACTAAATTTTACAGTATATGTAAGATGTGACTATGAAACTGATGATAATATTACTATTAATCAACAGTACTATGTCTGTTCTTATGAAATATAATAATAAAATATTATTATAACCACAATTAAATAATTAAAGAATTATTTCTTTCACGTGTTAAGCACTACTAGTGATTTTAACAGTGAGCAAGTAATTGTCTACAAGAATCAATTACAAGAAGAATTTAATAATAAAAACTTCTTTTATTAAAATAATAAAATTATTTTAATATATAATTATCTTTTGAAAGAATAATTATAAATATAATCCTTGAAGAAAACTATTACTAGAGAAAAACTTTAAGAATTAAAGATAAATGACTCACTAATACTCCAAAGAACTTATTGATAGATAAAAGTAGGGAAATTTGACGTAGAATTGTGGATTTAAGGGATCAAAATGAGTTATAGCAGGATTACAACAATATATAGTTGGATTCTATGATTTCACGTATTTCTGATTGATTCTGAAAGATTAAAAACACTTAAGAATGGTTTAACTAATACTTACTTGTTGGTAACAATGATATAAAATGATAATAAGATGATGATGATGTGGAAAAAACAGCAAGAAGAGGCTTCTTTTAAGTCAACAACAGCTCACAGAGGCATGCCATGGAGCAAACTGAAAAGCCAGTGAGTGAGAAAACAATAAACCTTTTTGGATTAATGATTGCATCATCTGTTGTCACGTAAGATTATCATAATTACTTAATTGATGCTTTTACGTGACTACCAACCCCAATATGGTTAAGAATAAAAGGAGTAACATCTGTAAATCTTCTTTTATTCCAAAATAATCATTGATTCCTCAAAGTTATCAATTTTATTGCCAATTTCATCACAGGTTTTAATTACTATGAATTTTTGAAGATTCAGTGTTTCACGTAGAATGGTCAAAAATGGACTGTAAGTAAAACTTTCAATTTTAGTAGTACAACTATAATTCTTTTTGGTTGTACCATACATAATACAGCTCTCCATTGGTCCTGAAAGTTTAAGAAAGATTCATTAAGAATTGTATTTTTAATGAATTTTTGAAGTTTTTACCTCATTTCTATGTAGAATTGCAAATATCAGTGTTTCACTGGTTGCTATGAGGTAAATCAATGGATACAAGTCCAAAAAGGGTTTTAATTACTCTTTTGGGGTTTATCCATGGAAAGTCCTTAAGAGTTGACGTGGTTACAGGAGTCTAAGTAGCTCTTTACCTCCTTGGCACGTCAAAATAGCAGGTTATTTGCTATTTTCTTAAGATTTACAGTAGTTGTGACATGGTAACCAAGTTCCCAAAGAGTTTTAGCTTACCAATTGGGTCAAGATCAGCCATGGAACCAATCTTTGGAGCTATCCACGCCTCTGAGTCCTCAGAAGTTGGGTACCCTGGCTCTCTTTGATGTCTTTTGTCCCCCTTGCCTATTTTTTACGTCAAAATAGTAATTTAAGCTTCAAGTGAGATATCCACTATGGGTGTACCAAAAGTCCATGTAAGAATACCATGATATTAAGTGCTCAAAACATGCATAACACTATTCTTAGTGTATATGTAACATGGGATTTCTCACTTTCCCATTATTTTGGCGTGAAATTAAGAAAAACAAAAATTTTCACGGATCTTTTATGTGTTATTGATGATGTGGTATTGAAGTATTTTCCATTTTACCACCTCAAAGAGTTAATTTGAGCTTATTCACTCTATGGAGCTACCCTAGGTGAATTTATGTGTAGAATCCAAATCTGGCCTTAAATCCATGGATTTACTTACTCAATAAAAAGTTATTAATCTCTTCTGAAATTAAAAATGATGAATTTTGAATATATGCATGATTTATGAGTTATGTATAATTCAAAATTTCTTTTAAGATAATTGTGGCCTATTTGGGTATGTAAAATATACCTCAAGGCTCACATTCCCTCCCACCAAAAAAGAAAATTGTACTACAATTTTATTAGTGATAAAAGAATAAGGCCCCAAAGGGGGTTAATGTCCACTGTCCAACCTCTTTACATCACTCAGATCAAGTAATTTAAAGCACCTTTATAGACATATTCAGGCTTGTGGCCTTCTTTCATGTCTAAATCTTCTTAAGAGTTTATCTGGATCAGGTATTTCTGATTCTGCCATCCATTCATCTTTGTGTACTGCATTTCTATATCTGACAAGATATTCTCTTTGATTTTTACCCCTAAGTCTCCTTTCTTCAATTACTTTCTTTATCTTTTTGTCTTCATTCTGTTCCACAGGTGGTACAGTTAAAGGAGTTGGGTTTCTTAAAGGAAACAATTCTTTGCCAGATGGTTGATAAGGCTTTATCAAGCTGACTGGAAACGTGGGGTGTTTATTTTTCAATTCACCACTCAATTCCACTTGAACTGCATTGGTTCCATGTAAAGCAACAATAACAAAAGGTCCTACATAAGAATCTTTAAGTTTCTTTGGGCCTTTGATATTATTAAAATTCAAGGTTGAAACTAAAACTAAGTCCCCTACTTTGAAGTCTGGTACTTTATGACTCTTGTACCACTTCTGTTTTGCATAATCAAAAGCATCATCCATACTTTGTTTTGTGTGGTGTTTTACTTTATCAAGCATTATCTTGAAGCTGGAAGATGTAGGATGAATGTCAATCAAGTCTTTCCTCAGTGTGTCTGCTGGGAGTTTTGGATTCCATCCTTTTTCTAACATAGCAGGAGTTTGTCCTGTGGAAGAATGGACTGATGTCTTTTATGCCAATTCTAGTGCAGGTATAAGAGTGCACCAGTCATTGGTAAAGCCATCTGAGTCTTTGAATTCTAATCCATAAGCACAGAATCTCCTGATCATGTCTTCTAAAGTTTGAATCATCCTCTCTGCTAGCCCATCTGTTTGAGGGTGATATGCTGTAGAGAATGATAACTTAGTCCCAAACAATCTATGAAGATTGGTCCAAAGTGCAGATGTGAACTTGGGATCTCTGTCACTTATGATATTCTTAAATAATCCTGTATGAGAAATAACTTTACTCCATAAAAGAAGAGCTGTATCCATAGCAGTGTCATCTTTATGACATGGTAAGAATATGGGAGTTTTGCTATATCTGTCTACAATGACTAAACAAGCATTATAACTTCTGTCACCACTTGGAGGAAGTGCTGTGACCCAATCCATGTGAACAACTTCCCAAGGGGATTTTGGTTCTTGAATATGGATCATTAATCCAAATTTCTTGCCTGTACTCCTGTTTGCTTTTTGGCATCTGTCACAGGTATGGCAATATTCAATGGTTTCTCTTCTCCAAGATGGCCACCATGCACAGTTCTTCACTTTTTCAAGTGTTCTGTCTTCTGACAGGTGTCCAGAGTAGATACTGGCATGACATTCATGAAGAATGGTATTGATAAGTAATCTACTGCACAATGTCATAACACAAGAATGTTTTGTTCTGGGGTAAATGATCCCATCAAACAAGTGAAATCTTCCTTCAGAATAGGAATTTTTCCAAACTTCATCAAGTGCATTAACTAAAGATGTATCTTTGAAGTCTTTGTCTAATAAAGAAGTCAAGATATGGCAATTCTTGTCTTGTTTATAAGATTCTCTGACCTCCTCAAAGAATTCAGTTCCAATATCAGTTATGTTAATTCCTTCAATTGGAATCTGTGGTTCAGCTTCCAAAGGTACATAAGCTGGGTTATCAGGAGTGTTGGCTAAAGCCCATCTACTAAGTCCATCAGCATTCTTGTGAATGTTTCCTGCCTTATGAACTATAGTCATGTTTCCTCTATATTCTTCAATAGCTATTTGCCATCTCAACATATGTCTGTTGGGAGTTTTCATGTTAAGAAGTGATTTTACTGCATTACAGTCAGTTATCACTTCAAAGACACTGCCATCAAGGTAATAGTGCAATTTCTCAAGTGCCCATACCAAACATAAGCACTCCATTTGGCTTGCACCATATCTGGCTTCTGTTGGTTTGATTTGCCTTGAGATATAACAAACTGGTCCTTCTGTAGGTTTGTCATCAATAATTTGGACTTGATGTAGGGCTGCCCCTAATCCATCTCCACATGCATCAATGTACAACTTAAAAGGAATATTCCAGTCAGGCATAAGGAGTAAAGGTGCTTCTGTAAGGGCTCTCTTTATCTTCTCATAAGCCTTAATTCTTTCCTGTGTCATCTCAAATACAGTCTGTTGATCACAGATTCTATAGAGTGATTTGGCTAGAATTGCAAAGTCTTTTAAATGTTGCCTATAGTAACTAGCAAATCCAAGAAAAGACATCATTTCTTTTTTATTCTGGGGTATTGGCTTAAGTAGTACTGTTGCCACTTTATTTTTGTCAATACCCAAGCTTAAACCAGAAACAACATGTCCTAATGCTTTAAGTTCTTCAGAACCAAAGTTGCATTTCTTAAGTGAAATTTTCATATTCACTTCTGCAGCTTTGTGAAGTACTCTTGCAAGTCTTTCAAGGTGCAAAGACCATGAGTCAGAACATATGATAATATCATCAATATAAATGATAAGCCATCCTTCAGACAGTTCTGTGGGGAAGATGGTATTCATCATTCTTTGATAATGAGATGGAGCATTTTTAATGCCAAATGGCATTCTAAGATATTCAAAAATACCACAGTGAGTGATGATTCTAAGTAATTTCTTAGTTTTAGGCGTCAAAACATTTTGATGGAAGCCTTTCAATGCATCCATTGATTTTATATATTTGGCTTTGGACAATTGAGTCAAGGTTTCTTGGATTCTAGGGATTGGATACCTATCTGGAGCTGTGTAGGTATTCAATGCTCTGAAATCTCCAACCATTCTTGACTTATCATTATGCCAAGCAATGATAACAGGTGTTGTCACCTCAACTTCCTCATTATGGCCTACTTTCCTTAGTACACCAAGTTGAATTAACTCTTGGATATGTCTCTCCAAGGCTTCTCTAGCTCTGGGACTGGCTGGATAAGCTGGACTTCTAAGTACTGGGGGATATGGTCTGTCAATATTAAGAGTAATATCAACTTCATGTCCTCTTATAGCACCTAATGGTTCATTATCAGAGGCAAATGCAGTATTGTATGTGTATAACATGTCAATAAGTTCATTCCTCATTTTTGGTGACAAAGATGGATTAATCTGTGCTTCAACAAGTTTATTAGACACAAATTCATCTTTATAAGTATCTTTGACAGAAGATACCACAGATATTTGTTTTGGCATATTGGAAAAAGCAAATTTTTGTCTTTTGTTATCCCCAATTGTGAAATATCTGTCTTTATGGTTATTGATGTCAATACCATATATATTCAAGTAATCATTTCCAAGAATGATGTGCTGAGATGTGCAATTATCCATTACAACAATTTCAGTTTTCATCCTTACACTTCCTGCTGGGTGTGGGAATACAAGATTAGTGTCTAATATACCCAAGGGGTACATATTGTTACTGGCACTATTAAATTGTACACCTTCTATTGGTAACAGATGGTTCTTCCATCCAGGAAGTATAATTTGGAGATAATCGTTTCCCACACAAGTGCAAAATGCCCCTGTATCCAAATTTACTTTGGCTTCAATATCACTCATCAAGACTGATGTGATACAGGATGCTCCAGCAGTATAACCCTTTCGTCTAGCAGGTTTTGTTTTACACATTCTGGCATCTTGGATATTGGTAAGGTTGCAGCAATCCTCACTGTACTGTGGCAAGTGGGTATGGACTTCTGTGACCTCAAAGAAAGCTGTGATGTTTTCAATGGGATAGTCCTTTACTGGTGTATCTTCAGAGACTGCAGAATCTTGATCAGATTCTTCCTTCTCTTCAGTACACTGAATCTCTTCAATGACTTGAACTTCATTGATTTTTGTCTTTTTTGTGCAAGTGTTGGCTAAATGTGAAGTGCTTCCACATTTATGACACTTTAAGACAGGTTTTTCTGGAATCTTATCCTCTCTGGGAATCTTGGAGGTCATCTTGGATTCTGTTGGAATTTTAGACCAAGTTTTACCAATTCTTGTTCTGGTAATGATATCTTCCATAGCATTAATGTAGTCTTCTGTTGAACAGGGTTCTACACATCTGCTTTTGATAGTATTTTCCAATTCTCCTCCACACTTTCTTAATATTTTCATATTAATCATAGTGTCAGACATATCTGGTTGTAAAGCAGATAATCTGTCTTTTTGTTTGAAGAACCAAGTAAGTGGTTTATCTTTCTCTGAGTTAAAAATGGCACTTTCAAAGGCATTTTCTATTTTAAACCTCCAAGAATTATTGGCCCATTTGATAATTATTTCAGATTTCCACCAAGACCAATCATGTTTACCATGATCAATCCTCATTTTGTAATACCATTTCTTTGCAGTTCTGGTAAACAGACAGTGTAATTTCCCCACTATGATTTCATCAGGTGTATTAAAGTCTTCTTGCAACATATCAATAGTCCTGATGAATTCAATATGGTTATATTCTCCTTCACCAGAGAATGTTGGCCATTCTTCTATTTTGGGAATATCTTTTGCAGAGTAGGCATTTTCTCCCAATAATGGGGTGAGACTTTCCTTAACAGAAAGTTTTTCTTCAGTTAAAGGTGTAGAATGTCTTGGCATATGTGGTTCATGATTCTTATGAATTTGTTCCACACTTGCAATTATTTCATTCTTCAACTTCTGTCTTTCACTGTCACTTTTTGCTAAGTGTATAGCAAATTAATTGGTATTCTCAACTATTTTTAAGACTTGGTCTTGTAAAATTGTAAGTTGATTATTCACTTTAAAAATGGAAAATTCTTCCATCTCATCATGCTGAACTTGGCACATGTTTTCAATTCTTTTGCAAGAATTGTTAATTGAGTCAAGTCTGGCATGTGTCACTTGGTGCAATTCAATGTATGTCTTGTCATTTTTCTTTAATTCAACTATATCTGATGCAATTTTAGTTAACTTTCTATCAAGTTTACCAATCTCTACATTAATACTAGTCTGTACACCAATTATTTGCATGGAAATTTTCTGTTCATCCTTTCCTGATCCTTGGCTGTGAATTCCATCAGAGTTCTGGCCATATTGAAGACACTGTCCACGGCTGAAGGCTCCAATTTGGGGATCCTGTACCCTTGTGGGTAAGGTATGTGCCAATTGCCTTTGTCTTGATGGTTCTTGGGACCTTTCTGCTTCTTCTGAGGTCCCTTGGGCTTGTCCTTGGACACTTCTGGAGCTGGTTTGGAGCTGGTAGACGCCACTGGTGCCTCTGTCTCCAAAGCTGGAGTCATTTCCAACTCTTTCTTCTGGTCTATAGATAAAAGACTTTGGTTCTTCAACCAATTCTTTATCTTTTTGACCTTGTCTTTGCAAGACAGGGGGCTCCATCCTCCTAAGAGTTCTATGGTCTTCTCCTGACCCAGAAAGCTCTTGATGTGTAAGTAGGAGTTCATGGCCCCCTGCCAAAGGCTTGGTCATATTTCCCATTCCTCTTCCTTGGCTGCTCTGAACCAATTTTTGTACTGGCATTGATATATTTCTATTTCTGCCACTTGAAAATGGTTCAGCCCTGGAAATAATATCATGAATTAGTTCAGGCTCAGAATTCACGTCAAAATCTGTTGGTACAGACCTTGGGGAATGGGGGGCAACTCTGGCATCCTCCATATGTGTCTTTCTTGTGGAAGATTTGGCACTTCTGGATTTGGTCTTGCCTCTTCCTTGTCCACATCCATCTGGTTGGACTGAATAGTTGCTTCCATTTCTGGTATGCACCATTTTCACGTCAATTTAAAGATAAAAAGTGAAAATATAAGATAAAATACACACCTTTTGGTGGTAATTTAGCCTTTTCTGAATTAAATAAGGTGCCTCTTTTAGCAATTTGCAACTCAATACTTTCTTCAGATTCTGCTTCTGAAGATTCAGGACTATTGATGTATCTTTTACTGAGTCTGTTGCCAGCTGCACAGTATTTGATTAAAGACACTAGAAAAAAAATTATAAAAAAGAGAAAAAAAATTTTTTTATACTTTTTAAAATATTTTTAAAGATTTTTTATAAGTTTTATATTTTTTAATATTAAAAAAATTATTCTTTTTAAAGAAAAAATTAAAATTTAAGATTTTGAATGAAAATTAATTCAGAGTAACTCAAAGAATAATTTTATAAGTTTTTGGATGTGAAAAAGCCACGTGTAAAACAGTATAAAATTAAACCAAATTCCTCAATGAAAAAGATTTCCCAAACAATTTCAAAAATAAGAATTATTTTAACTTTAAAATGAAGGAAAAGAATTATTAAATTAATATATTTTAGAGCTTAAAAATATATTAATTGAGGGTACAAGGTTCAAAAAGCACGGCCAGGCCCCCAAATGTAAGATTTGATAGGTATGGTGGTTTTTTAGAACACAAAAATGAAGTCTAGAATATGATTAAAGCCAAGTCTATGGATAAAATCACGGCCAGGCCCCCAAATGTAAGATGTGACTATGAAACTGATGATAATATTACTATTAATCAACAGTACTATGTCTGTTCTCATGAAATATAATAATAAAATATTATTATAACCACAATTAAATAATTAAAGAATTATTTCTTTCACGTGTTAAGCACTACTAGTGATTTAAACCGTGAGCAAGTAATTGTCTACAAGAATCAATTACAAGAAGAATTTAATAATAAAAACTTCTTTTATTAAAATAATAAAATTATTTTAATATATAATTATCTTTTGAAAGAATAATTATAAAGATAATCCTTGAAGAAAACTATTACTAGAGAAAAACTTTAAGAATTAAAGATAAATGACTCACTAATACTCCAAAGAACTTATTGATAGATCAAAGTAGAGAAATTTGACGTAGAATTGTGGATTTAAGGGATCAAAATGATTTATAGTAGGATTACAACAATATATAGTTGGATTCTATGATTTCACGTCTTTCTGATTGATTCTGAAAGATTAAAAACACTTAAGAATGGTTTAACTAATACTTACTTGTTGGTAACAATGATATAAAATGATAATAAGATGATGATGATGTGGAAAAAACAGCAAGAAGAGGCTTCTTTTAAGTCAACAACAGCTCACAGAGGCATGCCATGGAGCAAACTGAAAAGCCAGTGAGTGAGAAAACAATAAAAAAATTTTGGATTAATGATTGCATCATCTGTTGTCACGTAAAATTATCATAATTACTTAATTGATGCTTTTACGTGACTACCAACCCCAATATGGTTAAGAATAAAAGGAGTAACATCTGTAAATCTTCTTTTATTCCAAAATAATAATTTATTTCTAAAAGTTATCCATGTTATTGCCGATTTCATCACAGGTTTTAATTACTATGAATTTTTGAAGATTCAGTGTTTCACGTAGAATGGTCAAAAATGGACTGTAAGTAAAACTTTTAATTTTAGTGGTAAAACTATAATTTTTTTTGGTTGTACCATAGATAATACAGCTCTCCATTGGTCCTGAAAGTTTCAGAAAGATTCATTGAGAATTGTATTTTTAATGAATTTTTGAAGTTTTTACCTCATTTCTACATAGAATTGCAAATATCAGTGTTTCACTGGTTGCTATGAGGTAAATCAATTGATACAAGTCCAAAAAGGGTTTTAATTACTCTTTTGGGGTTTATCCATGGAAAGTCATTAAGAATTGACGTGGTTACAGGAGTCTAAGTAGCTCTTTACCTCCTTGGCACGTCAAAATAGTAGGTTATTTGCTATTTTCTTAAGATTTACAGTAGTTGTGACATGGTAACCAAGTTCCCAAAGAGGTTTAGTTTACCAATTGGGTCAAGATCTGCCATGGAACCAAGCTTTGGAGCTATCCATGCCTCTGAGTCCTCAGAAGTTGGGTACCCTGGCTCTCTTTGATGTCTTTTGTCCCCCTTGCCTATTTTTTACGTCAAAATAGTAATTTAAGCTTCAAGTGAGATATCCACTATGGGTGTACCAAAAGTCCATGTAAGAATACCATGATATTAAGTGCTCAAAACATGCATAACACTATTCTTAGTGTATATGTAACATGGGATTTCTCACTTTCCCATTATTTTGGCGTGAAATTAAGAAAAACAAAAATTTTCACGGATCCTTTATGTGGTATTGATGATGTGGTATTGAAGTATTTTCCATTTTACCACCTCAAAGAGTTAATTTGAGCTTATTCACTCTATGGAGCTACCCTAGGTGAATTTTTGTGTAGAATCCAAATCTGGCCTTAAATCCATGGATTTACTTACTCAATAGAAAGTTATTCATCTTTTCTGAAATTAAAAATGATGAATTTTGAATATATGCATGATTTATGAGTTATGTATAATTCAAAATTTCTTTTAAGATAATTGTGGCCTATTTGGGTATGTAAAATATACCTCAAGGCTCACAGTATAACCTGATCATTTTCCAAGAGTATAACTGTTTTTGACAGCTTCACTACATAGAAATTCAAGAGCAGGATGAGGAAACCTTTTCTGGTGGTGAAAAGGTCCCTTTTTATCCTAAAATTGGGTGAAAAAGGCTTGTAGACCTTTCCACATAGAGGAAGCGAAGATTTTTCACTTCCAGATACTGACTTGTGGTTTTAATAGTGCCTCTATGCTCTGAATTGTGCTCAGATGTGGCTTTGAAACAACATCTGGGCAGTTTTCACCAATACAGGGTGAATATTTTCATCTGGGGACCACATAGCCCGCTTCTGATGTGTATGACATGTAGAATGCTGTACATAACCTGTATGGGACCCCAGTCTTGAAGTATAAACAAGCTTCTTCATCTGTTTGACACCTCATAATCATAGTTATGGGATATTATCCCACAGTAAGGCTGTATTGGCCAAACTGTGGGATTTTGACCTTAAAGCTGCCATAACTTTGTCAGTTTTTGAGATATCAAGCTCAAAGTTAGCTCTTTGTGAAGCCCTAGATGTCTTCTGCACAATGGTACCTTATCTGATATGGTTATCATTAAATATGGCAAAGCTATGCCATGTACAAGTTTTCTTATAGACATTTATGATTTGCCCAAAAAACTGTATGGAGCTTGTTTTCTGCATAGCTTTTGTTCTAGATGATATATGGGGAAATTAATTGTACCATAGGATAGCCCAAACTGTGCTCTTTCCAAAAAGATCCCACTTCAGGTATCTCACACTAAAACTGTAGAAGTTAGATGAGAGGTGAATATTTTATTCATCCTTATTTGACCTTATTTTGGGAATAACTCCTGTAATACTGGTGCTAGCTCAGTTTGGCTGGTACCATTGAATAGCTCTGACTTGGAGCGTTATTTTGAATACCCATTTGATGGGGTTAAGCCTTTTCATCTTTATTTCAGATGAGAGGTGAGAATTAAGGTTTATGCTCAGCAGCAACTTTGAGCTGGAATAACTTTGTTATTCCTTGTCATATGATGATGGGACTTGTGTCTTTGGAAAGTGGTGAGTTTTCTCTTTATTTTGATACCTTTTGAGCTGATTTGGCTCAGCTCCATGTTTTGGTTGTATCTTGGCTTTACCATTTGTTTATGGTATTTGGCTGTCATGCTTGTGCTCTGGTTTTGAGTCACAGGCTGACAAAGAAACTGAATTGAATAAATCAGAAGTCACCCTTAGAAGGTCCAGAAGATTTGAAATTGGAAGCAAAAACTCACAAAGAAAATTACACAAGCCTGCCACCAGCTTGAAGATATATGATGTAATTGACTTGACCTTTGAGCATTGTCAAAGCAATTATCACACAAGTGATTAATTCTCCAAGCTGTTTGTGAGTTTTTGATTCTTTTTAATGTATATTTCTTATGTTTATTTTGATATTTATTCATCTTTTGACCTTATTTTATCAGATACCTGGCTCAGAAGACTTGCCCAAATTCATATTGAAATACACCTTCTAGGCCATCAATGTCCAGGGTGATGGAAACTGTGGCTACAGAAAAGTATCCCACTACATTTACAAGACTCAAGATCAATGGGCTGATGTCAGAGGTGACTTGGGTGAAGAAATTTAACAAAATCAAGACCTTTATGAAGCCATGAACACTTTAATTCCCACAGTATCCTATTATTTGGAAATAATTAAATGGTATGAAGATGTTGGCCAGGCTCCAAAAAGCAAGTGGATGTCCATGCCTGAAATTGGGGAGCCAATTGCAAATAAGTATCACAGTCCAATCTTTTTCTTTTTTCCCTTATTTGTTTCCTCCCAATGATAATCCCCCCATTTTCATCTGCTTCTTGGATAGCTGTTCTCATTTTGTTCCTTTGGATATAATCATTTCTAAAGCTTATCCAGTCCCCCCCATTACTGTGAATTGGAAATTTCATGCCCAACCACAAGCCCTGGGGTGGGCTGATAAATTTAAGAAACACAGGATGTTATATTTGTCCAATCTTACCCCCCCCCTCAGAAAAGACCAACTATTTTGTAGGTTGATTCAGATTGATTGCTTTTTGTATATACAATTTATGCCAATTATCCCCATCCTCAGTCCCATTTTTTGCTTAAATACCACCTCAGTCTCCTTTTTTATCAAACATGGAGAGCTTTTGTACTTAAAAATGGTCATATTACAAACAAGAAAACAAAACATTTGAAAAAAACACTTATTGCACCTTCACTTGTTGTCCCACCAAAAAATTCCCCCAATTCGTGGGCGTCTGGTTCTTTATTGTCCAGATTGAAACCTTAATTTTAAAAAAATTGAAGGAAATTCACAAGTGGGAACTTTTTATGTTTATTTTTTAAAAATAGTCATATTACAAAGACAGGAAAAAAACATCTGAAAAAAACACTTTTTGCACCTTCACTTGTCCCACCAAAAAAATTCCCAAAATTATGGGCTTCTGGTTCTTTATTCTCTAGATTGAACCCTTCATTTCAAATAAAAATGGAGGAAATTAATAAGTGAAAAAGGTTTAAATGAATTTTCTTAAAAAATATTCCATTTTGTCATATTGGCCAAATATGAAAAAATTTGTGGATAGTGACATCCCATGTTGAAAAAAAACCTCAAAACTTATCCAAAGGAAATATTTTTGAAAAATAAGGTCACTTACATGTTTTTACCATAAACTTATGTGTTTTGGTCATAAATTGGTAAAAACACGTAAGGGCTTACGTGTGTTTACCAACACCCTAAATTAATCCTCCCCTGAATTCAAACAAAAGGGAGTATATACAACAGCATTGTGAATCAGTATTTTATAACAAAACAGATTGAATAAGGGGGGTGGAATTAGAGGTTGATCAGCAGGGATAGTTTTAGATTGGTGGTGGAGGTGTTTTATCAGAGGGCGTAGTGTTAGATCAGTGGTTGAAACATTGGTGGTGGAGGTGGTGAATTGGCAGTTGAAATGTTTTTGGTGGAGGTAGGTACAGGGCTTTGGTTGGATCAGTGGTGGTACAACACTTAAATTTAGTAAAAATTTTGAGATGGAATTACATAAGCCAAAAAAACAAAAGGCTTGACATGCCCTTGTTTATCAAAGAGCTAGCTTAATTTTTGAAACAAAACAGTCACCAAAGAAACCCAATAGAAGCTTTTTGATAAAATAAATTCTGTTAAGATTGAAAGAACATCAGTTCAAGGATATTATGATAAGTGGAAGTGTATGTGCTTACAAGTACTGTGCCTCTGGAAAAGCTGAATGGCTTCCAAAAAAAAGTGTTGGTTAATGAGACTGGTAATTTCAAAAACAATTTATCAATTGAAGCTGGGTGGATTTTATTAAAAAAAGAAAACTGATAAGGAATATTACTCAAATGAATAAATTAGTATTTGTATTCCTCAACAGAAAAGTTATATTACAAAGGGATCAATTAGGATCCACCTCAGAAAGGAAATTGTTTCTCTTACCAGAATCACATCTGCAGCATTTCAAAATCTGATTCACATCTATGAAAAGGCCAAATGACAATAGCCTCTGTTTACTCACTGGACCTTTTAAATTTTTTTAATTTCCACAAAAATAATCTCAAAGTCTAAACAAGCCATAAAAAACAAAAACATCCTTTGAAATTGAACATTTGAATCTATGGGTCTACCTACTCATCTTATGGGAGAATACACATTCAGTGTCAAACTAATCATCCAGAAATTGGAATATATATTTGTCATTTACCCACCAAATTCCAAATGTGCCTGTTTGGGACAACGAATTCTGTCAATAAATTTTACTGCTCATACTTCAGGCACAAAATCTAATATAAGACACTTGCTTCAATTATTTGTGTTAATCAAATTTAGAATCTGCTCTGACTCTGGAGTTGGATGGGAGGAATTCAAGTCCATTTTCTGTTGTTTTTCATGCATCTCAACCTCTTCCAGCCATTTTTCTTTCTTGAAATCAAGGTCTTTTGCCTCCTTGGCCATATCAAAATTGAGTTGTGATTGTATTTTTGATTGTTCAATCTTTCTACACTCATAATTTTTTCCTATTCAAATGCAATTTCCATCTCCTTCAGTAATCTTTGTTGTTCAGTTTGCATAATCTGAGCACTTGGTTCTTCATTCCACTTCTGCTTATCCCATTATAGCTGGGCCTTATCATGAGCCTCTCACCCTACAAAAACATTTATTAGTCTGCATGAACATCAGGATAAATCAATCATCTACAAAATTTTTTTGCTGATCAATCATGATTTGTGAGTAACTTGGAGACAACACATCATAAAACTTCTTCTGTGAGCTTCTGGTCTTATTAAGATTGAAACTTGCACTATGTTTTCTCTTTTGGGATGAACCATAAATCTTATCCTATAGCTACAGACATAATATTTCTGAGCTCATTACAATATATTGGTTTGTTGAAATAAATCTTGCTTTGGGATCTTCCACATGGTCATTCAAGTTCTCTTAAGCAACATCCATATTTGGTTGAATAGTGATTGTTCCCTCCTCTGTTATTTCCAAGTCCTGAAGAGAAACAAAAAATCAGAATTTAGCACAAATCATGAAATATTGTATCATATTTTATTTAATTTTCCATTTGTCCTTCCTTGTTCTCATAGAGTCAATCAAACCTCTTGAGAATCATATTTTGCTAGTGGAGTCACATTTGGCTTATGGCCAAAGAGTGCATTCATTTCTGAAAAACATGGACACATACATTAGAGCTTATCAGCCATAGTATGCAGGCCTTTTTTCTCATCCTATTCTATTATACCTGCCCCAGTTAAATTATAAAACTTATTTTCTGTTGTGTATTTTTTTTATATGTATGCCATTTGTCACAAATGCTTGTTTCACTGAGATTAAACCGGTTTTGTGATTTTTTATTTACCTCAATGGCCATAATATTAAATTCATTCTTTTTACTTGAGGGTGGCCTGCCCACTAATGTGGAGCCACTGGTTCCAAAACATGCATTGCAGTTTGATTTATGTGTCAACCAATTGATAATACATAGATATTTTGCCAATTTAAGTGACCTGAAGGATGGGGAAGGCCAGATGAAATCTTGGGAGCGTATTGATTTGGCTTTGTTTAGTGACGTGGCATTGCAAGGATGGTGATGATGGGTGATAAATCAGTAACTGACTAATTTATAAAATGGAGGATTGAATGGAGTTTTAAATAGATTGGTTGCACCAAGGGTTGGGTTAAAACTTTCTTTTGGAGAAGGGCAGTTAAGTGGTTAGGTCTGAGATCAACATTTCAATATCTAATAATTTAGTTTTGGTTTAAATAAGTATAGGAAAAAATATGATATCCCTCAAAACACCTGGGGGGACTGAGTAAAAAAAGTGGTTTCTGTGAGAGGAAATCACCATTATTGGAATGTGTGACTTTGATCTCAAATCACACTTTTTGTAATGTGGGATTTCTTAAGTTTGACACCCCCTAATATTTCTTTTGATTTTTTTCATGTTTAAAAGTGATTTTACAGTGGTAAAATCTGTCATGACTTCAAAAAAACATCCTTAAAGAAAATAATTGAGTTTCTAAAAGGCTCAAAAAAGCATAGAAATTCCATCTTACTTGCTTTATATCTGGATTCAGTTGGTTTGATATGCCTAGATATAAAAAATATGGGTCCTTCCACTGGCTTTTCATTAATAATTTTTATTTGTTTAAGTGCAGCTCATATTGTATATCCTGATGCATAAGTATAAAATCTAAAGGGTAGCTTAAGATCTGGCAATAGTAGGAATGGAGAAGTATTTTAAGGCCTATTTCAGGTATTAAAGGTCTTTGAATCTATCAAAAGTAGCTTAAAATACTTCATACAGGTCAAAAAGCTTTTAAAGAGGTCTTGCAATTGATGAAGAATCTTTATCATTCTGTCTGTAGTAATGTTAAAGTCCTGGGAATGATTGTATCTCCTTTTTTTCTGAGGCATAGGATTCTATAGGACTGCTGAAAATTTACTCTTGTCCATTCCAAGGGATAGAAAGGGTATTACATGTCCTAGGGCTTTGAATTCTTTCAATCCAAAATGAAATTTCCTTAAATAAATACTCATTTTTACCTATTGTATTTTCTCTAAAACCCCAGATAATCTAGCTATATGTTCTTCCAAAGTCTTGGAACAAACAATAATGTAATAAATATGAATTATCAAACATCCTTATAAAATTTTTTGAAGAAAGATCTCATTCATCATTCTTTTGAAGTGTGAAGGTGAATTTATGATACCAAATACCATCCTCAAGTATCCATACACTCCACCATGAACAAGAATTTGAAGATAATTCTTTTCTCTGAGTGTCACTAAATTCTAGTGGAATCCCTTCAGGAAATCCTTAGTGCTTATGTACACTTCTTGAGATATTTGAGTAAGGGAAATTTGGAATTTTGGTATGGGGTACCTGTCTGGGACATCTCAAGTATTCAAAGCTCTAAAATCCCACCCATTCTGGACTTTCCATTTTTTCCACTATGACTGGTGTAGTTATTTCTACCTCTTTGTTGTGGCCAACCTTTCTTATTTCACCCATTTCTAAGAGCTCATTAATATGAAGATCAAGGGCTTCTCTTCATTTTGGGCTTCCTGGATATTCAGGCCTCCTTAATAGTGGTGGGTAAGGCCTTTCAATATTTAAAAGAATTCAAGATTCATGAACAATAATTTCCCTAAATTGTTCTTTATCTAATGCAAAAGATTCTTTATGGTCATATGAAAGGGTAGAGAGTTATTTTTATTGTATGAAAGTAAGGTGAATACTTACTTCAGCTTCATCAATCTATCCTGATTTAAAGTTTTATAAGTATAAATTTACTTATGAGACTTTATGTGATGTAGCCTTTCTTTTGAGAGATTTAAAAGTAAAATCTTTGATGCTTATTTTAACCAACATTAAATTACCTATATTTGTTGTTATGTAAATCCATGGCATACATGATTAGGTAATCATCCCAATATAAAGTGGGTACTTGAGAAATTTTCCATAATAACAAACTCAAAATCCATCCTTAAGCTTGCATTTATATTCAGGATTATGAGAGTTCTTTCCATATTCCTAATGATTTTATTGAACTTCTTGCACTTTAAAATTTTATCCCATTAATTGTTAACAATTTATCTTCCAAATTTGGTACACAAATATTGAGAAAATATTTCCCAACACAAGAGCAGAAGGCTCCTGGTTAAAGTAACACTTTAGCGTGTTTGTTATTGTAAGATTTTTCTATAAAAATGTTGTTAGTATTACTATTAATCAGCAGTACTATGACTGTTCTTATGAAATATAATAAATAAATTTACTATAACCACAATCGAATAATTAATTATTTAATTATTTCCTTTACTTCTTATACACTACTAGTGATTATAACAGTAAGCAGTAATTGTCTACAAGAATCAATTACAAGAAGTATTTAATAATAAAATCATTTTAATATATAATTATATTTTACAAGAATAATTATAAATATAATTCTTGAAAAAAACCATTGCTAGAGAAAAAGTTTCAGAATTAAATAAAATCACTCACTAATACTCCAATTATACCTTGAAAAGAATTGGTAGAGGGATTTTACAGATAAATTGTGGATTTAAAGGATCTAAATTTCTTTATAAAAATGATACAACAATATAATATCTAGCTACTATTGAAAACAGTATATTTCTATCATTCCACTTCTTCATTATTGATTTGGAAAGATTTAAAGCACTTAAGAAAGGATTTAACTCATACTTATTTGTTGGTACTAAAGATATGATTTAACAATAAGATGATTTGGAAAAAAACAGCAAGAGAAGGCCTCTTTTAATTAAACAACAGCTCACAGAGGAGCTCCATGGAGAAACATGAAAAACAAGTGAGTTGGAAACCATTTATTATCTTTGGATTATTGATTGCATCATCTGTTGTCACATAAGATTATCATAATTACTCAATTGAGTCTTTCATGTGACTACCAACCCATTTATGGTTAAGAATAACAGTAGTAACAACTATAAATCTTGTCTCATTTATAAATGAAAATTAATTTCTCAAAGCTATCAATTTTATTGTAAAATTTCATCACAGGTTATATTTTCTGTGAATTTTTAAAGATTCAGTGTTTCACATGGAATCATCAAAAATGGACTGTAAGTAAAACTTTTAATTTCAATCATGAGGTAATAATTATTTTTGGTTTCTTTATGGAAAATAAAATTCATATTGGTCCTGAAAGTTTCAGAAAGATTAATTGAAAATTGTATTTTTAATAAATTTTTGAAGTTTTTACCTTATTTCTACATAGAATTGCAAATAGCACAGTATAGCTGGTTTCCATGAGGTAAATGAATTGATACTAGTTCAAAAAAGGGTCTTAATTACTCTTCTAATCTTTATAAATGGAAAGTAACTAAGAATTGACATGGTTACAGTAGTCAGAGTTGCTCTTTACCTCCTTGTCATGTCAAAATAGCAGCTTGTTTGCAATTTTTCTTATGATTTAATTTGACTTTAACTTGGTAAACAAGTTCCAAAAAGGCTTTTGTATACTAACTGGGCTATTATCAGCCATTTCTCCAAGCTTTAGAGCTGTTCACACCTCAGAGGCCTCAGAAGCTGGGTACCCTGGCTCTCTTTGATGGCTTTTTCCCCCTTAGCTATTTTCACCTCAAAAATAGTAATTCAGGCTTCAAGACTGATATCCACTATGGGTGTACCAAAGCTGTATGTAGGAATACCATTTTTAAGTGCTACAAACATGAATAACACTAATCTTAGTGTATATGTAACATGGGATTTCACACATTCCCATTATTTTGGCGTGAAATTGAGAAAAAGAAAAATTTTCACAATTCTTTCATGTGGTATTGATGATTTGGTGTTGAAGTATTTTCAATATTACCATCTAATAGAGTTAATTTAAGATTATTCACTTTATTTAGATATCCTGGGTAAATTTTGGTGTAGAATCCAAATTTGGCCTTAAATTTATGGATTTAATTACTCACAAAGAAGTCATTCATCTTTTCATAAATAAAGAATGACAAATTTGGGATATATTCATGACTTATGGGTTCTGCATAGTGCAGAGTTTATTTTAATATTAATTGTTGCCTATTTGGGTAGGTAAAATATACCTCAAGGCTCAGGGTTATCAATAACCATTTCTATTATACAGAAATTTCCAGCTGTATAAAGCTTGCTTCTATTTGGTTTAGTTTTCATAATTTGTGAATCTTGAATTTCTTATAAATAAATTTGAATGTTACTCAACTGTGGTGAGAGAAAGTAAGATTTCATTATTTCAAATTATACATGAAAATTTTCTGTATCTTTTGAATATTCATAAAATATTTATTATTCATAATCAGGTTCTTTTCAAATTTAAATCTTCTTGATTTTGCCTCTTTTTTGGACATTTATTGACTCAATGTGTGGTACTTTGTAAAAGGTGAAAGTTCCTGATTTTCTCTGCAGATTTATTTTTTTATATTACTAGAACTTTCTTTGGCCCTTTTGTCCACAGAATCTTTCTAAGGTTTATTAAACATTGTTCTAAGATTCATCCTACTAGAACCAATTTTTCTTCTACTGGTTACTTCTTCAGGTATATTGATAATATATTCTTCTGAAAATTGTTCTGTAGTTCTTCTTCTAACAAAATGTTCCAAATCTCCTTCACATTTTCTCAGAAGTTTTTATGGATCATCAATTCATACATTTCAGGATGTATTGCTGCTAGTATGTTCTTTTGTTGGAAAAACCATGGTAAGGCCCTGTCTCTGTCATCATTAAATTTTTCAGATTCAAAGGATGTTTAAGCTTCAAAACTCCAAGATTCATTGGCCCATTTTCGGATCATTTGGGTTTTCCACCAAGTCAAGCTTTGGTGTACATGTTCTTGTCTTAACTTGATATACCATTAATGAGCTGATTTGGTAAACAATTTGTTAAATATTTCTATTACCAGTATTTATGGTAGTTCAAAGTCTCCTTCGGCCATTGATATACCTCTGATAAATTCCATAAGGTCAGATTCTACTTAACCACTCCAGTGAGGCAATTCTTTCAGTTTTGGTACCTCTTTTGAAAGCTGTTGGCCCATTGATGGTTTCAAGTTATTGAAAGAGGTGGGAATATCATTTTTCATTTGTGAGTTTTCCACATCCAATGATTGTGGGTTGGATTCTCTTATAGGCTCACTTTGATTTATAAGATTATACATTCTTGAAAAACTGTGAAGTAAGTGTTAAATTTAATTCATTTTGCTGGTATTACACCTTGTGAAATTTCTTACTTCATGTTGGAAACTTTGTATTAAAAAACACCTTTTCATGGTAATCATATTTGTATTTACCTCATAAAATGAATTTGTGATATCATCAAGGACTTTCTTATTATCCTCTTTTATAATATTTATGGAATTATGTATTCTTTTTTCAATAATGTCATCAATACTTAATTTATATTGTTTGTTTGTTAACTCTTGTATAGGTGCAGGTTGTTCATTTATTCTATTTGAAAGTAAAGTGTAACTATTTTATGTTTCAATTGTTCTTAAATCTCCCTGGAAACATATTGGTTCTTCATTTATTTGGCTCAAACTTAAGCTCTTAGTCCTAAAATAATCCCAAATGTTTTGATTCTTATCAGAAATATGACGTTTAATGTACTTGATGCCCATATGAAAATCAGGAATTCCATTCAGAATATCAGAAATAATTTCTGATAATTTAATCTGGCTTCCTCTCTCTGCTGCATTTTAATTATAGTTCTGGCCATCTTAAACACATTTCCTAAGGAATCATATTCAATCTTTGGGATTCTGTTGCCTTGGATGTATGGATTGGTGGCTGGTACCTTTCATTTTCTCCTTTCCTGAAATTTCTGCTGCTTTTTCACATTTTAATTGCTGCTTCTGGCCACTGGGGCAGGTTTTGGCACTTATTTGAGTGCTTGAGAGTTTCTTACTCCATTCTTCTGTCAGAAGCATGATGCTTTTATTTTCCATCAATGGATTCCATCCATTCAGTGACTAAGAATTATTGGGAGGGCCCAGAAACCTTCTCACAATCAGGTGAGAGTTCATACAGTTTTTCCAGAGGTCTGCTAGAATCCAATACTCTTTTTGCTGAAGTGAATTGGTGTATGACTTATGGCTGGTGCTATATATGTCCACTGAGGCTCCTTGTGGCAGTTTCATTTTTATTTGAAGGTAAAACAGTGTTATCAGCTTTAAAATGGCATAATTTGTCAGTTTGTGTTGCATTTACTGACCCTTTTTCTTTCATAGCTCATTTAATTCTGCCATAATCATGTCTATAAAATTTCTGAGATCTGGTTGAAGGCATAATTATAAGTGAAAAATCTTTAAAAGAGTAATTTTACATCAAAAAAATAATATTGGTCAAAATCCTTCCTTTTTGAAGAGTATTGCTAATGTAAAATCTGATTTATTCACAAGAAATTGGTTTTTGTTGATTATTATGAGCTATAATAGCTGTGCTATTATAGTCATAATTGAAAGTATTATCTGGGGTAATGCTAGTAGCTTTTGAAGTGTATTCAAGGTTTTCTTTTAATATCAATTTTTCTGACACTTAAATGAATGAGGAAAGAAATTATTTGAGTAAATAAAGGATTTTTTAAAATGAAAAATGAAGCCTCACAGATAATATGAAAAGAGGAATATTTTTAAGTTTTTGAGATTATGAGGATTTTCTATGTATTTTTAAGTTTTTCAATATAAGAAAAGGGATTAAAAAAGTTAAAACAATATGAAAAAGATAAAAATCATGGCTGGGCCCCCAAATGTAAGGTATGGATATTAAACTTTTATTCAAAATAAAATAATTTTCTTGTCCTCAAAATTTGTTCAAGGTAAAATTATGCAAAAATACTAATTTTAAGAGCTTCAAGAGGGAAAAAAACCAAAATTATTTCTTTTAACTTTGTTAGTATGAAGACTTATTGTTTTACCAACAATGAAAATTTTGCCAAAAGACTCTACAGGAGATATTTAAGGCTACAAAAGAAATGTCTTCAAGAGAAATTCCAATTGAAATTAATTGATAAAATGAATGAAGGAACTTAACATGATAGAAGAGTCTCTAAAAATAATATCAAAGAGAAAACACACCCAAAAGTGACCAGAGTAAATTTGGGAACAAAGCGACAAAGCTAACATTGATGAAAGATGTTTCAATTCACTTTTGGGGTGGTTGAAAGGTAAAAATGGTTGTAAGAGCTGCTAACAATGATTTCAAAAAGGCTTCATGTGATTAGAAGGTTAAAATTTATTTAAAAGTGGTGGTAAAAATCTTTTATTGATTGATTTAACAATGTTTCAACTAATTATAAAAGGAAAAGATTCCAACATGAAGAGAAAAGTGGTGTTAGCTGGTGCTTCTTTTGTTCCAGAGAGAAATACTAAGAATTAATAAACCAATAAGAATTGGAATACTATTTAATTTAACTTAATAGATGCTTCACTAGTACCATAATTAAGTACTGTTGGAATTTAGTCTTCAACAGTGGTAAAAGGTGAATTATGTCACTTTAAAGGTGAGATTGCTAATTTTTCTAAAATAAAATGTAAGTAATTGTAATTGTAAAAAAATGTTTTTTAAGAGCTCTGGGGACTAATTCTAAGAGAATTAATCCTCTTCAAATGTTTTAATTACAAATTTGAAATGAAACTACATGAATTAATTTTGTTTGAATGAGAGAAATATTTGTTATGGTACTAGAAGCAAATCCTAAAACAAAATTGATGACATAGTGGGAACATATACTATGACAAAGATGAGCTATAAGTAATAGAAACAAGATTTAATTCATATTATAATAACATGAATTTAAGTATTTGAAATATATACAAGATTTTGAAAGAAAATGAGATGAAAATTTAAAGAAAGTAATTGGAGTCTGTATAGCAGGTAAATGTTTACATGCTTTCAGGCTAACAAGTGGGATAAAGAAATTCTTCAATAGCTGCAAATTCTCTTCCTCCAAGAATACAAATCACTCTCTTCATCTGTGACAAACACACTTACAACAGAAAGTCCAATTATGGAATCATTGAACTCTGGTTTGGACCAAAAAGGGGCTAGTTTAGCAATTTTAGTCCCCTAACCAGCCATTTGTATAGTGATACTTGGTTTTTAGCCTTCAAAAAACTTCAGAATGTGTGTAGGAGAGCCAAGGAAAGTTAAAGCCTGTTTTTATTAAAAAACTTGATCTTAAGGGTAGTTTTACCCTATTGGAAACAGTTAAAACTGCCATTGTTGGTATCAAAAACTCATCATTAATTGAGTCACAGAGCCTGTGACTCAATTCCAGGCCAAAGGTGATGAGCTTTGGCATTAATTTTGACATCCCATTCCCATAATAAAGGAGTTTGGGGGAGTCTGTAACCCTTGGAGCCAAGATTCCTTTTCCCCCAAAGAAATAAGCTTTCCCATTTATTTTTTCTTAATTCTGCATCATGTATTATCCTTAAAAAATTACTTATGTAATTCAATTTGAAAATTTCATTAAAAAGCTTTAATTACCAATCACATATGCAAATTTGAGCTCACTTATGTAATACATGCCCACAATTCTACATTTCAATTGAAAATACTTCAGTTCCTCATAACCTCTAATTTACACACCATTCCTCAATTTTAACACAAAATTTGTTTTTTGAAACAACATTTGATGTGAATTCAATTAAGGTTTTGAGGATCTTAAGCTTTTCAAATGGAAAATACTAAAAATTTAAATAGACTTATTTGGAGTTGAGCTACAGAAATTTGACTCAGAGGTAATCCCACTTGATTGTTTTATGAGGAATCAAATGGTGAGATAAGGTAACCCCACCTGATTGTTTTGTGAGGAATCAAATGGTGAGATAAGGTAACCCCACCTGATTGTTTTAGTTTTATGAGGAATCCAATTGTGAGATAAGTTGACCCACCTGATTGTCTTATGAGGAATCCAATGGTGATATAATTTAAATATTTTTATTTCTTGAAAAAAGTCTATAATGATTCTTATTATATTTTTCCAAAAAAAATCTATTTTTAATATTTTTGTTAAAAATTCATTTTTACTTCATTATTTCAAGTAAAAATGTATTTTTGGATTCTTAAAATTTTAATGTGAGCTTATTATTTACTTTTCATTATAAATTTCATTTTCATACACAAGTTTTATACTTATATTCAAGTTTTGCTTTTAGATTTAAAAGTAAATATTCTTATTTTCAATCATAACTTACATTAATTTTTTGTGGTCTTTTGGGTACATGAAGATACCTTTAAGGCTCACATTCCCTTCCTTTGAAAAAATGATATTAATTTTTAATATTTCTATTTCTAGTGTGTCTGATCCTTGTGAGAGGTTTAGTAGCCTCAGGTATGGATTTTTCTCTGATAAAATCATTTTTTTTGTAAGATTATCTAATTACTTTGTAATGTGATTTTATATTTCTATCAACTGCTTAATGGTTTATAATTAAGAAATTCACTTCTGTAAGAATTTTTTTATCTGTAGCTGAAAGCTTCTTTTTAAAAGGTATAAATGACATGGAAACTTAATTACAGGCTGTATAATCTTTGAGTATTCAGTATTTGATGTGTAATAATCAAAAATATGCTTCTATGAAAGCTTCAGCTGATATTATGAGCTCATGGCCCTTGTTATTTTTGGATTAAAGTTGATAATTCACTTTATTAGTACTGAAGATTTAAATTCAATATTTTAAGAAATTTATTTTCAATTAATGTTTGAATTTCCATCTCTTTTTGTATGAGATTCAAATTAAATTGAAAATAACAGCCTGTCACCATGAAGTAATTCCATGTATACAATACCCAAAAGTGTTTAACCACAATTTTATATATAAATGCAGATTCAATAATACTTTAACTTGCTAAAGGAGTTATAGTTGCTCATTATCACCTTGGAATGTCAAAATGCCGACTAATTTTCTCTCTTTGCATCATTTGATGGGAATTTTCCAGGGTAAAAAAACTCCCAAAATTTCTTAGTCAATAGATTGATTCATTAATCTTAATGGAATTTTTTTCAACTGGTATATACCTCAGAGGCATCAGAATTTGGGATATTCTGGTTTCACAGGGGCTCTCCTAAGTGAAGAGGGCCTGGCAGTCACTAAACTGTGACTCACTTTCAGAGGGCTCAGAATGGCTTAGAGGACACACTCAAATAGTGTATATTATATAAGATTGCTAATAAAAAAGGAATAAGGAAAGCAGAAAAAATAATAAAGAGTTAGAAATAAAGGAGCCAACACGAAAAATCCCAAGTCCACTCTCTCAACCTGTCAGAAAGAAAGAGAGGGGTTAATAGGGATATGGCCACCACAACTCTACTAAACAGGTGAGGAAAGATTCAAAGACTGGATTCATACTTAGAAATAGAATATCTTAATGAAATAAGAATGAGATATTTATTAAATAATAAAGCCAATATATTAGCTACTGGGAAAAAGCTCCCAGAGGGAGGAAGAGGGGCTGGTATATGTGGGAATCCACCAGCCCTGATCCAAACAGTAAGTTTTCTTTAGAATAATATTTTATTTAATTGATTTGGATAATAAAGCCACTTCATGGACTTACAGGGTCTGTAAAAGAGGTCTGGTGAAGCTGGGTGATCATAAATTTACAGGATTGTGAATCCAGCCTGTACTGTGGAGCTCCTTTTGGTGTGGGATTGGAAAAGGCAGTCCTTGAGGGGAAAATCACAAGGAAACAGTTTTTAATTTCTTAAACAATCCTGAAATCAAGGATGCTAAAGCATCTTATTGGCCCCTGTGAATATACTAAAGAATCCCCCTAAAGAGCTTTCAAATCAATATTTAAGATTGTGGCTTCACAACTAGAGAGGACTTTTCAGAAGTATCTATCAGACCTACTCAATAATCAGCCTAATGTTAAAATAATACTAATTTAAATGAAATACTACCAAAAGATAAATATGTAGGTGTTTTCAAGATAATGAAATAATAATTGAGCAAAAAATGGTAGATTTGATAGTACTGAGTGGTGATTTAAGTTGTTTCTTGTGTTAAAAGTTATTTTTCAGTGGATAATAGTTTAATATGAGAAGATATAATGATATTGCTTATATATAATAATTTATTTATGGTTAAATAGCTGTAATTGATAAATCATATTTATAGCATGTTAGCTATAATTTTGATAAGTATAATATTGATAGCTAATATGTAACAGTAAGAATAGATGAAAACATCACTATAATTTCAAAAGAAATACTGGTGAATGTTGATAAATATGTTTCTACTTGTAATATTAATAATGAATTATAACAAGCATGATAATAAATAATAATATTTAACAATATTAATGGCTATGAAACTACTAATGTGTATTCTGGTTTTTAATTTTATGATAATAATAATAATATTAATTCTCTTCTAGTGAGAAGAATATAATATAAATACATATATTTTTAACTTGTTGAATATGAGTATTTGACTAATAGAAAAATTAATGATTTAGGAATACCTACTGTTGGCTACAGCTACTTATAAATCACTATTAGTGTAATTTAATACAAATAATAATAAGTTCTAGATTAACCTACTAGTAAGGGATGGATAATTATTTTCCTTCTTGGTATATAATTAATTTAATGGGGAAAGAGGAGACAATGAGGTAGATAGGCCTCCTTTTATGTTGTGAGAAGTACTCATGGGCTCTCCATGTAAAGATTTCTCTTTGGCCCTTTATATAATTTTGCTGGTGTAGACCTTTGTACAAAATTCAGATGGATTATCTGTTACACTGCATTAGTAAGCTTACACAGCCTTGAGGGATTGATGATGGTAGGTAAAATTGAGAGTGTTGTCATATGACTGTGATATTTTCACCTTTTTTTTGCCAAAATTAAAGTTGAGATGTTCTTACAGGTGTGTATTTTCATAACAAATATCAGATTAATTCTCCTTTATACTCCTTTAGTCAACTTACACAGCCTTGCCAGATTAATGCTGGTGACTACTACCATGCATTAGTCAACTTGAACAGCCTTGAGGAATCAATTCTGGTGAGTACAAAGATGATGATGGTGTCAGGTTAATAATCCCTTGTGTAATTTGTTTATAATATTATGTAATTCAAGGTGGGAATTCTGTTTAATATGGGTATATCTCCTTGAGCTTTAATCTTTGATTTCTGTAATTTTTTGTGTAATTTATTTAGAGCTTTGATGTGTTTTCCTTTCATGCAGCTAGTTAAAGTTATTTATTCTATGGCTGTGTCATGTACAGATCTCATGCATGTGGATTGCATAAACCATATTTGGGTTCCTGTATCTGCTATTTAATTTAAGTTTTTAGTGAATTTTCCATGCATTGAGTTGAACTTAATACTGTCATATGACTCCTGTGTCACGTGAACCTGTATATTAATTACCATAATTCTTGGTAATATAGTATTTGTGATGGATTTAGATGGCTACACTGCTACTTTGTATATGAAATTTGTTGTTTTTTTTCTATTCTGAATTCTACCTCTTCTTTCACCCAGCACTATTGATTTTATTGATATAATTCTGTGATTGTGAGGTTTTCTTTTGAGTGGTGAGTCCCCAAGTGAGCCATTTGAATTATGTTATTTTTCAACTTTTCACTTTCAAATTTTTGAAACTGGGCCAAAAAGGTAAGGAATACCACAGTGCAAATGGTGAATCCAACCGTATGAGTTTTTCAAATGAAGATTTCTAAAAATGGATACCCATACACAGAAAGAATTTTGTGGTTTGGTGAGCTTTAGTGGGTATAAGGTTGAAATTCCCTTTACCCCTGCATATGGCTGTGACAGTATCCCCTTCTTGAAACTGGTGGGCTCCTGAACACCATAATATATTGCTACTCTTGAGTGTCATCTCATTTTACCCACATTTTTTCAAATTCCTGCAATTTGAATTTCATCAACTCTGAATAATTATCCTGAAAATCCTCTATATTCACTCTTCTTTTCATCATTTTCATTGATAACCCTTCAACCCTTCATAACAGTCAGTTTTCTTCCTTTTGAGTAAATTACCTTATCTTCAGTCTTTTCTTGTTCAAAATTAGCCTCCTTCAAAATTTCCTTGAGACATATCCCAAAAGGGACAGTGTATTTGTTTTCAGATCAAAATTTGATGCAAAATGACTATATTATTGTCATTTTTCTTGAATTTCCCATACCTGAATTGGTGGCCAAATTTGCGTAAATTTTAAGTTTTTACCTTTCTTGAAGTCTTTATGGTCAGGGGTCTTGTCCCCATAGCCCTGAAAAAATGGCTCCAAATGGCATTTATGGCCATTTGGAAAAATTCTTGTTTCTGGGCTTCCATGGCATGCATGATGATTTTTGGCCAATTTGGGCCTTCTTGGTCCACTTCCTAGAGGGGGTATAGAAAACCCCTAGGACCAATTTGGACCCCCTGGACCCAAGTTTGGTTGGGTTTAAGAGGGTTCAAGGACCCAAAAGATGGGGTTTTAACCCACTTTTACCTGCCAATATAGAGCATGCCCAGGGCCGAAAAGGAGGTACCTTTCCTCAAAGATGAGGGGAAAGTTCCTGGCCTGATGAAAGGTGTTCCCATTTGAGGACTTCTATGGCGGCTTTAATGGTTGTTATGGCTCAAAAAAGCTTTATGACTCCTGGAAATTCTTGCACTTTTTCCTGACTAAAATTACTCTAGAAATGAGCTCCAAGCTGACTCAACTCACTGAAATTTCCCATTGGAACCACTAAATACTGTTCTTCATGGGTCTGGGATCTATATTCAATTTGGTTCACCTTGTTCATTGGCTTCATTTGGCCATTTTGAACCTTCTCAAGTCTATGATGGCTATAAGGCAGTTGAAGTGCTGGACCCCACCTGAACCAAGTGCTTGAAGATGGGTAAATCTTGTTTTCAACCCTTCAATTCTTGGTCTTCCAAGTGTCATAATTTTTGTGTTGAGAAGAGGCCTTGCCAGCTTCCAGAAGTTCCTATTTCAATTGGGAGAAGATTCTTGTGAAGAAAGAAGTATGGGCCATATGGGAGAGAATTCCCAGTCTCTGGGGCTCCCACCCCTGATGGTACTTCAAGGAATCCTGAGTGTAAGTGTCTTGAGTTTCTCTAATTGAGCTGTGCTGACATCTTCAATTAGTGACTGGATCCAGGAAGAGGGATGTCAAAAGATGGAAATATGTTGGAGGGGCCATTCCCACTGGTGGGAGGCCAACTTACTCCATCTCCAGAATCAACCGTCAAGGAGTGGTAAAGATGATCAGAAGGATGGGTGATTTTCCAACCAATCTTGATGGTGAAGAAGTTGAAGTTGTACATCAAACCACTGGTCACTTCCAACATTCCTCCCCTTCTCAATCACCCTCTCAAAACTTCCATAGTCAAGTTATTCCAGTACTCTCACAAAACTCCAACCCAGACTTGCTACTATCCCCTCTTCTTTTGCCCAATCTTCACCCAACCCATCCACCACTAGTCCACCTTTCTTTTATTCTCAGATTAGGCCATCCCTAGCTCCTCAATCAAGACCATCAATAATTTCTCCCCCACCAAGTTCCAACCTGTGGCCAGCACCTCCAGCCCTTTACCTTATTCAGAAGCCCAAGTGTTTCAAATAAGAGGGAATTGGCCAGTAAGTTTTACTAGAAGAGATCCAAATGTATGTCATGAGGCTCAAGATGCTGTTTCTGGGCTTTCAAGGAGGGCTGAAAGACATAGTAGGGAAAGGATAGTCTATGCTAATTACAGAAACATTAGTGGTACTTCTTCAGAAAAAATGGCTTCCAAATTACTGTGGTATGAGGATGAGTTGATTAATTATTTCCAGAGAGCCTTTGATTAGTTGGGAAGGAAAAACTAGTTTACTGAATTTGTTTGTGTTTGGTTTTTCCTTTATCCCTACTCCTTACTGATACAAAAAATAAGATAGAACCTCCCAATAAATGATAAGGGAGGGTATTTTCTGCTTTTAAATAAAAGAAGAAATAAAAAATTGAAAGAGATTAAAGAAAAAGATAAAATGAAACTTTCCGATAGGTGTCCTTCTTGGAGTGAGTTTCTTGATTCTGGCCATAATTTTTGTTAAAAATAAAACCAAGCCTTTGTTGCTCACAGAGTGCCAAGGTGTTGTTTTATAAAAAGTAGATACCCTCAGAGATTCATTCCAGGAGATGGAGCTTACTTTCATAGCTTCCACCCCCACCAATTAAAATAAAGAATAAGTTTGCCACAAATGGTGAGTTTATCCAAATAATGGCTTGAAAACCAGGATTGGCATAAAAAATGTAAAAACAGAAAAGAAGAAAGAATTTTGGCCATATGTGAATTCAAAAGGTCTAAGATGAGGGTACCATTTCTTCAAGGTCTTCTGAATCTGCCAAAAGAATTTGAAAAGTACTCAAAAAGTGGCCAAAGTGATTATTACAACAAATCTGGTAGAATACCCTCTAAAGGGTGCCTGACAGTACAGGAACTTACTTCAATAAAATACAATACCCACAAAGAACTATAAATACAACTCTTGAGGTATTTGGGTCAGGCTTGTCAGGATTAAATTAATGTAAGTCCTTTACAAGGTCTGGTTATCTGGTGAGGTTTGAAGCTGGTTCCCAAGTGGTTTTTTCCAGGTCTTCACTGAATACTTTCCACTATAAAAGATACCATAATTTATCTCTTCTGAGTTTTTCTTCCACAGCCTGACCCACTTCCCATTCTTCTTTCTCCTCCAATAGATGTTTTGGTGGTGGAAATTGATGTCCATTTGGGATAGTTTAATTTTTGACAGGTTCCAATAAGGACACATGAAAGAGAGGGTGAACTGACTTCAATTTTTGAGGAAACTTCAGGTGATATGCATGTCTTGTAACCTTCTTAAAAGCTTCAAAGTGTCCTTCACATCTTTCTGGGAGCTTCTTGGTGGTTCTAGTAGTCTTGATGTTCTTTGAATCTAGACATACTTTCTCCCCAGGCTTTAAATCAGGTGTAATTTACCTATTTATATCTGCATGCTTCTTAAAATGTGTGATTTCTGGCCCTAATTTTTCCTTGAAAACTTTCTTTACTTATTGTAGTTTTGTTCATAGCTTTTCAGAGGGTGTGTCTTGAGATATTTATTGAGTCAAAGCTTGGATTTGTTTGATAATTGGTGGAAAATGGTGATTGTTTTTTTGATGAATGTTCTGAATTATTTTAGGCAAATTCAGCCAGAGGGATCAAGGTGTTCCAGTAATCTTGATGGTAACTGAAATACATCCAAATATAATGTTTTAGAATCTGATTTACCCTCTCTTTCTGGACAGCTGTTTCAGGGTGAAAAGCAGTTGAAAGATCTCTTGATATCTTGAGCTGCTGACATAAACTGGCCCAGAATGATGAAACAAATAAGGAACATCTATCACTAAAAATACTTACTAGAAGGGTATGTTTGGAAAATACATTACTGATACAGATTTGAGATAAGTCCAAAGAAGTTATTTCTGAATAAGCTGGAATAAATATTTACATTTTTTGAGAATCTATCCACGACTACTAAAATTGAACCAAATTTTCTGAAAGATTGGAGTTGAGTGATAAAGTCCATTTATAATGAACTCCAAGGACCAGATAGAATTTCAAGATGCTTGAGTAACCCAAACTTTTTATGGTAGATTTTCTTGTTTCTTTAACATTTCTGACATGAGGCCACATAGTCCTTGATGATTTTATTCATTACAGCCCAATAAAAATTCCTCTTGATGAGCTTGAAGGTCTTCTCCTGGCCAGGATTGCCACCCAATGGTGAGTCATGAAGCTTTTGAAGAATTCCCAATTGGATTTCTTTATTTCTTGTAATGACTACTATATCTTTGAATAATAGCAATTCTTATTGAAGTTCCATGGAATAATATGTAATTCATTCAAATTTTCCTAATTTCTTTAGTATTTCCTTATATAAATTGCCTTGCCAAACCTTTTTCTGAAATTGATCTACTAATTCTGAGAAAACTTTAAGCTTCAATCTTGAAATTCATCTTGCTTGAAATATTGATTGAAATTTTGAGGATTATTTAAAATAAAGTCCACCCCCCTCTCAGGGTACAAGTTGTCCCAACATGACAAGGAATCCAGTAAGGTGGCCAGCCTTCCTGGATTGTAAGTAATAGAGAAGTAAAATTCAGGGAGGAACTTGTCCCAATGGTCTTGATGGCAAGTAGAAACCTTAGAAGACATGAAATATTGAAGGAAAGAGTGATATGTCAAGACTTCAAAGTTATTGGAAAGAGAATAAAGAAAGGCTCTCCAGCACTTGAGAGCCCAAGCTATGCCAAGGAGTTCCTTTTCATGCATTTCATTGTTGAGCTCTGCTGAGAGGAGCTTGAAATTATCAAATTAAATGGGATTCTTTCCTGAGTCATTCATCTGACTCAGTACAGAACCCAAGGCATAATCAGAAACATCAGTCTCTTCAATAGTAGTTATGAAAGTATAAAAGTGGGAAGGGATAGGAGCTGTTTTGAAAGCTTCTTTTGTTAATTGAAACTGACTGAGAGATTCCTCATTGAAGTGAAAACGAATATCCTTTTTGAGAAGAGAAGTGAGAGCAGTTATTTTTTTGGAGTAATTTTTAATGAAACAACAATAAAAGCTGGAAAATCCAAGAAAGTATTGATGTTCCTTGATGTTCCTGGGCTGTGACAAATTGAGTATTTGTTGAATTTTTGAAGCATCCATCTTGAGGCCATCACAAGAAACAAAACTAGCCAATTTATTCCACACCTGAGGCACATAATAAACACTTTGAGGATTTATAAAACAAATCATTGTCTCTCAGTATTTTGGAGGACAGAAGCCACATATTTCACATGTTCCTCCTCAGAACTTGAGAAGACCATAATATGCTCTACATAAACTACTACAAATATGGCTAAACAATATTCAAATATATCATTCACAAGATTTTGGAATGAAGAAGGAGCATTTGTCAATCCAAATGGAATAGCCAAATATTCATAGCTACCATATTTTGCTCTAGAGGCAATTAAATGTTCATCCCCCTCTTCAATTCACAGTAGATTATAAGAAACACACAAGTATATCTTGGAGAAGATAGTAGAACTGCTAAAGATTGTAAGAAGATGATTCATTAAAGGAAAATGATACCTTTTTTCCTAGTAACAGAATTCAGCATGAAGTAGTCAACGCACAAGCCAAGACCACCATCCTTTTTCTTAACAAGAAGGACAGGTGCTCCTGTTGATGAGGAGCTTGTCCTGGTGAAAGCTTTCTCTAAATTCTCTGAAATTTAGGCCTGTAATGTTTCTGACTCATGATTTGATAAAGAATTAGATACCACCAACTGGAGGTAGAGACACCTCCAATTTTATATGATGATCACAGGAATTGTGTGGAGGAAGTTTTTCTTCAGTCACCTTGGAAAATGCAGCCAAATAATGGTGATAAGCAGAAGGGACTACCTTTAAAACAGCTTAAATTTCTTCTTTCTCTTCCTCTTCAACCCATTTCTTCTCTATGGAAGCAAGAAAAGACAAAGGAGGAAGGTCCATATCCCCTTTAAAGAGATGAAGTGAAGATATAGCAACATCTTCTACAACATCTTTTATCTCTTTGAAGACTTTATCTCTTGATGGAAGTAATTAATAAGAAGATATTATGGGGAGAACATGGACAGAAGGAGGAAGGGAAGGTGTTTTAAGTTCACCAACTAGAGAAATGTTTTTGACAGAAGTGGTGGATTCATTACTAAAATAAGGTTTAAGACTGTTAGCCTCCTTATCACTGGGGTCATAGGTGATCAATATATTTTTCCAATCAATAGCAGCATCAAAATGGTAGAGGAAATCACACCTCAATATGAGGCCTTCTCCATTGGGGGAATCTATGATAACAAAAGTCCCATTCAAGCTTTGGGAAAGAAGGAAAGTCAACAACACACTTGGTATAATGAGTAATGAACAAGGAAGTGGATTCACTTGAATAAAAAATGAAAATTGGAATCTTTTCAGGGATCTCTGACATAGTCAATTAGTAATTGAGAACTAAATTATTTGCAATAAAAGAGTTTGTGGAACCCCAATAAATTAGAATACTATAAATAATATCAGAGACAGAGCATAAAATAAAAAATATTAAGGATTTCTTGGCACCAGTATTCAGAGTTCACAATTGGTTCCCTTGAAGAAAATAAGTGAGACCCATTTAACACATCATGATTCCCACTCAGGCTTTTCTCTGCTTGATAGGGAAGCCATTTTACGACCCAGACATATTTTGCGGCCCCTTAAAGTATTTTTAAATTGGGTTCTTTCCACCACAATAAGTGCATAAGCCTTCTTTAACCCTCCTCTCCTTTTCAGACAGAAAAAATGAACTTGTTGTCCTTATTGGGGAGAGAAGCATGAGGCTTATCCTTTGAGAATTGAAATTCCTTCTCCTTCTTATTCTTCTTCTTATGGTTCTTCTTGGAATATTAGTCTTGATGATGCTTGGATAAAGTAGATCCAGTGACAGGAGGCTTCTTTTCTCAATTACTGCCCTTTTCCTTCTGCCTCTCATGGTACCTGGTTTCTAATGCCAGAGTAATTTCCATAAGTTATTGAAGGCTATCAAAATTTGCAGGGTGAGAAGCCAATTGGTCCAATAGCCTTCATTCCAAGACTCTTCTATACACATGAATATAAGCTCTTTCCCCTCAATCCTCAATTATTGAAATTAAGCTTTTGAAATCTGCTATTTACAAGGAAACATGATCACTTTCCCTCATACTTATATTTTCCAACTCTTTTTCAGATTTCCTTACTTTATTGGAATCATCAAACAGAGTGAATAACTGAGTTTCCTAAAATTACCAGTTATTGAGGAGATAGGGAGGGTCTTCATTGGAGATATTTTACATGTAAGTTTCAATCCACTTTACAGCTCTACCAGTGAGAAAAGCAGTTGAGTTAAGAGAATTATTCCTGTCATAGAAGAAGCTTTAGGGATTATCATGAAAAATTAATTGACATTATTGATTAAATCCTCTCAATTTATGAGCTTGAGTACCATCAAAAGAATCAGGTGCATTAATGGATGGAGTCTTGAATTCTTGAGCTCTTCAATTGTCCCTTGGGGCAACCTCTTGAGTGAGTTGCTCCATGAGTTGATTCATTTGCTCTGTCATCTTGAGAAGCTTTGGTTCAGCTTGAGAGACAGCCCTTGATTTTAAAGGGATATATTTGGAGCCTCAGGCTCTTCAGGAGAATATTCCAAGAGAGCTTCCACGTCTGTCTTATGAGACTCTTCCTCTTCCACAGACTTCTCCCCAATATATGCCAGGGTAGCCACCCAATAATACAGAGAATGATCTTGATACCATTATGGAGGGTGCTTCTCTGTCCAAATTTGCACTCAGTTGATTAACTGATGGTGCACAGTCAAGAGGAATCCTTTCTGTAGGAGTCATAACAGCTTTATTTCTTTGAGATCTTTTATTCTTGGATGGGGGGCTATTCTGAACAGGCATTATTTTAAGAATCAAAAATAAAGAACTTGGTAATACTTGAGAAGAAAACAATCAAGGCTTTACAAAATCAAATAAAATGAAAAAAATTGATGAGAATTAGAGAAATCAATCAAAACCTTGAGGTGAAATCAATGTGAATAATTCTTGGGGAATTAGAATTGAAGATCCAAAATCTTATGAATAAATCAATGTCTTGAAGAATTTCAATAAATGATTCAATCAAGTCAATTCAAAATCAAATGTCAATTATGTCTTGAGGAATCCAGTCAATAAGTAAAGATCTTGAGGAATCCAGTCAATTAGTAAAGATATTGAGGAATCAAATTCAAATAAATCACCCAAATCAGATCTTGAGAACCAATGAGTTATCTTGAAGAATCAAAATTAATGTAAATCAATCAAATAAGGATTCTGAAATGGTGAATCAATTGTCCTTAGGAATCCCAATCACAATAACAAATCAATTAAATGTGTTACAACCTGAATTTCAGAACAAAAGGAGAAATTTTAAAATTGATTAAGAATTAACAATAAATTAAAATGGTCAGATATTATTAAGGAATCAGAAAAGAAGTTAATTTTAGTGAATGAGATGAAAATTAATAATAAAGAACAACAATCATGAAAATAATAAAGATAGTAAACAGATCATAATTTTTGAATGAGTGAATGATTTAATGAATAATAATGAACAAAGAAAGAGGAAGTTATTAGTTAATTAATACAATGTCACAGGGGATATTGAAGTGAAGAGGTCCTGGCACTCACTTGCAGAGGACTCAGAATGGATAAGAGGACACACTTAAATAGTGTGAATGATATAAGATTTCTACTAATAAATAGATAAGAAAAGCAGAAACAATGATAAATAGTAAGAGATAAAGGAGCCAACCACAAAAAAGCCCAAGTCCTCTGTTCCCACCTGTCAGAAAGAAAGATATGGGTTAATAAGGATATGGCCACCACACCTCTACTAGAAAGGTGAGGAAATATTTAAAACCTGACTTGATACTTATAAATGGAATATTCCAATCAAATAACAATGAGGTATTCTTATTGAATAATAAATTCAATATACTAACTAATTGGGGAAAATTCCCTGGAAGGGGGAAAAGGCATTGGTATATGTGGGAATTCACGAGACCTGATCCTAAGAGTGAAGTTTATTGAGAATAATCTTTTGATGAATTGATTTGGATAATACAGCCCCTGTAGGGATGTACAGGGTCTGTACAAGAGGTGTGGTGAAGTTGCATAATCATACAGCTTGAGGCTTGTGACTTCAGAATTTACAAGTGGTGACAGGCTGTATTGGTGAATCCAGCTGTATGAGTCTTTTAAATGAATATTTTTGAAACTGGATACTCATACACAGAAAGTATTTGCTTGTTTGGTGAGTTTGAGTGGGTATAAGGTTGAAATGCCCATTACCCCTGATGATGACTGTGACATCTGGCTTTCTTCACTAATCTTTTATTCCTTTATCTATTTTTATGTGAAAATAATTAAGTTAGAAATTAAGAGTGGAATTTAGTATGGGTACATCAGAGCTGTATGTACCAATGCAGTGGTTTTATAAGACAGAATCATTTATAACCTTAATACCAGTGGGTATGTAACATTTTGTTTTGAGGAATCCTATTATTATCATTAAAAAATCTAGAAAACAATCGTTATATGCTCTATTTATTTATAAATATGAAAGGAATTTCTATTTTAACACTTTATACATCTATGATTAAATTTGGTATCAAATACATGGATTCACTTTCTCAAAAAAAGTTTGTTCAGCCTTTTTTTTAGAAAATGAGAAATCCTGTTCTTTCATATTATGTATGAGCTAGTAATATTCAAAAATAAATTCAAAATATTTTTGGCCTATCTGGGTATTTAAAATTTACCTAAAGGCTCAAACAGGGAAATAATGGGGACTGGAATCTGTGAAACATTTAATTTAATCTTCATGAACCCAACACTTTTTATCAAAAAAAAATGGATATCTCATATCTTTCTTTAACTGCAATTAATTAACAAAGTTAAAGTAAAATATTCTTTATTAAAGAGCCATTTCTTGACTTTGTGTATCTATTTCCCATTATATAGCTTTATTTAATACCTTTTATTATGATATTATATCATAAAGTTAAGTTGGATGTCACCCAGTCTCCACTTCAAAGCTTTGAAAAACCTCCTTGGAAACTTCATTTTTTCATATCCAATGTATTACCATAATACTTTTTGGAAGTATACTATTTTTAAATCAAATTTATATTTTTAGAATAAATTCAATAAAATATAGTTATTTTTATTTATGTTGGGAAAAAAGGGGCCCAATATTATTTTATAAGAAATAAATACCAATCCATGGAGCAGATAAAAAAATCATATCTATTAAAAAACTAAGATCATAATTTGAACTACCTCTACAAAGAATTATCTTCAGAACTGAAAAGTAAGGAATCACTTTTTATCAATCAAACATTTTGCTTTTTGTGATGGAATCTGACATGGAAGTGGCTTTTTGTAATTAAGAAGAACAAAAAACTAAATTTTGGACACTTAAAAAGGTCCAACTACTACCAAACCCCACTATTAATAAGGCAATTAGAGGAATCTATGTATCTTTCCTAAAAATTTAAGGGACCCAGGAAAATTTTAACTTAAGTACAGTGAGCCAAATTTCTGAGGAATAAGTAGCTAAACAGACATTTGAATATTGGATGTACATCAAAGGATCAATCCAATCAATAAATTTCTTCAAATAAGGATTGAAAGAACAAGATAGAAGCTTGAATCTTTTGCAAGCTGTGATAGCTCTGAGAAAAACTCCAAAACCCTCCTTAGAAACAATATCTTTAGCTGGAGGAGGATGAAAAACTAATTATTTAAATGATAAACACATCCATTTCACCAAATTATCTAATCAAAATCTTGGTAGAGTTTACTCACTAATTACTGCCCTCTTTGGCTCAAAAACCATGGAAAAACCTCACCATTCCAAATAGATTATTCATAATAAAGTATATGACAAAATATCTTGAGGAATATTAGAAATAATTTGACAAGGTAACAGCTTTAGATAGATCCATTTCCTTATTGGAAAAAAATATGGAATCAAAACATCCTCACGTGATACAGATTCCAAAAATAGGAAAGTAATTTTAAAAGTGGTTTGAAAAATAATGTGACTGAATGAAGGATTTAGAAGTAAAATTGGACACATAATTCAGAATGATTCCATATATTTAACCCCATTTATCTGTGAAATATGGCCAGTTAAAGAGGAGAACTAATGATATAAACATTTTTTTGTATAAATTGAAACATCTCAAAGGTATATTACTTCCTGAATCACCATGAGAAAAATTGCTACACATGACAGCAGGTGTTGCATTTGGAATTTTCCATGGGATATAGATTGGATTCAGGCTGGAAATAGCACAGAAATTGAATTTGAAAATAGAAGTTTTGTAAAAAATTCAAGCCACATATGCAAGCAACAAATTATTAATTCAGTTAATCAAATATCAGGGCCTTTTTGGGCTTTTCAAAGGTTAATATTTCAACAGTACATGGTTTACAGAGTTATTTTAATTTAACCTTTTTTTGATATTTTCTATTAGTTCTTATCATTTGATTTACAGAAAGCTAAACCTTTGGGGTCTTTCTTATTAATTTTTATGTATATATCTTAGTTTTAATATCATTTATATTTCAAGCTCACTTATGAGAACCCATAGTTTAATAGTATTTGGATTGGAGCCCTTCAAGCTTTGCAGAAGGCTCTCATAGTTGAGAAAATGCCTTGAGGAATTTGGGACTCTCTGCACATATACATATTATAAAAAGTATACCCTACAACTGAACAATTTCCTCCCATCACAATATTTATTTGGTGAGTTTATATTCAGTGTTTTTTCTCCCTTTATTCAAAGTAATATTCTCACCGAAATTGAAATAAGCTCTCCGTATGTATGGGACATATGCAGTTTGAAGGGAGGCCACCAAAACTTTAGTATATATTGAAATACTATAGCCCCTATTTGATCCAAAAACCTCTTTAGAGGAGTTTTTTACACTTATAGACAGATAATATGAATATTCAAAGTGGATTATTGGGCTTTAATGTTTGAATTTGGAACTGTTTTATTATACGATTTCATGGTGTAAACTAATGATTATTTCAAAGCTCAAATAAAAAAACATTTGTAATGAAACAATTCAAATAAATTAACAAAAATGAAAAAAATTTATTTATATAGATTTTTGAAGCATTCAATGTTTTCTCAATTGAAACAAGCTTATAATTACTTTGTATACTATTGTAGAAAATTACCAATTTGGCTTTCACCATCTTTATCTAGGGGATAAATTGAAGATGTGAGAAGCCAAGATAATTTTAGTTGATATTTGAAGTAAATTAGGGTATGGGCCAATCATAGAATGCAATAAAGCTTAAAAAAGGAAACTGTTCAGATAAAATTTGAGCAAGTTCAATATTGAGGTATCAATATGGATAAACACTGATTTAATGAATTATTTGATCATTTAAAAACACTTCATTCAGATAACTTTCTATGTAATGTGTTTTTAGCATGTTCCCTGTATTCTATAGGTGCTCTAAATTTTAATTTCAATTTTCTCAGTGTCAAACCCATTTTGTGATTTTTAGGATATATGGAGACTTTTCCATACACTGAAAAGCTTGAAATTGTATCTGAGCTTTCTTGATTAATAAATTTAAGTATTTAAGAATATATTTTTTACTTTATCAATACTAAAAAGGAAAAAAACTAAAATTCTCAAAATGAATTCATAAAAGGATTTTTGAGTTTCTCTACAAGAGGATTTCCTTGAATGTATGGATGAAATCTTCATAGAATTCTATTAATCATTCAATCTAAGCTAATATAAAGTTCCAACAGAAATACAATATAGTGAAGAAACCTAAATCTATTATAAAATAAAACAATTTAATTAGTTCTTTTGAAATGATGGGAATGCTATATCATATTAGGGCAGAATAGCTGGTATAAATTGGTTTTATTAAGAAATTTATTTCTAAAAACATATCTACAAAGCTTTTAAGAGGTTTTTATTTGTAATTAATTTGATAAATTTACACAGCCCAAAAAATAATATATTTAGAATGACCATCTGTTTATAAATTTGAGTTAAAAAAATTCTGTATGCAGATCTTAGAAGTAGCTTTACAAGATAATATGAGAAAAGTTCTTGCTTTTATCTGGCATTTTTACTTAATAAAAGGGTTAAATAATTTATTCGAGTGTAATTAAATAAAGGGAGGTCACACAAATAAGCTGGGCTCTTTTTAGAATTAAGCTTGAAGTGGTAAAAATATCATTTCAGCTCCATGTCCACTCAGAATCAAAACATGGTCTGAATCATATCCTAATTATTCAATATTTATGCTCATGAATTTACCAAGAAACTTACACCATTAGTAATATTTTTTAATGTGAATCTGTGAACATTTTCTGCTCAGAAATTTTGAAATTCATGAATGAATCTTCTTCACAAAAAATGGATTAATTATTCAAATTAATCATAAATTGTATACTTTTATCAATGATAATATGATAATAATTTGCAAATATATCCATTTAAAAAAATAGTTATTTTAAAGATTTAAAACGTTGAAAAATATAATTGATCTTAATATTGAAAGTATTTGAAAAGGATTGAAGAGAAGTAAAGTTTTGTGAGATTTGGTTTAAATAATATCATGCTTTATAAACAGATAAAATCAAAATATCAAGTGAACTGGTCCTTATTTACTTGAATCAAGGAAAATATTTTAATTTTTGATTATTATTATTGGAATTATATTAAGCTCATATAATCCTATTGGTCTTTCCCACTTTCTTTTTTAAGACATGAATATTTTTCATTTTCTTGTGGAAAGAGAAAACAGAAACTCAAAAAACACAAAAGATATCTTAAAAGATATTTTTCAACAGATAATTCATGAAAAATCATATATCTACCTCAAAAGAATGGAGGATAAAATAATTTATGAGAGGTGCACTGAAGTTCCTTTTTCTATTACAATAAATCCTTTTCTATATTTTTTTGAGAAAAACAGTAGCCAAAAATGCCTTTCTGCTACTCTGATATTTTTGTGTTTTATTGTTTTTATTTCAATTTTTTGGGTTTTTTTATCCATGTTTGAGGGTGATATGTAATTTTTATTTTTTGATTACATTTTGCTTTTTCATTTTTTATGGGAAACTTTACCAAGTTTTTGTATATTAGTAAATTGATTGTGATTTAATTTTGGGGTTTGTTTTTCAATTAGAATACAGTAGCAGGCCTTTACAAGTTCTTCTACTGTAAAATTATTGAAATGCGTAAATTTTGTCTAGTACAAGGTCTACAGGCCCTGTAATGGCTGATTATGTAATATTGTCGACAATTGTCGACAATTTTAAAGTAGCTTCCATTACAGACACTGTCCTTTAATGTTTGTTCAAATATTCATTTTCTCCAGTAGCAGGGGCCTTATTGCAAAGATTGCACTACTTTTCTTTCAAATTGAGAAATAAAACCCTAAATAAATCCCGAATAAGAGATTTCTCTTTAGAAAAGATGATTGTTGGTGTTAATAATAAAAATAGATGAGCTTTATTAATACTACAAAGGAATAAGAAAAAATAAAAAATAATAATAATAATGGAGACCTAGGAGCTATAATCAATAATTAAAAGATAAAATATACATTTTTTGTGTTTTAAGGGTAATAATTATATTTAAAAACGTTTGAAATCCTTAATGTATTTTTCCTGAGGTTGTAGCAATTTGAACATTAAAGAAAAATTTTTTTTTGTCAATTCAGTTTCATAAGAAGATGCTTGAAATTGGAGAAACTTTATTTTATTTTATTTTTGTGAGCCAGCTTTTGAAGAATAAATCAGAATTAATATTTCTACAAATTGATAGTAAGTGACAGATCAAGAAATAGAAAAGCTTTATTCTTTTGAAGCTGTGATTGACTGTTTTTGTAATTGAAAAAACTAGAATTTTTGAGATTTTAATTGAATATTTAGATCCAATTTCTTATTCTAAAGAATATTTTTTTGATATAAAAATATAAATGGAATACATTTTAATATACTATATTAGCTAATTACTCAATCCAGTTAAAAAAGGAAGCAAATCTTGAAAATTCTGTAATATTCCAGTTGCTTCAAAGAACTGGGAATAATGATAAAAATTTCAATTCTTGTTCCAACCTAGTTCACAGGAAGGGTCCAAGCTCATTCTAAGTTTATTATAAGCTAATATCCAAATGGAACACCTTCTTTCAGGTGTAGCCAATTTGCTCATGGTTAAATACCGTAAAAACATTAAATATGCAATATTGAGGCACACTAACCTAGTCTATTATGTGTCAACCTAATTATTTTTATTGTTTGGATTTCTTTATATCATAAAACAGAAATATTTCCAAGAAACTGGCTGATTCGATTTTCAATTTGGAATAATTCAAAATCAAACATAGGTTTATTCATTATCAGGAGTTTTGTCAATGGACTCCACAAGATGATAAGCTAACCCCAAGTGATGAAAAATTTATTCCAAACAATTAATTATTCTTTTCAAATTACTCTTAACAAATTCTCTATCATTAGTGAGTTTATTCCCCATAACCTTGTTATTGACTAAACCATTTTTTAGATTTAATCAGCTTATGGTTTATAATAAATCAACTTATTGTATCATATATTTTCCAGTTTATTTTATATCAAAATTATTATAAATGAAAATTATTCCTCTAATTTGAAATAAACCATATCAGTGTTACCTTATCTCACATAGGTGAATTATATCTAAATCACAATAGCTTTATATTATTTGTATAAAAAGGCTCATTAGTATATAATTCTTGTAGTTTATTCTAGTAAAACATCTCTGCTTTATTTTATCCTACTACTACTCTTTTACAAATAAAATAAATAGTTAAGTAATTATTCAGTTATTTGTGGTTATAATAATTTTGAATCATGTTTCTAATGAGAACAGTCGTAGTACTTTTTTTGGTAGTAATATTATCATGTATTTCATAGAAAAATATTATTCTCTTTAACTATTATTTATGAATTCAATTATTTGATCAATTGACCACGAAGAAGGTACTAATAAATAAGATAAGATGATATGAATAATGTTTATAAAGTACAGTGATAAATAATCTAATAATAAACTAAATCAGTCCTACTTTTTCAAGGGGCAAGTCAAAACATCAAAATAATACAAGTAAAATCAAAAGAATAATTAATACTTTTTAAAATGATTAGAATACATACAGTAAATATGAGCTTGGGAAGGTGAGAATATACATTTTCTCCAAGGAATTAATTTCTACCATAGCCAGAAACAGTTGTAGTTATAGAATATTAATCAAGAGAATTTTCATTCAAGTTTAATTTAGAGTGGATATGCATATAAAGCTCACAAAAAGAATTAAGTTTCTCTGGAGGACCAGAACTCAGAACAAAGTTTCAATATTCAGTGAAAAGATATCTCTTAAGGCTTAGGTTACCAAGGGGCTTAAGAAATAATTTTTTGAGAAAAACTGTAGAAAAAAGAATAATTCTCCTCTAATATTTTTCTTTAATAAAAATATTTTTTCACCATTGAAGCCTCATTTTTGATTATAGTAATTACTACAAGCTTGAGTTATAACCTCCCTTTTTCATGGAAAGAAATGAAGTTTCGAGCTTTTAAGATCTTTTGGAAGCCATATGGAAAAATTTGGAAAGAAAGAAGGATAAACAAAAAAATCTAGGAGAGAAAATGTGTAAAATATTGGCACAGAACTATAGCACACCAGATTAGACCACAACTCAATAGAGGTAATTTGATCTTAATTTACAAATAAGCAGAAGAAAATTTGAGGGTCTGATTCAAGAAAAATTTAATAAAGATATAGTGTTATCAAAGACATAGAAAATTAGTTATATGATCTTGAAGAGCTAAATTCCATAAAGATAGAAAGACAATTTGTAGCACCTTACATAAAAATATTATATTCCAAAGAGAGGGATTAAAAATACAGTTTTAAACGGAAATAGTCAATTTTAACCTGTAGCTCTGAGGATAGAATTCAATATGAAAGGGTAGGTGGCATTCAACATCAATTTTTCCAGATTAAGTTCATTAGTATTCATAATCATCAAAATAATACATTAATTGATATATTTGAGCCCAGAATTTTGCTTCTTATGAAAGGTTCCACCCCTCATTCATAAATCCATATCTCTAAAACCCCCAGATTCTATGGATGCAAATAATAATAGATGAAAAAATTCATTTTAAATCTTGAATATCACCTATTAAACCCAATCAAATGAGCTCAAAAATAATTCATCATATTTTGAACCTTCAAGCCTTTAAATATGCCTTGAAAATCCAGGAATTACTTTAAAATATGACTATACACGGCTACATAATCTTATAGAAGTGAAATATCAGCCAAATAAGTAAGAAAAAATTAGTATTCACTCTTTTTCACTATTTTACTCATATCATAATTAATATTAAATGAAAAATATATGATATTACATATCCCAAATATTTAGTTACAGCTCATGCATACCCAAACCAGAGACATTTAGGAAATATATTCAATACTTTAAGGATTACACAGAGGCATCAAACCAAACTTAATGAGCTAGCCAAAAACTTCTCACGAGCTTTATCGAATCATAAATTTTTACAATATCACAGACAGACTGATTCACTTGCATCACTCACTTTCAAAATACCTTGATGAAATTGAAATACAAGATTCATAGGTGCACATCCTCAAATGGAAACAATGTTTAGCTTTGTAAATCACACAAAAATAATACTAAGTAAGACACTAAATATTATAAAAAGTATCAGGAACCTAAGATACAACAAAAATTTGATCAAAAAACAGCCCAAAATATGTGATATGGAACTTTAAGGTTTTGGAGAGGTAAAATACTCAAAAAATTGGAATCATCCGAAATATTATAGAAATCTTTTCCCAAGAGGAGGATTCAAGTGAAAAAAAGGAAATAGAATTAAAATTAACTTAAGTTTTTGAAAACAGCTCCCACAGAGAGTATCAGGGTTTCCAAAAGGTCTCAATAGAGTTCCTTTCTGCATGTAATTTATTCCCCCTTTTATCAATCAATATTCCAACATCCTAGATTAATTTATCAATTTACTAGGAGCTACTCCAGTCAATTTCATTATACTCAATTATCTAGTGAAAAATCTTAGTGGTTTCAGATTATTGGGAACTATACTTTGAGGCTATCAAAAAAATTATAACCATTTTTTTGAATTATTTGACATTTATTACCCATGGATTCCAAATATGCAACACTTTTCAAGACAACTTTCAATATCAACATAATTTCATGGTGGTAAATTGTCTATGATTCAGAACTAAATCCTGAAATAAAGCATTTAATAATATCTTAATATCATTCCCACTTATCAAGATAATTATTGATAACACTGGTCAATTTTTTTCAAAACTACCAAAGACTCAGTTAGCTATTATTTTCATAAAAAGATCAAATTACTAGAAATAATTAGATTCTAACAAGCTTTCAAAAGAAATTGGAGTCCAAAAGACCGTTAATCAAGCCTCTAAAAGAAAAACAACCTTTATTAATAAAATTCCATTTCTGTATTGTTATTAAATAGGCTTCATAAGACCCCTGTTAGTTAGTCTTTTGAATTTTAAGAGCCATTCACCCAATTCATTTTACCTTTCCTCTGAAAAAAAGTTCTGTTCAATATTTTGAGAAATTTCAGTATATAGATATTGTATCTCTCAGTTGCAGGTGCTATTGGAAATCCAAGAAGATCTGCCTTATATTCTACCATCCGAAATTCTGGCTCGTTTGACCCAAAAAATATCTTATTTTGTTACTTCTTATTTTTTAATGGCCTCTTTCATATTTTTCAAGATCTTTTTTTCTGATGTGATTCTTTGCCTTTTAATCCTTTGTTTTGTTATTTCCCATTTTGATTCACCACATAATCGCTGTACTTTATTAAGGATTTTGATGCTATAATAATTTATCGAACGCTGGATATGTCAGTTCTTTATTGAATTAATAAAGCCTTACTTCATTTCAAAAACACCAGCTTCACCACAATTTTTCCAATTCTTGAAAATTCTGTCTTTTTTATATTTTATTCCTATCTTTTTGATCTTGGAATTGATTTATTCAACTAGAAAGGATTAATTAATTGATAATATTCAAGTATTATTTCTCCATTTTTTGAGAAAAATGAATCAACTCATAAGTAAGATTTTGGAATAATCAAATTTCAAGGCTTGTATATTTGGGTCTAATGAAAAATGCTAATACTTTGACAAACCTCAAACTCATTCAAAGGGAAAATGTCACAAATGAACTTATTAATTATATTATATACAAACTGAACCAGAAAAAACTTTCTTTCTCTTGTTTTATTATATTCAAACAATATCATTATCAATGTTTATTGTTTTTCAAGAAATGAATATTTATTCCAAATTATAAAAGAAATGATTAATTCAAGAAAAGAATCATTAAGACTGACTTCTATTAAATTGAATGCTGAATAGATTGTGGGAAGCTAATTTCAGAAGAGTTAAAAGGTAATATAGATATATGAAAATTCTGAAAAATCAACATGGTAGGTATATAAGCTTAGCTATGCAGTTTATTGGTGATTTATTCTTAAGCTTTCTCATGGGATGGCTCAACTTCAAGGGATAATATTATTTCAAATAAGCTAAAAGATTCTTCTTAATAGCTTCTTGCAGTTTTTCTTATTATAAAACAATAAAATGAATATATCTGTAGTATTTCATTTACCAGTCACTTTTTTTGGTACCCATGATAACAAAAAGATAATTTGGCTCAAAAGAAAATAATACTGAAATAAAACGTCCTTTTTTCATTCGATAGTCCCACAAATATGGATTCAATCCTTTTCAAGATTTTTTAAACTTACTATGGTACTATTCAACATAAGTATTGTATTACTAAAGTCCCTGTAAATTTTCAGGTAAAACATCAAGCTGGTTTAACATGATTAATTTTGGTTACAACTTCTTTAAGAAAAATATTTCTTCCATGGTTTTCATTTTAAACACATAATTTACTTTTATCACAAGCTCTTTTTTCTGTTTTTTCTCAAATTGATATAATTTTTTCTATCACCTTCTTCAAATTTTCAGGGTGGTACCAAGGAGGTTGGGGGATTCTTTAGCCCTTGAAGCCACAAATATTTCTTTTCTACCTCAGAATATTTTTCTCATTTTTTTTTTATTCAAATCAATGATTATCCTACTATACTTATAAGCTAGATAGGTAATAATTCTAACTTTGAGATTACAACAAATAATTGATAAAATCGTTCAATATGGGCTATTACTTATTTGGTCAATACACACACACAATTTTATTAACTATAATTTCCTCAATAAAGACTTTAAAGCTATACAATATATCAAATTCTCAATAGAGAAATACTATTCATATCAGATTTTATCTGCACAGACCAGAAATTTGTGTAGCTTGATGTTTCGAGCTCCAAAAGTTCTTTTCATTAAATAGAGCCAAAGAAACTTTTTGAAAAAATCATTCAATTTAATTTCGAATAGTGAATAATATTTTCATATTATTCCAATTTCATTTTTTTGATTATGTTTATATATAAAAATTATATTTATTTCCATCACTTTTCAAAAAAATATATTAATTATTTTAAAACAGATTCTTACATATTTTGATACATTTTTAGTCCTTTCAGTAAATTTTAATTCAAATTTTTTTCTTTTGTTGGAGCTTTTCTCATGTATCAAAAAAGGGGGCTAGGAAACATCTATGATTCTTTTGAGGTATACTAAATTTAAGTTAACAGTTTGAATTATTTAGAGAGTAAATAGACTAAAAAAAGCTCTGATAAACTGATAAAAATTGTTTTTTTTTGTTGAAAAAGTGTCTTTCATTATTGAAAAAGGGTTTCCCTGTTGAAAAATTTCTTCAAAATGAAACCTATTTCTTTAGTTTTTAATTAAAAATTATTCTTCGTAATTTTTGTTCAATTCTTGTATTCAAACAAAAACAAGGAGAAATTTTCAATATTGTTGTAATTATTAAAGAGGAAATAATTCCTTAATCAAAGAGCCTGAGTCCTCTATGTGGTTGGTAATACATACCCCTAACTATTTCTCCATATTGCAATAATTACAAGCTGGAAAAAAGTTGAAGGAAAAATTTTCCAAAAATATTCAGAATTGACAAAATTTCTCTGAAATTAGCATATAATTGAAGTTTTGGACATTCCAAAAGTCAAAATTCATTCTTTTTGTATTTTTTACTGAATAAATTTTCATAAATATTAAAAGTATCGAAAATAATTATCAAAGATCTGCCTTTTTAATCAAAATATCATTTTTCATATCAAATCAAGGCTTTGGTACTTTCAAAATAATGTTCCTCGGTACAAGAATTTTTTTTTAGAAATAATGAAAAAAATGAAAAATATTTTTTTCTTTATAAAAAGAATATTTATTGAGTATTAGAGAAACTAGAATTTAGGGAAAGGATGAGCTTCTTTGAGGTTTTTGAGTGAGATTAGTGATTAATGAAATTAATTCAATTTATTTTAGTAAATAACAGTAACATATGATGGTATTTAATAGCTTTTCTTCATATTAAGGCTTCATAATACTCAATTAAAAGGGAATCTAATAATATTTTATGATGACTCCCAAAATTGCCTTCAAAAGTCACTTTTACCAAAGGAAGTTAAATCTCACCAATAGATAAAAATAGATTTATTGAAAAATATTCAATATTTCTAGAAAAGATATGAAACACCAATATTTAAATATAAGCATTAAAAACGACATAAAATACACAAAATTCTCATGTTACATACCCTCATCCCCTCATAGCCACTTGAAATCCATTAGAGTTTCTTCACAAAAGAATGGCTACTTCAACATTCGACCAGTCTAAATAGTTACTTATATTCCTTTAATAAAGTCTAAGCCCTTTTAATTAATTTAACAGCTTATCAAAAAGGAATAAATAAACTGATAAAACTTCATAAAATTTACCCCCCCTTGGTAAGCTCAACAGTAAATCTTAAATGATACATCATATCCCTTATAAACAAGACAAAATTTCATTAAGGATTCCAACAGTCAACCAAAATATAATCCAATATGATCCAGAAAAGCCTCAGCCAAATAATATTCACATTATATCCCTTCAACTTTATTAAAGCCCATTTCTTTACATTTTACAGTCAGGTTGGACACAAAGTCACATTCCCTAATTCAAGGAATCTCACCAAATTACTGAAGGTTTAATTGAGGGGAGAATAGCCTATTTAGGGCCTCATATATCCCAAAAACTATAATCAGGTGGTCACAGCACCCAGGCTTAATATTTCATTAAAAGGTGAATGAATCCATCCCTTATCAGTGAGGTAGTCCAGTATATCTTGATATTTTCTACTTGATCAGTAGCTAAGCTCAGTGGACTGATAGTATTATAAATCCACCCAACAGTCAATATAGTTTTTCTTACCAATTTTATAGCAGTTCTTCTTTCTTTGACCTATATTTCAAACTATCTTACCCTCATTCAACACTGCAATCCTATACAATCACTCTTCATATACAGAATCCATTATGAAAATTACTCTATAGAGCCATCATCAGATCTAAGGCAGCTCAAAGTCCATAAAAAATCACTATTCTAATTCCAAATTATCCTCTCCTGAAAATCATATCTTACCAAAATCACAATCACCAAAACTGAAAGAAATTCCAAATCATCCAACATAATATTTCTTATCAAATAAACATCACCAAGAGGAAACCTGTGATTATTGAGGTATATTTTAAATACCCTGATAGGCCAAAAATAACTTTGAAGAACTTCTGGAATATAGATAACACATGAATAATGTATAGATCAAAAATTCATCATTTTTCATGTAGAAAAATATGAATATATTTTTTTGTTAGTAGGTAGATACATGTATTTAAGGCCAGATTAGGTTTCTACACTACCTGGGGAGACTCCATAGAGTAAATAATCCTGATTTTATTCTATTAGGTGTTAATATATAAAATAATGCAGACTTCAACACTAATATCACATAAAGTAATAATGAAAAATCTTGTTTTTTGAGCTTTCACACCAAAATAATGGGATTTTTAAAGTTCCCATGTTACATATACACTGAGATAAATTTTATGAATTTCTGTGGCATTTAATTATATTGTATTTATAAATTAAGTTTTGCTAAACCCATAGTATATATTTGTCTTTAAGCTTGAATTACTCCTTTTTATTCGTAATTATCTTAAGGGGACAAAAACATCAAAGAGTGCCAGAGTACCCCAATTTCTGGGGTCTCTGAGGCATATAAAGTCATAGATATTTGTTAAATGTCTGATATTTGCTAATCTTCTAATTAAAATCTGTTGGGAACCTTGTTACTAAGGCTAATTCTCATCAAATCTTGATAAAATAGCCAATAAGTTGCTATTTTGACATGACAGTGAGGTAATGAGAAACTCTGAATACTGAAACCATGTCCATTATTAATTCTTTTCCATTTATAAGAATTAAAAGATTAATTATAACTCTTTTTGTACTATTATCCATGTAACTACCTCATGGAAAGCAGCTGCCACCATACTATTTACTTATACTATTTAGAAAATGAGGTAAAAATTCAAAAAGTGATTAAAAATACAATTATTAATTATTCTATGTAGAAATTTTAGGAGGAATTTAGAATTGGATAATCCACACTGAGACCAAATATCATTTTTACTTAATAACTTAAATTAAAATACTTACTTACAATAATTTTTTTATGATTCTAAATGAAACATTTAATCTTCAAAAACTCACATAATAAACAACCTTTGATGAAATTCACAATTAAATTTATAATTTTGAAAAAAAAATGTTTTCAAATAAAATAATAATTAAAGTAACAACTAATTTATTTCTAAACCATCAATGGGTTGATAGCCATCTAAAATGACTGAATTAAGCAATTATGACAATCTCATGTGACAAGAAGTGTTGTAATAAATAATACAAATAAGATATATGGCTTTTAAGCTTTCTCTGGAAGTCCTCTGTATTCTGTTTTAGCCTTAAAAATAATCCTACTATTGATTTTCTTTCCATACATCTTATTATCATTCAGTTAAATTATTAAATTGATAATATGACCAAGTAATTGTCAGTTATTAAATCATTTTTATGTATTATAAACTTTTTAAATAATCCAGAAAGATATCAAATCATTTAATATAACTAATTAAAATATTCTTCTAGCTATAATTTGATACATTATTGCTTTATCCAACTTTTCATTCCTTAAATCCACAAATAATCCATTAAATCACTCTACAATCTTTTCAAGGTATTATTAGAGTATTAGTGTGTGTTTTATTTAATTTGAGAATTTCTTCTCAATTTTTTACTTCTCTTAAATAATCTATAATAATTACTCTTGCAAAAGATACTTCTCAATTGAAATAATTTCATATTCTTTTAATAGGAAGTTTTATTATTAAAAATTCTTAAAATTCATTCTAGTTTACAGTTACTTCTTACGGTTATAATTTCTATTGATTTAGAAAAAGTAAAAAATAATGAAGCAGTAAACTTTTTTATTTTTGGCTATAATAAATTGACTTATTACATTTGATGAGAACAGTCATATTAATCTTTATAAATATTAATATTATCAAGAGTTTCACAGACAAATATTGAGATAGAAATCATCATTAGCTACCATTGGGACCTTTTAGCCAGATGAATATCCCACAAACTTGAAATCAACTGTATCACTGACATAATTTATCATTTTTATTATTAATTGTATAAGTATGATTTAATAATTATGAATTAGTATTTCTATTTTAAAATCTCCTTACCAAATTCTTCAGTTTGTGATATTAGATGGAATTATTTCAGTATTTGGAGTGGGGAAAGAAATGAACCCTTTTATATTTGGCTCAATCAATTATTAGAATCTAAAAAACAGTTACCTGTAATTCCCCCTGGCAGGTACTGACTCATTTTCATTCCAAAGAAGCTGCTTCAATACTCAAATTAGTCCAAGGCTTTATGTGTAGTGTGTAGATCTTATATTATATTCCTAATTAACAATACACTCTAATGATTTGAATTTCATTCCCTAATAAATAGGAGACTTGCTAAAAGTTAGTCATTCTACAATATAGGCTCTGTTTTTATTCATTTCTCATAGTATTATTGTCAATTTCACATATTAAAGTACTCAAGTAAGCTTCATTCAATATTGTTACAAAGAGGAAAATGATAAATCTATTAATAAGTATGATATATAATGGAGATTTACAGATAATACAGATCAGAATTAAGGATTTATTTGATTACGAAGTAATCAGATTAAAATTAAAGAGGAAATAATTTCAAGATTTATTAGCTATTATGGGTTGATTCAAAAACAAAAATGGATTCAAATTTCATTCATATAAGCTCTTCCATAATAAAAGACTAAAATAATGGTTTATGTGATCACAAAAATGTAAAATAAAATTAAAATATGATAATAATTTTAAATATCTCAATGAAAGATGTAGTTTTGTACTAAAGTCACCCTAACTCATTGAAACTATGTCATTACTCAACAATAAATTCATTAAAGTGGTGCCACTTGAATAAAAAAAATATTAAAACTGTATTGATATAGGTAAGAAAATCCTATCAAGACCTGAAACTACACAGATCTTATATAGGATTATAAGTGCATCTAACCCCGTAAAGTACACATAAAATTCCCATAAAACACATAATTCTCAACCTTCAAGTCAAAATTTTCACAGACCTATGGTGAAATATCTCTACCAAATCACCTCATCTCACAAAAAATGGTATTAGATACCAAAAAAATTCTGGAATTCCTTCAGAAAATTACTCAATCAAACTTTTCTAATAAAAGAAGTTTTAGTCATATTAAATATTCATATATTGAAGTTTTGATTGAAATGAACTCAAGATGTGGTGAAATACTTTCAAGAAATGATATCACTTCAAAATTCCTAACCAGAATAGCCATATTAAGCTATATAATAATATATTTAAGTTGTAAAATTAACCAAAAAGGATTTTGAAATACCTTAAATAAATGGTATAATCTGAGAGTCACCAGTAGTACTGTAACAAATTATCTTAGCCAAATGAAGTGAAAATGTTTAAATCCCTTGTTTTTGAGTACCTCTATAAAGATCACAAGATATATAAATAGAGGGCCTCTTTGAATATTTTTCTCCCTTCCTCATGGAAATTAAATACCAAGAAGGGGAAAAATCACCCATCCCTTAATATTATGACAATCTAATAATTATTAAGGTATTATAGAATTCTAAATTTAATTAATAGTTATTTATGATTAACATTAATCAAAATATGATCTAAGCTTATATTCTTAATCAAAACTATGTTTAAGTTATTAATCTTATAATTCTAATATTATTATCATTAATAATAACAATTTTAAGTTTATAAACCTAAAATTTATATTAAAAATTTGATGAAAAAATAATCAAATCATAGGATTTATATATAAAAAACCCTTAAAAATTCATAGTATAATATAGTAACTTACCTTTATATTATATTATATCATCAATATATTTTGAATAAATACCCCTTCTATATTAAATCATAAGCTTAGAATTAGATTATTAAATATTTTATCTTTATATTATATTGAAAAATACTCTATAAAAACATTAAATATTTTGAAAAAATATATATTTATATTAAGATTACCCTTATAGTATATAATAATACCATTATATTAAATCAATCTCTTATATTATTAAGTTCTTACCCTTACATAATTTTATATCATTATTTTTATATAATATTCATTCTAAAAATTATTTTACTATATAAATTAATCTTCTTATTTTTTATTAGGTTAGATTAATTGTGTTTTTGTTGATTAGGTATCATAGAGACTTATGAAAAGTTTTTTTTTTTTTAGTTTCAAAATAAAAACTATTAAAAAATGTTTTTTTTTTTTGAGATCTATAGGTAGATTTTTTTTTTTTTGTATTAATATGGAATTTAATATAGCTTAAGACCCTTTTTTTTATTAGATTATTTAAAATATTTAAAGATTCATTACTAATTATTTCCACTCAAGTAATTCTTTATTCAAGTTCACACTAAAAGGAGTTCTAGAAAACAGTATACTATTTGAGCTAAGATTTAGTAACTAAACAGAAATTTATCAGTCTAAATAATATAATTAATTCAAATTAATTATTTTTCATATTATAATAATTAAAAGACTAAAATTGAAAACAAAGTTTTTTTTTTATTATAATAAATTTGAATATCATTTAGTTAGTTTTGAAATTATTATTAAAATAAGATTATATTAAGTAAAATAAATTTAACAAAGGAAAATTTAAACTTAAATTTATTTTAATATTGAAAAGATTTTTTTTTTTCAATTAGTAATTATATTTATGTTTCCTTCCATTTTTTTAGTCACAAAATCTCATTTTTTGTATATATCAAAACTGAATTCTCTTTTATATCAAGTATAGATTCAATTTTCTCATCTTATGTAGCATTCCCATTAAAAAAAAGTCCTGAAAGATCCACTTATATCTTAATTAATGACTTTTTTTTGATAATAATTTGAATTTTTGTGAAAGACTTGATCATTTCATGTCAAAAGATATAAAAGAAAAAAATTAAGCTGAGTATTTATGAAGTATCTTTTTTATATTTGTAATATGAAAAATCTTTGGATTATCTAATTCAAAGATATATGTAAATACAAAAAAACCCCATGGCTAAAGGTATTAATTTTTATTGATTGTATGAAACCCCATATATTATCTTGAATATCTTCAGTAGATAAAATTTTGGTTGAATTTAATAATCTTTTTGTTCAAATATTGTGTTTTAGGAGAGATCTTGATTTGGATTTTAGTTTGAATAAATTATTTCAGCTGTTATTTAATATTGATATCAATGAGGCTCAAAGAAGTTATAAAATTCAATAATATTTAAAATTTGAGTTTTAAATACTTTAAGGTTAAAATGAATAGATTTCTAGAAAAATATTTAGAATGATAGAGAAATAATTTGAGATTTTAAAAGGAAATTTTTTTCTTATTTTGATTCCAAAGACCATACCTAACTATTAAGTGAGGTATTCAAAAAAGATATATAATTAAATTCAAAATTTAAAAAAAATTAAAAACCCAAAATTCAGTTTTTTTCAAATTCAGAATCTGGAAAATTTGAACCGCATTCCTCTAATTAATTTTTTTTCATTTTTTTTATTTTTAGAAAGGGCTTAAGGGGCCAATTTTCTTTAGATGCAGGAAAGTTTTATATCAAATAGATACTTAGCATTAAGATTTAAAATCAATTAATCATAAATTAATTCCAATCAATAATCTTAATGAATAGTTATTTTTTTTTTGATTAAAGAACAATAAAATAAAAATAAAAATAATTAAAATGGAATAATAAAATTAATAAGATTGAAATCATTATAAGGTTTTAGGGAAAAAAACAAAAAAAAATAAAAATAATAAAATTGAAAAATTTGGATAAGCCAAAAAAAAAAATGAATATAATTAAAATTTCAGGAGGATGGGAGGAGAAAAAAAAGAAGATAACAGGAAAAATAATTAAAAAAAATATAAATTAATAAATTACTTTTTTTTTCAATTTTAATTTGAATTATTTTATAAATTTAAAAATTAATCATTATTTATTTTATAAGAATTAACCTTGACAGAAATGAATTTCTCAAAGAAAAATCAAAATACAATCATTCTAAATAAATGATTTAAAATTAAAACTTTTATTCTGAAAAATAATCAAAAACTAATTATTGGAGTCAAGTTAAGCTTAATTATTTATTCAAGATAATATATTATTATTATTATTATTGATATAAATATAGAAAATTAAATTGTATTATTTAAATTATTATCATTCTCTATAAATAAATGACTTATTCCAATTAAACATTTATAAAAGAATTAAAACTTATTAATCTAAATATATCATTAATTTGAAAATCTTAAAATATTTTTCTTTTTTTAAATTACTTTCAAAAATAATAAAAAATTATTTCAGTTAGGTGTTTTTAAAACCTAATAAATAGCACCTCAGAAGAATGTAAGATTTTAGACCCCAAATCTTACGTTCAAAAAGGAAGTGATTTGATTTCACAAAACCTACTTTTTTTTAACTAAGTCCCTCAGTAATTTTTGAAAATTTTGAATTTTTTTTTCTTATACTTATTCAAACCTAACCTAAATTATTTAATATCAAAGTGTTCAATTTAAACTTAACTCCTACCCTCCTCCAAGGAAATATTTTCGTCCAAACCCTGATGCCACCCATAAATTTAGAATTTCTTTTAAACCTCCCTTTTTTTGAATGTATAAATTACTCATTTATCACCCACAATCAATATCCTTTAAATTTTATTCCACACAATGAATCCAAATAAATACACTCACAAGGATTCTTCTGGATTTCTTCATCCTTCAGTTCACTTAATTCATTCAGATTATGTATTTATTATCAATTGGTTGACCAATAAATCAGACTTTGATTCATTTTTTGGAACAATTGTTTCAATATCCATGGGAAGGATACCCTTAAGTAAGAAAATCACAGTTAACATTTATTTCCATTTAGTTCAAAAAAAAAATTACAACAAAGGTTAAATATTAATTCAAAAAAGAATTTGTTACTGATAGTGGACTTATTAAAAAACAAAACAGCAAATAATTTTGAGAATCTAACTGGATTAGGTATCACAGAAGAGGATTAGAAAAAAAGTAGTAAATATTATTGATGATATTCTATAAAGTATTTGTCCATTTTTTTTCATAAATTAATTCACTCTTTGGTAACAATCCAAATACAACTTCATTAGAAATTTATTATTCTAATTAGATTTTAATGATCTTAACTGAGTAAAAAAGGAAGAACTTATGAACACTTAATTAAGATAAAATAAAATATTTAATGATATTTATCAAAATCTGGTTTCTTTTTTTTTAATTTCATTATGAAAAAAAAAACATCTTAGGGAAAAATCATCATTTATACAAATATGAAAAACTTCTTAGGATAAATAAATTAAGAATTTGAAAAAAGTGATTAATTAAATCTTATTTTAATAAATAAATAAATTTTAATTATATCATATTTATTCTTTTAAAAAAATAAATAAATAAAAAAGAGAGATTATTAATTCCAAAAGAAAATTCATGATTCTAACTTTAATCTCAATAATTAAATTATTTTTTTTTAAAAAAAAAAGAAGTCATATGATATTCTTTTTTCCCAATTACTTACAAGTCATCATTAATAAGAAAAAAAAGGTTTGAATGCTATGTAATTCTTCTGAGGTCTATTCTGACTAATTGATTTTTTTTTAAGTAAAGAGGCTAATTATTTTACACTCCTATAATTGGATAAACATAATTACAATGAATAAATGAACTCATAGATTATTTTAACTTAAAAAAAAGAAAGAATTTTAAAGACAATTTAAATTCAATTTAAAATTTATTTTAAGACTTGTCAAGAGGAAAAAAGAATCATGTTTTTAAGGAAGAAAAATTTGAAAAAATAATAATTAGAGATCCATGAAAAAAAACAACAAAGAATGGAACTGAAAAATATTTAAATTGAATTAATAAAATCCAATTTCTTATTTAATAATAATCTTTGTAAGGTTTGACTATGAAACAATAAGTAAAAATTACTAATTTATTACTTATTGTACTCTGAATGTCCTTATGAATTGAATAAATAAGATGAAAAATATAATAATAATAAATAATTATTATTATTATGGCGGAAAATAATTATATTATTAAATAAATATAATAATATAATTTATATTATGAAAATATAATATAATAAATAAATATATTAATATGAAATAATTAATATATTTAAAAAAGCTCTTTATTATTGTTACCAACAAATAATAAAGGCGTAAAAAATTGTTTTTTATTAATAAAAAACAATTAATAACAATAATATTACTAATATTAAAGTTATGAATTAATATAAATACTATTTATATTAATTAAAGAATTATTAAGAGAGTAATATTAGAGAAATTATTATAATAAGAGAAAATAACCTACTTTTAACACTTAATATACTAATTTTGAAATATTTTACGCCAAAAAATATAAATACAACTTTTTCAAATTGTATTTACAATAAAAATAAAGAAAATTACAAATTATTCTGGATTTTAACGTGGAAATGAGTTTTTAAAGAGATTTTTAGCAAAAACAATTAAATAAATGATTTAATCACGTCAAAATAGATGATTACAACAAGGTGGTCTTTGGTCTTTAATAATATAATAGTTTTATATATAAAGAATAAAGAAATTACCTTTGATTTAATTGATTTAATGTTTTTGATGCGTCTGAGGGGAAAATAGAGTAAAAAGAGCTCTATTTATAGTAAATACCTCCCTCCTAGAGTCCAACAGGCTTCTAGTAGACGTGTACTGATCATACCCACTGGAAATGATCAATATTTTAAGGTTTGGAGATGATTACATCATTATCAAACCATATTACATCATTATTACACCATTATTTAGAGTTATCACTATAACTCTAAGTTTGATGACTTCAGAGGCTTGGCAGAACCCCAAATTTCGTGGATTTTATTAGTTTTAATCATATACTAATAGTATTCACCAATTTTATCACTCTTACGACTGTTAAACTTAAATTAAGGTTACTGTGAGTGATCATAACTGCTCAAATTAAGCTCAAACTTTGATCCTCAATAACTTTTAAGATTTACATGCTACAGAAATTCAGAGAGTGAATTCTGATAGCCTGGCATAAACTTATTATGCTGCCAAGAGCTTTTCATTACATCATAAAAACTCTAATTTTGATGATTTTTCTTATAACTCATCTTTTCTGTCGAAATTCAATATTTTAATCTTCAAACCTTGATTTCAGGGGGTTATACCCTGAATTTAATAATAAAAATTACATCATTCTTCACGAATGAACTAGTAGAATCCAACTGTATACTTTTTTTAAGTTTGGAATACTTTCACAACAAAGTGGTCAACAGCTCTGTTGATTTTTATCAATATTTCATCATAGGTTTTAACCTTGTTTATAATTTGTAAAATAAAGTTCATATCTGTGTTCTTACAGTAATTACGTGGTAACTTTATTTTTGGTTCATCATTCTATCATGTATAGTTTAGGAGATATTAGCTATGATCCTTGAATATATGTGTTGACCAAAAAAGTGCATATATTCAGGTTAATTCCTTAAGTATTAACTTTGGAAATTAGCTTATTAATTGTTTTATGTGTGGACTTTCGTGGAGAATCCATTGGTACAATTCATTTTACATGTTGTTTCATTAGTTCTTGATATAAATAAGGTTTTCTGGTTTTTATAAGGTATTATACCTTATAATTCATTAAATATTGACTTTACAGATATGCTATAAAAATGGTATATGTGTATTTTACCATGGGGAATCCAGTGGTATAATTTATTTTACATGTTGATTCATTGGTCTTTAAGTTAAACCAATTTTTGTACCAATTTATGGTATTTTTTGTATATTTAAGTAATTATTTTTAATGTATAATTATTCTAAGTAATTTTAATATAATTATATTAAAGGTATAATTATTCTGAGTCTTTTTTGTGACCTTATTGGGTATGTGGTCATATCTCAAAGGCTCACATTCCCTACCACCAAAAAAGATTGTACCACAATCTGATATGTGTGATTAGGGTATCATCCACTGTCCTACCTCTTCAATAGACTTTGTTAGTCTTGACGCTCAATAATGCTTAACTTTTCTATTTTTCAGGCTTCCTTTCATGTCTGAACCTTCTTAGTAGTTTATCAGCATTTGTTATATCTTTCTCAAGTAGCCATTCATCTTCTTGAGTTGAATTTCTATACCTTACAAGGTATTCCCTTTCTTTTTTGTTTCTTGTCCTTCTTTCTTTAAGGACTTTTACTATTTTCTATTCCTCTCCTTCTTCCAAGGGGGGAATTTCAAGTGGGGGTTTATTTCTTAGTGGAAATAACTCCTTTTCACTTGAGCTGTAAGGCTTTATTAGACTTACAGGGAAAGTTGGGTGTTTGTTCATTAGTTCACCTGTGAGTTCCAATTGCACAGCATTGGGTCCATGAAGTGCTTTTATCATAAATGTTCCTGCAAAGGAATCTTTCAATTTCTTTGGGCCTTTTATGTTATTGAAATTAAGGGTTGATACTAGAACCAAGTCTCCTATTTTGAAATCAGGTGGCTTATGACTTTTATCCCATCTTTCTTTTGCATATTTGAAAGAATCTTGCATACATCTGTTTGCATGGTGTCTTGCCTTGTCAAGCATTATTTTAAAGCTGCTTGCTGTTGCGTGTATATCCACTAAGTCCTTTTTGAGGGTATCATAAGTAAGTCTTGGATTCCAACCTTTCTCTAGCATTGCTGGTGTTTTGCCAGTAGAAGAATGGATTGATGTCTTATATGCCAGTTCAAGTGCTGGTATTATTGTACACCAATCATGGGTAAAACCATCAGAATCTTTGAATTCTAGCCCATAAGCACAGAATATTCTGATCATGTCCTCTAAGGTCTGTATCATTCTTTCTGCTAAACCATCAGTTTGGGGATGGTAAGCTGTTGAGAATGATAGCTTTGTCCCAAATAAGTTATGGAGATTTTTCCATAATGCTGAAGTGAACTTTGGGTCTCCGTCACTTATAATATTTTGGAATAAGCCTGTGTGGCTAATGACTTTATTCCATATCATTATGGCTGTATCCATAGCTGTGTCATCTTTATGACATGGTAAGAACATGGGAGTTTTACTGTGCCTGTCAACTAACACTAGACATGCATTATAGCTCCTGTCTCCTCCTGGAGGTAGTGCTGTTACCCAATCCATATGAACTATTTCCCATGGGGATTTTGGTTCTTGGATTTGGATCATCATTCCAAATTTCTTTCCTGTGGCTCTGTTGGCTTTTTGACATCTGTCACAGGTTTGGCAGTACTCTGCAACATCTTTCTTCCAATTTGGCCACCAAGAGCAGGTTTTCACCCTCTCTAGTGTCCTATCTTCTGAGAGATGTCCAGATGCAACACTATCATGACACTCATGTAAAATAGTGTTTATTAGTGTTCTATCTGTTAAGGCCATAACACATGTGTGTTTTGTTCTATGGTAAAGGATTTCCATCAAGGAGGTGGAATCTTCCTTCATCATATGCCTTTTTCCATATTTCATCTAGTTTTGATGAAAGTGATGGATCTTTGCAGTCTTTCATTAGAAGTTGGCTTAAGATATGGCAATTTTTGTCTGTCTTATAGCTTTCTTTAACTTGGTTAAATAATTCTTTGCCTATGTCTGTGATACATATTCCTTCTATATGGTGCTCTTCTTGTGGTACCCATGCTGGATTGTCAGGGGTATTTGCTAAAGCCCATCTGCTAAGACCATCTGCATTTTTATGAATATTTCCAGATTTATGTACAATAGTCATATTTCCTCTATATTCTTGGATAGCAATTTGCCATCTCAGCATATGTCTATTTGGAGTCTTCATATTTAATAGTGATTTCACAGCATTACAGTCTGTGATTACATCAAATACTGTGCCATCTAAATAATAATGCAGTTTTTCTAAAGCCCACACTAGGCATAAGCATTCCATTTGGCTTGCTCCATACCTTGCTTCTGTTGGCTTTATTTGCCTTGAAATGAAACAAATTGGTCCTTCCACTGGTTTATCATTGATAATTTGTGTTTGGTAAAGTGCAGCACCTAATCCTTCTCCACAAGCATCAATGTATAGTTTGAAAGGTAGTTTCCAATCTGGCATTAGAAGAAATGGGGCATTTGTTAGTGAATTTTTCAATTCTTCATATGCCTTGACCCTTTTTTTCAGTCATTTCATAAACTGTTTGTTGGTCACATAATTTATATAAGGATTTGGCAATTTTTGCAAAGTCCTTTATATGCTGTCTGTAGTAACCAGCAAATCCTAAAAATGATTGCATTTCTTTTTTGGTTTGAGGCATTGGTTTGAGTAGTACTGCTGCTACTTTATTTTTGTCTATGCCTAGACTAAGTCCAGATACAACATGTCCTAGTGCTTTTAATTCACTATATGCAAAATGACACTTTTTCAAGGAAATTTTCATATTCACTTAGACTATTTTTTGTAGTACCCTTTCTAGTCTTGTAAGGTGATTTTCCCAAGCTTCTGAGAAAACTATGATATCATCAATATAGATAATTAACCATCCTTCTGATAATTCTTCAGGGAATATGGTATTCATCATTCTTTGATAATGGGAAGGTGCATTTTTTATCCCAAATGGCATTCTTAAGTATTCAAAAATTCCACAATGGACTATTATTCTTAGTAGTTTCTTGGCATTGTATGTTAAGACATTTTGATGAAAACCCTTAAGAGCATCCATAGCTGAGATGAACTTAGCTTGTGACAATTGGGTCAATGTCTCATGGATTCTAGGTATTGGATATCTGTCTGGAATGGTATAGGTGTTCAGGGCTCCGAAGTCTCCTACCATCCTTGATTTTCCATTATGCCAAGTTATAATGACAGGTGTAGTAACTTCTACTTGTTCATTATGTCCAACCTTTCTTAATACTCCAAGGTCCATTAATTCTTTAATGTGCACCTCTAAGGCTTCTCTAGCCCTTGGACTGGCTGGATAAGCAGGTCTTCTTAATAAAGGTGGGTAAGGCTTTTCTACATTAATAATTATATCCACTTCATGTCCAATTATGGCACCTAGTGGCTCTTTGTCAGTTGAAAAGGCATTTTTATACTTAAATAAGAGGTCAATCAATTTTTCTTTCATTTTTTCTGTTAATTCTTGATTGAATTCTGCCTCTTTAAGTTGTTCAGATATAAAAAGTTCTTTTTCTGGAATTTTTTCTTCCTTCTTAATAGCTGTGATTTGTTTTTTGTTATTTAAGAAGCCAAACTTTTGTCTTTTGTTATCTCCTATGGTAAAATATCTGTCTTTTTGGTTGGAGATATCTATACCATAGATTGATAAGTAGTCATTCCCAAGTATGAAATGATTACTAGTACAGTTGTCCATTACTACAAACTCTACTTTAATTCTGACACATTGTGAGGGATGAGGAAAAATTAGTGTTAAATCAATTATTCCAAGGGGCTTCATGCTCTCACTTGCGCTACTAAATTTGACACCTTGCATTGGCATAAGTTTTTCTTGCCAGTTTGGGACAATGTTTTTTAAATAACTTTTGCCAACACAAGTGCAATATGCTCCTGTATCCAAGTTAACTTTTCCTTCTTGGTGATCAACCATAACAATACTTATACTTGATTTTCCAGCTGTATATCCCATTCCTCTTGCAGGTTTGGTTCTATACATTTTGGCATCTTGTATGTTTGTCAGGTTTGTGTCAGATGTTCCAACTTGTGGTAAGTTTGAATTAACATCCAGTACTTCATAAGTTATATCAATATTATTAATTTGTGCATTAATTATATTGATTTCATCACTTTCAGAGCTTTCTGACTCTTCTGTCTCTTTTTCAGAGTCAGATTCCTCTTCTTTGTCATTGTGGTTTTCTGTTTCCACAATTTCATTAATCTTTGCTTTTTTAAGGCAATTATTGGCTAAGTGTCCAATACCTCCACATTTATGGCATTTTCTTTGCTCATTATTGTTGGATGTATTGGGCTTAAAATATTCTTTTGATTTATCTTTTTTGATAAATGGTTTATTTGGGCTTTTAATGTCCAATTTTTTCCAAGTCCTGCCAATTTTTGTTCTTGTCACTATATCTTCTAGTGCATTTATATACTCTTCTGTGTAGCATTGTTCTATACACCTGCTTCTTAGGGCATGTTCTAGTTCCCCTCCACATTTTTTAAGTATTTTCATGTGCACCATCTTTTGTGACATTTCTGGGTACAGTGCATTAAGCCTTTCAACTTGTTTCAAGAACCAAGTTAAAGGTTTGTCTTTCTCTAGGTCAAAGAAAGAGTTTTCAAATGCATTTTCTATCTTATACCTCCAGGCATCATTTGCCCACTTGGTGATTATTTCTTGTTTCCACCAAGACCAGGTATTTTTACCATTTGTCTGTCTTATGCCATAATACCATCTTTTTGCAGATTTCTCAAATAATGAATGTAATCTTGCAGTGATTAATTCATCTGGTATGGCATAGTCTTCTTGTAACATGTCAATTGTTTTAATAAATGACATGTGGTCATATTCACCTTCTCCTGTGAATGTTGGCCATTCCTTCAATTGAGGTGCTTCCTTCATTAAGACTTGGTTATTATCTTGGTGACTCAAGTCTGTTATGAAAGGATTTGACAATTCCTCTTTTGTTTTAACAGGGCTTCTTATATGAGAAAATGGTGTTGATAACTTTGGCATATTTAAATTAGCCTCATTAATTTTATCCATTTTTTCAGTAATAAGCCTTATTTCACTCTGAATATCATCTTTCAGATGCATTCTTGCTTCATCACTTTTTTCCACATGGTCCAAAAGTGATTTTTGGTGTGATTAAGTCTTTTCTTCAAATTTTTCTACAGAAATACTTAATTTATTTAATTTTTCTGTAAGATTGTCAATACTCACATCATAATTGATTGTCAAAGTCTTGTCTTTGATATCTTTTATTTATTTATACAATTCTTGTTGTCCTTGTATTAATTTTTGAGTATTGTCAATTAAATTCTTTGGTTTATTATTTTCAACAATAAACTTAATGTTGTCAATTTCTTTCTTGTTTTGCACAACAATTTTTGTTAAAGAAGATAAATTGTTATTTATTTCTTGTAGTGATAATAAACTATCTTTAATTTCTTTTAGAGGTAATATACTATTTTTAATTTCTGTTAAAGTATTTACAACATCTTTGGACAAGGTTATTTCTTTGGGAAATGAGGTTGTCTCATTCTTTGCTATTCCTTGTCCTTGAATTCCATCAAGGTTCTGGCCATGTTGAAAACATTGTCCATGGCATCCTTTTGGATTCTTGGGATCCTTTAGCTTGGGGAATATGGTTTCCTCCAATGCTTTTTCTTGTTCTTCTTCCCTTCTTGGGGAAGTGGGCTGGCTTGGGGCTTGCTGGTAGAAGCTACTGGGGCTTCTTCCTTGGTTGCCTCCCTCTTTTTGGCATGGTAATCCTTGATTTTTTTGATTTGAGGTTTGGATGACAGTGGATTCCATCCATTGGAGTATTTCACTATCTCCTCCTCTTTGAGGAACTTTTTCAGGATGTGCCAGGATTTCATCACTCCTTGGTGTATTTGAGGCAGCATTTCCCAATCTTTGTCCTTGTACACTGTGTAATACTGCTTGTACTGGCTCATGTAGATGTCTATTTGAGCCCTCTGAATGTGAGTTGTACCTATTTGAGTTACTCATACTTAGCTCCAATTCAGGTTCAGATATCATGGGCATTTCTGGGACTTGCCTTTGGGATAAGGCACTTCCTTGTGTGGATTCTGTTCCACTGGGGATATTGCCCTTTCTTTTCCCTTTTGAGGGATCAGTTCTACCTCTGAGTCCAGCTCCATCTGATTGGATGGAGTATTGGGAACCTCTTCTGGTAGTCATAATTTAAGAAAATAAGAAATAAAAGTATTTTAGGATAAAAATTCTTTTTATGGAAATTATAAAAGAGGTGCTCACCTTCAGAGTCTTGAATGGTGGGTCCTGGAAAGTCTAATTTCTTAGCTTTCTTTCTTTTGGTGATAACTGGTGTTGGAGAACTTTGACAAGTTTCTTCCACCAATCTCTCAACAGTAGTTTGGTTGTCTTCTGTTGGGTTATCTTCAAACACTAAAAAAGACAAATAAATATAAGTCTTTTTATAAGAAGTGTTATTTTTTGGCAAGATATGGCAATTTTCCACGTAGAAATTGCTTTTATATCTTTTTTTTAAAAATTTGAAATGAATAAAGAAATGAATAAAAATTAATAAAAAAAATAACTTTTTTTTTTTATTGGTTTTTTTAATATTTTTTAATATTTTTTATATTTTCATTTTTAAAGAATAAAATAAAAAATGAATATGATTCTTTTACAAAATTAAATTATAAAAAATTATTTTTAATTTATAAATTATCTTTTTTAATCACTAGAGTCACTCAAAGAAAGTTCTTGCAAGTCTAAGGATGTGAAAAAACCATGTGTAAGACAGTACAATTGCTTTCCAAATGCCTCAATAGCTTTTAAAATCAATAAAATATAAAATTATTATATAATTTTATGATTATAAATATAATTTATTATTGAATAAACCCAATTATAATCTTTTTAAAGGTCTTTTAAGTAAATATCACGGCCAGGCCCCCAAATGTAAGGTTTGACTTTGAAACAATAAGTAAAAATTACTAATTTATTACTTATTGTACTCTGAATGTCCTTATGAATTGAATAAATAAGATTAAAAACATAATAATAATAAATAATTATTATTATTATGGCGTAAAATAATTATATTATTAAATAAATATAATAATATAATTTATATTATGAAAATATAATATAATAAATAAATATATTAATATAAAATAATTAATATATTTAAAAAAGCTCTTTATTATTGTTACCAACAAATAATAAAGGCGTAAAAAATTGCTTTTTATTAATAAAAAACAATTAATAACAATAATATTGCTAATATTGAAGTTATGAATTAATATAAATACTATTTATATTAATTAAAGAATTATTAAGAGAGTAATATTAGAGAAATTATTATAATAAGAGAAAATAACCTACTTTTAACACTTAATATACTAATTTTGAAATATTTTACGCCAAAAAATATAAATACAACTTTTTCAAATTGTATTTACAATAAAAATAAAGAAAATTACAAATTATTCTGGATTTTGACGTGGAAATGAGTTTTTAAAGAGATTTTTAGCAAAAACAATTAAATAAATGATTTAATCATGTCAAAATAGATGATTACAACAAGATGGTCTTTGGTCTTTAATAATATAATAGTTTTATATATAAAGAATAAAGAAATTACCTTTGATTTAATTGATTTAATGTTTTTGATGCGTCTGAGGGGAAAATAGAGTAAAAAGAGCTCTATTTATAGTAAATACCTCCCTCATAGATTCCAACAGGCTTCTAGTAGACGTGTACTGATCATACCCACTGGAAATGATCAATATTTTAAGGTTTGGAGATGATTACATCATTATTACACCATTATTTAGAGTTATCACTATAACTCTAAGTTTGATGACTTCAGAGGCTTGGCAGAACCCCAAATTTCGTGGATTTTATTATTTTTAATCATAAACTAATAGTATTCACCAATTTTATCACTCTTAAGACTGTTAAACTTAAATTAAGGTTACTGTGAGTGATCATAACTGCTCAAATTAAGCTCAAACTTTGATCCTCAATAAATTTTAAGATTTACACGCTACAGAAATTCAGAGAGTGAATTCAGATAGCCTGGCATAACCTTATTATGCTTCCAAGAGCTTTTCATTATATCATAAAAACTCTAATTTTGATGATTTTTCTTATAACTCATCTTTTCTGTTGAAATTCAATATTTTAAACTTCAAACCTTGATTTCAGGGGGTTATACCCTGAATTTAATAATAAAAATTACATCATTCTTCACGAATGAACTAGTAGAGTCCAACTGTTTACTTTTTTTTAAGTTTGGAATACTTTCACAACAAAGTGGTCAACAGCTCTGTTGATTTTTATCAATATTTCATCATAGGTTTTAACCTTGTTTATAATTTGTAAAATAAAGTTCATATCTGTGTTCTTACAGTAATTACGTGGTAACTTTATTTTTGGTTCATCATTCTATCATGTATAGTTTAGGAGATATTAGCTATGATCCTTGAATATATGTGTTGACCAAAAAAGTGCATATATTCAGGTTAATTCCTTAAGTATTAACTTTGGAAATTAGATTATTAATTGTTTTATGTGTGGATTTTCGTGGAGAATCCATTGGTACAATTTATTTTACATTTTGTTTCATTAGTTCTTGAGATAAATGAGGTTTTATGGTTTTTATAAGGTATTATACCTTATAATTCATTAAATATTGACTTTACAGATATGCTATAAAAATGGTATATGTGTATTTTACCATGGGGAATCCAGTGGTATAATTTATTTTACATGTTGATTCATTGGTTTTTAAGTTAAACCAATTTTTGTACCAATTTATGGTATTTTTTGTATATTTAAGTAATTATTTTTAATGTATAATTATTCTAAGTAATTTTAATATAATTATATTAAAGGTATAATTATTCTGAGTCTTTTTTGTGACCTTATTGAGTATGTGGTCATATCTCAAAGGCTCACAATCTTGAATTCAATTAATACTAGTAAATTAGTTAAGTTCTATTTAATTATTAGTGTGTTTGAATTTAGATATTTAATGTTTTAAGAAATTATTATTTTTTGTTCATTCACACAGAAATGAAATTCAAAGGGTTATTTTCATGTTATATAAATGAGTATATTTAATATTTTTAAGAGTTTAATTTAAGAGGTTATTTTTATTATCCAAGTGAACCTGAGAATTGGTTAATAGTTTTAAATATTTTATTAAAATAAGGGAATTTTTTGATTTAAATTTTTTTCCATTCACATATTATTAAAAGGAGAATTATTTGTAATAATCTTTTTATTCTTAAAATTTAACTTTCTTTTTCCCATGTTATCACTTGTATATTCCTGTATTATTCTTATTAGGTTGAAACAAAATGCTTTGATTTATCTCAAGAGGGTTACTTGATGATAATAATAAATTAATCCCACAGTAAAAATTACATAAAATCCAAATTTCACTAAAGTTTTATTCTAGAGGGTATGAGATTCTAACCAAGAAGTTTTCAATCTATTTAATTTACAGAATGATAAGGAATTTCAATTGAGAATAATTTAAAAAAGTCTTTTACATAAATGAAAATATTATCCTTTAGATAATAAATGGTAATTCTTATATTTTTTTTTTCAGGAAGTTAATACAAATAAATTTTTCCAAATATTTAAGAGAAAAAAAAATATAATCCCATAGAAGAGAAGAGTAATTATTAATATAACTGAAATGGAATCTGATGATACCATAAAACAATTGAGAAGAAAATAATTTTTAATGTAAAAAATATTTTGAATAAATAAATAATTCAATAGTTACTATGAAATTTTATATTTCTTTTTCTGATTTTTTTGGTTAATTTTATAAATAAAAGAAGTTTTAAATTAAAGATTAACTTATTCAAAATATAATTTTCTTCAAACAAATGAATTAAATGTTTATATATAATATTAATAAATATTTTTCTTTTAATTGATGCAAACAAACCCTTAAACCAAACCCCAGCCTTTGTAGGATTGGAAGATGATATTTTTCTGATCTGTCACTTCAAACCAAAGGCAATAAGCTAAATTATTTTATGAGTTTTAGCATAAATGGAAAATCATCTTGATCAACTTTTGAGTGAGGCTTAATTCAAGGGGTTTATCCAAACCAGAAATAAAATAAATCATTTAATGAGCTCATCTGTCTTTTTAGTTTTGTAAAATTAAAAAACTCACATTTTTTATTAAATTAATTAAATTTTTGATAAATTATCTTCAATTTAAACTAAAAATAATTAATATTTTTTATCCAATATTCCAGTCATGAAAAATTAAAATTAAAATTAAAATTAAAAGCAGCATTTATTTAATTATTTTTAAATTTTTCTAAATTTCTTTCCAAGTCTAAAAATCATGGGTTCTTTTTGGTATAAAATCTAATCTTTCGATCCACCTTGGAGAGCCATCGTCATTCTTAGCAGATCGAACTCTTCTTTTCAGGGGACTTTGGTGAGTCGATTTTTACATCTCTACTCACTCCTAACACTACCACCACCGCCCATATAAATCATCAAAGATCTCATCATCATCTTCAATCCTTCAAACATTCACCTCAAAATTTCATTTTCGTTCATCAGTTGCTCTCAATTCAAGGGATTTTTTAATCAATTCAAAATGCACAGTACCCTAGTTAGGTTGGTTACTTGTTTTATCAATCCATCGATCTCTTCCTTGATACGTATCATTCATTTAATTTTTGGTATCATACAACAGTATCAAGACAACAGACTGACAACAGACTGATAACAGATAGACCACCGACTGTCAGATTTTATTGTCTCAGACTCTCATGGATTAAAAATTAAAATCGGATACTGTAACTTGATCAAACCCGTCCTCGAAATCGCTCTTGTTCTTGGTCGGTTTCAATCTCTCAATTCATCCATAGATCGATCAAAAATTCAAAACTAGTCCATCTCATGACGATGCCCTTGATGTTTGATTGTTGATGTTGCCATGGATTTAGTTAGCCTAGTTACTGTCGTCAAGCTCTCGATCCACTTGAGCTATCGTATCGAATCTTGATCGATTGAGTCCTTCAAGAAACCTCAGAATCGATAAATCAATTTAACCTCCACATTCCCTCATCAATCTTTAAATTCTTCTTCCAAACAAAGAATTTTACATTTTCATCATCCAAATCATCATCACACTACAAATCATCTTTCTCTTTGCTTTTAAAAAATGTCTACAACAACATCTCATTCTAATCATTCAAACCTAGATCAATCCATTAAATTTCCATCCAAAAAATCTTATCATCTTCCCTTATCAACTCCAAATTTAAACTCAAATTCAAACTCAATCAATCCTACTTCAGTTCAAACTTTTAATAATTTCACTCAAAAAAAGAAAAATTCTTTACTTTCAAAATTATCATTCTCTTCCAAAAAATCTATGGCTATCTTACATTCTAGATCTTCATCAAATCCAATCAATCCTTCTCATTCTTCTACTCAAAAGTCAACCTTATTCAATCTTGTATCAAAAAATTCATCCATAAATCAAAATCAAATCATTACTCAAAATCAAAATCATCCTCAAACTCTTCAAAATCAAATTCATCAATCAAATCAAAATCCTCATCGTAATCATTCAAATTCATTCGGAAAAAGTGTAAAATCAGTCGCTAGATCTTTACGAAAATCTTTTCATCATTCAGATCGTCCAACTTTAAGCCAATCAATTCAAGACTCTCAAATCAAATCTCAATCTTTTCAAACTAATAAACCTCAATCTTCATCATTAGATCATCACTCAAGCACTTCGATTACATCTTTTGAAAATCAATCCTTTCCTCCTAAAAGCTTACCTCCTTCTCTTCCAATACTACCTAAACCCTCAAATCAAACAACAACTTTATCACCTAAAAAACAACGTCCTAAAAGTGCCATAGAAACTAGCTCAAAATCTCATGTTTTTCAATCTAATCCTACAAGTTGGAAACCAGAAATTCAACTCGCTTCACTTCCAATGGCTGCCTCTCTTCTCTCTGTACCTTCACCTCAATCTAAAAATAACTCTAGTTTTCTTGCTCTCATTCCTGGTCAAACTACTCTTTCTGTTGTTCCTCCTTTGGCATCAACACTCCTTGAAAAAAGTCTCTTGACTGCTACCTCAATTGTTGTCGAGCCTTCATCTTCATCTAGAGCTAGTCCAACAAGTAGTCTTCATCAACCTGATCATGCTCCAAAAGAAGAATTTACTTTTATTCGTTCACCCCCTCCCCATACTAAATCACTCACTAAAACTCAACTTTTACCATCTCATGACTCTCAGCTCAGCTCATCGGATGTTAAGCTCCAAGTCAGTAAATTGGAAATTAAATAATTAAGATTAAACTAAAAGCTAAAAAAAAGAAAACATTAATGCTTCCAGGAAATGACCTTCAAGAATTCGGATGACAGTCAAACATCCAATGATCTAACGATAGCAAGAAACCCAAGTCGAAAACGTAAAATAGTCAGTAATTTTTTCTTTCTTGTTTAAAACTCAATCAAGCATATTCTTCTTCTTTTTGGCTAAGTCTCCAAAAAAATTCACACCCAGGTAACCACCGTCAAGGAGCAAAATGATGAGGATCCAGGAATCGATCGACAAACAAAAATTGCCAAACATATTGATGAAGGAGTATTTTCTGAGGTTTGCTTAGGCAACAACTTGAACCAAAGAAATCTGGTAATGATGAACTCTTTACTAAAGGACCCAAAAGAAAAAATCAAGAGGGATTTCAAGCTGGAGAAAAAACCATTAAATGGAACTTTCAAGAAAGTCTTTGATGACAAGAAAAAAAAGATAACGTTTGGCCAAGGTGAAAACGGATGGAATTTAGCAATCTTCTCCACTGTTGTCGGGGTGGTGGTAATGGCAGTAGTAATAATTGGGTGAGCGCCTCTTAAAAAATCTCGTATTTGGTAAATCATCATGGCAAGTATTGATTTGATTCTATCTTTCAAGCACCAATGGATTTTCTGCCGCAAATGCAAGTCATAAATCTTTACTCGGGAATTGGATTAAAAAGGCTATGTAGAATTTTTCGGATAGAAAAAAGCACACGCATCAAAAATTAGTTTATTTTTTTACCGTAAATAAATCAATCTGTTATAAATTCTTGCTTTAAAAAAATGTTTTATTATTGTCTATCTTCTCATTGAATAAACCCAAAAAGGGTCATCGGTTTTGTACTCCTGGAAAGAATATGAAATCGATAGAATAGCACAATCCGACTGGGTATTTAACAATCTTACCCTACCTAATCTGTTATTTTTTATATTTACATATCGTTGGAGAAATCCAAATTGAGAGTATAGTATGTGTCGTGACTTGGATCAATTAAAAGACTTGAAAGAGGGCAAGATTGAGAATGAAACAAACTGTTTCTCTTGCCAAGTTGACATGCAAAAAATTGTGGAAAACTTGAATTTAATACACATGCATTTTTGAGCAGACCACATCTATAGATAATTATTTATTTAGGGTGCTGGCCAAAGCACATCAGCAAAATGGTAAAAACATGTAAGGGCATCTTCAGCAGTGAATATAAATAGCAAACTTTCAAGGCTTGCCAGCGCCCAGGTCAAAAAAACATCCCCAGCATCGAATCTGGAGGTAAATTTACATTATATCCAAATTTAAATCTGACCTGCTTGCTTCTGCATTTGGCACCCCAAACGCCACAATGCAACCAAGAACATGTGCTCTACTGAAATCTTTCATCCAACACATTCAAAACATTCCAAAAAAATCATTTCTCTCATCATTGGAATTGTCTTCACTTGCAAATCCAACATTATTTCTTGAGGAAGAATCACTGCCATCTTCAAGCAGCTCTCTTTGACAGGATCACTCACGGGTTACCATCACATTTAGGTCTTTTTTTTTTCAAGATTCTGTTTTTTTTTTTTTTATATCAAGTTTTTCAGTCAATAAAAAAAACCTTAAAAAAAAGATAAGTCTTCAAGTTTTTCAAAATTATAATTAATAAGATGAAAAAAAAAAAATCATGATTTGTAAAAAAAAATTTTTTTCAAAAAAAAACAAAAAAAATTAATTAATAAATAAATATTAATTAAATAAACTTCAAAAAAAAAAAAAAAGATTTATTGATTAATTTTTCTTTTTTTTTTTTTTTTTTTTAATAATAATAATAATAATAATAAGAATTTATTTTTAATTAAAAAAAAAAAAAAAAAATTTTTTTAAATTTTTTTTTTTTTTTTTTTTAATTTTAATTAAAAAGTTTTTTTTTTTTAAAAAAAAATTAAAAAAAAAAAAATTAAAAAAAACTTGGAAAAAATTAAAAAATTAAAAAAATTAAAAAATTAAAAAAATTAAAAATTAAAAATTAAAAATTAAAAATTGAAAATTAAAAATTAAAAATTAAAAATTAAAAATTAAAAATTGAAAATTAAAAATTAAAAATTAAAAAATTTAAAAATTAAAAATTAAAAATTAAAAAAATTGAATTAAAAATTAAAAAACTTAAATTAAAAAAATTAAAAAACTTAAAAAACTTAAAAAACTTAAATTAAAAAACTTAAATTAAAAAAATTAAAAAATTTAAATTAAAAAAATTAAAAAACTTAAATTAAAAAAATTAAAAAATTTAAATTAAAAATTAAATTAAAAATTAAAAATTAAAAAATTAAAATTTAAAAATTAAATTATTATAATTAATTTTTTTTAATTTTTTTTAATTTTTTTTAATATTTTTTTTTTTTTTTTTTAAAAAAGTTTTTTTAATTTAAAAAAAAAATATATATAATAATAATAAACTTTGAGTAAAAATTTATTTTAAAAAGTTGAAATATTAATTTATCTATTCAAAAAATCAATAATATATTCAAGATTTTTCATTTCTTAATTAATATTTATATAATTCATTCAATCCAAGATTTTTTTTTTTTTTTGAAGTGTTTTAAAATTTTTTTGAAAATAAGAATAACTTAAATTCTATTTTTTTTTTTTTTTTTTTTTTTAGAAAATATTCATAAATAGTGGTCTTAAAATGAAGAATCTATACCAAAAAAAAAAAAAAAAAAAAAAAAAATCTTGTTATTATAAGAAGGGTTTTCTAAAAAAATTAATCCTTCAAATGTTTTTTTTTTTTTTTTTTTTTTTTTTTTTTGGTTTAAAAATAATACTAAAATAAGGTTTCAAAAAATTAAATAAAGGATTTTAACTTAAGTTGATTCTTAAATTATTTTAAATTCCAATTAATCTTAATAAGTTATCATAAAAAAAAAAAAAAAAAAAAAAAAAAAAAAAAAAAAAAAAAAAAAAACTTTTTTTTTTTTTTATATTAATTTAAAATTAAATTTTTAAATTTAAATTTAAAAAATTTTAATAATAAATTATAATTTATTTTAAGAATTAATCTTAAAAAAAAAAAAAAACCTGATGAAAATTAAAAAAAAAAAAAAATTTCTTATAGGAATTTAATTTTTTGAATTAAATTTTTTTATTAAAATTTAAATCATTTTAATTTATATTTAAATATATATATATATTTAAATTTAATTTTAAATAAATTTTTTATAAAAAATTTTAAATTTTTCCCTTTTTTTTAAATTAAATTAAATTAAATTAAAAGAAAAAAAAAAAAAAAAAACTAAAGGTTTTTTCCTCCTCAAAAAAAAAAAAAAAAAGTTTTTTTATTCCTCAAAAAATAACCCTTAGACTCATTTTTTTTTTTTTTTTTTTTCAAGAATTTTTTTTTTTTTTTTTTTTTTTTTTAAAAAAAATACTTTCCAAAAAAAAAAAAAAAAAAAAATTCTAAACCAATTTTTTTTTTTTTTTTTTTGGGTGTTAGTAAATATATATAAACCCTTAAATTTTTTTTTTTAATATAAAATTATTTATTTTTTTAAAAATTAATGATCAAAAAAAAAAAAACAAACAAACCATAAGTGGCCAAAATTTTTTTTTTTTTTTTTTTTTAAAAAAAAAAAAAAAAAAAATTTCTCAGGCTCAGTTTTTGAGGTTTTTTTTTTTTTTTATTTTTTTTTTTTATTTTTGTCATATTTTTTTTTTCCAAAAATGGAATTTCAATATTCTCAATTTTTTTTTTTTTTTGCTAATTTTCTTAAATTTGATCAATTTTGATAAAAAAAAAATAGGAAAATTTTTTTTTTTTTTTTTTTTTCAAAAAAAAAAAAAAATTCATTTAAAATATTTTTTAACTTATGAATTTAATTAATTTTTTTTTTTTTTTTTAAAAAAAAAAAAATTTGAAGGGTTTAATCTTAACAAATGAAATACTAGAATCTAATAATTTTGGAGAAATTTTTTATGGTGGGACAAGTAAAGGAACAAAAAGTGTTTTTTTTTTTTCTTGTTAGTAATATGACTAATTTTAAGTACAAAAGTGCTACATGTTTTATGAAAAAAAATTATAATGAGGTGGGATTTAATCAATAAATAGGATTTAGGAGGGGAATAATTGTAATAAATTGTATATACAAAAAATAAATCAATCAGAATCAACCTCCAAAATAGTGGGGGGGAGGAAGATTGGACAAATATAATATCCTGTGTTTCTTAAATTTATCTTCCCACCCCAGGGCTTGTGGTTTGGAATGAAATTAACAATTAATAGTAATGGGGGGTACTGGATAAACTTTAAAAATGATGATATCCAATGTAACAAAATGAGAACAGCTATCCAAGAAGCAGATGAAAATGAGTGGATTATAATTTGAAGGACAGAAATAAGGGAAAAAAGAAAAAAATTGGGCTGTGGAAGAACAGAAAACAGGTCTTCAATACTTATTTGTAATTGGATACCCCATATCAGGAATGGACATCCACTTGCTTTTTGGAGCCTGGCCAACATCTTCATACCATTCAATTCTTTCCAAATAAGAGGATACTGAGGGAATTAAGGTGTTCATGGCTTCATAAAGGTCTTGATTTTGGTGAATTTCTTCAGCTAAGTCACCTCTGACATCAGCCCATTGATCTTGAGTTTTGTAAATGAAGTGGGATACTGTTCAGTAGCCACAGTTTCCATCACCCTGGACATTGATGGCCTTGAAGGTGTATTTCAATATAAACTTGGGCAAGTCTTCTGAGCCAGTTACCTAATAAAATTAGGTAAAAATATGAATAAATATTAAAATAAACAAAAGAAATATACATTAAAAGAAATCAGAAACTCACAAAGAGCTTTAATCATTTATCATTTGTGTGATAATTGCTTTGACAATTCTCACAGGTCAAGTAAATTGAATCATGAATCTTCAAGTTTGTGGCAGGCTTGTGGGACTTTCTTTGTGAGGTTTTTCTACCCATTTCCAATCTTTTGGAGCTTCTAAGGGTGACTCCTGATTTTTCATATTCATTTGATTCAGTTTCTGAGGGTAGTGAATCTGATGAAATTATTGATTTTGATAATGAGGCCTCAGAATCTTCAAATGAATACACTTCCATTTTTAGAGAGGGTGCAAATCACTGTGATCTTGATATTGTTGTGCTGGTCACTTTTGATGGGGGTCTTCCTCTTCTCTTGGGTTGACTTTCAATGATTTCAAATTTTGATGGTTATTTTTTATTTTCATTTTGATTCTTATAATTGGCTCCTTGAGGTCTTCAACAGATATTCTTTTATTCAAGTGGGTATTCATAATATCAATTATTTTCTTGACTCTTGGGAATTTGATCATATGGGACTTTTCCAGTCAAAACATCTTGAAAATGTTGAAGTATTGGAGTGATTTCTTCCATTGGTCTTTGAAACAGGTCTTCCCCAATTTCTTCAAATATTTTCTTGGCTTCATTCTTTCTTTCTTTTTCAACACTTTGATCATCAGCTTGAAAACCAGCCTGAGAAGAATATGACAAATAAAATCAGTTAATAAGAAAAAAAATAATAATAAGAAATTAAAAAACCCTCACAGGCAAATTCAAATGCCATTGAGGATGGAAGTCTGATAATTAAAGCCTTTGGCACTAGGCAAATGCCTTTTGGGTCCTATTATTGCAATTAATGCCTTTATAATTGTTGTATTTGTTGGTGCATTTTTCATTTGGAGGAAATTTTGTTTTGAAATTTTCAAAGGCAATCTGAGGAGCATAATGAGACACCTTGCCATTGAGGGCACAGATGTGTGGAGGAAAATTCTTGACATGGACAATCATTTCTTTGGAGATTCTGTTGATTATTTCAATAAATTGTTTTTTGAATGCCATGTGGAGAGCCCTGACTACCTCCAGGATAGTACCAGTGGATCTTTGGAGCCAAAGTTTAACCATGGCATGGGCACCTTCAACTCTGGAGGTGGAGCCCACACCCAGGTGGCAATGGTGGTTGGTCCAGGCTGGCACATAATACTCCTTTAGAGGAAGCCATGTCTTTTCCAAATATTGCAATACTTCAGGATTTTTGACTTGCTTTTGAAGCTCCTTCCAATGGTCTTTGAAAGACTTTTCAGTGGATGAATACATAAGCTGAGAAATGAATCCCAAAGTCATTAATAAAGACAATAATAAGAAAAAAAGTGAAATAAAATGAAATAAAGTGAAGAAGTATATTACTTGATTCCAAAGGCCCATAAAATTTTCAAAATAAGTTCCATGACCAATTTTCTTCATGCAATGAGAAGATACATCCTTGTTGATGTGCTGAATGCATAGCATGACTTTGGAGTCTGAGAAGAGCTTCTTAATAGAGTTTTTCAAGGCCAGATCCCTGTCAATAACAATAACTGGAGGGGGAACAAGATTGGTGTTGTTGAGGACCTTTTCTATGTATTGTTTTAATTCCCAAGTATATGAAGGTTCATTTTCATTATTAATCAAAAAAAAGCCCCAGAAAAGGTCTTATTGGTTGAGCTGAATCCAAAAATATGAAAAAGGGGCATTTTGTACTTATTGGTTCTATAAGTACAATCCATAAGAATGACATGAGGAAAGCCATGAAGAGGTTTTATGGCCAGGGGGTGAGTAAAAAACAAGGAGGTAATGTGTCCCTCAGAATCCCTTGCAGAGGACCACACAAAATCTTCTTCCCCGAGGGTTTCAATAAGATCATCAATGGGCCTTCTTCCTTGCAGTTTCTCTTTCTTGATTTTCTTGACTTGGTTGTAAATGTCTTGAAGGATTACAGGCCTTTCAGACTCCCTCTGGCTGCATAATTGGGCCTGAATTTGCCTTGGCATGAGCAGTGATTCAGACATTTGAGCAATTTGGGATGTTTCTTGCTCATTGAATTTCCTGAAATCAGGATATGCCATGATATTCTCAGTGGAATCATGGCTATGTTCAGCATTTTTGACTTTAAGAGTCCGAGTGGTCTTCTTGGCATATTTTCTGGCATAAAGTCTCAATGGACAGTCAAGATTTCTTGAAGTGACTGTTTTGGAGGAGTTTTTTTGGTATTTGGGGTCCCAGACCTGTCACAACCTATTTAAATTTGACTTTGGGTCATATTGGACCTCAAGGTGGACAACGAATGCCCTTGACCTCTGGAAACATTATGCAAATGCTTCCAAAGAAGCTTGAGGGTCTTAAATTCACCTTCAGTGGGGGGTTGAAGCATTTTTGAGTGAAAAAGATGTATAAAATTTAAAAAAAGGGAATTTGTAGATTTGAAATGGGAAAAGAACCTTTTGAAATGTGATAAAGAAGTGATAAAAGGTGTGAAAAATCAAAATAAGTGTTTAAGAGTGAAAAAAGGTGGTTCAAATGCGGGATTAATGGATGAGGAAAGGTAAAAAAATGGAATTTCAGAGGCTTGGAAGAAGGTTGTTGTGAAGGAAAATGCAGTCTTTGGGGGAAAAAAAGAAAGAAAAGTGTGAAAAGCTTTTCAAAATTGTTTTGGTAATTCTGTTTTTCAAAAAAAAAAGTTTGGGGTGGGGATAATGTGGATTATTTGGGTGTTTGGTCTTTCTTTTTTTTGAGGGGGGGGGGGGCTGTGAAAAAACAATCTGAAACAATTTGGAGTTAGAGGGGTTTTGAGGGAAAAAAAACCTTTTTTTGGCATGTTTTGGCCCATACAGGTTTTGTTGTGTTTCATTTTTAATTGAAAATGGCCCCAGGGCACCCCTTACAAGTTTTTGCTAAAATCTCATGTGTTTTTACCAATACCCTAAATAAATATATGAAAAAAAGTTTTTTTTTTCATTTAAAAATTTTGAAAATTCAAAAAAAAAACTCTTTTAATAAACTTTTCTCAGAATAGAAAAAAAAACCATTTTATTTATTTAAAAAAAAATATTTTTAAATTATTATGAAAAAAAAAAATTATTTTTTTTTCCAAAAAATTTCAACTTATTTTGAAGAATCTTTCATATTAATTTTTTTTTCAAAATATTAAGTTACTTTAAATTCAAAAATTTTAATTTTTTTTTTAACTTTTATTTCAATTAAATTTGGATTATTAATGAATTTTAAAATTTATTTATTAAGTTATTCTTTTTTTAAAGAAATTAATTAAATAAAAAAAAGCAAACTTTAAGAAAAATTTGGAAACTCAAATCAAAAAAACAAACATAAATTATTTTAATATTTGAGAAAAAAACAATAACCTGCATTTCTCTAAAAAAGTAGTATCAAATTGATTCCTGAATCAATAGAAATTTCTATCTGGGGTTTTATTTAACCTTGAGAGCTTAATGTTCCCATGAAATGATCAAAATTTAGCTCCAAAAGTCTATTGATAATCTCCTTGAGGTTATTAGAGCCCTTCAAATGGCTTTCAAGAAGAAATTTATTGAAATAATAAAATTAATCTCAAAAAGAAATTATTTTCAATGTAAATAATTTTTTTTTTAAAATATTTTCTGTCAATGGTAATGTGTCTCATTATGCACTTTAGATGGCCTTTAAAATTTTCAAACAAAAATTTCCTCTGATAAAGACTGCATCAAAAAAATGCAATAATTCTCAAGGGATTACTTTTAAGAACAACACTCAATAGGAATTTTACAAGTACCAAAGGCTCAAGATATTATAATTTAATATAGAGGAACATTTAAGTTTACCTTTGCAGATTTTTCATCTTCAATTTCTTACCTTTTTTTCACATTTACTGATTTTATTTCCATTATTATTTTAAGAATTACTATCAAGTAGATGAGCAAAGTTGTTTAGAAAAAATGAAGAATTAATTAAAAAAAAGAATATTTGAAGATATTTATAAAGAATCTCTTTTGAAAATAAAATTGAATAAATAACCCAAATTCTTTTTTTAAAAGTTTTGAAGATTTTTGCACTGGAAAGGTAATTTTTGATCAAATCCACAAAAGTCAAGATGACCAAGAATATCATGAAAGATCCACTTGAAAGAAAAAATACTCATGGAAGACTTCAAGGAGTCAAAAATAAAATAAATAGAAACTTCAATTTTTGAAATAATCAAAAAATAAATCCAAGAGAAGCAGAAAGCCTCCATCAAAAACTTCTAGATCACAGTCAATTGAACCCCCCTTCAAGTTATGAAAGTCAATTCATATAAAGATTCTAAAGATTCTGAGATTTTATTATCCAAATTGACCACTTCATCAGATACTGAGTTAAATGAACATGGAAAATTGGAATTCACCTTCAGGAGGTCCACAATATTGGCCAAGATAAGAAGAAACTCACAAAGAAAGTCCCACAATCCTAAAACAAATTTGAAGATTTATAATTCAATTGAACTATCCTGTGAGAATTTCAAAAGAAATTATGACACAAGTGATGAATTCTACAAAATTTTTGTGAGTTTTTGCTTCATTTTAATTTATCTTTTTTTTTGTTATTTTAATCTTTATTAATTTTTTGAAACATTCATATTACGTAGCTGGTTAAGAAGAATTTCTAAAATTCATTATGAAATACACTTTCAAGGCCATCAATTCCCAGGGTGAAAGAAATTGTGGCTATAGAAAAGTATTCTATAAAGCTTAAAATAAACAAGATCAATTGGCTAATTCCAGGGGTGACTTGGCTGAAGAAATTCAATATAATCAAGACATTTATGAAACCATGTATACCTTTTTACACTAATTAAGATTTTATTTTGAAATAATTGAGTGTATGAAGATTTTGGAAAAGCTCTAAAAAGCAAGGGAATTTCTATGCCTCATATAGGGTATTTAATTAAAAATGAGTATCAAAGAAAAATTTCTTTTTATTACACATTCCAAAGAAATTTCCTTTTTCCCTTAATTTAGGTCCTCTAAATGATAATTCACCAATTTTAATATGTTTTTTTTGAATAGATATTCTCATTTTTCCCCCATAAATTTCATCATTTCCAAAGTTTACCCTGTCCCCCCTTCATTAATGTTATTTGTGAATTTCATTCTAAATAAAAATAATTTTGTTAAATATATAAATTTGATATTTGTAAGATCTTCTTCCTACCCCCCACCCCCCTTTCATAAAAAAACCACTATTTTTAGAGTTTGATTCAAATTGTAATTATTATTATTATTATTATTATCCTTATTATCATTATTATTTTGTATATACAATTTATGCCAGTTATTTATCCACCTCATAAATATTGTTTATTAATTAAATCTCACATCAATCAATACTTCATTTTTTTTTGAATAAATTAAAAAAATTCCTAAAATAATAATATTCCAGTTTTTTTAATTTTAAAAAGATTTACCTTTTTTATTTTTTTTTAAAAAAAAACTATAAAAATAAATCAAGGAAATTCATAAACCAATTTTTTTTGAATAAAAACGTTTTAAAAGAAAGATTAAAACTTGGCTTAAGATATTATTATTTTTTTAATAGAAAATAAATAAATAAATAAGGTGGGGTGTGAGCCTTGAGGTATATTTTACATACCCAAATAGGCCATGATTATCTTAAAAATAAATTTTGAATTATGCATAACTCATAAGTCATGCATATATCCAAAATTAATCATTTTTGATTTCAGAAAAGATGAATAACTTTTTATTGAGTAAGTAAATCCATAGATTTAAGGCCAGATTTGGATTCTACACCAAAATTCACCTAGGGTAGCTCCATAGAGTGAATAAGCTCAAATTAACTCTTTGAGGTGGTAAAATGGAAAATACTTCAATACCACATCATCACTACCACATAAAAGATCCATGAAAATTTTTGTTTTTCTTAATTTCATGCCAAAATAATGGGAAAGTGAGAAATCCCATGTTACATATACACTAAGAATAGTGTTATGCATGTTTTGAGCACTTAATATCATGGTATTCTTACATGGACTTTTGGTACACCCATAGTGGATATCTCACTTGAAGCTTAAATTTCTATTTTGACGTAAAAAATAAGCAAGGGGGATAAAAGACATCAAAGAGAGCCAGGGTACCCAACTTCTGAGGCCTCAGAGGCGTGGACAGCTCCAAAGCTTGGATCCATGGCTGATCTTGGCCTAATTGGTAAAATAAAACCTTTTGGGAACTTGGTTACCATGTTACAACTACAGTAAAACTTAAGAAAATAGCAAATAACCTGCTATTTTGACGTGCCAAGGAGGTAAAGAGCTACTTAGACTCCTGTAACCATGTCAATCCTTAATGACTTTCCATGGATAAACCCCAAAAGAGTAATTAAAACCCTTTTTGGACTTTTATCCATTGATTTACCTCATAGCAACCAGTGAAACACTGATATTTGCAATTCTACGTAGAAATGAGGTAAAAAATTCAAAAATTCATTAAAAATACAATTCTTAATGAATCCTTCTGAAACGTTCAGGACTAATGGAGAACTGTATTATCTATGGTAAAAACAAAAAGGATTACAGCTTTACTAGTAAAATTAAAAGTTTTACTTACAGTCCAGTTTTGACTATTCTACATGAAACACTGAATCTTCAAAAATTCACAGTAATTACATCCTGTGATGAAATTGGCAATAACATTGATAACTTTGAGAAATCAATGATTATTTTGAAATAAAAGAAGATTTACAGATGTTACTCCTTTTATTCTTAACCATATTGGGGTTGGTAGTCACGTAAAAGCATCAATTAAGTAATTATGATAATCATACGTGACAACAGATGATGCAATCAATAATCCAAAAAGGTCTATTTTTTTCTCACTAACTGGTTTTTCAGTTTGCTCCATGGCATGCCTCTGTGAGCTGTTGTTGACTTAAAAGAAGCCTCTTCTTGCTGTTTTTTCCACATCATCATCATCTTATTATCATTTAAATCATTATTACCAACAAGTAAGTATTAGTTACAGCTATTCTTAAGTGTTTTTAATCTTTCAGAATCAATCAGAAGGACGTGAAATCATAGAATCCAACTATATATTGTTGTAATACTGTTATAAATCCATTTTGATCCTTAAATCCACAATTCTACGTCAAATCTCTCTATCTTATCTTTCAATAAGCTCTTTGGAATATTAGTGAGTGATTTATCTTTAATTCTTAAAGTTTTTCTCTAAAATTAGTTTTCTTCAAGAATTATCATTATAATTATTCTTGCAAAAGATAATTATATATTAAAATAATTTTATTATTTTAATAAAAGAAGTTTTTATTATTAAAATCTTCTTGTAATTGATTCTAGTAAACAATTACTTGCTCACTGTTAAAATCACTAGTAGTTCTTAACACGTGAAAGAAATAATTCTTTAATTATTTAATTGTGGTTATAATAATATTTTATTATTATATTTCATAAGAACAGACATAGTACTGTTGATTAATAGTGATATTATCATCAGTTTCATAGTCACATCTTACATTTGGGGGCGTGGCCGTGATTTTATCCATAGACTTGGCTTTCATCATATTCTAGACTTCATTCTTTGTTCTAAAAAAACTACCATACCTACCCACATCTTACATTTGGGCTCCTGGCCGTGTTTTTTGAACCTTGTACCCTTAATGAATATATTTGTAAGTTCTAAAATATATTAATTTAATAATTTTTTCTTTCATTTTAAAGTTAAAATAATTCTTATTTTTGAAATTGTTTTGGAAATCCTTTTCATTGAGGAATTTGGTTTAATTTTATACTGTTTTACACGTGGCTTTTTCACATCCAAAAACTTATAAAATTATTCTTTGAGTTACTCTGAATTAATTTTCATTCAAAATCTTAAATTTTAATTTTTTTCTTCAAAAAGAATAATTTTTTAATATTAAAAAATATAAAACTTATAAAAAATCTTTAAAAAATAATTTATTCTCTTTTATAATTTTTTTTAGTGTCTTTAATCAAATACTGTGCAGCTGGTAACAGACTAAGTAAAAGATATATCACTAGTCCAGAATCTGAAGACAGTATTGAGGTGCAAATTGCTAAAAGAGGCACCTTATTTAACTCAGAAAAAGATAAATTACCACCAAAAGGTGTGTATTTTATCTTATAATTTCACCTTTTATCTTTAAACTGACGTGAAAATGGTGCATACCAGAAATGGAAGCAACTATTCAGTCCAACCAGATGGATGTCAACAAGGAAGAGGCAAGACCAAATCCAGAAGTGCCAAGTCTTCCACAAGAAAGACACATTTGGAGGATGCCAGAGTTGCCCCCCATTCCCCAAGGTCTGTACCAACAGATTTTGACGTGAATTCTGAACCTGAACTGATTCATGACCATATTTCCAGGGCTGAACCATTTTCAAGTGGCAGCAATAGAAATATATCAATTACAGTACAAAAATTGGTTCAGAGCAGCCAAAGAAGAGGAGTGGGAAATATGCCCAAGCCTTTGGCAGGGGGCCATGAACTCCTACTTACACATCAAGAGCTTTCTGGGTCAGGAGAAGACCATAGAACTCTTAGGAGGATGGAGCCCCCTGTCTTGCAAAGACAAGGTCAAAAAGATAAAGAATTGGTTGAAGAACCAAAGTCTTTTATCCATAGACCAGAAGAAGGAACTGGAAATGACTCCAGCTTTGGAGACAGAGGCCCCAGTGACGTCTACCAGCTCCAAACCAGCTCCAGAAGTGTCCAAAGACAAGCCCAAAGGACCTCAGAAGAAGCAGAGAGGTCCCAAGAACAATCAAGGCAAGGGCAAAGGCAAAGAAAATTGGCACAGACCTTACCCACAAGGGTACAGGATCCCCAAATTGGAGCCTTCAGCCGTGGACAGTGTATTCAATATGGCCAGAACTCTCATGGAATTCACAGCCAAGGAGCAGGAAAGGATGAACAGGACATTTCCACGCAAATAAATCATGTACAAAGTAGTATTAATGTAGAAATTGGTAAACTTGATTCAAAGTTAACTAACATAACATCAGATATTAATGAATTGAAAAAACATGACAAGAAATATACTGAATGGTATGAATTAACAAATGCCAGATTTGATTCAATTACCAATGCTTGTAGCAGAATTGAGAGTACATGTCAGATTCAGAATAATGAAATGGAAGATCTTTCTATTTTTAAAATGAATGATCAACTTAAGATTCTACAAGATCATGTCTTGCAGATAGTTGAAAATACCAATCAGTTTGCTACACATTTAGCAAAAAGTGACAGTGAAAGGCAGAAGTTAAAGAATGAAATCATTTCAAAAGTAGAAAAAATTCATAAGAATTATGAACCACATATGCCAAGACATTCTACACCTTTGACTGAAGAAAAACTTTCTGTTAAAGGAAGTTTTACCCCACTTCTAGGAGAAAATGTTGTCTCTGTCAAAGATATTCCCAAATTAGAAGAATGGCCAACATTCTCTGGTGAAGGAGAATATAACCATATTGAGTTCATCAGGACTATTGATATGTTACAGGAAGACTTTAATATACCTGATGAAATCACAGTGGGGAAATTACACTCTCTGTTTACCAGGACTGCAAAGAAATGGTATCACAAGATGAGGATAGATAATGGAAAACATGATTGGTCTTGGTGGAAATCTGAAGTGATTACCAAATGGGCCAACAATTCCTGGAGGTTTAAATTGGAAAATGCTTTTGAAAGTGCCATTTTTAACTCAGAGAAAGATAAACCACTTACTTGGTTCTTCAAACAAAAAGACAAATTATCTGCTTTACACCCAGATATGTCTGACACTATGATTAATATGAAGATATTAAGAAAGTGTGGAGGAGAACTGGAGCATGCTATCAAAAGCAGATGTGTAGAACCCTGTTCAACAGAGGATTATATTAATGCAATGGAAGATATCATTACCAGAACAAGAATTGGTAAAACTTGGACTAGAATCCCTATGGAATCCAAGATGGTCCCAAAGATTCCCAGAGAGGATAAAAGATCAGAAAAACCTGTCTTGAAGTGTCGTAAATGTGGAAGTACTTCACATTTAGCAAACACTTGCACTAAAAAGACAAAAATCAATGAAGTTCAAGTCATTGAAGAAATTCAGTGTACTGAAGAGAAAGAGGAGTCTGATCAAGATTCTGCAGTCTCTGAGGATACACCAGTGGAGGACTATCCCATTGAAAACATTACAGCTTTCTTTGAGGTCACAGAAGTCCATACCCACTTGCCACAGTACAGTGAGGATTGCTGCAACCTGATCAATATCCAAGATGCCAGAATGTGTAAAACAAAACCTGCTAGAGGAAAGGGTTACACTGCTGGGGAATCCTGTATCACATCAGTTTTGATGAGTGATATTGAAGCCAAAGTAAATTTGGATACAGGGGCATTTTGCACTTTTGTGGGCAAAGATTATCTCCAAATTATACTTCCTGAATGGAAAAACCATCTATTACCAATAGAAGGTGTGCAATTTAGTAGTGCCAGTAACAATATGTACCCCTTGGGTATATTAGACACTAATCTTGTATTTCCACACCCAGCAGGAAGTGTAAGGATGAAAACTGAGATTGTTGTAATGGATAATTGCACATCTCAGCACATTATTCTTGGAGATGATTACTTGAATATCTATGGTATTGACATAAATAACCATAGAGACAGATATTTCACAATGGGGGATAGCAAGAGACAAAAATTTGCTTTTTCCAATATGCCAAAACAAATATCTGTAGTATTTTCTGTCAAGGATACTTACAAAAATGAATTTGTGTCTAATCAACTTGTTGAAGCACAAATTAATCCGTCATTGTCACCAAAAATGAGGAATGAACTTATTAATGTGTTATACACATACATAAATGCATTTGCCTCTGATAATGAACCATTAGGTGCTATAAGGGGACATGAAGTTGATATTACTCTTAATATTGACAGACCATATCCTCCAGTACTTAGAAGACCAGCTTATCCAGCCAGTCCCAGAGCTAGAGAAGCCTTGGAAAAACATATCCAAGAGTTAATTCAACTTGGTGTACTAAGAAAAGTAGGCCATAATGAGGAAGTTGAAGTGACAACACCTGTTATTATTGCATGGCATAATGATAAGTCAAGAATGGTTGGAGACTTCAGAGCATTGAATACCTACACAGTTCCAGATAGGTATCCAATACCTAGAATTAAAGAAACCTTGACTCAATTGTCTAAAGCCAAGTATATAACATCAATGGATGCATTGAAGCGTTTCCATCAGAATGTTTTGATGCCTCAAGCTAAGAAATTACTCAGAATTATCACTCAATGTGCTATTTATGAGTATCTTAGAATGCCATTTGGCATTAAAAATGCTCCATCCCATTATCAAAGAATGATGAACACAATCTTTCCCACAGAATTATCTGAAGGATGGCTTATCATTTATATTGATGATATTATCATATGTTCTGATTCATGGTCTTTGCACCTTGAAAGACTTGCAAGAGTACTTCACAAAGTTGCAGAAGTGAACATGAAAATTTCACTTAAGAAATGCAATTTTGATTTTGAAGAACTCAAAGCATTAGGACATATTGTTTCTGGTTTAAGCTTGGGAATTGACAAAAACAAAGTAGCAGCAGTGTTACTTAAGCCAATACCCCAGAATAAAAAAGAAATGATGTCTTTTCTTGTGTTTGCCAGCTATTATAGGCAACACTTGAAAGACTTTTCACTTCTAGCCAAGTCACTTTATAGGATCTGTGATCAACAGACTGTATTTGAGATGACACAGGAGAGAATTAAAGCTTATGAGAAGATAAGGAGAGCTCTTACAGAAGCACCTTTACTCCTCATGCCTGACTGGAATATTCCTTTTAAATTGTACATTGATGCATGTGGAGATGGATTATGTGAGCCTTAGAGGTAATTTCATATACCCAAAAGACCACAAATACAAAATTAACATATTAATATAAATAAAATAAATTTATTTATATTATTAAAATAAAAATCAAAATATGAATATAAAATTATATTCAAAATAAAAAAATTAATTACAATTTAAAAATAAAATTACATCAAATTTTGAAATTATAAAATTACATTTATACTTGAAAAAATTAAGTAAAAATGAAATTTTAACAAAATTGTGAAAAAATAAATAAATTTGGAAAAAAGTTAAATAAAATTTATTATAACTTTTTATCCAATAAATAAACATATAAAATTTATTTCACCATTGGATTCCTCATAAAAAATCAGGTGGGGTCACCTCTGAGTGAAATTCTTGTAACTCAACTCTAAATAAGCTTAAATTAAGTTTCTAGTATTTTCAATACAAAAGTTGAAAATCCTCAAAACCTTAATTTAATTCACACCACATGTGGTGTTAACCATCAATTTTTGTGTTAAAATTGAGGTGTTGTGTTTAGTTTAGAAGTTATGAGGAATTGAAGTATTTTCAATTGAATTCAATTGAAATGTCAAAATGTGCGCGTGTATTACATAAGTGAGCTTTGATTTACACATGAGGTGTCAATTATTACTGTATTGTACTGTACAATTGAATTGAGTTACATATGTAAAGTATAATTATAATACATGATGAGGAATTAAAGGAAAAATAAATTGGAAAGATTAAATTTGGGGGGGAAAAGGAACTCCAGCTCTAAGGGGGAGCTAGACCCCCAAAATCCTTTCTGACAGGCGTGGGATGTCAAAATTCACGCAAAAGTTCATCACTTTTGGCCTGGAATTGAGTTACAGGGTCTGTGGACTCAATTGATGATGAGGTTTTGATACCAACTGGGGTAGTTTTAGCTGTTGCCAAGAGGGTAGAACTACCCTTAAGATAAAACAATCATGATAAAAACAGTTTTAACTGGTTTCTACGCCTCTGACACACATTCTGACGTGTTTTGAAGGCTCTAGGCCTGGTATTGCTATAGTAATGGCTGATTTAAGGGTCTAAAATGGCTAAAAATGGCTAAAAATGGCTTAAACCAGCCCTTTTTTGGTCTAAACCAGGGTTCAATGATACCATAATTGGCTTTTCTGTTGTCAGACTGTTTTTCACGACTGACAAGAGTAAATTTTACTTTTGGAGTAAGAGAATTGATGGCTATAAAAGAATGTCTTCTTTGCCCCACTTTTCTCTTCATGTTAGAATCTTTTCCTTTTATTAATTAGTTTAAACACTGTTAAACCAATCAATCAAAGATTACAACCACCATTTTTAAATCATTTTAATCCATTTAACCACGTGAAAAAATCATTATAATCATTGTTTGTAACTCTTATAATCATTTTTACCCCTGAACCACCCCAAAAGTGAATTAAAGCATCTTTCATCACTGTTAACTTTGTCACTTTGTTTCCAAATTCACTCTGGTCACTTTTGGGCGTGTTTTCTCTTTAATATTCTTTTTAAAGACTTTGTTCTTTAATTAATTGCTTGCAGTTCTTTGCTCAATTAATTCCAATTGAAATTGTTCTTGAAGAAATTTCTTTTGTAGCCTTAAAATATCTCTTGTAGAGTATTTTTTGGATAAATTTTTGTTGTTGGTAAAACAATAAATTTTTATAATATTATTGTTTTATACTAATAAAGTTATAAACAATAAAATTGGTGTGTTTTCTCTTAAAAATAATATTTCATACTATTTTTAACTGAATTTTACCTTATACAAATTTTGAGGACAGGAAAAGTACTTGATTTTTAATCAAAGTTTCATATCCACACCTTACATTTGGGGGCCCAGCCATGATATTTTACCTGTGACATATTTTTACTCTTTTTAAATCTTTCTTCTTATATTGAAAAATTTAAAAACATATAAAAAATACTTATAATTCAAAAAATCCATAAAAAATAACTTTTTTTTCATATTATAAGTGAGGCTTATATTTTTATTTCTTTTTTGAAATAACCCTTTTTTTACTTGATTAATTGGCTTTTTCATTAATTTTAGTTTCTGACAACGTGGTAAGACAAGAAAACATTGAAACAGCCTCAACAGTAACCAGCATTATCCCTGCCAGTACTGTTAATTCTGATCATAATAGTACTGTTATTGTGACTCAAAATAACCAGCCTGAACCAATATCTTCTGAATTGATTAACTTGGACATAAGTAATACCCTTCAGAAAGCTAAAAATTTGGCCAATAGTAAGTTTTTGACGTAAAAATACTATTTTAAGCCTTTTTTAACCATAATTATGCCTTCAACCAGGTCAGGAGCCAGCTACAACCCCTCAAGCAGCTCCCAAAAAGGTAATAGACGTGATTATGGCAGAAGCCAACCAGGTACAGAAGGAAAAGGGTCAGTTGATGACTTCCAAACAACTAAATTGGGTCATTCTGGAGCTGATAATACTATTTTACCTTCAAAAAGATCTGACACCGCCACAACAAGCCTCTGTGGACATATACAAAGCCAGCCACAGTGCATACAACAATGCACTTCAATTCAAGGAGTACCAGATCCTTGCAGACCTGTGGAAGAATTGCATGAATTCTTACCTGACAGTAAGAAAATTCTTGGGCCATCCCAACACTTGCAAATTGCTCAATGGATGGCATCCATTGATGGAGAAGAAAAACATGATGCTTTTGACACTCGAATGGAGGAAAAACAACCCTCCACCACCCAAACCAGTGCCAAAAACAGCCCCAGTGGCCAGCAGCAGCAATTCCAACGTGAAAAAGCAGCCACAAACTCCAAACAAGGGCAAAGGGAAGGCACCAGCCCCAAAACCTTACAGCCAGGGCTACAGAATCCCAAAGATTCAGCAGGATGCCATGGAAAATGTATTTCAGATGGCCAGAACCATGATGGAATTACAGAAGAAGGAGGAAGCCAGATTAAGGTTCCAGAAATGATTTCTGACATATTTGATTCCATCCCAGAGTTGTATAATGCTATAAATGACGTGAAAAAACATCTTTCTGATAAAAATGAAACCATTTGTAACAACATTAAAACAAACAACCTGAGTCTGTGCCAAATTAATGAAACACTTATGTGTTTTGAAAAAGTTTTGAGAGCAATTAAAAATTCCAATAATGATAATTCTTCTAACAATAAAATAAATGAACAATCTGCCATTATTAAAGAATTAACAGATAAATATTCTAAATTCAATATTGATGACATAATTGAAACAAGAATTAAACAAGCCATAAATATTATCAAGACAGATAACAAGAAAGTCCTTGATGACATTTCAAATTCATTTACTGAAGTAAAGACATATACCATTGCCTTGAAAAAGTGTTTTGATGCTTCACAAGAAGAAGTATCAAAATTATCAATGAAATTGAATCAAGTCACTGCTGATAATACAAGACAGACAGAGTTATGGAAAGAACTGACACATAAGGAAGACATGTATAAAATTGAAGTAATAAATTTAATACAAAGCTTCCAACATGAATACAGAAATTCCCAAAGGTGTAGCAACAGTAAAATGAATGACATTGAACAAATACTGAACACCTTACCAATAATGTCTACACCTCTAAATCAAAAATGAGGGCACAAGAATTCCAAATACACAAGTATTGGATCTTGATAATTCACAATTAAAAAATGAATTATCCACTTCTTTTCATAACTTGGAACCATCAATGGGCCAAGCACTCTTGAAAGAAGTTCCAAAACTTAAAGAATGGCCTCACTTCAGTGGTGAAGGAGAGTATGACCATATGAAACTCATTAGAGGTATTGACATGATCAAAGAGGATTTTGAATTACCAGAAAGATTGGTAACAGCCAGGTTTAACACCTTGTTTACCAGATCAGCTCACAGATGGTACATCAAAATAAGACAAGCACATGGACACCAGAGTTGGACTTGGTGGAAAACCCAAATCATCAACAAATGGGCAAATGATGCTTGGAGGTTTAAAGTTGAAACAGCCTTTGAATCTGCCAAATTTAATGCTGATAAAGACAAAGCTTTACCATGGTTTTGCCAACAAAAGGACAGATTAACAGCATTATATCCTGACATGTCAGAATTTATGATCCATAGAAAAATTCTGAGACAATGTGGAGGTGACTTAGAGCATGCTGTCAAAAGCAGGACTACTGAACAATCTTCAGCAGAGGATATTATCAATATACTAGAAGAAGTAACCACCAGAACCAAAATTGGTTCTAGTAGGGTGAATCTTAAAACAAGGTTTAATACACCTTGGAAAGATTCTGTGGACAAAAACCCCAAAGAAAATTCTAGTAATATTAAATATAAATCTGCAGATACAGTCAGAAAATGCCATATTTGCCAAAGCACCACCCATTTAGCCAATACATGTCCAAAAAGGGGGAAAATCAATGAAATTGACATTGAAAAGGGACCAGATGTTGAAAAAGAAGACATAATTGAAGACAATTCAGATGATAAGTCATCCATATTTTCTGAATCTTCAAAAGATATAGAAAATATCAATGCCACTTTTGACATCATGGAATCTTATTCCCACTTACCACAATTGAGCAATGGTCAAGTTGATTTATCAAAAGTTCAAGATGCACAACTTATGAAGACAAAACCAAACAGAGGAAAAGGTTATACAGCTGGTAACTCCTGTATAACAGAAGTGGTGATTGACAACAAGCCCACCAAACTTTTGCTTGACCCAGGAGCCTTCTGCTCTTGTGTTGGAAAATCTTTTCTTAAGACTTGTGTACCAAATTTTGAAGACCAATTGTTACCAATTGATGGTATAAAATTCAACAGTGCAAGCAACCCAATGAAAGCAGTAGGAATCTTTGAGACCAATGTCATATTCCCACACATAAATGGGAATTTAAGGATCACAGTTGAATTTGTTGTTATGGAAAATTGCTCTAGTACCCATTTTATATTGGGAAATGACTATTTAATCATGTATGGGATAGATTTACATAAAAACAAAGACAGATACTTTACAATTGGGGACAACAAGCGCCAGAAATTTGCCTTTTTACCATTTAAAAGACAAATTACAGTAAACAAAGTATCACCAGTCAACTTAGAGTTAGAAAAATTCAAGTCTGAACAGTTAAATGAGGCTGAGATAAGCCTTCATCTGACTGATAAACAAGAAAATGAACTTTCTTCCCTTTTGTATGACCACAGAGGAGCATTTGCTACAGACAAAGAACCTCTGGGAGCAATTATTGGTCATGAAGTTGACATCATTCTTAACATTGTGAGACCTTATCCACCACTCTTAAGAAGACCTGCTTATCCAGAAAGTCCAAATTCAAGAGAAGCTCTAGAAATTCATATCAAAGAACTTCTAGACCTTGGTGTAATAAGAAAAGTAGGCCACAATGAGGAAGTAGAAATAACTACACCAGTTATAGTGGCGTGGCATAATGGAAAGTCCAGAATGGCTGGGGACTTTAGAGCTCTGAACACTTACACTGTCCCAGACAGATACCCAATACCAAAAATCCAAATTGCCCTTACTCAAATATCTCAAGCAGTGTATATAACCACTATGGATGCCCTTAAAGGATTCCATCAAAATGTGGTAACACCAAGAGCAAGAAAATACTTGAGAATTATTGTTCATTGTGGAGTGTATGAATACTTAAGGATGCCCTTTGGTATCAAAAATGCACCTTCACACTTCCAAAGAATGATGAATGAAATCTTCCCTGAAGAACTCTCAGAGGGATGGTTAATCATTTACATTGATGAAATTATTATCTGTTCAAAGACTTGGGAGGAGCACATGTACAGATTATCAAGAGTTTTGACAAAAATCCAATCAGTAAACATGAAAATCTCCTTGAAGAAATGTCATTTTGGATTTAAAGAACTTAAAGCACTAGGACATGTTGTATCTGGTTTGTCCCTTGGAATTGACAAAAACAAAGTTGCAGCAGTATTATTAAAGCCCATGCCTCAGAATAAAAAGGAAATTCAGTCATTCTTAGGTTTTGCAGGATATTACAGGCAACACATTAAAGATTTTGCATCCATAGCAAGACCACTTTATAAGTTGTGTGACAAAGACACAGTGTTTGAGATGACTGTTGACAGAGTCAAAGCTTTTGAGTCTCTAAGAGAAGCATTGACCACTGCTCCACTCTTACTGATGCCAGACTTTAAATTGCCTTTCAAACTGTATATTGATGCATCAGGGGATGGACTGGGTGCTGCACTTCACCAAGTTCAGATCATAAATGATAAGCCTGTAGAAGGACCCATATGTTTCATATCCAGGCAAATCAAACCAACTGAAGCCAGATATGGAGCAAGTCAAATGGAATGTCTATGCCTTGTCTGGGCCTTGGAGAAATTGAACTACTTCTTAGAGGGATGTGTTTTTGAAGTAATAACAGATTGTACAGCTGTCAAATCACTTTTGAACATGAAAACACCCAACAGACACATGCTCAGATGGCAAATAGCCATACAAGAATACAGAGGAAATATGACTATTGTTCATAAGGATGGGAATATTCATAAGAATGCAGATGGACTAAGCAGATGGCCATTACCAAATAATATTGATAATCCTGCTTATGTGCCAGAAGAAGCTTCACCACAAATTCCAATAGAAGGAATAAGTGTTACAGACTTGAACACCACCTTCTTTGAAGAAGTCAGAAGCAGCTATACTCAAGATAAGAATTGTAGCATCTTATGCCAATTACTTAACAAAGACTGTAAAGACAACTCTCTAATACATGCCTTGGATGAAGTATGGAGAAAATCTTATGATGAAGGAAGATTTCACCTACTGGATGGTATAATTTACCACAGAACCAAGCACACATGTGTCATGACAGTTGTAGACAGGTCATTAATCAATCTTGTACTGAAAGAATGCCATGATAGTCCCTTTTCAGGACATCTGTCTGAAGACAGAACAAGAGAGAAAGTAAAGACCTGCATATGGTGGCCAATGTGGCAGAAAGATGTTGCAGAGTATTGCAAAACCTGTGACAGATGCCAAAAGGCAAATAAATCCACTGGCAAAAGACTTGGAAATATGATAAGAATCCAAGAACCAAACAGACCTTGGGAAATTGTCCATATGGATTGGGTAACTGGCCTACCACCAGGAGGTGACAGGAGCTATAATTCTTGCCTAGTAATTGTGGACAGATTCAGTAAAACTGCAATCTTTTTACCATGTCACAAAGATGATACAGCCATGGATACAGCTCTTCTGATATGGAATAGAGTAGTGTCATGGACTGGGATATTTACAAATATCATCAGTGATAAAGATCCCAAATTCACTTCAGCACTATGGACAAATCTTCACCAATTATTTGGCACTAAACTGTCTTTCTCTACAGCCTACCACCCACAAACTGATGGCCTGGCTGAAAGGATGATCCAAACCTTAGAGGACATGGTGAGAAGATTTTGTGCATATGGCCTTGAATTCAAAGATTGTGATGGATTTACCCATGATTGGTGTACTCTGTTGCCAGCACTGGAATTAGCATATAAAACATCAATCCATGCCAGCACCAATCAGACTCCTGCTATTCTAGAAAAAGGATGGAACCCCAAGTTACCCCAAGATTCCTTGAGGAAAGACTTGATTGAAATACATCCCACAGCTGCTAGCTTCAAAGGAATGCTAGACAAAGCTAGAAAGCATGCAGTGAGATGCATGGAGGACTCTTTTGCATATGCTAAAGATAAATGGGATAAATCACATGCAACTCCAGATTTCAAAGTGGGGGACCTAGTACTTGTATCCACCACTAACTTCAATAACATCAAAGGATGTAAAAAGTTGAAAGACTCCTTTGCAGGACCTTTTGTGATTAAGGCCCTCCATGGAGAAAATGCTGTTGAAGTAGAGTTATCTGAAGAACTTAGCAATAAGCACCCTACATTTCCAGTGAGCTTGATAAAGCCATATAAATCTAGTGATGCTGAGAAATTTCCCTTGAGGAATAAGATTCCCCAAGTTATACCTCCTATTGAGACATCTGGTGCTAAGAAAATTACCAAAGTTCTTAAAGAAAGGAAATTAAGAACCAAGAAGGTAAGGGAATACCTTGTTAGGTACAGTGACCCAACTTTTGAAGATGAATGGTTAGAAGAAAAAGATATACCAGAAGCTACCAAACTCCTCAGAAGATTCAGACACACTAGAAACACCAATATTACAAAGTAATATTCTTTTTTTAGGGGGAGGGAATGTGAGCCTTAGAAGTAATTTCATATACCCAAAAGACCACAAATACAAAATTAACATATTAATATAAATAAAATAAATTTATTTATATTATTAAAATAAAAATAAAAATATGAATATAAAATTATATTCAAAATAAAAAAAATTAATTACAATTTAAAAATAAAATTACATCAAATTTTGAAATTATAAAATTACATTTATACTTGAAAAAATTAAGTAAAAATGAAATTTTAACAAAATTGTGAAAAAATAAATAAATTTGGAAAAAAGTTAAATAAAATTTATTATAACTTTTTATCCAATAAATAAACATATAAAATTTATTTCACCATTGGATTCCTCATAAAAAATCAGGTGGGGTCACCTCTGAGTGAAATTCTTGTAACTCAACTCTAAATAAGCTTAAATTAAGTTTCTAGTATTTTCAATACAAAAGTTGAAAATCCTCAAAACCTTAATTTAATTCACACCACATGTGGTGTTAACCATCAATTTTTGTGTTAAAATTGAGGTGTTGTGTTTAGTTTAGAAGTTATGAGGAATTGAAGTATTTCCAATTGAATTCAATTGAAATGTCAAAATGTGCGCGTGTATTACATAAGTGAGCTTTGATTTACATATGAGGTGTCAATTATTACTGTATTGTACTGTACAATTGAATTGAATTACATATGTAAAGTATAAGTATAATACATGATGAGGAATTAAAGGAAAAATAAATTGGAAAGATTAAATTTGGGGGGGAAAAGGAACTCCAGCTCTAAGGGGGAGCTAGACCCCCAAAATCCTTGCTGACAGGCGTGGGATGTCAAAATTCATGCAAAAGTTCATCACTTTTGGCCTGGAATTGAGTTACAGGGTCTGTGGACTCAATTGATGATGAGGTTTTGATACCAACTGGGGTAGTTTTAGCTGTTGCCAAGAGGGTAGAACTACCCTTAAGATAAAACAATCATAATAAAAACAGTTTTAACTGGTTTCTACGCCTCTGACACACATTCTGACGTGTTTTGAAGGCTCTAGGCCTGGTATTGCTATAGTAATGGCTGATTTAAGGGTCTAAAATGGCTAAAAATGGCTAAAAATGGCTTAAACCAGCCCTTTTTTGGTCTAAACCAGGGTTCAATGATACCATAATTGGCTTTTCTGTTGTCAGACTGTTTTTCATGACTGACAAGAGTAAATTTTACTTTTGGAGTAAGAGAATTGATGGCTATAAAAGAATGTCTTCTTTGCCCCACTTTTCTCTTCATGTTAGAATCTTTTCCTTTTATTAATTAGTTTAAACACTGTTAAACCAATCAATCAAAGATTCCAACCACCATTTTTAAATCATTTTAATCCATTTAGCCACGTGAAAAAATCATTATAATCATTGTTTGTAACTCTTATAATCATTTTTACCCCTGAACCACCCCAAAAGTGAATTAAAGCATCTTTCATCACTGTTAACTTTGTCACTTTGTTTCCAAATTCACTCTGGTCACTTTTGGGAGTGTTTTCTCTTTAATATTCTTTTTAAAGACTTTGTTCTTTAATTAATTGCTTGCAGTTCTTTGCTCAATTAATTCCAATTGAAATTGCTCTTGAAGAAATTTCTTTTGTAGCCTTAAAATATCTCTTGTAGAGTATTTTTTGGATAAATTTTTGTTGTTGGTAAAACAATAAATTTTTATAATATTATTGTTTTATACTAATAAAGTTATAAACAATAAAATTGGCGTGTTTTCTCTTAAAAATAATATTTCATACTATTTTTAACTGAATTTTACCTTATACAAATTTTGAGGACAGGAAAAGTACTTGATTTTTAATCAAAGTTTCATATCCACACCTTACAGATTAGGGGCAGCCCTACATCAAGTCCAAATTATTGATGACAAACCTACAGAAGGACCAGTTTGTTACATCTCAAGGCAAATCAAACCAACAGAAGCCAAATGGAGTGCTTATTCTTGGTATGGGCACTTGAGAAATTACACTATTATCTTGATGGCAGTGTTTTTGAAGTGATAACTGACTTTAATGAAGTAAAATCACTTCTTAACATGAAAACTCCCAACAGACACATGTTGAGATGGCAAATAGCCATTCAGGAATATAGAGGAAACATGACTATAGTCCACAAAGCAGGAAACATTCACAAGAATGCTGATGGACTTAGCAGGTGGGCATTAGCCAACACTCCTGATAACCCAGCTTATGTACCCTTGGAAACTGAACCACATATTCCAATTGAAGGGATTAATATAACTGATATTGGGACTGAATTCTTTGAAGAGGTCAGAGAATCTTATAAGCAAGACAAGAATTGCCATATCTTGACTTCTTCATTAGATAAAGACTGCAAATATACATCTTTGGTAAATGCACTAGATGAAGTTTGGAGAAATTCTTATTCTGAAGGGAGATTTCACTTGTTTGATGGGATTATTTACCACAGAACAAAACATTCTTGTGTCATGACATTATGCAGCAGATTGCTTATCAATACAATTCTTCATGAATGCCATGATAGCATCTACTCTGGACACCTGTCAGAAGACAGAAACCTTGAAAAAGTCAAGAACTGTGCAAGGTGGCCATCTTGGAGAAAAGAAACCATTGAATATTGCCACACCTGTGACAGATGCCAAAAAGCAAACAGGAGTACAGGCAAAAAATTTGGACTTATGATCCATATTCAAGAACCAAAATCCCCATGGGAAGTTGTTCACATGGATTGGGTCACAGCACTTCCTCCAAGTGGTGACAAAAGCTATAATTCTTGTTTAGTCATTGTAGACAGATATAGCAAGACTCCCATATTCTTACCATGTCATAAAGATGACACTGCTATGGACACAGCTCTTCTTCTATGGAGTAGAGTTATTTCTCATACAGGATTATTTAAGAATATCATAAGTGACAGAGATCCCAAGTTCACATATGCACTTTGGACCAATCCTCATAGATTGTTTGGGACTAAGTTATCATTCTCTACAGCATATCACCCTCAGACAGATGGGCTAGCAGAGAGGATGATTCAAACTTTAGAAGACATGATCAGGAGATTTTGTGCTTATGGGTTAGAATTCAAAGACTCAGATGGCTTTACCCATGACTGGTGCACTCTGATACCTGCATTAGAATTGGAATACAAGACATCAGTCCATTCTTCCACAGGACAAACTCCTGCTATGTTAGAAAAAGGATGGAATCCAAGACTCCCAGCAGATACACTGAGGAAAGACTTGATTGACATTCATCCTAAAGCTTCCAGCTTCAAAGTAATGCTCCATAAAGTAAAACATCATGCAAAACAAAGTATGGATGATGCTTTTGATTATGCAAAACAGAAGTGGGACAAGAGTCACAAAGTACCAGACTTCAAAGTAGGGGACTTAGTTCTAGTTTCAACCTTGAATTTTAATAATATCAAAGGCCCAAAGAAACTTAAAGATTATTCTTATGTAGGACCTTTTGTTATTGTTGCCTCACATGGAACCAATGCATTTCAAGTGGAATTGAGTGGTGAATTGGAAAATAAACACCCCACTTTTCCAGTCAGCTTGATAAAACCTTATCAACCAGCTGATAAAGAATTGTTTCCTCTAAGGAACCCAACTCCTTTAACTGTCCCACCAGTGGAACAGAATGAAGACAAAAAGATAAAGAAAGTCATTAAAGAAAGGAGACTTAGGGGTAAAAATCAGAGAGAATATCTTGTCAGATATAGAAATCCAGTACATGAAGATGAATGGCTGGCAGAATCAGATATACCTGACTTGGATAAACTCTTGAGAAGATTTAGACATGAAAGAAGGCAACAAGCCTGAATATGTCTATGAATGTGCTTTAAATTACTTGATCTGAGTAATGTAAAGAGGTCGGACAGTGGACATTAACCTCCCTTTGGGGCTTTTTATTATTTCTATCATTGATAAAATTGTAGTACAATTTTATTTTTTGGTGGGAGGGAATGTGAGCCTTGAGGTATATTTTACATACCCAAATAGGCCACAATTATCTTAAAAATAAATTTTGAATTATGCATAACTCATAAGTCATGCATATATCCAAAATTCATGATTTTTGATTTCAGAAAAGATGAATAACTTTTTATTGAGTAAGTAAATCCGTGGATTCAAGGCCAGATTTGGATTCTACACTAAAGTTCACCTAGGGTAGCTCAATAGAGTGAATAAGCTCAAATTAACTCTTTGAGGTGGTAAAATGGAAAATACTTCAATACCACATAAAAGATCCGTGAAAATTTTTGTTTTTCTTAATTTCATGCCAAAATAATGGGAAAGTGAGAAATCCCATGTTACATATACACTAAGAATAGTGTTATGCATGTTTTGAGCACTTAATATCATGGTATTCTTACATGGACTTTTGGTACACCCATAGTGGATATCTCACTTGAAGCTTAAATTTCTATTTTGACGTAAAAAATAAGCAAGGGGGACAAAAGACATCAAAGAGAGCCAGGGTACCCAACTTCTGAGGCCTCAGAGGCATGGACAGCTCCAAAGCTTGGATCCATGGCTGATCTTGGCCTAATTGGTAAAATAAAACCTTTTGGGAACTTGGTTACCATGTTACAACTACAGTAAAACTTAAGAAAATAGCAAATAACCTGCTATTTTGACGTGCCAAGGAGGTAAAGAGCTACTTAGACTCCTGTAACCATGTCAATTCTTAATGACTTTCCATGGATAAACCCCAAAAGAGTAATTAAAACCCTTTTTGGACTTGTATCCATTGATTTACCTCATAGCAACCAGTGAAACACTGATATTTGCAATTCTATGTAGAAATGAGGTAAAAAATTCAAAAATTCATTAAAAATACAATTCTTAATGAATCCTTCTGAAACGTTCAGGACTAATGGAGAACTATATTATCTATGGTACAACCAAAAAAAATTACAGTTTTACTAGTAAAATTCGAAGTTTTACTTACAGTCCAGTTTTGACTATTCTACGTGAAACACTGAATCTTAAAAAATTCACAGTAATTACATCCTGTGATGAAATTTGCAATAACATTGATAACTTTGAGAAATCAATGATTATTTTGGAATAAAAGAAGATGTACAGGTGTTACTCCTTTTATTCTTAACCATATTGGGGTGGGTAGTCACGTAAAAGCATCAATTAAGTAATTATGATAATCTTACGTGACAACAGATGATGCAATCAATAATCCAAAAAGGTTTATTGTTTTCTTGCTCACTGGTTTTTCAGTTTGCTCTATGGCACGCCTCTGTGAGCTTTTGTTGACTTAAAAGAAGCCTCTTCTTGCTGTTTTTTCCACATCATCATCATCTTATTATCATTTAAATCATTATTACCAACAAGTAAGTATTAGTTACAGCTATTCTTAAGTGTTTTTAATCTTTCAGAATCAATCAGAAGGATGTGAAATCATAGAATCCAACTATATATTGTTGTAATACTGTTATAAATCCATTTTGATCCTTAAATCCACAATTCTACGTCAAATCTATCTATCTTATCTTTCAATAAGCTCTTTGGAATATTAGTGAGTGATTTATCTTTGATTCTTAAAGTTTTTCTCTAAAATTAGTTTTCTTCAAGAATTATCATTATAATTATTCTTGCAAAAGATAATTATATATTAAAATAATTTTATTATTTTAATAAAAGAAGTTTTTATTATTAAAATCTTCTTGTAATTGATTCTAGTAGACAATTACTTGCTCACTGTTAAAATCACTAGTAATGCTTAACACGTGAAAGAAATGATTCTTTAATTATTTAATTGTGTTTATAATAATATTTTATTCTTCTATTTCATAAGAACAGACATAGTACTGTTGATTAATAGTGATATTATCATCAGTTTCATCGTCACATCATACATGGGGTCAATAATTTGTTTTTACCAAAAATAGATTATTTAAGGAATTTTACCAATAAATTTTAATTATTTATTAATTATCAAAGAATAAAAAAAACCTAAGTCTTTTTTTTAAAAAAAATAAAAATTAAGATTAAAATGAAAATAAAGAGAAAGGGTTTTAGTAAAAGCATGTATGTTTTTCAGTAAAAAAAAGCTCTTATGCTTAATTACCAATTCTAGGCCAAAATACATGTAAATAGGGAATTTCTTTTTTTTTTTTGAAAAAATCCTCAAAGAAAGCTTTTAGACCTTATTTCAATTATTATTATTGAGGTTTATTCTATATTAATCTCATTTCTTTAAAGTTATTTTCGTCATTTTTCCAAATTGGTCAATTCAAAAAAAATATTGAAAATAATGGGAGTAACATAGAATCCACCTAAAAAAATTGAAATAAGTTCTAAAAGATCAGTTTTAGGCCCTTTTTCCCTTTTCCTTTTTTTTGGAAAATAATTGGCCTCTTTACATGTCTTCACAATAAAATTATGTGTTTCAGGACTTAATTAAGTAAAAAATGTAATAGATGATGCGTTTTTACTAAAAACTTTACGTGATTTGACCAGAACCCTAAAAACATAAGAATTATGGAATTAAGGAATTAAAATATTAAGAATTTAATTTGAAAAAAAAAAAAATCAATTTAAATATATAAATAAGTATAAATATATGGCTATTGTATAAGAATGTAAGTCTTTACTAAAAACACATGAGTGACCCCTTTTTTCAAAGAAAATTTTCCAAGCTAATTATTGGGTAATTTTTGATTTTTTTTTACCATAATTTTTTTATTTGTGGGATGTTAAGATCCACAAACTTTTTCCATAATTATTTTTCTTCCAAATGTGGAAAAATTTCCAAATTTCTCTCAAAAATCAATTAAAAAACTTCCCACTTACAAATTTATCTCTTTTTTCAAGAAAATTGAAGGTGTGAATCATGAGAATTAAAAATCAGAAGCCCATAATATTGGGAACTTTTTTGGGCGGGAAAAGTGTAGGCCTAAAAAGGAATTTTTTTCATATATTTTTCATTTTTTCAATAAGGCTTTCTGTTGAAAAAATGACATACTTTTCATGAAAAAACGGACTGAAGGGGAATTTTAGCAATAAATAACACTGAGCAGGGGGATAACTGGGATAAATTGTATATACAAAAAAATTAATTTAAATCTGAATCAACCACTAAAATAGTGGATTTCTTGAAATTGCATTAACAAAGCCATAAATATCGTTAAAAATGCCATAAACGTATTTAAAAATGAAATTAATTTTATTAACAATTCCACAATTCCATCAATTTCATTGAAAATTCCACAATTCCATTAATGTTATCAAAAATGCCACAGTGCCACAAATGTCATTTACAAAGTAAAATCCCTGTTTTGCAAAAAGTTTTGACATGGTTTTTTGTTTTTTAATTGAAAAAGGGATCAGGGAATCCTTTAGATTTTCTCACTAATTGATGGAAAAAACACATAAGTTCTTACATTTGTTTACCATTTTGATTATGAACTTTTACCAGCACCCAAACCATATTATTATTATTTTATTAATGTAGGAAAATAATTTGTCCTCAAAGAATTCAATTTCTTTCAAATTTTAATAATCTATAAGTCCCTCAATTATTATTATTATGATTTTATTTTATTTTTTTAAAAGAAAAACCTAAATTCAATTTTTGAAGATGTTATGAAAAGAATTAAAATTGATTACAAGATTTGAGGAATTAAGAAAACTTAATGGTTTTTTTGTTTTTTAGAGCCACAAAACTATTCAATAAAATTTTGATCAATTATAATATTAAGATATGCCAATTCATTATCAATTTATTTTCTTTTTTTTGGCCAATTATATTTTATAATTCCCCCCCCCCCAAAAAAAATAAAGAAAATGAGATTTTTTTAAAATCATTCCTAATCATATAAAGCTATTTGAAAATGAAATTGAAGAAGAGATGTTTCATTTTATCATATATAATTAATTAAAAAAAGAGTAAATTAAGGTATTGAAATTTAATTTTAAATCATAAATATATGTACCAAAGAAAGCAATATACTTAATTAAATCAATTGAAAACAAGTTGAAAAAATCTCTTTGAGATTTATTTTAAAAACCTGCATTTTTTTTAACTTTAAATTTGGCATGTTTTATAAGTATTATTAAAAATGTTGAATTATTATTATTATTATCAGGGAATTTAAAATTACTTGTCATGTGGCCTAGTCATATAAATTCTCAGATGGAAAAAAAAGAATTGAGTTGTTGACTTCAAAAAATATTTTTAGAAAACCTTTTTATTAAGTTAAATGGAAAAGAATAAGAAAAGAATTATATTATAATCAAAATAAATGTAAAAAAGGAAGAAAAATTCAATTAATTCAATAAAATAAAGTCAATTGGATTAATATTAGATAAAGATAATCAAATTAAACAAAATTTCATATAAAACAGAAAGTTAATCAAGTATTCTGATCAGTTCCATTGAATTGATATATGAGAAATGCAAATTTATCTCTGTGAAAATAAATCTAATCTGATTAAATTTTTGAATAAAATTCAAAATTTTATCAAAAAAAATTGGATAAATTTTCATTTCTCTGAATCAATAAATAAGATTAATATTTTTTAAATTTTCAACTTGAAAATAAACTTAAATATTAAAGGAAATAATATTTTATCAAATTTATTGAAGTGATTACATAAAAAAACATAGAATCTTAAGATCCCCAAATGAATTTAGATATATGAGTCATACAATTCTTGAGAAATATTAGAAAAAAATTTGCTAAAAGGTTAGATAAAATTGAAATTTATCCTCAATGAAATCTTGTTTGATAAAATTAAATTTTGATTTTCATTATAAAAAAAAAGTCTTTGAAATTTAATGCTTTCTGATGTTTTTTTTTTCAAAATTCATTAATTATGTTAGAAAAAATTTGTGAGCTTCTTAAGAAAGATAATTTGGGCTCAAAAATAAAAAAATGTTTTCAATTGAAGCCCTAATTTGATAATAATATGATTCCTTTTGTCAAGAAAATTGAAAAATCATATTGAAATTGAAAAACTAATATTCCTGAAACCTGATTACTATATATTCTTTATTTATTTCTGTATATTATTTGAAATTTATTCATATTAAAACTGAATAAAAATATTAGCGAATTTTATTTTTTCATTTCTTTATTTTTTTATTATATACATATTCTTTATTAGTATTGTATTTTGAAAAATTTTCTTCTTAAATGGGAAAAAAACTTAATTCTCAAGAATTGAGTCTAATTTGAGTATATTAAAGAAAATTATATTTCCATATTGTTTAGGGTATTCTAGAGACTACTTTAGTTCTTAGTTCCAAGATAAAATCTAGGATTAAATGAATTTTTAATAAAATGAGAATTTTTCCTTGTGTCTTATTAATGAATTTTATTTCTTTATCAAAAAAAATTGAAGAATATTCATCCAAAGAATACAATTAAAATGTATTCATCTTACCTTAATGTAATTATTATTCTCTACAATATTTGCTAAAATTTCTCAAAAAAAAAATCCAACTGAAAATATCATAGGAGTTTTATTATTCTTCTATAATAACTTTTTATAATTAAATGAATACAAATCTCCAAATATATTTATAGAACGTACTAAAATCTTAAGCTAAAAGGAATTGGATTAATGATAGTTATATATAATATTTTGGTAAAATATTAATATAATTTAATTAAATAAGTTGAATTCAAAAAACATTATTATTATTATTATTTAAAAGATAATACAAAATTGTAAGTGCTTCTGAAACTTGGGTAATTCTATGTTATTGGCTTCAAGAATCTTCTATCTTATTTAAAAAATAATTGAGAAAATTGTTTGTATTTTAATTCATTCTATTGCTAAAGAACATTGGAATAAACCCCAACAAACACATTGAATACAGTTATTTCAACAAAATACTGGTAAATTTATATATATTCAGAAAGAATTGAATTTTTTACATTTATAAATAAAATCATATAGGATAATATTATGTTACTTATTTTTTGGAAAATAGTGAAACGTGGAATAAATTTTGAAGAAATTTCTTATTTTAATAATGCATGAGACTTTCTCAATTGATTTTCTCAATACAGTAGCTTCAAAATTTTGTGAATTTTTTTTTCAATGGCTATTCAATGCCATAGATGCAGTTGTAAAGTCAATTTTATGTTTTAGTTTGAAGCAATTTGGCTAAATAATTGAATTCAAAACAAAATTCTGCAGTAATACTCGGGGTAATATTTTTAGTAATATAGATTCATTTATTTATTCTGAAGAAAAGAATTCAATTGTTATTATTATTTAATGTTTCAAAAAAATACCAATATGAATCATGCATGTATTATCTTTGAAATTTTGAATTAAAAAAACCACAATTAAATATAGGATATCACACTTTCCTTTATAGCTTAAAAATTGAAATTTTATTTATTATATTACTTTAATTTAAAAAAGAGTTCAGAGTTTGGATAATAATGAAATAAGTGAGTGTTTTTCTTTATGGCTTATTTAATATAAAATAAAGCTTGAGATAGTTCAAGTTATTACTTTGAAACCCACTTCTTTAGGGGTGTAAAAGATATCCAAATAAGCCTTCAAAAAATGCAAATATTTCCCTCCCTCAAAACATGCAACTCTGCCATTTGAAAAATAGCCCTTTTTAAAAAATAAACGATCATGATCTGGTATATTTGAATGCCTTTTTATTATAAAACAGTGGCTTTCAAATCTCAAATAATTCTTTAAAAAAGATTTTATTTTTTATTTTTCTTATCAAAAGAATACATTTTTCACTTAAGTCACAGCACAAACCTACAGAGAATGTCAACAAATAATAAACATATGTTAAAATATATTGATGCACTCTATGAATTATTTCTCACACAGGATTATTATCCTAGCCTTGAGGATCACATTTTAATTCCCATAGATCTTTAGAAAAATTATTCTCTTAAGACAGACCAATGAAGACATCACTCATCATTTCATGAATAAGAAAATTTATTCTCTATTTTTTATAGTAACTTTAAAAAAATATTTTCTGAAAAATCAGTTTTTTTTAACCTCCTACTAAATATAATTAAAGGTGTTAATATTTTTCAGAAAAACTCTCCCTATTCACAAATAAAACCATTCTTACAGATGTTGGTGTGAATTTTTGCCTAGGGTTCAATTTAAATCGCACTTCAACTGAACAAATGGAAAAAAAATTGCATTATCCTACAGAGCAATATTATTATATAAAAGCTTCTTAATTTAATTCATTTTTTTGAATTGTAAAAGTATTTATATCCTGGTAAAAATTTGAAGAGAAACTCAAAAGCTCACAAGTGATTAAAAAGGAGAGGTTCCCTGTGTATTTTCAATTTTTTGAGGGAACCAAAAAAATAAATAAAGCTCTAGAGCTTGATAGTAATCACTATTTCAATTTTGAAAACAAGAATTCTCAATTTTAAGCTCAAAGCTCAAGGGATTCTGTATAACAAACAACTATTTGATATCTTGAGTCAATTCGTCTAAATCTATTGAGGTTTTTATTCATATTTTTTTTCCTTGGTACTATTTTTTAAAAAAATTAATTTTAATAATAAGTACTGATAGAATACTATACAAATTGATTACTAAGTAGAAGAAGTGGGGTACATATATGGAGCATATCTAATAGAAATCACTATTTATATAATCCTTTAAAGCTATCTCCTCCATTTATTTTAAAAATGCTACTGATTCGATAGGTATTTAATTTGAAATTAATAAAGAAGTATGAATTTCTTTCTTAATGGAGGGTGAGTTTTGATCATGATATCTTAAATATTACAAAATTATTTCCACAGAACCATAAAATGTTGAAAATTAAAATCCAAACTTTCCATAGGGAAGTGAAAATTCACCTTTTTTACTTGGAAGTTTTTTTTCTACTAACCTATTGGTATTTTTAACTGTTTGTAAGCAATTTCAAAAGGTTAAAGTATCTGAATATCTATCTTTATTTTCATAATTGAAGAAATTGTTTGAAGTGGATGTTAAGCACTATGTAAGCTGTAATGGATAGTCTTCTTAATTGAATGTTTGATGAATAAGTTATTAAAAATTTAATCTGTAGATCTTATCTTGAATATCAATTATGAAATTTTCTGGAAGGAGTTTGAATTAGTTACCTGAGAAAGCTTGGATTATTGATAACTGATCTTGTAATTTAATATATTGGTGTGAGTTTTTTTTAAAGATTATTATTAATTCCATATACAAAAATTATTTCATCTTTTGTTAAGAAGTTTTCCCAGATTGATGTATATATTATTCCAGAAATTAAAACTTATTTATTTTAAATACTTGATAAAAATTGAGTATAACGAAAAGGGTAATTTGAAATAAATCACAAAAATGAAGGTGAAGACATTTCAGAGAAAGGGGTAAATAAAGCTAAATAATACAGATATTTCTAATCAAAATAAGTAGGAGGAAGGTAATAAGTTAGAAGAAGTTTTGCAGAAAATTTTTGAGGATTAATATTACATGGTTTAAAGAAATTTATAGAATACCAATACTAATGAGTAATGCCTCTTTGAAAGCTAGTTTTTGATATAGAGAATCCTGAAAACTGGTCGTGAATTTCCTGATACTACAAGCTAAGATGAAGGTTAGAAGTGATATTGAGGGATTTTAATCCATAATTGGGTATCAAATTTTTCTTCAAGCCTAAAAATGATTAAATCAAGATATTGATTCATCTTCTGGGACGAATTTATCATTTTGATTATGAGTATCAATTATAACAAAAAAATTGGTAGAAAAATAGGGTTCAAAAGAAAAATTAGATGAAATTTTTGAATTAATTTTGAAGGATGACGATGAAAAAACAAGGAAGAGACATTTCCAGGATTAGAATAAAGATTCTTAAGAAAAAAAACAAGCAATTCATGAGTGATATGCCTTTGAAAGCTGTTTTTTTACCTACGGAAGCCTGAACACTAGTGTTTAATTTAATGATACCCCAAGCTGAGCTGAATGTTAGAAGTGATTTTGAGGGCTTTTAAGAAAGAAGTAGGCCCCAGATTTTCCTTCGACTTTATATTTAAAATATCAATTTTATTCAGGAAGTTTTTAATTCATTTTCAAATGAGTTTTTGACTGAAAAATCTTGAATAATAATATAAAATGGGTTATGATTCAAAATCGAGAAGCCCAATTGGTTGAATTTTGAAATAAAAAATATAAGCCTTATAGAAATGATTTTTTAAGTTTCATTTATCTCTGAAAACAAGTAAAATAACTTTTCAAATTATTATTACTAACAATTGAGTATGTAAAACTCAATATACTAAGAGATTTTCTTCTGCATTATTGGTGATGATATTTTGAATTTCAGGGCTATTATGGAAAATTTTCTTAAATTATAACAAATGATTTAGTAAGCGATAATCCTTTCATTCTTTCCAGCTCAGAAACTATGTGACTTTACTTTATAGCTTCCATCATAATATCATAGAATTCTTTCTCTAATACAAGTTCTTTATAATTCCCCTTCTATTAAAATTGTAATTCAACATCATCTCTCTTTTTATATTTTTTAAGCTCCATATTCTCCTTCTTAAATTTTGAAGCTTTCTTTTACTTCCTTTCTTGAAGCTTAATTATTAATTTTTCCCAATTTTTTCCCTCTTTCATTCCAATTTCCATTTATTGTTTTCCCACAATAGCCAGTCGAGTTCTGATGTATTCTTAGCTTTAAAGTAGAAAAATAATAAGGTTTTATTATCATTGTTAATAATTGGTATCTTTGAGAAATTATCCATGGTAATTGGTCAATAATTCAAATTTACCAAAGACAAGTTATTATTTCATTTCCATGGCTTGTTAGATTCAGATTATAAGTATTTTATGCATTTCTTTTTCAAAAGCCAGAAAAAGAACCTAAATGAAGCTGAGACTGACTTCCTTACTAGATAAAATGAGTCCCTTAGATCAATAATTCTTTGGTTTAAATTATCATAATATCCAATATTCTTTTTCTAATAATTTCTCAATATTTTTGGAATTACAGTGGAATAACACATCAAGTTTTTCTATTAATCACTACAGTGATAAGCCCATTATAAGAGCTGAACTCCTCCTGTTTGTAATTTATTTGCTAAATAGTATAAGTATTTCTACTTGTTTGTAGTTTTTTTAAAACGGAAATATTATCCAAGAGCTCCCAGATATTTTTTCAATCAAATTAAGGAAGAGGTTGTGTACTAGACTCTTGTCTAAAAAAGAAATAAATTTTTTGATAAAAGGGACACAAATATTTTATCTTTGATTCGATTAGCTATACCCTTTTTTCTTGATTCATTTTATCCATTCCAATTCACGTTGAGTCTGCTAATCTTCAAGATTTCTTATACTTTTCAATATAGGTCTTAAAATTATCATTCATTTGTTTTGAAATTAGCTTTTCCTTTTAATTTGATTCTCAGTTTAATTTTTTCCCCATAATTTTAAAGCTATCTATTTTTCTTTCAGCAGGCCTTCCAAAATAATTGTAACCACCTGTACCAGCTCAAAAATAATTTTTTTTACTGATCCTGTAGGCATTTCGTAGCTCTCTGGTAATCAAATTTTTCAATCTGAGTTGTGAATGTCTTCTTGGGTTTTCTTATATGGAAGGGTATTGCATTTTTTATAAACAGAAAGTAGTTGAGCTTAGAATTTTATAGAGAGTTTTATTAAGAAGAGATGAATTTATAAATTCATTCAAATGAGAATTATTTGGATAGTAAATAAAATAGATTTTCATAATGAGACAGGGGATTCTTAAAAATATGGAATTTCTTTCAAGAGGTTTGAGAATATTTTTTTGGATTAATCTACATAATTTCCAAAAAATAATTTCCTTTTATAAATTTGTTTATTTCTCAAAATACAGGGGCTTAATTTAATAAATTTATTTGGGTAACTTTGATATCTACTATTATTAAAATTATTAAAATTTATTGAGGTTGATAAAATAATTGTAAAAATACTACCAATTATAGACTTGAAAATTATATATTTATTTTAAATTGAAACCTTTGAAAAATAAAGTCTTTCTATTTCAGACAATTTCATTTGAAACAATATATTAATAAAATAAAGGAATGATCTTAGTACTATAAACTAATGAGAAATATAAAAGACTATGATTAATTTCAAAAATTGAATTTTATGAGTAAATATAATCAAGTGTTATATAGCTCTTTCATATTTGAAAAAGTTTAAATAATCCAATTGTAATTTCATCTTTGGTAAGATTGGGCTCTGATGGTAATGAGGTATCTTTAGATATAATTTGAATAATACCTGTTATCAACCATGAGTTAATTCTCCAATATAAAAAATGTGTCACTTCAAAATGATTAAGCTTACAAAACAAAGACTAAATATAAAGGATAGACAAAAATAAATCAGAATACCTAAGCTCGTTTAAATTAAATGTTTTCTAGATGTTGTGAAATTTATTGATGTTATTTTAACTCCCTTATCTAAAGAGACCATCAAAATATGAGAAGACCTATTTTCAACATAAAAAAAGGGTAAAAATGGTTCATTGGTTCATTTTGAGGCTTATAAACTGAATTTATTGCCTTTAAAATCACTTTAAAGAAATTTTATGTTGATTCAGTCAGGTGTTTGAAATAAATTATCAGCCTCTATTTTGCATCTACTGGTTCACTACATAGCTCAAGTTTCTATAAGCCAATATAGACTTTCCAATTTCCTGATTTTTTTTCTCAAAGTACCATTTTTTTATCAGACTCTCAATATGCAATTTAAATCCTGGAGTTCTGTCATAATCTAAAAATTAAATCACGGGAAAAAGTAATAACCAAATATTGAATTTGTTTTTACAAAATCAAAGGCTTAAATTGAAGGTTTAGTTGGAATTTCAATACTTCCTTGGTCATTAATTTGAGATAAATTTCAAATAGTATCAATGATATATTCGAAGATTTGAGATAATGTTTTTTTATCGATTTTCTGATAAATTATTTTGTTGTATTAAATAAAATTATTAGAAGAAAAAATAGTTCATAAATCTGAAGAATTTTATGATCTTGTATTAATTATAACATTTTTATTAGATTAGAAAAACATTGAGTTTAGTTCAAATATTAAGCAGAAAACAAAATTGACGTTTTCTAAATTAATTTTATTACAAAAATGATTATAAAAAGAAAGGAATTTATTATTGGGATTTGTTTTGAATTATTAATTTGAGTAAATCAGTATTATTATTTTTCAGTAAGTGGCTCTTTATTCAATAAAAATAATTGATATTAAGAGGAATATTAATTCTTTTAAATATATATATAAAGAAAGTAAAACAAAGAAAAATTATCTCTCATAGTTTTGGATTTAATAGAAATTATAAATTAAGAATATCAAAGTAAACTTATATCTATAAAATTAATAAAAAATAATCTTTGAAAGTTTTTTGACCCTTTTTTATTCCTTTTGAATATTTATTTTCTTTTCTCAATACATTTTTGGTTAATTTAATGAAATGATGAATTTTGGAATTTCTCACCAAAATTCAATTTATTCTTCATTTAGCTAAAATTAAGATTAAAAACTTTAAATTTTTTATGTTTTAAAAATTTTTTTTGGATGTTTTGATCGATGTTAGATTTTCATTTTTATAACTCCTTCCAAAAGAAGTTTCTATAATACCAGGCTTTATTTTTGTTCTTTTTTTTGAAGAAAAGAATTTCAAACTTCAACTTTGGAAAGTGGAGGCCATGAAAATGTGAAGCAACAGTTTGGAAATTGAGCTTAAATAATATTTTCTGATTTGTTTAAGTATTTTTTTTATTCAAAGTACATTATTGAATGGAATTGGGAATTAGAGATTCATGAATAATTGATGAATTTATTCAAAGAAGGCTTATTGGAAAGAAGAATAATTCTTTTAATGTCTAAGGTAATTTTTAAAGAATAATTTATTTAAAAATTTGTTATCCTGAATAATTTAATTAATTCCAAATACCTTTCTATTGCGATATACACATGTAGATTTAAAATTATCTGATCTTTGAAAAAACAAAATTCAAGTCATGATAAAATATAATAATGATTTTTTGGAAGAAATATACTGTTGATTGTTTGCTAATCTTATCAATAATTGAATGATTGATTGATATTTTTAAATTTTGGTGATGAATTATCAAAATAATGAATTTTCTGAGCTAAAATTGGTAGATATGTTTGATTAATTAGACTTAAAATGATATAACTATTTGGGTTTATAATTTGAAGAGTAAGATTTTACCATGAATAACTTTCACTCCTTTTTTATTAATAGAAATTATTCAATCTTCTCTTTTTTTATCAATATTTTAGGCAGCCATAATTATGTTTTATAAATTTAAAAAAGCTTAGTTCTATTATAAAGAATTTCATCGTTGAAATATTTTGAAAAGATGGTTTTAATAAATGAAATATAAGCTCTGTATCATTGAAAGATTCTTCATATAATTCATCGTTATTTAATGAAAGTGAACCAGCTATATCCACGAAATCATATGAAATATAATTCGGCTCTTCTTTGATAATATAATCCTCAATACTTCTTTTCTTGAAATTTAATCCTTTAGGAGGGGTCTGGTTGATATTTACTGCCGTCATTGTGAATAATTACAAAAAAAAGAAACCCCAAATTACTCTTCTACAAAAAGAGGAATAATTACCATGAGTTTCAATTCTTTAATAATAAATGTAAAATTGAATCAGTTAATTATATATTTGAATAAAATTCCATAGATGGAAATTAGATGACATAAATATATAAAAACAAAGCTTAAGGGTTAAATTATTGACAAAGATCAAAAAGAATCATTCTATAATGATTCAAAATTCAATTTGAACAATTGTCAAAGAAATTCTAATAATAAGAATATTAATGATATTTTTATAAATATGAATAATTACATTAAATTTAAACATGATAACATGAATTAATATGAGCTATATGAATATTAAAATAAGAAATATCAAGATTATACAGATAAAGATAATCATAATTATGAAAAATTGAAATAAAAAAACTCATAAAAACATTAAAGATCTACTTACCTTCAGGGAGAAAATTCATATAAAAAAATTCAACAATGGAAAAAAATGGATTAATCTGTTCTACTTAAGCAAAAAAACTGTTAGCTGGTGCCTCTTTCGTGGCTTCCAGACTAAAATAATATTAATTTAATAAGCTAATTAAGAAGTAGAATACTATTAATTTTAATTTAATAGATGCGTCACTTGATTTAAAATTATGTACTGTTGGAATTGAGGTTTCAACAGTATTAATAAATTGTAAAAAGTGACTTTAATCACTTTTAAAGGTGAGAGCGCTAATATTTCTAAAATAAAATTTAAGTAATTTAAATTGTAAAAATATAATTTGTAAGAGATCTGAGGATTAATTCAAAGAGAATTAATCCTCTTTAAATATTTTATTTACAAATTTAAAATCAAAATAATATGAAATAAATTTTGTTCAAATGAGGAAAGATCTGTTATAGCAACATGAGCAGATATAACAACAAGATTAATGACATAGTGGGGAAATATACTATGACGCATTGAGTAATCAGTCGTAGCAACAAGATTTAATTCATATTATAATAATATGAATTCAAGTATTTGAAATTTATACAAGATAATGAAAGAAAATAAGACAAAAATTTAAAGAAAGTAATTGGAGTCTGTATAGCAGGTAAAGGTTTACAAGCTTGCAGGCTCACAAAAACTAAATCAAATATTAATCAAAAAATAAACATGAAATTCAAGATAAACATAATATAAAAAATTCTTTCAAAACTAATCATACAAATGATGTTTTTTTCCCATAATTTAGGTGACCTTTGAGATTGAATTTGATACAGAGTATCAACTTAAATAAAAATCTTACGTGAAATTTAAATTCAATTGAGCTTAACTAATCTAGTGCTGCATATTTCAGAAAAGATTCAGTCAAGGTGATATAATTTAGACATATTTTTTTATGAGAGATTAATAGATTAATGAAAATTTGAACTTATTTCATTTTATTTAATTTGATTTTTTTCAAGAAAGACAGTCAGTTTATAGTTAAATTTCAAACCAAAAGAAAACCTGACTCAGAGCTCAAAAATTTATTCAATATCGTTAATTTAAATAAAAGAATAAAAATACTTCATAAAATTGTTCCACAAATATGATTTTTCTCTGTGGAATTTTTTTCAAATAGAAAAATAGCGTTTTCATAATAATAATATATTTGAAAGATAATGAAGCTATTTATTAAGTTTTAGCTCCAAGTTAATTATTATGGAGAATTTTTGAGTGGTTATAATTGTTTAACCATAAACTAATTTTGTCATTAATTTCTTACTGATAAATTAAAATATTTTTTCTATTTCAGACTTCGGATGGGAGTAGCTTAAGGCCGTAATGGTATACTCCATATGAAATTTTTTCTCCTTGAACTCAATTTGATTTTTAAGTCTTTGTTGTTTGATTTCGTATTTTTCTTTAACTGATTTGAAATTTCAATTTGGTCTCATACAAACTTTTTTCTACTTGTTTTCTTTCTCCCTTTAAAATCTTAAATAAATTAATATTGAAGTCCTTCATTTTTAAATCATTTAGATTTGAACCTATTTTTCTTCCGAAAAATTTCTTTTATCCCATTATAAGTTGAAAATTATCATTGAAAACTTTTTTCAATTTTTTCATCTATCAGTTTTGAAATGAATATTATAAATTGAATATTAATTTGAATTTTTTCTTATGCTTATTCCATCATTATGTATATTATTCATAAAATAAAAAACAAATTATCATTTTTTTAAGGATCCACTATTTTTTAATTAACGCTGTATTATTAATCTTCATATATATAATTCTCGTCATTAGACTCAAGATTTAATTATTTCTTATTTTAAAAAACTAATATATTCTATAAAAAGGGAAATATTATCCATAAAAAATATTAATTAATTAATTAATTTATAAAGCTCAAATATCTTCTTGTTATTTATTCTTTGTCATAATATTATTCTATATCTTGAGTATATCAAGTTCCTTGATTAATGCTACGGGGTTTATGATCAACTATACTATTGAATTCATCAGTAAAATAACACATATTTTGGATCTTTTAAGCCATTTTATAAATAATATTTCCAAAATTTTCCTCATTTACTCCTTCACTTTTTCAATTTTGATAATTTTCAAAATTAGTTTATTATTTTTCTTGTAGATATTGCGTCTCTATTGTATACTACTTAAATGAATATTTAGGTGGTTTTGGGACATATTGTGCACTTCAACATAGCATATTTTAAGTCAATTTTTCTTTCCTTGTGGTTAAAATACTAATAAATATTGAACCTCCTTTATTAAATGAATACTAAAAAATAATTTCAATCTTTGGAAAGCTCATGATACAGAAATAATCCATTTTTATGGAGCTTACATAATTGTTAGAATTTGCGGCTGTTAACTTAAGCTTGAAATAGGATTCATACTAATGAAATTTTCTGAACCCATTTTTGTTAATTTTGATTTGATTTTAAGAAGAAAGACACTTAAATTTTCTCAAAATTCTTAATTTGAGTTATTTTCAAACAAATTTAGCTTAAAAGATAAAAAATCAAAAACCAATGGACTCAATTTTGAAAATTTTGATTTTATTTTTTTTTTTAAAAAAAAACAATATGAAACAAATTTATTTTTCAATCTTAAAGTGAAAATCTTTCTTTTTCAAGTAATTAATTACTTGATTGAATTAATAATTATAAACTAAACTTTCTTTCAAAAAAAAATTATTTGAATAATTTTATACTTATTTTTATTTTAGCTATAAATTCTACTTTTTCCTTCTTTAATCTTCTCCCTTTTGATTCTTCTTTGTTTTTTGTTTTTGTTTTTTTTGGGAATGTGAAAAAAAAGAGAAAAATTCCAAAGAGACCACATTATTCTTATTATTTGAAAATAAAGAGAAATAAATTGACCTTTTTTTGTATTATAAAGAAACCTCAACTTTTTTTCAATTTTATTATTAAAAAAAGAAAAAAATCAAATAATTGAGAAAAATGGATTATATAAAGTGAAATCTAGTGTAAACCATATCGTTTTTTTCACCTCATTTTAAATGGGTTATTAATCTATACATCAATATATTGGGTTTTTCTTTTACTAATTTTTCCCATTTATGTAGCTTACAAAACTCATAATCTAAACCCATAATATATTTACATATATTTTTTCAAAATCAATGTCAAACTGGATAATTCTATTAAATTGAAAAAAATGAAATAAACAAATAATATCTCATAAAGTCTTACTATTTTGAGTAATAGAGCTCAAAAAATCTATCAAATATTCCTTTTTTTGTAGAAAATTTAAAGAAATAAATCGGTTATTCATTTTATGTTCAAGTTATCTTTGATTTTATTTTATTTTTTCAAAAAAAGGTTAATTTCGCTTCAGATAATTCCATATTGAGGCCTTATTCTTATTTTTAATTACTTCAGACTCTGAGATTTTGCTTTAATCTTCTCATACCTAATTAAGAATATTGTTTCTTTTTTTCTAAATAAAAGTATTTATTTCTTTTTTCTTCCTTTTTTTGAAAAAATTTCTATTTAAGGAATAAGAGCTAAGTGTTTTTTTTTTAATTAATAAATTTCTTTGAAACAAAATCATAATTAAATATTCTAAAGAATTCAAATTATTTCAAAAATTCAATTTTTTTTATTTTGGTTTCAATTTTTTTTGGATAATTCCTAATTCCTGTAAAAAAAGACTTTCTTCTAAGTGATACATAATATTGAGTGGAATTAAAGTTTCCTTTTAGTTTTTATTAATTTGTCCCAGTTTTTGGAGTATCTTAGTATGATTAAATAAATTATTAATTATTTCTGGTAGAATTCAGTACAAAAAAAGAAAAAAGGCCTCATGGAACTCAGCTTATCAATTTTCTAAATTTTAGGGAGTTGGTGTTTCTTTGATAGTAAGAAATTGACAATTAAACTCAAAATTGATGGTACGCAGCCTTAAACGTTTTGATAATTCTTTCTGAAATTGGCTTAAAATGAGAACTAATTTTAGGGAAAAAAATAACAATGTAATATTGTTCAAACATTAAATTTGAGTCTCATTCACTTTTGAATTATTGAGTAAAATTGAATTTTTTCAATTGAATTCATTGTCTTTTTGGTTTCTGGCTGTAATCTAATTTTGAAGTATGAATTTCATAATAAATTCCTTAATTTTCTACTAGTAATGCTATTCTAATTGAAAGCCTCAGTTTTTTATTGAAACATTGAGGTTAATTATACTTAACAATGAATATTAGAGGAAATTGTTCATTACCCATAATTTTTTATGTCAATAAGATTGTAATTAAAGTATTTTTTTATTCTGAATGATTTTTTGTGGAATATACAACCATGGGAAATATGAATGAATTCAACAAAAACCAAGGTTGTTATAATTTGAAACAAAAAAAATGGTTGAAATTTACTCATAAAATAATTTAGTTTCAGTCCTTTTCAAGATTTTAACTGGATTAAACCTCTCTAGAAGTGAGAAGGAGACAAGAGCCTTCAGTTTTCATTATCATAGTATCAATAATTCATTATTTTGTATTTTTCTTATATATTTCTTATTATTTTCTCTATATTCTTAAATTATTTAGGTCATCCATTCAAAAAATTAGTCTCTTCATTTTTGTCAAATCACCTTTCCATTTAGAGTGAAAATATTCTTGATGGCTTATTGAATCAATTATTAAAAGAATTATTAAGACTCTTTTTTTTGATAGGTATGAGATTCTTAATATTTGACAGATAACTCAGTTGATATTTATTTTAAATCTTTGTTTCTTTTTTGAACTGGTTGGAGCTCTATCCTTGCATCAGATAAAGTTTAATATATACTCCCCCAAAGTTTTCAGCCACGACTCATTGGTTCTTTCCATTAGACTACAACCAGTCTGATATTTAAATCTTCTTGGCCCATGAAAAAAGATGTGTCTTGGTCTTGAATTTTTTTCCTAGTTTTTTTCTTTTTCTTTTTTTCTTTTGTGGTTATTCCTCAAAAACTTGACTTTATTTTGTCTTTTGAATAGTATGGGTTAGAAATTTAAACTTTTACTTTGAAAGGTTTATTACTTTCAAAGTTTTTTTATCCATTGATAAAAATAAATTCCATAGTTATTTTCTGTCAAATGAAGCTATCATAATTTTCAAGCTACTCTCCTCTTCTTTTGGTAAGATTGGACCTTTTGGCTATTTTTGAGTATTCTTCTTATTTTTTTCTCTTAAAAGGTCTTATTGAGATCTTTCAGTATATATTCAAAAAAATAAGTTTGAATAATGTAAAATTTTTCCTTTGTAAGATAAAGCATAAATGAAAAAATATTTTTAAAAAGGTATAAAATGATTTTGCTTGGAGTAAAATTATTAAACATTATTTTTTTTGGTAGATCATTGATTCTAAAAATATTCATTAGAAAAGAAAAAAATTAAGGTCAGAAATAATTATGGTTTCTTGAAGCTTAATATAATTTTTTGTGGAAAGAAACCCCATGGACTATAATGTTGAGAAGGGGATTAATCTTTGATGCAGGAACAAACATGTTGTATGCAATGCTCCATGTATGAGCCTGTGAGGTATGTATGACACACCCATAAGGCCACAAATAACTTTTTATAAAGTTTATTTAGTCTTCAAAAGACTTATAAAGTGAATCTAAAGCAAAAAATTACAAAAAATGAATATAAATCTATTTTTGATAAACAAAGTTATAATTATTATTTGATTTTTGGATTCTAAACCAAAAAGAAATTAGGTTAGAGCCATAGGGTGTTATACCCAAAAACAACTATTTCTTATGTTATTGGAAGTTTTAATAATCTCAAAGTACAAATATACATCTCTAAAATATTTATCAAAAACTTTAAATTGTTACTTTTAAGCTTAAATTTAAATTTACATAAGGTTTATGCAAACTTACAAAAATTTGGTGAAAATTAAGGTGTGGTGTATATTTACTTAATTTGCTAAGGATTTTCAAGACAGGATGTAAATAATTCATGAGCTCAATTTAAATTGGTTTGAAGCCATTTTATTGCTTTAAATATATAAAAGGGAAAAAGTAATGCAATACGGTGGTACAAAGGAAGAAAGTCAAATAGAGCCAGGGTTCCCAAAATTTGGGATCTTCAAGTACTCAATTAAAGTTGTCCACCTGTATTTGAGGATTTTCAAAATTATTGAAACTTTAAGATCAGACAGTGATTGAATATTAGAGCTTAAACTGGTTTATCCCCAATTTGGACAGGAATTACAAGCTTCCAAAGGGTAAATCCCCAGATGAAGTCTTTTAATCAAGGTTTTAAGGAATGTCAAAGATTAAATTTTAAATTAATAAGTGTTAAAACCTTATCAAAAGCTGAGGTTTGTTGTGTATTTCTATTTTATGTAGAAAGATAGCAATAACTTCAAAAATTCACTAAAAATCCAATTCTCAATGGATTTGCTTGAAAATTTCAAACAGCTTATTATTCAATGTTATCTGTGCATAAAGTAAATTCTAATTATATTTATATCCAATATTAATTGGTAATTAGCCTTTAAATTAACCTTTATAATTATTATTAAAGAAAATTAAAATTTATTTAGAAATTAATTAAGAATTCATTTTCAGATATTTTCACTTTGAACTGTATTTTTAAGTTTTTCATGTGATTAAGTTTAATATTAATAAGCTATCTTATATTCAAACTTAAAGTAATTAACCCAAAAGAGAATTAAAGCTACTTTGAGTTAAGAATAACACTGGTAGCCTTAAATTCAAATGAGAAATAAGTTACCTCAAGTTAAGAACCTTATTTTTAAGCATTATTTTTCAGTTTGACCTGAGCATGCCCTCTATATCCATTATAAATCATGAGATCTTCTCTGAAAGCATAAAAATATCCTTTAAATCACCATTTTTGTCCATAATAATCATGATTAAAAACAATTTTTTGTGTTGCTATTTTATGTGGAAAAATAGCAATAACTTCAAAAATTCATTAAAAATCCAATTCTTGATGTATTTTCTTTAAACCTTCACACAGCTTAAAATTCAATGTTTTCTGTGTATAAATAAAATTTTAAGTATCTTTTATAAACAGGATTATTTGGTAATTAGCCTTGAATCTAGCTTTTTAATTATTCTTAAAATAAATTAATATTTCTTTAGAAAATAATTAAAAATCCAGTTTAAGAGATTTTCACTTGGGAATTTATTTTTTAGTTTCTCATGTGATTAAATAAAATATAAATAAATGTAATTTATATTTAAGCTTAAAATAATTAACCCAAAAGGAGATTAAAGTTAATTGGAGTTAAGAATAACACTGGTAGCTTTGAATTGAATTGGAAAATAAGTTACCTTAAGCTAAGAGCTTAATTTTTTAGTTTGGCTGTTTCAGTTTTGACCTGATAATGCATCTTATATTAATTATGAAAAATAAGAGCTTCTCTGAAGGCATAAAAAGAGCCTTTAAATCACTGTTTTTGTAAAGAATCATCATTCAAATTGATTAGACATTTTAAACATGTAATACTTTATTCAATATACAATCTTATATTATTAAAAATAATTCTTAATTTATTTTACTCTTTATAAATTATGAATAAAGAATTAAAATTATAGAATTTTGATTATATTGTTGTAATCTCCAATAATATATTTTAATATATATAATTTTTCTCTTAATATATCTTTTGAATCTACAAATTTCCTCGAAAAAATCTTAAATATTACTTTATCATTAAAAAGTTCTTTTATTACTTTAAAGACTTTTAGCATATTTGAAACTTATAAACATTATTCAATGCTATTCTATAACTTTTTTTTTACTTATTGTAGTAAATAAATATTTTAAGTTAGTTTTCCCTAAAATTCTATATCCCTTTTATCAGGTATTAGTTTTTCTATAAGAATTATCTCTGCACAGTGTGTGTGATATTTCTTTTTTATGAGTTATTAAATATGAATATTTTCCACATATAATTGTCTCATTAAGAGCTTATAAATTTCAGTCACTATGATAATAATAGAATAATTATTATTTATTATAATTATTAAATTATCTAATAATAATTAAATCTTTCTTTATATATATTCTTATTTGTAATGATTATATTAATTTGTGTCTATAATATTTTCTACTGAGGACAGTCATAGTACTCTTTACATTTGCTACTATTATCAAGAGATTAATATAAAGACCTCACACAATGAATGTTGATATTTTATTTCTTTAAGTATTTGTGGTTTAGTATAGGTACCACTATATATATAAATATATTAAAAAGATAAATTAGTATTATTCAATATTTCTCTTTCAAAATGGAAACTTTAGTAATTTATATAAGTTAAAGTATATTCTGTGATTTTTAATTTTTTTTCATTTCCCCCCCCCCAAAAAAAAAACAGTTTTAATAAAGCTCAAAAATGGATTTCAAAACAAAAATTCAAAAAATTATTTATATATATATATATATTAGGAAAAAAAACATTTTTTTATTTTTATTTTTTAATAATTGATTTATTTTAATTTACAAATATACTTCTTTATTAATTTTTTTTAGACTTTATAAGTATGATTGATAGGCTGGCTAAGACGTAACACAAAAAACCCTTTTTTTATTTAAATACTTTGGTCAAAAAATCACATTAAAAAACCTACATTTTTTAAATCGAAATTCCACATATGATTTAACTTTAATGCTATTTTTTCAAAAATGATTTTCAAGGTAGGCTATTTTTAAAATAACCATTTTAGGTTTGGATTCAAAATATATTCTTATTTTGTAAATTAAAAAATTTAATTTAATTAAATCCACACTTACTGCCCATTTTTAGCTTTATCTTATTATTCTTCACAAATCAAATAATGTCGCCAAAAACTCTTAGCAGGTTAAAAAATTGAACACTAAAGTTCTGATATTAAAAATTAAGTACATCCTACAACAAATGAATACCTAACAATAATAAATTGGCTTAAATAGAGAGAAAAACTTTTTTTTGTGCTGTTCTACAAAGACATTAGTTGGACAACCCTCATTATTAAAAAATGGTATTTCAATAAACTCCCAATAATGTGAACAAAATACCAAAAAATAAGTTACACATCGAACATAAAAAAAAGATTGATGGATTGAGAAATTCTAAAAAATCAAATAGCTGAAAAAAATTATGATAAACCACAGGGGCTGGAATAGCTGATGAAGATTTAAAAAAGGGGATTCACACAGTTACTAAAATGATTTAAACCATTTTCCAATGATATTTGAAGATGGATAAGCTCTTTGTTAATAAGCCAAATAAAAAATCAATGGATAATTGTAATTTTCTTGATTTAAAAACAGATTACATTAATTAGCCATATGAATTGTTTTTAATTAGTGAGGTATGTCCTAAATTTCTCAGAAATAACTTGAAAACCGATCTGATCAATAAATCAATAGGCCCTTTAAGAACCATTCAATGAGGAAAAATTTACCAATATAATTAGACCAAATGATAATTTAGTAATGTCTTCTAATGAAAGAATATTTCCACAACAAATTAATATTTAATAATTCAAAATTTGCTATAAATTTCTAATTGTGGTTTGTTATTTCTGAATGAGGGAAAGAAAGAGGCACTCTCCAAGTGATCCCAAATTTATCCAAGTATTATTATTAAGATTAATGAAGAATTAATAATATAAAATATCAAGTCCTGTGTATTACAAAAATAAACATCATTTCAACACCATCAACCAGTTTATTTAGACATGAATCATTTAAAAACTTAAATCCACAAAGTTGTTCCAAAAAAAGGACATGAATGAGTTACCTTCATATGCATCAGTATTCATTTCATGAAAAGAAGGTTAAGAATCCCAGATACTATTAATTATATTTTATTTCAAAATTACATATTTACTATAATAGCGCATATAAGAAGTGATGCTTCCAGATTATAATGGGAAAAGGGTAAGTGGAAAGATTAAAATGAAGCAGAAATAAAGCATCTTTAAAAAGGTAAAATAATCAAGGAAGTATAAATTTATTTTCAAAAAGAGAAAAAAGATAATTAATCTGAGTTTCAATAATGGAAACTGAAAACAGAAAGTGAATTTGAGGCAAAAAAAATTAAAGCTTCAAATTGACTTTCAACATGAAAAAAAGAAAATTGAGTTAACCATTAACATCTTAAAATGAAATTTCTCTTCCACAGAGCTGTACTCAATAATAAACCTGATCAATAAGAATTAATGTCATATTTATTTATTTATTTAAATTTTTGGTAATTTATGGTTTAAATATGTAATTAATTGAGAAAATAATATCAATAAGATTAATTTCAAACAAGTCCTCCATATATTGGGCTTCTATTATATAATATAAGTGGGTATTTGAAATCTTTTAATACTAATTAATTTTTTATATATACAATATGGATTAAATAATATATTTATAAGTGCTTATTCAAATTAAAAATATTAAATATAAGAACCAATAATAACCTTGAAGAGGAAGAAATTTCATCAACAATTGATTTATTATCATAATAAGATTAATTTGATATTTTTCATTCTTTTAAAGATCAAAACAAATTATAAGTTCTTTTAGAGAAATTAATTAAAATTTAAATTCTGATGAAGTTACCACTGGATCGACCATCTGGATATAAGATTAAATTCCAAATAGTCTTTGATGTCAATATGATATATCAGATACTAGGGCCTTTACCTTTTAAGTGAATATTAAATAAAATATCTGGAAAAACAAAAAATTCATCAAAAAAAACCATAATTTGAAAAAAAAATTAAAAGGAGGTTTCTAAAATTTAAATGGAGAAGAAAAGAAAAATCTGAATTATAATTATCACAATGGGTAAAATTTTAAAATTAATTAAATATATCTTTAATATGGTTTTAAAAATATGAATAATTTTACTTATAAGGAAAAAAAAGTGTTTTAAAACCAGGAATTCCCAAGGAACTCATAGTGTTTTATTTTAATTTTGAACTTAAAAGAAATACTATTCAAGTAATTTACAAGAATTAAAAAAACTTTTTGTTCCATTCATGAGACTTTTTTTTGATATTTTACAATTCTTGAATATGTTTTATTTGTTAAAAAATATTTTCCAAAGTTGAATTCACCACCACAAGGAGGAGGTCAACCAATTGTATAATTTAATCTATTAATTTTATTTCCATTATTTCTCTTTTTCCAAGTAAATAAGACATTTTAATAAATTATTATAATAAAGTTTTTGGATTGAATATTTCATTTGAATTGATAGATTTCAAAATTTAAAATCTTATTCCAGCAAAAACTTTATTTTGTGACCAAGGAATTATGTTATCATTAACAATTGTTAATTCATGGGTAATATGTTAATATTTTTATTTAATTTGTTGAAAAATTAGGATATTTGGTCATCCAAATTGACCAGAGGTATTTACAATCATCTTCATTGGGGGGAATAGAATTGAATGCGTTTTACAATGGAAATTCAGAAAGTAAATTATAAGCCTTCAAAATGGCTCTTTTATCATGGATGTTTTTTGTTTCTTTCTTGTTTCTTTCTTCATTTATTATTGATGAATGCCTTGGCTTAAGTCCTGTCCAGCAGCTGACATCCCAATTTCTAAAAAATTGTTTTAGAAATTATATCACAGAAATGCACCAGTCAGAAATTTCACAAAATCACATTATAAAAAAAATTAAACAAACAAAAAATAAAATAAAATAATTTTTTTTTTGAAAGAAAAAACAAGAATTAACTTGTTAATCTGGTTGTTTTTCATTTCTCCCAATGTTATGGTAGGATTATCAAAAAAGTAAAACCTAATATTTTTTTAATAAAAAATTATTTTTATGAATGAAAAGATTGTTACAAAACTCAAAAAACAAAAAAGATTAAATTAGTTTTGTTAAAAAAGAAGCTTATAAATCAGAAACGAGTATTCTTTTTGGATCAAAAAGCCAAATGAATTAAAAAAAGGACTTAATTTTCGATTTTAACTCAAGAAATAAAAAAATGATGACAAAAAGATTGAACAATTCAAATTAATCAATTAATATATTTTTAAAAAAATAATTTAGAAAAACAAAACTTACTTTTTTTGAGTGGTACTTTAATTATAAATCGATTTTTTTAAGAGAAAAGAGAATGATTGAAAAATCAGTTTTTTGAATTGATAAACCAAAGAGTTTAAACAAAATGACATTTTTTTTAATTTTATGTTAATAACTGAAAAAATTTGAAAGAAATAAATTACCGATTGGAAAAAAATAATTAAATGTAAAAAAACTTGCTTTTTTATAATAGTTATTCATTTTTAAATCCATCTTCATAATACAACAAAAACAATAGAAGATTTTTTTTCTTCAGTAAGAAAGCAAAGGATTTTTTTTTGAAAAAAAAACTTACTTTTTTTGAGAAATTTACGTTGAGCAGTGACAGAAAATCAAATAAAATATCTGACTAATTAAAAAAAATTAATCTATTTTCAATTAGATGCAGAAAAAGTCACTTTTTTACTAGTAATTTGATAGTCAGCTTATCTTAATAAGAAAGAAAATAATTATAAAAAAAAACTTTTTTTTGGTGATTAAAAAAAGCAGAGAATTTGAAAAAGAAAAAAATACTTTTTTTGTATTTTAGCTTGATAAATTATCAAAAAACAAATAAAATTGACTTAGTAAAAAGAAAAAAATTAATGAAAACAAAATTAGTTAATTTGGAATAGTACTTTAATTTTAACGCTATTTTCATAATAATAAAAAGCCCAAATAAGAAAAAATTTAATTAAAAAAACAAAGAATTTTAAAAAATAATAAACTTGCGTTTTCTTAATTTTAGCTTGATAAGTGATAAAAACTCAAAAAAAAAAAATAATGGAATTATTCAAAAAAGGAATTGATTAATTGTTTTTCTTAAAAGATAATTGAAAAAAATACAATGAAAAATCATTAATTAAACCTATTTTTTTTTTTAGGATTTTAGCTTGAGAAATAATAAAAAATCAAAAAAAGGAAAACATTTAACCAATTTAAAAATAAAATAAAATTTATCAAAAAATAAAATTTAAGAAAAAATAATTCAACTTCCTTTTCTTTCAATTTTAGCTTGAAAATTGATAAAAAAAATCAAAAAAAATCATATTGACCAATTAGAAAAAATTAATAAATAAATAATTTAAAAAAAATATTAGAAAATAATTAAGTTTTTTTTCTTTATTGATAAACAAATATATATATATATATAAATATATAAATAAATAAAAAGAAAAATTTTAAACTTAAGAAATGAAAAAAGAAAACATAAAATAGAAAATAATGAAATGATTTGAAAAAAACAATTAAATAAAAGTTAATTTGCTATTATTATTATTATTATTATTGTTAAATAGGAGCTTGAAATAATTAAATTGATAATAATAAATAGATAAATCAAAAAAGAAAAAAAATCTAATTTAAAACCCCAAAAATTTCCAAAAAAAAATATTTATTTATTTTTTAGTAAATTTTAACTTTAGAAGTGAAAAAAAGAGAATCATAAAAAAAAAATTGAATTATTTTTTAAAAAATCAATAAAATAAAATTAGTAATTTTTCATTATTTCTTTTTTTGAATATTAAGTTTATAAAATTTAATTTAAGAAGAATTGATCAACTTAATATTCAAGTTGAAAAAAAAAGATTGATTTGCACAAAAAAAAACAAGACAAACAAAACAATATATATATATATATATATATATTGAAATATCTTATAGAATTAAAATAATTTCAAAAATATTAAAAAGAAAATTTGTAAGGTAATTGAATTTTCTTAAAAGGAATATTTCTTATAAGTTATTCTAAAAATCAATTACACTTCTAAAATTATAATTTATTATTATACCGATTAAAAAGTGATTTGTTTTATCTTTTCCATAATATTTTTTATTGGTGTATTGTTGGGTTCTTTGGTTATATGTTGAAGATCTTCTTGGTCTTCATAATCATATAGCTGTAAAAATTCATCCTCAATTTTGGAACATAAATTATGAAAAATTACATAGATTTTAACCCAATTAACAAATATTTAGAAATTTTCTGAATATTTTGTATGAAATGAAATATTTTTTAAACTTCACCAAAACAATTCAAGCATGCTCAATATAAAAATTTGATTGAGCCAGACAAAATTTCCACCTTTTTCTATCATTGACTTGGGTTATATTCCCTTTATAAGAAGAAATAATTAAATTTCATTTGGAATATGCTTAATCAGAGGTTAGTTATTATTTTTTTAAAGGTTTTTCAGGAATTATACATATATCTTCATATTTATATCCACTTGTAAGGTACTGAACCTGGAAGCCCAGAGTTTTAGGCTTGGAGGAAATTATTTACATCGAAAACAAGCTGGATTGGAATTCTATAACTGAATTAAAAAGTATTTGATAATTATTTTATATAAATTTTATCTAAACAGAAACTTAAATAAGAAACTTATTCTTTTGATAAAAATAGACCTTGGCATCATTAGGTGGCCTTTTGATATAATGTAATAAAGCTTTTATTGATGAAGCCAATACAGCCTTAAAATTCCTTAAGCTTAAATTACCTTGGATAATTCTTTCCTTTTTTTAAAATTGGGCTAAGTTATGTAAGTAAATTTGTGTTTCAAAAGTTCTTGAATATTTTTCATGTATAGAGTATTACTGTACCCTGACTAATTCAATATATTGTACCAATCCTGACAATGGAAGCACCATTTCCATTGCTATCCAGTCTACAAAGGGTAAAATCAAATTTTATACTCATATCATTTTGTTTTATGTTTTCTTCATTTTTAATTCTTTCATCATTTCTGATAATTTCAAGTAAATCATTAAAGCTGGAATATGTTGTTTGACATAACTGTCTAAAATTTGAATATGGTAGGTTTTCAAAACAACTTGGTTGATGATATATAAATGGAAGATTATGAACTTGATGTTTCTTTAGATATTTCTTTTGATTTAAGTAATTCAGAGTTAGATTTTCTTCTTATATTTCTTCATTAGTCTCATCTTTAATGAAATATGAATATGGAGCTGTGTTCAAATCAAAAGTACTTTATCTTTTCTAGAAGCTCTTGGAAATTATTAAATAACTAATTTAGTAGGTTTAAATAGAGTTGGAAATAGTTTTAATAAAGGAATTTGTAATAAAAAGAATATTTTAATATAAATGACTTTTTATAAAAAAATTTGAAAATAATAAATAAATAAATTTTTAATAATAAAGGGTCTTCTTCTTTCTTGTTTTTTCTTTTTGATTTTTTTAGAAATAAAATAATTTTTGATTTTTCAATAATTTTTTTAAATAATTTTGAATTTAAATCAATTTGTTTCATTTTTTTTTTTTTAGAAATAGTTTAAATAAAGGAATTTGGAAGAAAAAAAAATATTTTAATATAAATTAATTTTTCTGAAAATTTTTTAAAATAATAAATAAATGAATTTTTAAGAATAAAGGGTTTTCTTTTTCTTATTTTTTGTTTTTTTTTTTGAAAAAATAAAATAATTTTTTGATTTTTTGAATTATTATTATTATTATTATTATTATTTTCAAATTTTTTTTATTTTAATAAAATTAATTTTTAATCAAAAAAATTAAATCTTGAAGTTCATTTTAAGGTTTTGAAAAAAAAGAAAATTTTGAATAATTTTTTTTAAATAATTTCAAATTTTAAATCAATTTATTTTATTTTTAATTTTATTTTTTTAATAAAATTTTTCTATTTTTTTTTTTTTAAAAAAAAAAACTTATTTAGAAAGGTTTTAAACTATTTTTTTTTCTTTTAAATACTTAAAAATTTATTTTGAATGTCCAATGACAATATAGACTTGGAATTTTCTGATTTTGAACAGATGGAGTTTCTGATTGGCAATCAAGAAGAACACTCTGATTTTCAATCAATTATGGATTAACATAGCTATAACCTTAACAATAATTGGGCATCAAATACAATAATGGGAAACCTTAAAACTACTTAAATTATTCAAACTGAAGCTCAAAGTCAAGGATCCATGAAAAGAAAAAAACATTGTACTCATGAAGGGGCCCAAGAGCATTGTCAGAAAATGGAACTGGAGCAAAACCTAAAGTGGAAGAGACAAATAAATGAAAGGGTCCATTCTTAATCCCAACACCTTCATCAAGCTTAAAGACATTTGTCAAATAATGCAAGAAAGGAACCTTGAAAGACACATTCATTTGGAGTGAAGACATTACAAGGGATTTTTTGTATTTTATGATGTAATTGAGAAGAAATTGTTTAAGTTTAGATTTTAAATCAATAAGTTTCATTCCTTGGTTGAATTCTTCTTAAAAAATAAAGAGCATTGTAAATCATAGTATGAAAGTTTGAAAGATTTTTCATTTTAAACTTTGGAGTTCAGATATAAGTCATTAATGACCAATTATTGGTTAATTAACTTTTCTTTCTGATTCTGGGATCTCATTGAATACTTACTTTGATGTATTAGATAATTAAGGATTAATGTGAATCAACTGGTGGTTCTGGTTTATATGCACAACTGCAACATCATCATATGACAAGAGAGGTGAGGCTTCTCAAATCAAACTATTTCTATTAAGTATAAGTGCTAAGAATGTGGAATCTAGTTATATGATATATTAAAACAACTAAATGTGAATTGTGAGCCTCTGAGGTATATATGACATACCCATAAGGCCACAAATAACTTTATATACAGTTGATTTAGTCTTGAACAGACTTTTCAGTTGAAATTAAAATAAAAAATAACAAAAAATAAATGTAACTTTTTTTTGGATAAACAAAGTTATAAATATTATTTCATTTTTGGATTCTACAGCAAAAATAACTTAGGGTACACCCAAAAATACTTATTTCTTATGTTATTGGAAGATTTAAGAAACTCACAGTACTAATGTAACTTTTTTTAACATTTTTTTAAATTGTTGAATTTAAGATTAAATAAGCTTAAATTTAAAGTTGCAAAAGATTTATGCAAACTTACCAAAATTTTAGTTAAAATTGAGGTGTTGTGTATATTTACTAAATTGGATAAGTATTTGCCATACAGGATGTAAATCCTGGGTGGGCTCAATTTAAAAGGCTTTAAGGCCATAGTATGGCTTTAAATAAATAAAAGGGAAAAATCCATGCAAAAAGGTGGGACAAAGGAAAAAGACCAAACAGAGCTGGGGTACCCAACTTTTTGGATCTGCAAGTATTCAATTAAGGTTTCCCACCTGTATTAGAGGATTTTCAAAATTATTTAAACTTTAAGATTAGACTTTGATCCAACCTTAAAGTTTAAACTGGTTTTATCCCAAATTAGATAGGAATTTCAAGCTGCCACAGGGTAAATCCCTATATGCAGGCTTGGAATTAAGGTTTGAAGAACTTTCAAAGCTTAATTAAGCTCAAAAAGGTTAAAATCATTAAAACCTAATCAAAAGTTAAGGTTTAGTGTGCATTGCTATTTTATGTGGAAAAATAGCAATAACTTCAAAAATTCATTGAAAATAACAATAACTTCAAAAATTTATTTGAAATCCAATTCTTAATGGATTTGCTTGAAAATTTCACACAGCTTACAATTTAATATTATCTATGTATAAATTAAATTTTAAGTATATTTTCTAAAGAAATTTCCTGGGTAATTAGCCTGTAAATTTACTCTTTTAATTAAGCTCAAAGAAAATTGTAATTTCTTTAAAAATTGAGTTTAAGAGATTTCTGCTTGAAACTCTATTTTTAAGTTGTTCAATAATTAGTTTAGATGAGGATTAAAGTTACTTGGAGTTAAGAATAACACTGGTAACTTTAAATTGGAATTAAAAGTAAGTTTCCTTAAGTTATAAACTTCATTTTTAAGCATGGTTTCTCAGTTTTGACCTGAGAATTCCCTCTATATTCATTATGAATAATGAGAGTTGCTCTGTAGACATAAAAAGAGTCTTTTCATCACTGTTTTTGTCCATCATCATTATCAATCCAATTATATTAGACATTTAAACAGGTAAAGTTTTATTTTATATAAAATCTTATTATTAAAATATGTCTTAAGAATTTTATTCTTTATAAATATTTAATTAAAGAATTGAAATCATAGAAATTAGATTATTTTTGTAATCATCTATAATATATTTTATTTTATAAAATTATTTTCTTTAAAATATCTTTCAAAATCCACAAATTCCTCTCAAAACTCTTTAATCATATTTTTTATTATAAAAAATTGTTTTAACTTTTAAAATATTAAATTTTGGCATGTTTTTAACTTATAATTATTATTTAATATAATAACTGTTGTTGTTTGACTTATTGTATTAAATAAATATTATAAGTAAGTTTTATCTAAAATTCTATATTTTTTTTATCTATTATTAGTTTTTTTTATAGAATTTTTATATAAGAGTTATTTCTGCACATTGTGTGTTTCAATTCTTTTATAAATAATATTTATATTATTTATAAGTGGTTAAATATTTATATTTTCCACATGTAATTGTCTCATTAAGAGCTTTACACTTCTTATTGTTATAATTTTCAGTGACTATATATTTTATAATAATAATTAAATTTATTATTTTTATATAATTATTTTTGATAATTATATTTAAATTTGTGGTTATAATATTTTATTATATTATATTTTTCTACTGAAGACAGTCATAGTACTCTTGATATTGTTACTATTATCAAGAGTTTCACAGACAAACCTTACATGAATAGTACAGGAATAAATTCAAGTGGAATGGAATCAGGTGAATTTATGTATTCACAGAAAGACAACAAGGATTTTTTACAGGGGTCAACTTCAAGACAAGGAAGAGGATCTTTCATCCAGTGAGAATGGAAATAATAGGAATGGTGAAGAAAATAACAACAATGTCAATCAAGAAAGTCAAGAAAATTTCCAGCTGAACACTTCAACATCACATGTGAATAGACAGAAAACACCTCAGGTTAATCAATGTGAGTCATTCAGTAAAAATTCATCATTAAGCTTACAATAAACATGCTTCAATCACTCATTAATGACTAACATGAATGAAAACATGCAGTGCATTATGGCACCACCAAAGCTGATAACTTAGCATAGTCAAGAGAGGGCTTAAGAAAGGGATCAGAGGCAAATTGAGAGGAAAGCAGACAGGAGAATTGAAGAAGAAAAATGACGGCAAGAAGATCAATAACACAATGATTGTTTCAAAGTTTCAATTTTAAGTATTGTGGTGGGGACTAACAAAATGAACCCCAAGGATTTGCCTTAACTTCAAAAGAAATGATTGGTACAATTTCTTTGTAAATGGTATTTTTATCTATTGTGAATTTAAAAAGGACGGTTTTGCTAAAAATTTCTTTTCAATTGTAACGTGCTAAAATATATTTGGCAGTTTATTTTACTTTTTCCTTATCATGTTGTGTGTGTATTTTTCATATAAAGAATCTTTTTGAAGATATTTTTCTTGTAAATAATGTGTTTGTAATGGAAATGAATTTCAAACATAGATCTTCATTTTCAATTTCTTAAATTATATATAAGCTTCCAAATTTAGTACTGATTGAAATAAACCTGTGAGCCATAGATGTGAGATATTTCACATGTCACTATGTCATACCTTCTATTAGTAATGATATATAATAAAACTGTTTTTGTAAAGAAAAATTTAGAGAATATTAATTACATCTACTACTGGGAACTTTCAATAGCTCTTCATTGAAAACAAATTAATTTTAATTTGGTTCCTATTAATAGCTATTTTAATTACACTAATTTAACAAGAAATAACTTCTTCCAATAATGAAACTCTTGAATTACAAAAAAATACTTTGGCTCAGCAAATTTCCCAAAAGAAAGCCAAAATATGTGTATTACAAACTAAATGCAAGTCCCAGGACAAAGAAATCACTGACACCTATGCACAATTCAAAATAAGGATGGTCAAATTGCACAAACTGTGCCCCAGAAATACCTTGAATTGAAACAATTGGAAGAGACCCTACAAGGCCTGCTCAGAAAGAGTATGTCCATACTCATTTAATAAATTATGTATAATTTTTGGTGACCACATTTCTCTTCTCAGTTACACAAACTTCCTCAGCATTTTTGGAAGATTGACAATTTTTTTTGTCTACAACACTCTTTGTGAAATTATTATTTAGAGTAAATCTTTTTTGAATTATTAATGACAAAAAAATGTGGATAAAAGTTATTTCAGATATACTATTTTTACAAAAAAGTTTATATTAACATCACAATTCCTTTTTAATTTTACTTCAAATCTTGAAAAAATTTAATCATGTTCACTGTCAAATCTTTCATTCCAATTTTTGAAACATTGGCTTTCATTTTGATTCAAAATATTGTGTAAGATCATACATGCTACTGTAACCTTACCTGTATTCAATGGCAAGATCACTTTTGGTGTTAGAAAACATCTGAAGAAGTTTTTCGATCTGAAAAATGTTTGTTCTGAAATCATCCTACCAATATACAACAATTTAGTATAGTTATTTGTATATTAGATATTTATGAAATCTTACAGCTCGCCTTTTGGATGAATTCATTGTGTTAAATCTAATATGTTCTTCATTGAAACTATTTATAGATAGAGTAAGGATGGGGAATTTTGCTGAATAACCCAAATCTCCAATAAGTAAAGTATTCCAAGGCAATTGTTGTGTTCCATCAATCAAATCTTGACCAATATGATATTTGGGAAACATGCAGCTGTCATGTACCAAACCAGGAAAACCTCCAAACACCTAAGGGCTTTTGAAATGAGAAATTCATCATAACCCAACAAAATGCAGAAATGACTTACATTGTGAAATTTACCATGGAAATTAACAATACATTGAAAAGCAATGGAATGCCATCCTTTGTGATTCACATAAGACTTCCAATCATTGTTTGGGGGTGCCATCAATGGCCCCAGCTATGTTTCTTAGCCCTTTCCTCCTCCTAAAGGATTCTTCAATTGAATTCCATGCATGCATATCATTAACATCTGGCAAACTAAAGCAATCCTACATATCAACATGCCGATAATCATTAAATAAGCCGATTTAATTACCTTATAGCTGTTTATTTTCCAATGTTGAATAAATGTCCAACTGTCTTGCAAGAGCTGCCATGTCCCAATCAATAAAGAGTGACCCCAACTTTCTCTTCAATTGTTAGACCTCAAATGTCCTTGTGATTGGCATTAGCCACACCTCCTTATATAGAATGTATCAATGTGGAAAAATCTTGATGCCCCATGCAGAACAAGCCAATAAATCGACTTTCATTATATAATTGAGTGTCTTTGCATGGATTGAATTGATTTCCATGTTGAATGGCATGATGCTGTTGAAGCCTTCTGTATTCATACCAATATAAATGATAGTAAAAGAAAAAATACAAACCAAAAATGCTATACATAAGTTTGGGGTCATCCATGGTTAAAAAAATATTAATTGGAGAGTTTTGAAAATTTCATCATGAATGATCAATAAGTTTTGAAAAAAATTTAGAAAAATTTAAATAAATTGATTTTAATTTCAAAAACCCGACCATGAACCGGGCCTTAAATCCAAACTTCTTTCAAAAACCCGACTATGACCGGGCCTCAACTAAAAACCCGGTTTATCTTAAAAATTCAAAAAATAAATTTTGGCCTCAATTTAATCAAATTTTTTTTTTTTTTTTCTTCAATTTTAAATCTCAAATTTACACAAATTCATCACAACGAGCTGTTTCGGATTTTAAAATTTCAAGAAAAATTCAGGAAAAATTCAAGAAAAATTCAAGAAAAACTCGGGAAAAATGGCAAAAGATCCTACAAATTCAAATCCAAGTCCAAATTTCGATTGGTCTCTAATCAAATCAACCTCAAATTCTAATATGATCTCATCAATTCAACCGATTCCAATCATCTTAAAATATACAATTCACTCCTTGGTCACTATAAAGCACTTAAATCTAATCGCAAGTTGATTTTTCATTCTTAATTCTGCATTTATGAATTTTTAAATCTAATCGTTATATTTCTTTTTCATTAGGATTGTTTAAATGAAGCTGCTTCAGAATTTAATTTAAATCCATTAGAAATCTTTTTAACAATCTCAATAAATAAAAATTTAATCAAAATTAGTAACTCGCTTTTTAATCAATTAGGCCCTCTAAGTACAATTTACGTTGAATTAAATCAAAAAGAAAATTTAAACTTATTCTCCTCTTTATTAATCGATTCAAATTTAATTAAATCATCAAATATTTCATCAGTCTCATGTTCAAATTCGAATTCAATCACAAATTCATCATCTTCAACCTCAATAAGATCAAATTCATCAAATTCATTAAATTCAAATCTATCAAATCAAATTATTAATCACAATCATAATCCTATAATCGACTTGGAATCACTCAAGTCTAATAATAATTCATCTCAATCAAATCAAACTATTAACCCTCTCAATCAAAACCAAAAAAGATTCTTAATCAATTCTCTCGCTAACTCAAATCAACCTCGTCAAAAATTCCCTTTCTTATCAAATCGTCATTCAGATCATTCAAATCTTTCAATCTCATCATCTTCATCATCATCTCCTCCTTCTTTCATCCAATCTAATAATCTTCAAACTCATGATGATCATTCTTCTATTGAAGAAACTTCTCAACATACCCTAAATAGTCCTTAAACATTTTCATTTACGAATTTTTAAAAATCGGTAATCAGGTCAAATGGACCCCCCTAACTTCTTGTCATTTCTATCATCAACTTGAAAAGCTTTGGTTTATATAATAAAATTTAATCCCTTTGCTAAGATTATCAATCTCACATTGTATTATATCATTTCCCAATTAAAATTGTTTCATTTCAAACTTCTTCTGGAAAGTCTTGCAAAAACACGTGTTTGTTAATCTTAACTCAGCCTGGTCCTCAATCTATCAAAGTTTTGGATTCAATATACAATAAAAATTAACACTTTTTCAGTCTCATACTCAAATAAATTTGGTCATCTCCAAAAAATTCAGTCATTGCACTCAAAATCCTTAAAGTGCATAAGTACATCTTGGGTGATTTCAAATTGAAATGACTTTTCTTGAATCTCCAAAAAAGAAAATTCCTCAAGCATTATATAAAAAATCATGATTTTAATAAAACCTCCAAACAAGTTTTTTTTTGGTTTGAAATTATTACAAATATAAATGATGAAAGAATTGACCCACAAAAGTTTTTATCAAAAACAAAAACATGAATTTATTTATTTTTTAATTTTGTCTTCAAAATGGAATAAATGAATGACATTCATGGCTAAACTGATGTCAGTGATTCATGCAATCAATGTGGTATTGTCCCAAATATAATTTTAATTCAACAAAAACATTATATAATTTTTTTTATGATTGAAATCTTAAGTTTTGATTGATTAAAGTAAATAAATCTTAATTCTTTTTTTTTGTTCATGAAGATGCTGAATTTTGTGTTGTGAAAATGAATGCTAAATGAATTAAGTTAATTATTTTGTAAAAAGAAAAAAATTCTTATATATTTTTTGCTTATGTAGCTTTTTTTTGATAATTTAAATAAAAAAAACATTGAGAATCTGAAAATTAAAAGAAATTAAAAACTTACTTTTTTGTCAAGAAAATCAATTTAAATGTTGAAATTCATATATTATTTCATTATTCAAAAGAAATTCAAAAAGAAAAGTTACAAATTTTTTCTAATAATAAAAATTTTATAAATTAATTTCAAATTATCAAAATTTATATTTTTCAAGTTTGTTGTTTTCTGAGCTCTTTTTATTGTTTTTTGGTGTGTATGTGTAAAAAACAATTAATAAGAATTTATATAATTTTTTTTCTTAGAAAAAAAAAGACTCCATTATTATGTTTTTTAGCTTTTTAGAGAAAATTTCTCAATTTAGCCAATTTCATTTATTTTATTTTATTTTAATATCAAGATTAAATACAATCACCAATTATTTTTTTTCAAGAAAGAAAAATTAAGTGATTCAATTTATATGACGTTAATTATTAACATTTTCTATAATTTTCCTTTAAAAAAAAACAAGGAAAAACCCCCTTTATTATTGAAGAATATTTTATCATAAAATAAAACTCATAAGAAAGTGGATAAATCAAGGAGTTTTTTGTTTTTTTTAAATTAAAAGTTTGAGGTTTCTTTTGAGTTGAACAATAATAATTCAAAACTATGATTAAAAAGAAGGTTATAATAATTTAAAATATTTAATTAATAATAATAATAACAATTTTTAAATTCTTAAAAAAAATAATAAATAAATAAAAAATCAAAAAAAAATTACAAAAAAAATTGAGAAAAATAAAAAAAAAAAAAAAAAAAAAAAAAAAAAATTAAAGAAAAATGAAAAAAAATTAAAAAAAAAAATTACAAAAAAATTACAAAAAAATTAAAAAAAAATAAAAAAAAATTAAAGAAAAAATAAAAAAAAATAAAAAAAAAATTAAAAAAAATTACAAAAAAATTAAAGAAAAATTAAAAAAAAATTACAAAAAAATTAAAGAAAAATTAAAAAAAAATTAAAAAAAATTAAAAAAAAATACAAAAAAATTACAAAAAAATTACAAAAAAATTAAAGAAAAATTAAAAAAAAAATTAAAAAAAAATTACAAAAAAATTAAAGAAAAATTAAAAAAAAAATTAAAAAAAAATTAAAAAAAAATTAAAAAAAAATTGAAAAAAAATTAAAAAAAAATTAAAAAAAAAAAGTTAAAAAAAAATTGCAAAATTAATATGAGTTTATTTTATGTTTTTTTTTTTTGATTAATTTCCTTTTGAAAATCTTCATTCTTGATTTTGACTTTTTAAATTTCAAATTTTTAATGTTTTTTTTTTTTTTTGAAAGTTTTATTTTTATTTTTTATTTTTGAAATTTTTTCATTTTTGTTTCTTTATTTCTCAATCTAATTTTTTTTATTGTAAATCTTTAAATTTAAGATAAAAAATAAATAAATAATATATTTTATTAGTATTAATTTTTTTTTTTGAAAAATATTTATTAAATTTATTTAATTTACAAAATAAAATGAAACCATAAAAGTTAAAATGTTTAAAAAAAAGAAATAAGGAAAAATTGATGTAATTTGAAAAAAAAAAACAAAATCAATTTAATAATACCTTAAATTATTATTTTTCTTGTTCTTGAGCAATTAATAAGGGTGTTGGTAAACACATGTAAGCCCTTATATGTTTTTACAAATTTATGGCCAAAACATGTCAGTGGCCTATTTTTTCTAAAAAAAATCCTCCAGCTTAGTTTTGAGGATTTTTCCAAAACAAATTTCCAAATTTTTTCCAACATGGGATTTGAATATTGCCAAATTTTTTCAGAGTTGTTTTTTTCCAAATTTCTCCAATTTGGCCTATTTTTTTGACTCAAAAAAATCATTAGAAATGTTCATACTTATAATTTTCATATATATTTTTCAAAAGGATAAAAATAAAGGAAAGGAAATTCATGATAGGGGATGTCAAAGTTACTGAATCCCACACTTCAAATCCCAAGTTTTTTTTTTGCCAAATCCTGCATTAACCTTTTGGCATTTGGGAACTCCCACACCTCAAGAGGTGAGGTATTTTGAGGTACATAAACCCAAGTTTTTTGGTACCAAATCCCATGTTTAGATACTAAAATCCTGCCTTTAGCTTCACTTAAAGGGACATTTTTACAACACACAACTCAGTAAGGGCATGTTAAATTGCATAAAATCTGAATATACTGGTCATTTATTAAGTTATTTGATTTCAAATTTCATTTTCTATAAATGTTCTCTTCATTTACCATGCCAAAGACATTTCAAAGGATACCTTTACTTCAGACCTTAAACTAACTGCAGTTCATCAATGCTCTCAAGTCTGATAGTGATTCTGATATCCAGGAAGATATAATCTTATTAGATATGATAAAATCACAAAGATAAATCAATCCTTGTAGAAGTATCTATCACATTACATGTATACAATGAATGATTTACAAACATTATCATCTGAAAAGTTTCAACAGCTATGTAGGACCACACATGAATCATTTGAAAAATTGGTTGCAAAAATTAAAGATGATAAAACCTTTCAAAACTCATCACAAAACAAAAAACAAAATCCTTCCATCCAATTGGCTGTGGCACTATCAAGGCTAGGATCAAATGGCAATGGGGCCACTTTGGGAAAGATTGGAATTTTATTTGGAATTAGCCATTGGGCTATTGTTTTTTACACTCAAATAGTGATCCAGATATTAATGAAGTTGAAGTGCAAAGTGATTTTATGGACAACAATAGAAAAACAAAGAGAGATGTCTCAAGTAATGCAAGAAGAAGGCTTCACTGGGTGCATTGGGTTTATTGATGGGAGTCTCATACCATTATCACAACATCCCCCCAATTAAGGTGAAGCCTATTTTGATTGCAAAAAGAGGTAAGCTGTTGTATTTTTATTGTTTCTTTCATTTTTACTTATTGTTTACAATTAAGTTATTCTATGTCGATACAACTTGTTGGAAATATAAATAAACAGTTCACTGCTCTACATGTTGGTTGTACTGGGTCACTTTATGATTAAAATGTCTATCAAAATATGAAAATAGCACAAATACCTCAAGAGCTTTATGAAAAGGATCGGTACTTACTTTCCTATTCAGCATATGCAAGCTCTCCTTGGGTTGTTCCAGCATATAAGGGAGCTGTAGCACAGAATGAAGACAAATGTTCTTTCAATTACTGTCTACCAAAATAAAGGGTCAGAATCAAGAATGCAATTTGAATTTTGAAGGGGAGGTGGTTTTTTCTAAGGTAAATTCAAAATCAAATGAGGGATAATCATTAAATTGAGGGCGAGGCCTAACAGTATGCCACAATACGGGCCCCAAGGGGCTGGATGACCAGGGGAGTGTTTACCAGGTGAAGTCCTTATGCGTAGGAGATCCCCCTGGGGGCAGCAGCTGAAATCCTGTCCTTCATTTTTGATTACCAAATTCACTTTCAAAAAACTATCCTACTGAGAGAACTTGATCTAGAGGAGTCTCCTGGATGGTCCATATAAAAAAAATATTTTGTTAGTTGGGTTGTTTATTGCACAATTTTACATAATATGTTAGCACAAATTGGTGATGAATGGTTTGATTTATAAGAAGATGATGATCCACCACATGTGGAAAATCTGTCCAATAACCACATCAGGGAAGATGTGGTAAATATGTGTGAAAAAATTAAACTAATTACTTTGGCATGGAAAGATAGTCAATTGTGAATTTCATCAGGAATATTGATTTATGTACTTAATTCAATGGCATGCAACAGAGCAGAGATTTTATTGGTAAAATAAAACTATTTAAAATTAATATTTTTTTAGTTCTTTTTTGGTCCTGCATGTTTCTTTCAAAGTACCCATTGACTTTTGAATTAATTTTGGTGGGTGTCATTTTCAAGAATTTTTCACCTACATTAAATAATGGGTGTTGGTAAACACACGTAAGTTTATGGTAAAAACACGTAAGTGACCTTATTTTTCCAAAAAAATTCCTCAGGCTCAGTTTTGAGGATTTTTTTAAAATTTTTTTGCCATATTTTTCCTGACTTAGCATGTCAATAAGCACAAAGTTTTTCAATTTTTTTTTGCCACATTTCACAAATTTGGCCAATATGCCAAAATGGCATTTTTTTCCAAAAATTCATTTAAATTCTTCCCACTTATGAATTTCCTTGATTTTTTTCAAAAATGAAGGGTTAAATGTGAAGAATAAAGCACCAGAATCCCATAATTTTGGGAATTTTTTTGGGTGGGACAAGTGAAGGTGCAAAAAAGGTTTTTTTTTTCTCATTTTTTTTCCCGTCATTGTAATATGCCTATATTTAAAAAGTGAATTTAATAACTTCACACTTCTGAATTTCCTTCATTTTTTTTAAATTGAAGGGTTCAATCTGGACAATAAAGAACCAGAAGCTCATTAATTGGGAAATTTTTTGGGTGGGACAACAAGTGAAGGCACAATGAGTGTTTTTTTTCTTGTGTGTAATATGACTATTTTCAAGTACAAAACTTCCACATGTTTAATAAAAAAGGAGACTGAGGTGGGATTTAAGCAATAAAAATGACTGAGGAGGGGGATAATTGGCATAAATTGTATATACAAAAATCATTCAATCAGAATCAACCTCCAAAATAGTGGGTTTTTTCTGAGAGGGGGGAGGAATATTGGACAAATACAACATTCTGTGTTTCTTAAATTTATCAGCCCACCCCAGGGCTTGTTTTTGGGCATGAATCAGTAATGAGGGGGGCTGGATAAACTTTAGAAATGATGATGTCCAAAGGAACAAAATGAGCACAACTATTCAAGAAGCAGATGAAAATGGGGGGATTATCATTTGGAGGACAGAAATAAGGGAAAAAATAATAAGATTGGGCTGTGGAATAAAAGAAAACTGGTCTTTTATACTTATTTGCAATTGGATCCCCCATGTCAGGCATGGAAATCCACTTGATTTTTGGAGCCTGGCCAACATCTTCATACCATTCAATTCTTTCCAAATAATAGGATACTGAGGGAATTAAGGTGTTCATGGCTTCATAAAGGTCTTGATTTTGGTGAATTTCTTCAGCCAAGTCACCTCTGACATCAGCCCATTGATCTTGAGTCTTGTAAATGAAGTGGGATACTGTTCTGTAGCCACAGTTTCCATCACCCTGGACATTGATGGCCTTGAAGGTGTATTTCAATATAAACTTGGGCAAGTCTTCTGAGCCAGTTATCTGATAAAATAAGTTCGAAAAATGAATAAAGATCAAAATAAACCACATAAAATTACAATAAAAAGAATCAGAAACTCACAAACAGCTTGGAGCATTCATCACTTGTGTGATAATTGCTTTGACAATGCTCACAGGTCAAGTCAATTGCATCATAGATATTCAAAATGGTGGCAGGCTTGTGTGATTTTCTTTGTGAGGTTTTTCTTCCAATTGCCAATCTTCTGGGCCTTATAAGGGTTACTTTTGATTTATTTAATTCAGTTTCTGAGGGTAGTGAATCTGATGAACTGATGGATCTAGATAATGAGTCCTCAGAATCTTCAGAATCTTCAGATGAGTCCACTTCCATAATTGGAGAGGGGACATTTGACTGGGATCTTGATGTTGTTGTGCTGGTCACTTTTGATGGCGGTCTTCCTCTTCTCTTGGATTTACTTTCAATAATTTCAAATCTTGAAGGTTCTCTTTTGTTTTTATTCTTGGCTCCTTGAAGTCTTCCACGGATATTCTTGCATTCTAGAGGGTCTTCATAATATTGATCATCCTCTTGACTCTTGGGAATTTGATCAAATGGGACTTTTCCAGTCAAAACATCTTGAAAATGTTGAAGTATTGGAGTGATTTCTGTCATTGGTCTTTGAAACAGGTCTTCCCCAATGTCTTCAAATATTTCCTTGGCTTCATTCTTTCTTTCTTTTTCAACACTTTGATCATCACCTTGAAAACCAGCCTGAGAATAATATACCAAATAAAATCAGTTAATAAGAAATAAAAAAACCCTCACAGGCAAATTCAAATGCCATTGAGGATGGAAGTCTGATAATTCCAGCCTTTGGCGCTTGGCAAATGCATTTTGGGTCTTATGCTTTCAAGGAATGCCTTTATAATTGCTGTATTTGTTGGTGCATTTTTCATTTGGAGGGTATTTTGTTTTGATATTTTCAAAGGCAATCTGAAGAGCATAATGAGACACCTTGCCATTGAGGGCACAGATGTGTGGAGGAAAATTCTTGACATGGACAATCATTTCTTTGGAGATTCTGTTGATAATTTCAATAAATTGTTTTCTGAATGCCATGTGGAGAGCCCTGACTACCTCCAGGAGAGTACCAGTGGACTTTTGGAGCCAAAGTTTAACCATGGCATGGGCACCTTCAACTCTGGAGGTGGAGCCCACACCCAGGTGGCAATGGTGATTGGTCCAGGCTGGCACATAATACTCCTTTAGAGGAAGCCAGGTATTTTCCAAATACTGAAAGACCTCAGGATTTTTAACTTGCTTTTGAAGCTTCTTCCAGTTTTCTTTGAAAGACTTTTCCGTGGATGAATACATAAGCTGAGAAATGAATCCCAAAGTCATTAATAAAGACAATGATAAGAAACAAAGTGAAATAAAATGAAGAAGTATATTACTTGATTCCAAAGGCCCATAAAATTTTCAAAATCAATTCCATGACCAATTTTCTTCATGAAATGGGCAGATACATCTTTGTTGATGTGCCAAATGCATAGCATGACTTTGGAGTCTGGGAAGAGCTTCTTAATAGAGTTTTTCAAGGTCAGATCCCTGTCAATAACAATAACTGGAGGGGGAACAAGATTGGTGTTGTTGAGGACCTTTTCAATGTATTTATTTAATGCCCAAGTATATGAAGTTTCATTTTCATTCTTCATCAAACAAAAAGCCCCAGAAAAGGTCTTATTGGTTGAGCTGAATCCAAAAATATGAAAAAGGGGCATTTTGTACTTATTGGTTTTATAAGTACAATCCATAAGAATGACATGAGGAAAGCCATGAAGAAGTGTTATGGCCAGGGGGTGAGTAAAAAGCAAGGAGGTAATGTGTTCCTCAGAATCCCTTGCAGAGGACCAAACAAAGCTTTCTTCTTTGAGTGTCAATAAGAGCATCAATGGGCCTTCTGCCTTGCAGTTTGTCTTTCTTGATTTTCTTGACTTGGTTGTAAATGTCTTGAAGGATTACAGGCCTGTCAGACTCCCTCTGGCTGCATAATTGGGCCTGAATTTGCCTTGGCATGAGCAGTGATTCAGACATTTGAGCAATTTGGGATATTTCTTGCTAATTGAATTTCCTGAAAGCAGGATGTGCCATGATATTTTCAGTGGCATCATGGCTATGTTCAGGATTTTTGACTTTAAGAGTCCAAGTGGTACTCTTGGCATATTTCCTGGCATAAAGTCTAAAAGGACAGTCAAGCTTTCTTGAGGTGACTGTTTTGGAGGGGCTTTTGTTAGGATTTGGGGTGCCAGACCTATCACAACATATTTTAATTTGGTTGTGGGTCATATTGGACCTCAAGGTGGACACAGCATACCCCTGAGCCCTGGCAACATTATGCACATGTTGCCAAAGAAGCTCAAGGGTCTGAAATTCACCTTCAGTGGGGGGTTGGAGCATTTTTGAATGAAAAATATGTGTAAAAGTGAAGAAAAGGGGGGATTTGGGGATTTGGAATGGGGTACAAACCTTTTGAAATGTGAAAAAGAGGTGAAAAAAGGTGTGAAAAATGAACAGAAGGGGTTGAGAGTAAAATAAAGTGGTTTAAATGTGGGATTAATGGATGAGGGAAGGTAAAAAATTGGAAATTTGGAGGCTTGAAAGCAGGTTGTTGTGGTGGAAAATGCAGTCTTTGGGTGAAAAAAAGAAAAAAAAGTGTGAGAAGCTTTGCAAAATGGCTTTGGTAATGCTGTTTTTCCAAAAAAAAACAATGGTTTGGGGTGGGGATAATGTGGATTATTGGGGTGTTTGGGCTTGTTTTTTTTTGAGGGGGGGGCTGGGCAAAAAAATCTGAAAAAATTTGGAGTTAGAGAGGTATTGTGGGGAAAAAACCTCTTTTGGGCATGTTTTGGCCCAATACAGGTGTGATTGTGTTTCATTTTCAATTGAAAATGGGTCCAGGGCACCCCTTACGTGTTTTTACTAAAGACGTACGTGTTTTTACCAATTTATGGCCAAAACACATAAGCTCTTACGTGTTTTTACCAATTTGCTTACGTGTTTTTACCAATACCCTAAATAATTCATGGTTGATTTGAAAAGAACATCCAAGATGAGTTATTTTTTCATTATTGATAATTTCTGGAGGAGGCTTTGTTGTATGATGAACAATTGTTGATGTCTTCCAAAGAATTTCCATGATGCCAGGTTTTTTTGAAAAATTGATCTCCATTTTCAATTTGGGGAAGTGCAAGCTGAATCCAAAGGGGGTGAAGACAGTTGGAAGGGGATAGAAATCATTTTTTGATAAAAAAGAAAATATACCATAAGTCCAGGCATTGAGATCATTTAAATCTTGGTGTGGCTTATTGAAAAATATATCTTGAGTGACAATGACATTGGTAAATGATTTGAATTCTTGCTTTGGATTTTCAGAAGTCCATTCAAGTTGACTGAAATTTGGTAATTTGGCTTCTTCCATCAATGACTGATTTTCATTTGAAGCTAATTTTGAAAAATGGGAGGTTCTTGAGTAAACAAATTTTTCATATTGATGAATTGTGGTCCATTGATTATTATCTGTTTCAATTCAATGAGTTTTTAAGCCTGGTTTTCTGGAGTGAATACCTAAAAATTATGTAATTACCTAGTAATTATTAAAATAATAAGAAAAAAAGATAACACACCTGCAGATTTTCCAGAATCTGAGCCAGGACAAAACCCAATACCTTTCATAATGCCACCTAGGACTTGCTTATTGGTTCTTAATTTCTTGTTAATTTTGAGATAAGGACATTAATGTCATAATGAGGTTTTTGAGAATTTGAGAGTGGCCAGAAGAATTGTCAAAAGTGGTTATTTCATAAATGATGACAGGTAAAAAGGGCTTTTAGGCTTTATCAATGAGTATATAAGGATGGGGTAGAGTGTTGAGTGATGAAAGTTTTAACCATGAGGCATTGGCTGATTTGTTGTAAATTGAAATGGTTGAAAAGTTCTTATATCCTGTGTTTTAATGGCCAAGGTGAGACTTGATTTGTTTTGAATCATGGATGTGTTGTCTTTGGCTTTGGGCAAATTCTCTTTTATGATTTGTTTTGGTATTATTATCCTCATGATGTTCTATATCTGGTTTAGTCCCAGCCATGACATCAAGAGGAGGAATAATAGCTTCATCATCTTTCAAAACATTCTGATTATGTTCTGAGTCTGGTTTAGTCCTAACCATGACATCATCAGAATTATTTGAAGAGTGAGAGAAAGAAGGGGTGTTTTTTTTGAAGCTTAATGATGATGGAAGGGGAGTGAAATCAAATAACATTGAAAAAGAAACCCTTACTAATGATCCACCCCTACATTAACAAAGAAATAAAAAGATTGAACAAAAATTCAAAAAAGAATCATGGGTAAGTAATGATTCTCATCAAAAAAAAAGAAAAAAAAATCATAAATTAAATATGATTATGATTAAAAATAAAAAAATGAAAAAAAATCATCAATTATTTATGATGATTAATAAAAAAAGGGGGGGTCAGTAATCATAATGATCAAAAAAAAAGGAAAAAAATAATCATAAATTAAAGATGATTATGATTAAAAAAATAAAAAATAAAAAATCATCAATTATTTATGATGATGATTTAAAAAAAATCATCAATTATTTATGATGATTAATGATTAAAAAAATAGAGTCAGTAAATGATTCATCAAATAATAATCATTGGTAAGAAAAAATAACAGTTAATAATTGTTAAAAAAAGGTGCCAAATTGATTTGGAGAAAATTAGAGGGCCTAAAGCCTGGAACCTCCCAGGGTGACTGGGGGGTGGAAGGTGATGGGTTGGGTGATGTTGGTTGTGGATGAATGGGTTAAGGTGACTTGAGGGGTGGAAGGTGATGGGTTGAGTGAAGTTGGAGGTGGATGAATGGGTTAGGCAGGTGGGTAGATAGGGAAGAGGAAACTGTTAAAAAATAAAAATAAAAATGAATTACCTATAATAAAAAAAGAAACATTTTCAGAATAATCTATCAAAAAAAGGGAGTTTGAGTGAGAGGTGGAGCCTCTGAAAAAAACAAAAATGAAAAATACTTACCTGAATTAAAAAAAAAGTAATCTTTTTTGGAATAATCTAAAAAAAAAATTGAATTGAAGAGTGAGGAGTTAAGAAGTGAGAGGTTGAGCCTGTTTAAAAAAACAAAAAATAGAGAATTTACCTTATTTAAAAAAAAAATAAAATTATTGTTGAATAATCTTGAAAAAAAATCAGTTTGAAATAAAGAGTTGGGAGGAAAAAAAGCATTTTTAAAAAAAAAAAAACAAAAAAAGTGAATCAAAATAAAATAAAAAATTAGACTAAAGAAAAAAAACCAATAAAAATATAAATAAATAAATCCAAAAAAATGAACAAAATGCAAAAATTGAACACAAAAAAAATAAAAATAAAACAAGAATAAATTTAAGAAACATATAGAAAAACAAGAAAAAATAAAAAAATTAAGAAATGTCAAAAACAATGAAATAAAATGAAATAAAATTTCAAAAACAAGGGAAAAAGTGCCCATCCACTTATACTTGGAAAAAAATCTATAAGAAAGGAAATACAGAGGGAGCCTTCAATTTCAATTGGAACAGACTTGGAATTTGGTATTTTGCACATAAAAGATTGATGCAAAACTTGTCTGAATTTTCAATTTTGTAATAAATTGCAATTAAATTTCATGAAATAATATCGATTGCAAATCGGTGCCCCAATTATGCGTAAACATCAGTCTTATTTAATAGATAACCACATGACGTATACTCAATATGTTATTTTTCATTTATTGATGTCAGAATGCATTCCAGCTCAGCAATTGGCCTGCTTGATGACAATTCCGCTATAGTGAGATCCCTCTGGAATTGCTTTTTCTTAAATTCCAATTCACAATTCAATTTTTCTTTTTCAAATTCATATTTCTGCATGTGTTTCTTCTCATAAAACTCCATTTGCTTTTGAAACTTGACTTCTTCAAACTTTTTCTTTTCCATTTTTCTTACTCTCTCTTCATTCCACCTCTCCCTGTCCCACTCCAAATAAGCATTTTCACTGGTTTCATGGGCTACAAATAATGACTTTTGTCAGTAGGATTGATCAGAGTAACCATAAATCCAAAACACGCCCTTTTTCTGTGATTCAAGAAAATTTGAATATGTTGGTGTAAACATATCCATCAGCCTTTTCCTAGAACCACTCTTGTCATTCAAGTTGGGCATCAATTCTTGATTACGCTTTTGTGTTGAATGTTTTATGGCTTTACTTTGCTGGCCAAAGGAGCAATAATCAATATTGGATTTAATAAATCTCAGTCTTAAATGTACTTACTGATTCATACTGAAGGTTTGCCACTTGGACCAAGTCATCATCATTATTAATCAAAGGATCCAGATTGAGAGGTGATTCCAAACCATTATTCTCCTTTAAAAAGAAAATGTGCTTGTATTATAGCAGGTAAAAAGAGGAAGATATGATCACTTACCTTATCAAGAAAAACATCATCATCATCATCATCAACATTTAAGCTGTCTTTTTCTTGCAAATCATAGCTTGCAATGGGAGTGACATTGGGCTTGTGGAAAAAGAGAACATCCATTTCAGAATATAAAGGACACATAATTTCAAGCTTTTCACTCATGGATTTGATTCCTTTACCCTCATCTTCTTCTGTTAATCCAGACCCACTTGAATTTTGGAATTTTGTTGCTGACATATACTTCTTTTTATATGTTTTCCATCAATATCAGATGCTGCTTGAGCTAAGGTTTAGGAAATTTTGTGATTTTTTGTTGACCTCAATGGCCATAAGCTGAAATCCATGCTGCTTTGATGAAGGAGGTCTTCCAATAGATGTTGAACCACTAGTACCAAACCATGACTCAAAATTATATTTGATTGAAAGCCAATTAATTATGGTTAAATAATCTGTATGTATTAAGTGACCTGATGGATGTGGCAGGCCAGAGGTTATCTTCATATCTGACTTGATGTGTCTTGCTTTGGAACAAGGCAGTATTATATGGATGAAGAAGTATAAATGGCCTGTAAGCTGTTCATTAAGATTGTCCAAAATGGAGTGTAGAATAATATGTTGTACAGTTATGAATTGTGAATACTCATTTTGTTTAGGTTTTAAACTGAAATCCCAGATTCATGGGATTTGGTCAAAATACCAGGGGACTCAGTTAAAATGCCATGTGATTTACACATAATAAACCCAGGATTTAGTGTTGGAATTTGGATTCCAAATCCCACATTATTTTAAGGGGGGATTTGGTGACTTTGACACCCCCTAATAAAAACCTAGAAACCCAACATTTTGAGATTTTTTTGGGTGTAACAATTTTAAGGCCTAAAGAGTGCTTTTTTAATTTTTTTTTTGTTCATGCTTGTAAGTAAATTGAAAATTCAATTCATGAAATTAATGGAATTAAAAATGTAATTTATGCCATTAGTGCAAGTTAAAGTGACATTTATGGTATTAAAAGTTCCATAAATAGAATCAACAATGGCATCAAAAGTGCCATAACAATGTCATAAATGGAATTAAAAATAACACTCATACCATTTATGGAATTATTTACGGTTCCATAAATGGAATCAAAAACAGCATGAAAATTTCATTTATGAAATTAAAAACAGCATAACAATTACATGGAAATGCCACAAATTGTATGAATAGTTCTATTTATAGAATTAAAAGGAACATAACAATGCCCTTTATAGAATTAAAAGTGCCATAAATGGGATCAACAATGGCATAAAAATTGCATAAATGGGGTCTTAAAAAATACAGGTGATCCTTAGCTAAATTTCAATTCAAAAACCCCTTTATGTGTTTTTACCAATTTATGGCAAAAACACATAAGTGTTTAGTAAAAACATGTAGGGGATTATGTGGGTTTACCAACACCAATTAATAAATTCAAATTTAAATAAATATAAATAATAAAATTTAATTTTCTTTTCCTTTTTTTGTATTTTAATGTAGGATATAAATTTATATATATATATATATGATCAAAAAATCAAATAAATAATTCTTATTTTTTTTTTGGATTGGGTGGGGGAAGAAATTTATAATTAATATTTCTATTAATAATCACAATTAAAAGAAAAAAAATAACAAAATTTGTTTTGAGTTGATAGATTATATTAAAAAAATATTTTTTTTTTTTTTTTTTTCACTTTTAAAAAGAAATAGGGAAAACAGTATGAAGAATATTTGATTTTGAAATATAAAATATCTTCATTTTTTGAAATTAAAATTCAATTTTTTTTTCAATAAATTACAATGAAAATTCAGAATCTTTCAAAATCATTAAAACCTATCAGGGGAGTTCAAGGTGAAAGCTTTTGTTGGCTCATGCTTTAGCTCTTGATCACTTAAATTTTTCTCCATGAACCATTGTATTAGGAATGATTTATTTTAGCTCATGGAATGGTTAATGAGTTTTCTCACCAACTTTTATATAATTCTTACAATAATCCAGCACACACCCCATTATAAATACAGATTCTGAACTTCCTATCACGATTGTAACCATTAACAAGCCTACCATACCTTAGTCACCTACATTTCTAAGGGAAAAGTATGACTTTTTATTTTGTGTCACAACTTCATCTCAAAATACTTGCAAACTGTCACAGGGGCTTTTCTAAATGAAGAGGGCCTGGCACTCAGTGAACAGACTTACTTATGGAGGGCTCAGAATAAATACTCAATTGATAAGAGTGATGAGATAAGAAAAATAAATTCCTAATCATCAAATAATAAGCATTAAAAGACATGAGAGAAAAAACAAAAGCAATAATAAAGAGCCAACCACAAATAATCCTGTATCACTGTTTCAACCTGTTCAGAAAAGAGAAAAGGATTAATAAAGGATATGGCCACCAGGACCCTACTGAACAGGCAAGGGAAGGAAAAGACTAACTTAATAATTAATAAAATAATACTTCTGAATGAGAAATAAAATAATATTAAATAATAAATCCAATATTTTAATTAACTGGGGGAAAAACCCCCAGGTGGATGAAAAGGGGCTGGTATATGTGGAAAAGTGCCAGCCTGGAGTTTGAGTGTTGGGAAACCATGATTGTATGATTGAAGAACCTGTATTTGAGATGTGAAACTGTATTGGTGTATCCAATACAGCTATTTGAATCAATACAGGTGCTTGCACCTGTATTTGGTGAATCCTGTATTTGGGTTCTGCCTGTATTGAGCTGTATTAAGGTTTGAAACTGTATTTGGTGAATCTTCCATGAAACCCCTTGCTGATTAGGTTTTGGAAGATTTTCCATTAGTAATGAATGGTAATGCCCTGTCTGTCTCCATGGCTGTGACACAAACAGAATTCACATATTTTCTTACTTACGTCATAATTAAACTACATTTAACCATCTATAGCAATTTTTGTAAGCTTAATTGACTTAGGAAACTATTTCACACCACTAATCCTTTTTTTCGCTGCTTTCAAGAGCTGGGTTTGGAACCTTGAATCGAAATGACAATAATAATTTATCTTTATCATATACTACTTCACTTTATTTCTTACTATATAAAAGTAAATTATTTTATCATAAGTCTCATTATTATTATATTAATTATAATTATAGAAATAATTCTTTCCAAGACCACAAATATGACACTGAATTGCTTTCTTCCCATCAAAACAAGTTTAACACACAAGACAGGCTTTTTCCAATTCCATAGGGATCTTGCATTAATCTCCAGGAAGCAAATCAGATCCATTGACCACAGAATAAGTGGCTGCTTTCCCATATCATCATTACAAAACACTAAAATATTTTATGTCAAAAAAATAAAAAAAAATCAGAGGACTAGAGGAATGAGTGAAAGAAGAAAAAAGGGGCTTACTCAAATGAAATGGACTCAAACAATATTAATAAATGAAACTTAAAGTAATATCTTAAAAATATTTTCAAAAATTTGAAATAAAAGAAAAATTATAATGATGAGCTGTCTTGTAATTTTATATAGATGATAAATTAGTGATGGATTTTTTTTTTCTGTGTGAAATATGATTTATTTGATAATAGTAAAGAATGTTTATGAGGGAAAGAAAAAAAAATACCAGGTAAAAGGACTTGAAATGGTTTTTAAAATACTTGAACAGATTTTTTGGGCTAAGAGAATCTCTACCAGTTTTGCTAAAAATGGAGATCTATAAGTAACAGATAGCTCCCTGCCTCTGTAAGTTGGCTTTTTGATGTGAAATGTGGAATTGCAGAATAGGTATCTGGGGAGGCAAATTGTCACTTTAAAAGAAAGAGTTTTCTTTTCTGGTTTTATGATGTTTTGGATGTTCCAAACACAATTCTCACACATATTGATGAGTGTTGCGGGAGCTAGAGGGTTTCCAGATCTGGCAACCCAAGGCCCTTTTTTAGCTACAGAGCTAAATTAAATTTTCCTTTAGCAACACTGGTGGGGCTGGATTTTGGATGCAGGAAGGGATAAAATGTTAAATCTCACTATTTATAAACACTGGTGGGGATGCACTAAAATAAGTGTTTTTTGGTGAACTAAGATAACAAAGCTTAGTAATAGAGGTATTAAATAAATAAAAATTATCTGCCCTCTCAGTTTTAATAAATTGATCTTTTTTTCTAGTTTTCCATTCTTTGAACTCCCTACCAGGTATTATTATTATTTTTTATTGCCAAATATATTTTTTCAATTTTTCAAATCTTTATAAATTAATGACAAACTACCTATAAAAAATATTATAAAAATTTTATTTAACTTATTTAGTTTGATATTATTTTTGTTTTTTTATTTTTTCAAAAAAGAAGAAAGTCGATCATTTTATTTTCATTCAGAAAAAAAAAACATAAATCAAATTTCAAAAAAAATTATATTGATTCTTAGAATTTCAAAAAAAAAAAAACACTCTTTTTTGAATATCAAAGATGACAGACTTTTTTTAAAATTTTATTTCAATTTTTATTTAGTTTTTTATTTTTTAAAAAAAAAGAAGGATTATTTCTTTTTTTTTAACTAATTATTCTTAAAAATAAATAGATAAAAATTTTGGAGATTTATAATTAAAATAATATATTTCGGATTCATAAGAAAAAGAAGAGTGGATTTGGGACAATTAAATTTATTAAAATGAGGAAAAATCATTCTGAGTTGACCTTCAAGATTGAGGGTGGCTTAAGATCAGATAAATAAAATATTCCATTTTATTTATATCTTTCTTACCATACCTAGAATCTACTTCTAGCTTGATATTTATGGGTAGAATAGGAAAATTTAAGGAATCAATTATTTCCAAAAGTAAGAAATGTTCCTGGCCATACAAATAAAAAAAGGAAATATTGATGAATTATCATTTTTGGGGGGGGGACAAAGATGGGGAAAAAAGTAATATATTGTGCAGAAGAATAAAAGAAAACAAGTATTTTATTCTTTTTGGATATATAATCCCCCATTTAAGGCATGTAAATCCACTTACTATAAGGGGAAGAACCTATGTTTTCATAAAATTTCAATCTGTACAAGTACTTTTTAATCAAAGGAAATGAAGTATTCATGAAATTTAAAAGGCTTATACCAGATTAACTCTGGAATATTTTCATTTGTTTCATGTGTTATAAATTGAATAGGCCACAATTCTGTAGCCAAAATTTCCATCACGTTGAATATTTAAAGACTGGGAAATGTATTTTAATATGGATCTGGTAATTTCCTCCAATCCAGAACCCCAAAAAATTTTAAAATTATTACTCATAAATATTTAAATCATATTAACAGAATTAATATAACACTCAAAGAAATATTGGATAAATTATAAATAGTGTGTTAAGTTCTTTGGAAATTCTAAAACCTAAAATTTAAAAAAATATATCCAGTTAAAACCTTTTCTAGGGAATGATTTATTCTTGAAGAATTTCTGGTTTTGGAAAATAAGAATGATGAGTCCCCTAAGGATGATATTCCTATAGGATCCCAATCACATCAAGAGTGGAAATCTGTACTTTTCCAAGAAGATTCTACCGAAGGAGAAGAGAAATATTAAATAGGCTCCATCCCAAGGTTCTGGGACATCAAAATAAAAGACTTAAGTGTTACTTCATCACAAAAAGATCTTTTAAAACCAAAAAAAAAAACAGAAATAAAGATGCATGCCTGAAATTCAAATTACCAAATAATTTTTTTTTTCAAGAATCCACAATATCTGGTCTTATTTTTTGAAAGAAAATAATATTTTGGAAAAGATGAAGAGAAATATGCTGTTTCAAAAAAAAAACAATTAAAATATTGGGGGTCTGAATTTACTATAACTCAGAGAGAAAAAAGAAATCAAGAGGTTGGAAAGAAAATATCAAAAAGAGGTTCAAATGAGAACTAATAAGTGTATGTTTTCTCAAGAGGAACGAGCAGATTAGTTTCATTTCTATCAATTGGAATTTTAAAAGGATGGACTAGATTTCAAAAAGGTTGTAGCAAAGCATAGTTATATGAGAATAAAAGAATTAATTATGAGATTATCAAAGGAATTGGAGGCTTCCAGACAAAGAAGCTTAAAAAAACAATTTGAATTAAAACTTTAATATTTCCAAAATTAAAAGGGGGATCAGAATACTATAATTTCAAAATTTGGAAGTAAAATCTAATTAAAATAACATACGTAAATCTATATATATATATATAAAATACCTTTTTTATATTTATTCTGGCTTACATGAATAATTTTTTAAATCATTAAATTCCAGATACATAATTTTATGAATTTAATGATAAAAAAAGAAATTATTAATAATTTTCTTACAGATTGAGCTTAAATAAATTAATTTTTAATTAATAACTAAAAATCAAGAAATTTTTAAAATCCCTTCTCATTAAAGTTATTTTTTCATTAAATATTCTGTATAATTTATTAAAAAAAAGTTAAAAAAATTACTTAAATCTTTTATAAGCTCAAAATTTTTGTTAAATTTATTAAAAAATTAATTTAAAAATAATTTTAAGAAAAAAACTTTCCAGAATTTTTGACCAATCTTTATAATGATAAAAACTAAAAAGAACTTCGACTTGTTAGATAATTGAACTTCCTCTTGATGGTTTATTAAGTCAAGATAAATTTTCATATTTTTAATTACTTGAGCCTATAATTGATAAATACCCAATTGGTAAATAGTATAAACATCTTAACATTCTGAAATTAATGAGCTATATATTCCTCAAATAAATCATATTAACTAAAACAAAAAAAAGAAATGAATTCAAGTTAACTTAATTAGCTAACTCAACATACTCAGACTTCTACTGGTAATTAAATAAAAAAATTCCAATAATTTTGTATTAAAAGGACTCATTAATAAAAAAGCTGAAGATCCACTTTCTTTAGCTTTGATAAAATGAACTTCTACTTCAATTAAATTTTCAGAATTTCTTCTCCTCTTGCTACCGCCCTAATCAATAATTTAAGTTAAAGCTGAAGCTTCTCATGAGCTACTTGTATATGATAGTAAAGAATTTTGATGGAATAAATTTTTTCAGTTGTTCTCCAATATGAATGTGAAAATCGCATGAATATATGGCAAAAATTGGTCAAAATAGTTGATGGCATAAAGATACAAAGCTTTTATTATAACATTCTCATTTTAGATTGAGCCTCTCAAACCAAATGCCTTCTTAAAGGTTTTCAGAACAAATTTGTATTAAATTGGAGTTACAATTTACATCACCTGTGTCCCTTGTTAATTAGACAAAGCTCAAAAGAACTTACCTATCTGGTTTCAAATTGATTGAATTTTCTTTCAGGAGTCAATAAAGTTCTATTTCGAAAAAGAGAGAGAGAGAGAATTCATTATTATTGATATCAATTTTAGTAGGTGAGCTAATTTAATGAGAAATTACAAAAACAGAATAAGAAGAGAATGAGGATACAGTTAGGGGTAGTGAAGAAAATATTTATCATAGCCTGGCAGTTAGTGGTCCAATTATAAATTTTTCAAATTGAGTAGAAGTTGATGATATAAATTAAATAGAAGAGATTTATAAGATTATACTACCACCTGAACTAACAAAACTTTTCAATAATTATATTATAAATAATATTATAGAAGATTCATTAATTACAGTAAAAATACAATAAGCTTTATTAGTACCAGTTAATTATTATAAATATTCTTTATTCAATTGATTAGATTCTTGATAAAAATAAAGAATGATTGATTTTATATTTATAACTATTCTTTATTTACTTCATTTTATTTTTTAGCTCAAAGAAGATTTATCAAAATTATTTTTAGGATCTAATGATTTTTGAGTTTGTAAATTAGACGATTGTTTTTGAAAAGTGAAGAATAAAAAGATATACTATTTTGGAGGGGTGCAAGCCGTGTTAAACTTTTAAATTTAAGATTATTAATTTTTATTAAGTCAGAAAAAAACATTAATTCCTATGCTAATTTTAATTAAGTTAAAAACAATAAGCATTCAATTATATTTTTCCAAACCAATTGATACAGCTTCCTTACAATATTGGAATTATTCCTGATTTTTAATTATAAGCCAAACATTTTTCCTTAACCAATCTTTGAGAGTCTGTCACTTTTGGGGTTTGTAGCTCAATGGGAAGTTGTGATGGGATATCTTGATGTTTTTCATTATATAAATCCAACCACGATTCTTTAATTTAAAATAGAATTTTGTGTGGAATGAAACATGAGTTGACCCACCTGACATATGGGGTGATATGCTAACTTCTATTCATCTGTAGGAACATCTCCTTAAGAGAGGACCAAAGAACTTTAACAATACATATTTTGTGCTCATTGTGCAAATTTTAATTTTACAAAAAATAGTTGAAATATTCATTGATACAAGAACTGGCAGCTGGATCTTATTAATCTGGGATAAGGTTTTCATTCAGTGGGTATTCCGAATTTTACAACACATACTTTCCTTCTTGAACAAGTCAATAGCATAAAGTTTATTAGTGTAGGTATATATAAAAATATGTTAACAATAGATTCTACCTTTATCAAATAAATAATTTGGGTTCTTATTAACCATTTAATTCATGAGTGATCATGGAAATTTTAACAGTAATTTCCTTTATTATTTTATCATAACCACATAGAGCTTGGTAGTTCATTGATTAAACCTTTTTTCAATAAAAATATACTTCAATCTTCCATTCCAGTTTTTGAAATAAGAGGAAAGTGATTCATTCCATCTATGAAGCCCAAACAGACCTCAACTTCCTTTTTCTGAAACACCTGAGATATTTAAAACTTCCTTAAAAGATTGGGACATTTGATTAATGTGTCCTTATGGATATTGATATACTGTATAACCCACCTATTGATCAAAACAGTACTGCGGCCAACACAAAAAATTCTTGTAAGTTTCTCAATGGAACTAGTGTTTCCATTTGAGCCCAAATGTTCAAGAATAAGGGCCAACTGGTGAGAAATAGATATTATTTTGCAGTTACTCTTATTTTAAAACATTTAATGATGTTTTATTCTATCATAAATTTATATGAAACTATCCTTGATTGTTCTAACTCCTTTTTTTGAATTCATCTTCTTTCATATTAAAGAAAAAATCAATATTGTAGGTGTCATGAGAATTTGATCTCAGTGGTCTTGAAATTTAATTACTATTCAGGTTTAGAAGAAGTTCCAATGGAATTTTCTTTTGCTTTTAATGCTTGGCTAAAAATTTGTGGGAGAGGGTACAATCAAGGGTGTCGGGGATAAGTGTAAAAATCAATTATGCCTTGCTTTGGCATGACACATGGTGGCCACAGACAGGTCTGAGCAGGATAGTCGGGCGGGCCCGGTGTGACATAGGCATGAGCTCGTGGGTTGATAAAAAATAATTTTAAGTCATATGATTTTTATAAAATTGGTTAAATTTAACTGGAATGAGCCAGCCAATGTACCAACCAGCTAATGAGTTGGGCTCTTGGTTGTTAAATTATTCTTATTTTGCAATAAAATCTGGTTTATTATTTCAACCCTTGAACTAAATTATTATTTGAAGTTTTTTTTTTTTTTTTTTTTAATTTTTCAGAAAATTTGTTCATTTTTTTAATAAAATTATTTTAAAAGGTAATTTAATATTTATAAGAAAAAATATCTTAATTATTATAAATAAAGAAAAATATGATGAAGTTTTTTTAACTAAAATTATTAAACTAAAAAATAAAATTAATAGTTTATATTTATAAATAAATAATTTATTATAAAAAAATATTGAATATATAAAATTTCATATCTTTTTTTTTTTATTTTTTTAAAAAAAAGAGGGAAATATAAATAAATTAATCTATAAAACTTTCAAAATATTTTGAATTTTTTAATTATTAAGATTAATAAAAAAAATTATATTTTAAATAATTTTTAAATAATTTAAATTTAATTTGAATTAATTAAAAAAAAAAAAAAAAAAAAAACTTAATTAAATTAAAATTAAATTAATTTTTTTTTTTTAAAAAAAAAAAAAAACAAAATTTTCTAAAATTTTGAAATATTTTTTGAATTTTTTTTTTTTAATTTAATTTAATTTAATTATTATTTATTTATTAAATTTTAAAAATTAAAAAAAAAAAAAAAATGAAAAAAATCTTGAAATTTTAAGAAAAATTATTCATTAAAATAAGGATTTATCATTTTGCTTTTTCTTTTTTTTTTTTTTTTAAAAAAAAAAAAAACAAACCAAATAGAAAAATTAATTAATTTAATCAATTCAAATTTTAGATAAATTTTTTTTTTAAAAAAAAAAATTAATTGTTTTTATTTTTTTTTTCAATTATTATAAATTAATTTTACCTCTTTATAATATTAAAAATCTTAAATTAATTAATTTTAATTATTACTTTAAGAAAGAAAAAAATGAGAAAAAAAAATATTTAATTAAATTGATTCATCGATATCCTCTGTTTTTTGACCTCCTTAATGGAATTTGTTAAAAATTTCATTAAATTTTAAAAAAAGTTGTCTTTTTCATTGATTTAAAAATTGAAAAAATTTATTTTTGATTTATTTATTTATTGAATAAAAAATAAATATAATTAAAAAGAAAAGATTTAGATTCCTTTAAATGAAAATTTTTTTTAAAAAAAAATCAAGTTTTAATAATTTATTCATTTGAAAGATATTAATAAAGTTCAAGGTTAAAAATAAGAATATCTTTCAAATTAATTGATAAACAAATTAAACTCTAAATAAGGAATTTCATTTTGATATTTTTGAGATTAATTCTAATTTCTTTTATTTTTTTTTAAACTTAATAATGATGAAATTATAGTTTTTCAATTAATTTTAAATATTTCTAATTTTAGTAGAAAAAATTGATGAATTTTGGTCAAACTATAAGATTAAAATTTTTGAACAAAATTGTTCAATTCAAGTATTTTAAAACCAGGTTTTATCAGATTTTTTTCAATTGAATAAATTAATTTATTTTAATGGATTTTGAATTTTAAATTTCTTTTATCATAAATTGACTTGAATATTTTTGTTTGAATTAAAAGATTGGCTTAGGTTTAATTTATTTCCATATTTCAAAAAGATAAAATAGAAATTTTGTATTACTTTTATTCATTGATTTTTCTGTATATTGAATGGAAGAGAAAGGTTTTAAACTGTTTATATTAACTTTCAGGATTAAAATCCTTTAAAAAGTAAAACTAATAATTTGATTATTTAATTTTTAAAATAAAAACAAGTGAAATCAATTTTCTTTCTTGTGTAGTTTATTTTATAATTACCCCTCAAAATTATTTGATAAGAACTTCTACATATTCTTTCATTTTTTATTTTATTTATGATTTATTTTTTTTCTAAATAGAAAAATAAATAGAATATAAAAATAATGAAAACGTCTTTTAAATGATGAATTAAAATACCATGTAATAAAAAATGGAAAATTGAATAAAATTAAGTATTTTTTTGATTAAAATAAACCAAAAAAAAGAGGAATAAAAATAATTTTATTTAGTAAGTAGGGAATCAAAAGAAAGGGTTTTATGAGAATATTTGGACAAAAAAAAAAAACTATGAGAGTTATAGGTTAAATTCAAATAGTAAATAATGTGATTGAAGTTTAATTATGAAAAATAAAATATTGGGTTAAATATTCAATAATATATTATACCATCAAGAATTTCTTTTTTTTATTTTGAAAAAAGTGGGGTTTTGAGATCCCCCTTTGACTTCATTATAATTTTTTTATGCTTCAAGTTATGGATTTTTTTTTCTTGGAACTCTTGATTTTAATGCCACTTTTGTGTTAAAAAGGCCTTATACCTTTATGAAAGGATTAAGGCGGCTTATATTCCAAACCTACCTAATTACATACGCCTTTTTTGGGTTGTTATAAATTTGGGTGTTTATTATTATTTTAAAAGCTAAAAAAATGGCTCCTTGGCTATTACTTTGTGTGTATTTTTGTTTTTGGTTTATAACCATTAATTTTTTTTTTTCATTTTGGTTAAATACCTGGTGTAATTTTATTTTTAGCCTTGAAAGGTATCATGATTTTTTGATTTATTTTTATTTTTTAATCTTATTGATCAGTTTTTCTATTGTTTGTTCAATAATAATTTACATTTTAATTATGATTTTTCTCATCATACTTGTGATATATAGTTTTTTTCAAAGAAATCAATTTTAATTTTTTGCTTTTTTTAATATATACTTGTAAAAATTTGGAAAAACTTTAAAAATATTTTTTTCCAAAGAAAATAAGTAAATATTTGTGTTTTATCACTTTTTTTTAAAACAAAAAGAATATTTTTAAGAGTGATTTTGATCTCCCCCCCAAAAAAAGGCAAATTTGAAATTTCCTTAAATTAAAATTAATTAATCAAATTCTTTTTTAATTCTTCAAAAATAATTGATTAAATTTGAAGGATCTTAAGATGAGTGATATCAAATTGGCAGAAGTTTAGATCTTGATTTTTTTGAAATTGATCAAGAATTTAAATATCTTGATGAAATTTGATGGGCAAAATGTGAATTAAATTTCAATTTTTTTAGAATAATTCATTCAAAAAATTTAAAAATTTAAAAAATTCCAATTTTTTTGAGAAATTTGAATCAAAATAGCCAAAAATCAAAAGTTTTTTTTAAAAAAATGAGATAAATTTTAAAATTTTAATTCTAAGATGAATTTAATCCAACTTATTTTCAAATTCAAATTCAAAAAATTCCTTTCGAAATTCTTAAAATTTTAAAATCATCCAATAATGAAAAATTTCCTTCAAGATCCATCGACTTCAAATCAAAATCAAAATCAAAATCAAAATCAAAATCAAAATCAACAAGATCAGGATCAAAATCAGGATAAGGATAAGGATAAGGATAAGGATAAGGATCAAAATCGAAATCGAAATCGAAATCAGGATCAAGATGATCCAATTCGAGATAAATTTCATCAACTTTCCTCTTCGTCCATCTCAAGCCATCCATTGAAATCACCTTCAAGCTCTCATCTTCATTCAGCTCATCATCAGTCTGTCAATCAATCAAATCAGCAAAGCTATCATTCTTTGGATTCTATCATCGATATAACTAGACCTACACTCAAACGAATCACTCAGAAAGATCAATCTAATCATTCAAATCATTCCATGTCAAACTTGAACAAGATCTGGCTAACCAGGCCGGCTCAGAACTCGTCCAATGCATCAAATCATCATTCATCAATAGCAGATACAAAACTAAAAGGAAAAGCAAAACAGCTAGATCAATCTCCTAATAGCTCTTCAACCCCTTTGGCTCATCATCCAGATCGTTTAAAATTTCAAAAGCATGTCCTTATTCATCATGTCAATCAAAAAGAAACTTTGCCAGGTATCGCACTCAGCTATGGAATCTCAGTTGAGTACTAATTCATGTCTTTAATCCTTTAAATTTCATTAATCTTCATTACCTTAATTTATTCAGTTAGCAGCTTTAAGGAAAGCAAACGGAATGTGGCATTCGGATTCTCTAAATTTTAAAGACACACTTCAAATCCCTTTAAGGCTTTGTAATCTACCACCTACTAAAAAAATCGAAATCGAAGATGATAGTGGAAAAGCTTTTATATCTGAAAACTCATCAAATTCAAATCGTTCATTTTCTTCTTTCTCGATCGATCAAAATCTCATCGACATCTCAGATGAAAATTCTATCAATCATCATCATGAAATTAATCTACCGTTTAATTCATCCCTTGATCATCATTCATTTCATCCTTCTAATTCAAATAATCTTACATCAAGTCATATCAGATCATCTTCTTTCGGTCAATTAGGTCAACTCATCCCAATCTCAAATTCAGATTCATCCTCTCTATCAACAAAACCTATCAAAGTGGCTTCAATCGAAAAACTACCTTCTAATCAACTTGGATTTTTTATTAATCATTCAAAATCACTTTCAAATCATCAACCTGAAAATGTTCTCATGCCTGATCTATCATCAAATTCAATCACTTCTTCTACTCCTAATAACACCCCATCAACACTTCGTCAACGTTTGACTCCTTCACTCCTCAAAAATACCAGGATTTCAGAGTCCAATGATCAAATTCATCATCGTCATCCTACACCTCAACCAATTCAAATCCCTCATGATTCTCTATCTAATTCATCTCAAATCTCCCCTGGTTCAGAGAAAAAAAATTTCGCCCAACGATCTTGGATGGCAAATCAAAAAATTAACCTAGCTTCAGGAAATCATTCATGTCAGTCTTCTCTATCAAATAAACTCCTTCTTACTACTTCTTGCTTGTTTCTTTTCAGCAGGAAAGTTTTTATCCATAAGCTTAAAGCACGTGGTTAGTTTTTTTTGACAATCGAATTAATCATGTCTCCTTTTTTGGCGGTTGGAAATCCTGATACCTCAAAAATAGCTAGCAAGTACAATCATTCTTTAGATTCAAAATGGACCACTGTAAGACCTGGAAAACCACCTCAACTTAATAAGGGCTTGAGATTATTGGAGTCATCAGCAATAGAAACAAGTCAAAAATTAGGTCAAGCTTTGACAAACGCAATCGAAGGAATCTTTCCTAATTCATCTTCCCTCATCACTAATCTACCTTTGAAAACTTGTTCAACTTCATCATCCTCATCTTCATCTAGACCAATCGTGAATGGATTTGGACTCAGCCATGATGAGGGGCGAAAACCAAGTGGGCTTACAAAAAATCAAACAACTCAAAATAGAAGGCTAGCCGTCGAATTGAATGACTTGAATGAAACTACTAAACCAATTTTAAGAAATTATCTACTTGACTAGTCAAATTAATCAAACCTAAAATCAAATATAGATTGACATCAAAAGACATACTCAAACTAATAATTAGAGGAACTGGCATCAATTGGAAAACTTAATTGGCATACGCTTCACGAAACTTGTTTATAATTCAAAAAATCATACTTTTTGTTATAATTGTATAGGTGTAAATATTCAATTACGCATTATATGGAACTTATTTGCTTCTCACAAAATCAAAGAAATTTAGAGATATTTTTTATTATTATTTAAAAGGCGTTTTTGAAAAATTGTTGTAAATATTTGCATTAGCATTGAAAACAAATCAAATCAGATTGAAGTAGGAAAACAAATTATCTTGCGCGGCATTGAACGTCTTTATTTACAATCAAGTTTGTAAATGTAGAACGCACTCTTGCTTGACTTACCACACGTGTGTGTCAGCCAAGACTGAATTCCTTAATTTTGCCTTGTAGAAGTGAAAAAAAGTCCTTAGACAGTTTTCTTTGTAAAAAACAAGAAACATAAACATTGATAATAATAATATTAGCTCAATAAAGATAACTTGATTTTTTTTTCACTTTAAACAAGTTAGCCTTAAAATTTACTTTTCAAATAAAGATAACATTTTGAATTTAAATTAAAAAAATAAAAAAATATCAAAAATGTAGTTCATATTATTCATACCTTTTTAACAAAAAAAAAAAGAAAAAAACAACAAAACAACAATTAATGGTTTATTTCAAAATAATCAAAAAATAATCTCAAAACTTTAGGTTTTTTCAAAATCTCATTTTTAACATTTATCTAACTTAATTTTAATATTTAGTTATTTTTAAATTTATGATATATTTATTAATTTCAAATTTCCTATTTTCAAAAATAGGACAAAATTGTAATTTTTTTTAAAATTAATAACAAAATAATGGCTATTACTTTCAATTTAGAATTGTATTAGAAATATTTGCATAGATTATGCTGTGAAATACAATTAGGAAACCAATCAAACCATTGGAATGAACAGGACCTTTTTAATGAAGGATGATTCATTGAGAAATTTTGAATGGGATGTCAAAAAATTTTTTTTCAAAAAAAAAAAAAAAAAAAAAATTTAAATTTAATAAAAAAATTAAAAAAAAAACATTTCAGAATAATAATAATTAAAAATAAAAAATTTCAACAATTACAAAAAAAAAACAGGTTTTTTATTTTATTGAAATCCACAAGATATATTAAAACTAAATATATTAAAATTGAAGATTAAATTTATTATTATTATTATTTATTTATTTTTTTTTATTAAATATTTGAATAAATAGGTTAAAAAAAAAAGTTTTTTTTTTTTTTTTTTTTTTTTTTTTCATTAAAAAATTAAATAGAGAAAATAAGAATAATAATAAAAGAGATTTATTAATTAAAAGATTTTGAAAAATTAAAAAAAATTAATTAAATTTTATTAAATAATTTTTATTTTTATTTATTTTTCTTATAAAAATTATTTAAAATTTATTTAAAAAAAAAAAAAAAAATTAAAAGTGATAAATAATTAAATTGAAAACTTCTTTTTTTTTTTTTTTTTTTTTTTCTTTTTTTGAAAAAAAAAAAACATAGGAAGAGTTTTTTTTTTTTTTTTTTTTTTGTTAAAAAAATAAATTTTATTTGATTAAATTATTAAAAAAAAAAATTAAAAAAAAAATTAATAATAAAATTTAATTTAATAAAGAATTTTAGTTTATAAAACAAAAACAAAAAAACTTGTAATTAATTTAAAATAATTAAAAATTTAAATTTAATTTAAATTAAAAATAAGTAAATACATTTTTTTTTTTTTTTTTTTTTAAAAAAAAAAAATTAAAATTTTGAAGTAAGATTTAAAAAGATTAAAATATGATTTAGAAATAATTAAAAAAATTTATAAATTTATTATGACACTAACCCTTTTTTTGATCCTTGAGGTATATTTTACATACCCCAAATAAGCCAAAATTAATATTAAAATAAATTATGAATTATGAATAACCCATAAATCATGCATATATCCAAAATTTATCATTTTTTATTTAAAAAAAATGAATAAACTTTTTGTGAGGAAGTAAGTCAATGTATTTAAGGCTAGATTTAGATTCTAAAAAAAATTCACCTAGGGTAACTTCATAGAGTGAATAAGATTAAGTTAACTCTATGAGGTGGCAATATGGAACATCCTTTAATACCAAATAAAAGAATTGTGAAAATTTTTGTTTTTCTCAATTTTATGCCAAAATAATGGGAAGGTGAGAAATCCCATGTTACATATACACTAAGATTATTGTTATGCATGTTTTTGGAACTTGTAAAGACTAATTTGGACTTAAAGAGTTTTAATTGGTAATTCACTCCATTGAGTTTTTTATTTCTTGCTTTTTCTTCTTCTTAAATAGTATTTACAAATCAGGTTTTTTACCCGGATTCTGTTACTTCTAGAACTTTCTCAATTTACAGTGGTGACTGAAATTGCTGTCTCCTATCTATTATTACACTCCTCCTCAATTTTATTTTCCAACAAACAGTTTCTTGCATCCATCAATATGTTCCACTGGTCCTAAATGCTTTGTACAGATATCTGCCAGCTGATTCCCCATCAAGGTCCATTTGATTGATATATAATATTTCCAAATCAAATCATTCATTGAATAAAAATGGTGTTCCAAACTCTTTACTCTGGTATTCAATCCCTCCATTACCATCACTGCTTCTTTGTTATCACACTTCAACTTACATGGGGTTGTGGTTTCCGTTGATTGCAATATTTGTATAACAAAAGAAAGTAAATCTGTTGTCATTCCCATTGCTACTAATTTTGCCACACATGTCGATGTTGCTACTAATTTTTGTAGCCTAGAAGCCTATGCTATTGTACACCCAAATAAACTGAAGACCAGACCTGTTGTTGATTTCTGGAATTCTGCCCCCCATTTGCATCTGTCCACACATTCAAAGAATTGTTTGTCAGAACATGAGTTAAATACTATTACATTGAATAATTAACATATCCTATTATATTCCAATAAGATTTCCAATGTTCTTGTTGGGGAAAATTGCAATACCTGGCCAAGTAGTTCACTGAAAAACTAATTTCAGGTCTTGTTCCTAGAGCCAAATAATTCAAAGAAACTATTAACAATCAATACCACTTTTGTTCAAGTGGGTTTTCTGTACTGGTCTGTAATGGTATGTCTGGTAAATTAGTTTTTGTCTTCAACAAATTTAAATTTCCTTTCCTTTCAAATTTCTCTACTATTTTTCGTTCAAGTCATGACTGAGATAATTTAATTCCATTAGGCTGGAATAACACATCAATTCCAACAATTCGTGATAAGCCATCTTCCCATTTCAGCTTTAGAAACGTCACAAGCTAATATCTTAATTTCTTTATCCCCTCTGGGTTGTTCAAAAAAATCGCTCCATCATCAACATTCATCCATATGAATATGATCATATTTTCTCTAGAACATTTGTACATACATTGATTGAGTTCCTCAGAACAAAAACCAATCTTTTCCATAACGGATTGAAAATGAAACCACCAGAAATGCCCTGCTTGTTTTAAGCCATAAATTGCCTTATTCAGTCTCATCACTTTACCACGTAGTTCAGGTCTGAATTCAGCTGGTGCTTTGACATAAACTGTCTCCTTCAATGTACTATGCAAATATGTAACAGAGACATAAAAACTTGCTATTTCCCATTTATTTTTCAAACTCAAAGCCAGTAACAATCTCAATGACGTCAAAGAAGCGGTTGGAGCATAGGTATGTTCACAGTCTATTACATACCTTTGAAAAAAACCACGAGCCACTAAGCAAGACTTGTGAATTATTTTTTCAGGCTGTCCCTTCCATTTTGCATTAAAAACATTTTTTTTGATTATCTTCATATATTTTTCCTTCTCCATTGACATCCAAGCATTAATCTCTTCAAAAGAAATCAACTCGTTGTGTATTGCTATTTACCATTGATTCCAATTCAAATTCTTTGCTTCATTGAAACTTGAAGGTATTTCCATCTAATGAGATTCAAAAATGCTGTCTATTTGTTTATCTTGCTCTTTGCATATTTCATACGTTTTTTCTTTTCCAAGTTTTAGACCCAACTTATTTATTTTCATTTTTTTCGAATGATTGCATTGTTCAAAATCAATGAATCTTGCATGGTTAGAATTAAATATCTGTTTCAATTGGTCATCCCAGAAGAAAAAACCTCTACTATTGTCTTGAAAACCTACTAAGTGACACAATCTCTCCCTATCATCCAGCTTTCCTCGCTTCTCATGAGGAATATGGACTATTGCTTTGGCTTCAAAAGGAAAGATTCTTTTTTCCTGAGGTCTTCTGCCACACCAAACTTCAAGAGGAGTCAATTCTCCTGTTATTGTATTCAGAATTCTATTATTGATATAAGCTGCACATTTATAAGATTAAGACCAGAATGATTGCAGCAATCCTGAAGCTTTCAACATCGTCCTTTCTGAATCACATAATGTCCTCTTTAATCGTTCTGCTTTGCCATTTTGTTACTGGGTATATGGGAATGTAAACAGTTTTTGTTTCCCCATGCTTGTAGAACTAATTTTAATTTTTTGCCCCATATATTCTTTCAAATTATCTGTACTTAAAAATTTCACTGATTTACCAAAAACCAACTGAATTAAGGCAAATGTCTCCAATAATAGCTTTGGTACTTGATCCCTTTTTTTCATTGGAAAACAAAAAACAAAAGCTGACTTATGATATTGTAAAGTTAGAATATATTTATTATGATGACTCTTGAGTAGTGGCATTTGTCCCATCATATAAGAAATAATAAGATCTCTGGGCTGTTCTTTTGGAGCATCATCATTAGCGGGTAAATTCCTCCTTGTACTTTTAGCTAATAGACAATCATTGCACACAAAAGGAAAACATTTTTTCAAATCAAATTCAGGAAAATAACTTTTCAAAAAACATTTAAAAAGATTATCAGATGTATTCCCCAGTTGTCAATTCCATTCAAAAGACTTTGATGTATTAAAAGCTCTAATAATTGGAGGTATCATATTATTCATCATATGATCATCAAGCCCATCATTCAAGTCCCATTTGACAGGTGATATAAACCAAGATTGCAATGTAAAGAAGGCATAAAAATATAATTCACCCTGTGGATTGTAAACCCACATATCCTTCCCATTAAATCTGGGTAAAAATCCCTCCTTGACTAACTACCCCAGTGATATAAGTGTACCTGATACATCTTGACAGTACAGTACATCATTCATTACCAAGTTGACAAAGAAAAATTTCAACATCCCCCTATGAGTTACATTAACATGAAACAAAGGAGAAGCCAGACTCAATTACAGCATCTGCTCCAAAGGTACTTTCTGTAAGGAAAAATTATAATTCCCACTCATGTGCACCTGAGAGCTGGTATCAACCATGCAGGCAGTTCTGTTGTCAGAGACTTCCCATATTGCTGGCTCAAAACCTGCCATTGGTGGTGGTGCTTTCTCAAGCTTCAATATTTCTTGGATCACTGGACAAGTTGAAACCAAGCTCCCTTGAAATTTACAATATCAACATTCCATTACATGTTTCTGATGTAGAGATTTAGATGGTTATCTATTTCCAAACTTGATGTTCAATTGTGCCTGTCTAATTTCATTTTCCAATGGCATAGGTAAAGATTTAATTTTCTGATTATTTACTTGGCTTGAAGGAGATGATATAAAGATATTTAACATGGAATTAGACAATGAATTGACTTTATTTGATTTTGTTGCTACTTGATTTTTTGGAGATAACTTCATAAAAGACTGTGATCTTGTCTGTTTATCACTTTTACCCATTGAAACCATAAGAGAATTGACCAATAATTATATATCGCAAGGATCATTCTTTTTAGAACAATCAAGCTTGGAGAATATACAATTGAACCAAGAAGACTTGATCATTGTGAGCCTTGAGGTATAGTTTACTTACCCAAATAGGCTACAATTATCTTAAAAATTAATTCTGAACTATACATAACCCATAAGTCATACATATATACAAAATCCATCATTTTTGATTTCAGAAAAGATGAATAACTTTTTATTGTGTAAGTAAATCCATGAATTTAAGGCCAGATTTGGATTCTACACAAAAATTCACCTAGGGTAGCTCCATGGAGTGAATAAGCTCAAATCAACTCTTTGAGGTGGTAATATGGAAAATAGTTCAATACCACATCATCAATACCACATAAAAGATCTGTGAAAATTTTTGTTTTTCTCTATTTCACACAAAAATAATGGGAATGTGAGAAATCCAATGTTACATACACACTAAGAATAGTGTTATTCATGTTTTGAGCACTTGATATTATGGTATTCTTACATGCACTTTTGGTACACCCATAGTGGATATCTCACTTTAAGCTTAAAATTCTATTTTGATGTAAAAAATAGGCAAGGGGGACAAAAGACATCAAAGAGAGCCAGGGTACCCAACTTCTGAGGCCTCTGAGGCGTGGAAAGCTCCTAAGCTTGGATACATGGCTTATCTTGACCCAATTAGTAAACTAAAACCTTTTGGGAACTTGGTTACCATGTTACAACTACAGTAAATTATAAGAAAATAGCAAATAACCTGCTATTTTGACGTGCCCAGGAGGTAAATAACAACTTAAACTCCTGTAACATGTCAATCATTAATGAATTACAATGGATAAACCCCAAAAGAGTAATTAAAACCCTTTTTGGACTTGTATCCATTTATTTACCTCATAGCAACCAGCCATATACTGCTATTTGCAATTCTACGTAGAATTGAGGTAAAAACTTCAAGAATTCATTAAAAAGAAAATTCTTAATGAATCTTTCTAAAAATTTCAGGACCAATTAAAAACTATATAATTCATATAAAAACCAAAAATAATTATACTTTTATATGTAAAATTAAAAGGTTCACTTACAGTCCATTTTTGATGATTCCATGTGAAACAAAGAATCTTTAAAATTTTACAGAAAATACATTTTGTGAGGAAATTTCCAATAACATTGATAAATTTGAGAAATCAATGATTTTTTTGGAATAAAAGAAGATTTACAGTTGTTACTCCTTTTATTCTTAACCATAAATGGGTTGGTAGTCACATAAAAGTCTCAATTAAGTAATTATGATAATCTTACATGACAACAAATGATGCAATAAATAATCCAAAAAGGTTTATTGTTTTCTCACTCACTGGGTTTTCAGTTTTCTCTATGGAACACCTCTGTGAGCTGTCTCAGACTTAAAAGAGGCCTCCTCTTGCTGCTTTTTCTACATCATCACATCATTATATTATACCTTTATTACCAAACAAGTAAGTATTAGTTAAAACTATTTCTTAAGTGTTTTATTCTTTCAGAAATCATAGAAACAACTAAAATTTGTTTTAATACTGTTATAAATCAATTTTGATCCATTAAATCCACAATTCCATGTCAAATTTCTCTACTATTATCATCTAAAAGGTTCATTGGATTAATAGTGAGTAATTTATCTCAATTCTTAAAGTTTTTATCTAGTAATAGTTTTCTTCAAGAATTATCTTCATAATTATTCTTGTAAAAGATAATTATATATTAAAATAATTTTATTATGTTAATAAAAGAAGTTTTTATTATTACATTCTTCTTGTAATTGATTCTTGTAGACAATTACTGCTTACTGTTATATTCACTAGTAGTGTATAACACGCAAAAGAAATAATTCTTTAATTATTTAATTGTGGTTATAGCAATTTTTTACTATTATATTTCATAAAAACAGTCATAGTACTGTTGATTAATAGTAATATTATCAACAGTTTCATAGACACATCTTACATTTGGGGGCCTGGCTGTGTTTTTTGAATCTTGTACCCTTAATTAATATATTTTTAAGTTCTAGAATATATTAATTGAATGGTTTTTTTCTTTCAATTTAAAATTAAAATTATTTTTATTTTTGAAATTTTCTTAAAAGCTTTTCATTGAGGAATTTGGTTTAATTTTACAGTGTTTTTACACATGGCTTTTTCACATCCAAAAACTCATAAAATTATTCTTTGAGTTACTCTGAATTAATTTTGATTCAAAATCTTAAATTGTAATTTCTTTTCCTTTAAAAAGATTAATTTCTTTAATATTAAAAAATCAAAATTTATAAAAAATCTTAATATTATCTTGAAATCATAAAAAATAATTTTCTTTTATCTATTCTTTCTCTAGTGACTTTAATCAAATACTGTGCAGCTGGAAACAGACCCAGTAAAAGATAAATTACTAGTCCAGAATATTCATACAAAGACTCTTAAGACAGTATTGAAGTGCAAATTGCTAAAAGAGGTACTTTATTTAAAACAAAACAATCCAAACAACCACCCAAAGGTGTGTGCTTTGTGTTTCCAATTCTTATTTTATCTTGAATTGATGTGAAAATGGTGCATACCAGAAATGGAAGCAACTATTCAGTCCAACCAGATGGATGTGGACAAGGAAAAGGAAAGACCAAATCCAGAAGTGTCAAATCTTCCTCAAGAAAGACACATATGGAGGATGCCAGAGTTGCCCCCCCATTCCCCAAGGTCTGTACCCACAAATTTCAACGTGAATTCTGAATATGGACTGATTAATGATAATACTTCAAGGGCTGAACCATTTTCAAGTGGCAGAAAGAGAAATTTATCAATGCCAATACAAAAATGGGTTCAGAGCAACCAAAGAAGAGGAGTGGGAAAGATGTCCAAGCCTTTGGCAGGGGGCCATGAACTCCTACTTACACAGCAAGAGCTTTCTGGTTCAGGAGAAGACCATAGAACTCTTAGGAGGTTGAAGCCCATTGTCTTGCAAAGACAAAGTCAAAAAGATAAATAATTGGTTGAAGAACCAAAGTCTTTTATCCATAGACCAGAAGAAGGAGTTGGAAATGACTCCAGATTTGGAGACAGAAGGCCCAGTGGTGTCTAACAGCTCCAAACCAGCTCCAGAAGTGTCCAAAGACAAGCCCAAAGGACCTCAGAAGAAGCAGAAAGGTCCCAAGAACCATCAAGGAAAGGGCAAAGGCGAAGCCAATCGGCACAGACCCTACCCACAAGGGTACAGGATTCCCAAATTGGAGCCTTCAGCAGTGGACAGTGTCTTCAATATGGCCAGAGCTCTTATGGAATTCACAGCCAAAGAGCAGGAAAGGATGAACAGGACTTTTCCACACAAATAATAGATGAAATACACTTTGTTAAATCTAGTATTGATTTGGAACTTGGCAAATTTCATGCAAAGTTAATAAAATCATATTGGAAATGAGTGAATTGAAAAGAAATGACAAAGAGTATACTGAATGGTATCAAGTAACAAATGTCAGACTTGATTCAATTACCAATACATGTGACAGATTTGAGAGTAAATTTCAAGTTCAAAATGATCAAATGGAAGATCTTTTCATTTTAAAAATTAATGATCAACTTAGAATTCTGAAAGAACATGTCTTGGAAATAACTGAAAATACCAATCAGTTTGCCACACATTTGGAAAAAAGTGACAGTGAAAGGCAGAAGTTAAAGAATGAAATCGTTGCAAATGTAGAACAAATTCATAAGAATTATGAACCAAATATTCCAAGACATTCTACACCTTTGACTGAAGAAAAACTTTCTGTTAAAGGAAGTTTGACCCCATTCTTAGGAGAAAATGTTATCTCTGCAAAAGATATTCCCAAATTGGAAGAATGGCAAACATTCTCTGGTGAAGGAGAATATAACCATATTGAGTTCATCAGAACTATTGATATTTTGCAAGAAGATTTTCACATACCTGATGAAATTATAGTGGGCAAATTACACTCTCTGTTTACCAGAACTGCAAAGAAATGGTATTACAAGATGAGACAAGATCATGGAAAACATGATTGGTCTTGGTGGAAATCTGAAATGATTACCAAATGGCCAATAATTATTGGAGGTTTAAAATGGAAAATGATTTTGAAAGTTCCATTTTGAACTCAGAAAAGGATAAAGCATTTACTTGGTTCTTCAAGCAGAAAGACAGATTATCTGCTTTACACCCAGATATGTCTGACACCATGATTAATATGAAAATATGAAGAAAATGTGGAGGAGAGCTGGAACATGCTATCAAGTGCAGATGTGTAGAACCCTGTTCAACAGAGGACTACATCAATTCAATGGAAGATATCATTACTAGAGCAAGAATTGGTAAAGCTTGGACTAGAATCCCTATGGAGTCCAAAATGATCCCAAAGATTTCCAGAGAGGACAGAAAGCCTGAAAGACCTATATTGAAGTGTCATAAATGTGAAAGCACTTCAAATTTAGCCAGAACTTGCACCAAAAAGACAAAAATCAATGAAGTTCAAGTCATTGAAGAAGTACAGTGCACTGAAGAGAAAGAAGAATCTGACCTAGATTCTGCAGTCTCTGAGGATACACCAGTAGAGGACTATCCCATTGAAAACATTACAGCTTTCTTTGAGGTCACAGAAGTACATACTCACTTTCCACAGTACAGTGAGGACTGTCATAACCTGATCAATATCCAAGATGCCAGAATGTGTAAAACCAAACCTGCTAAAGGTAAAGAATACACTTCTGGAGCATCTTGTATCACATCAGTTCTGATGAATGATATTGAAGCCAAAGTAAACTTGGATACAGGGGCATTTTGTACTTGTGTAGGAAAAGATTATCTTCAAACCATACTTCCTGGATGTAAAAATCATCTATTACCAATAGAGGGTGTACAATTTAGTAGTGCCAGTAATAATATGTACCCTTTGGGTATATTAGACACTAATTCTGTATTTCCACACCCAGCAGGAAGTATTAGAATGAAGACTGAGATTGTAGTAATGGAAAATTGCACATATCAGCACATTATTTTTGGAAATGATTACTTGAATATTTACGGTATTGACATCAATAACCATAAAGATAGATATTTTACAATTGGAGAAGCCAAGAGCCAAAAATTTGCTTTTTACAATATGCCAAAACAAATATCACTAGTATCTTCTAAAAAAGATACTTATAAGGAAGAATTTGTGACTAATCAACTTGTTGAAGCACAAATTAATTCATCATTGTCACCAAAGATGAGAAATGAACTTATTGATGTGTTATACACATATAATGATGAATTTGCCTCTGATAATGAACCATTAGGTTCTATAAAAGGAAATGAAGTTGATATTACTCTTAATATTGACAGACCATATCCTCCAGTACTTAGAAGACCATCTCATCCAGCCAGTCCCAGAGCTAGAGAAGCCTTGGAAAAACATATCCAAGAGTTGATACAACTTGGTGTACTAAGGAAAGTAGGCCATAATGAAGAAGTTGAAGTGACAACACCTGTTATTATTGCTTGGAATAATGATAAATCAAGGATGGTTGGAGATTTCAGAGCATTGAATACCTACACAGTTTCAGATAGGTATCCAATCCCTAGAATTAAAGAAAACTTGACCCAATTATCTAAATCCAAGTATATAACATCAATGGATGCATTGAAAGGCTTTCACCAAAATGTTTTGATGCCTAAAGCTAAGAAATTACTTAGAATTATCACTCACTGTAGTATTTATGAGTATCTTAGAGCTCCACTTGGTATTAAAAATGCACAATCTCATTATCAAAGAATGATGAATACCATCTTACCCACAGAATTATCTGAAGGATGGCTTATCATTTATATTGATGATATTATCATATGTTCTGATTCATGGTCTTTGAGCCTTGAAAGACTTGCAAGAGTACTTCACAAAGTTTCAGAAGTGAATATGAAGATTTCACTCAAGAAATGCAATTTTGGTTTTGATAAGCTCAAAGCATTAGGACACATTGTTTCTGGTTTAAGCTTGGGTATTGACAAAAATAAAGTGGCAGAAGTGTTACTCAAGCTAATACCCCAGAATAAGAAATAAATGATGTCTTTTCTAGGATTTTCCAGTTATTATACGCAATACTTGAAAGACTTTGCAATTCTAGCCAAGTCACTCTACAGAATCTGTGATCAACAGACAGTATTTGAGATGACACAAGAGAGAATTAAAGCTTATGAGAAGATAAGGAAAGCTCTTACAGAAGCATCTTTACTCCTCATGCCTGACTGGAATATACCTTTTGAATTGTACATTGATGCATGTGGAGATGGATTAGGGGCAGCCCTACATAAAGTCCAAATTATTGATGACAAACCTACAGAAGGACCAGTTTGCTACATCTCAAGACAAATCAAACCAACAGAAGCCAGATATGGTGAAAGCCAAACGGAGTGCTTATGTTTGGTATGGGCACTTGAGAAATTACACTATTATCTTGATGGCAGTGTTTTTGAAGTGATAACTGACTTTAATGCTGTGAAATCACTTCTTAACATGGAAACTCCCAACAGACATATGTTGAGATGGCAAAGAGCCATTCAAGAATATAGAAAAAACATGACTATAGTTCATAAAGCAGGAAACATTCATAAGAATGCTGATGGACTTAGCAGGTGGGCATTAGCCAATACTCCTGATAATCCAGCTTATGTACCTTTGGAAGCAGAACCACAAATTCCGATTGAGGGAATTAACATAACTGATATTGGGACTGAATTCTTTGAAGAAGTCAGGGAATTTTATAAGCAAGACAAGAATTTCCATATCTTGACTTCCTTATTAGATGAAGACTGCAAAGATACATCTTTAGTGAATGCACTGGATGAAGTTTGGAAAAATTCCTATTCTGAAGGAAGATTTCACTTGTTTGATGGTATTATTTACCACAGAACCAAAAATTCTTGTTTAATGACATTGTGTAGCAGATTGCTTATCAATACCATTCTTCATTAATGCCATGATAGCATCTACTCTGGACAATTGTCAGAGGAAAGAACACTTGAAAAAGTGAAGAACTGTGCATGGTGGCCATCTTGGAGAAAAGAGACCATTGAATATTGCCATACCTGTGACAGATTTCAAAAAGCAAACAGGAGTACAGGCAAGAAATTTGGACTTATGATCCATATTCAATACCCAAAATCTCCTTGGGAAGTTGTTCACATGGATTGGGTCACAGCACTTTGTCCAAGTGGTGACAGAAGTTATAATGCTTGTTTAGTCATTGTGGAAAGATATAGTAAGACTCCCATATTCTTACCATGTCATAAAGATGACACAGCCATGGATACAGCTCTTCTTCTATGGAGTAGAGTTATTTCTCATACAGGACTATTCCAGAATATCATAAGTCACAGAGATCCCAAGTTCACATCTGCACTTTGGACCAATCTTCATAGATTGTTTGGGACTAAGTTATCATTCTCTACAGCATATCACCCTCAAACAGATGGCCTAGCAGAAAGAATGATTCAAGCTTTAGAAGACATGATCAGGAGATCTTGTGCTTATGCGTTAGAATTCAAATATTCAGATGGCTTTACCCATGACTGGTGCACGCTTATACCTGCATTAGAATTAGCATATGAGACATCAGTCCATTCTTCCACAGGTAAAACTGCTGCTACGTTAGAGAAAGGATGGAATCCAGGACTCCCAGAAGATACACTGAGGAAAGACTTGATTGACATTCATCCTACAGCTTCCAGCTTCAAAGTAATGCTTGATAAAGTAAAACATCATGCAAAAAAAAGTATGAATGATACTTTTGAATATGCTAAACAGAAGTGGGACAAGAGTCACAAAGTACCAGACTTCAAAGTAGGGGACTAAGTTCTAGTTTCAACCTTGAATATTAATAATATCAAAGGCCCAAAGAAACTTAAAGATTCTTATGTAGGAACTTTTGTTATTGTTGCCTTACATGGAACCAATGCAGTTAAAGTGGAATTAAGTGGTGAATTGGATAATGAACACCCCACCTTTCCAGTCAGCCTGATAAAACCTTATCAACCAACTGACAAAGAATTGTTTCCTTTAAGGAACCCAACTCCTTTGACTGTACCACAAGTGGAACAGGATGAAGACAAAAAAGATAAAAAAAGTCATTAAAGAAAGGAGACTTGGGGGTAAAAATCAAAGGGAATATCTAGTCAGATATAGAAATCCAGTACATGAAGATGAATGGCTGGCAGAATCAGAAATACCTGACTCAGATAAACTCTTGAGAAGATTCAGACATGAAAGAAGGCCACAAGCCTGAATATGTCTATAAATGTGCTTTTAATTACTTGATATGAGTAATGAAAAGAGGTTGGACAGTGGACATTAACCCCCTTTGGGGCCTTTTTCTTCTTTATACCATTGATAAAATTGTAGTACAATTTTATTTTTTGGTGGGAGGGAATGTTAGCCTTGAGGTATATTTTACATACCCAAATAGGCCACAATTATCTTAAACATAAGTTCTGAACTATACATAACCCATAAGTCATACATATATTCAAAATCCATCATTTTTGATTTCAGAAAAGATGAATAACTTTTTATTGAGCAGGTAAATCCATAGATTCAAGGCCAGATTTGGATTCTACACAAAAATTCACCTAGGGTAGCTCCATAGAGTGAATAAGCTCAAATCAACTCTTTGAGGTGGTAATATGGAAAATACTTCAATAACACATAAAAGATCTGTGAAAAGTTTTGTTTTTCTCTATTTAACGCGAAAATAATGGGAATGTGAGAAATCCCATGTTACATACACACTAAGAATAGTGTTATGCATGCTTTGGGCACTTAATATTATGGTATTCCTACATGCACTTTTGGTACACCAATAGTGGATATCCCACTTGAAGCTTAAAATTCTATTTTGAGGTAAAAAATAGGCAATGAGGACAAAAGACATCAAAGAGAGCCAGGGTACCCAACTTCTGAGGCCTCTGAGGCGTGGAAAGCTCAAAAGCTTGGATCCATGGCTGATCTTGGCCCAATTAGTAAACTAAAACCTTTTGGGAACTTGGTTACCATGTTACAACTACAGTAAATTATAAGAAAATAGCAAATAACCTGCTATTTTGACGTGCCAAGGAGGTAAAGAACAACTTAGACTCCTGTAACCATGTCAATTCTTGATGAATTACCATTGATAAACCCAAAAAGAGTAATTGAAACCATTTTTGGGATTAGTATCCATTGATTTACCTCATAGCAACCAGCCATATACTGCTATTTGCAATTCTACATAGAGTTGAGGTAAAAACTTCAAAAATTCATTAAAAATACAATTCTTGATGAATCTTTCTGAAACTCTCAGTACCAATTAGAAACTGTATCATCCATATAAAAACCAAAAATAATGATACTTTTATATGTAAAATTAAAAGTTTTACTTACAGTCCATCTTTGATGATTCCACATGAAACACAGAATCTTTAAAATTTTACAGAAAATACATTATGTGAGGAAATTTTGAATAAAATTGATAAATTTGAGAAATCAATGATTATTTTTGAATAAAAGAAGATTTAAAGTTGTTACTCCTTTTATTCTTAACCATAAATGGGCTGGTAGTCATGTAAAAGTCTGAATTAAGTAATTATGATAATCATACGTGACAACAAATGATGCAATCAATAATCCAAAAAGGTTTATTGTTTTCTCACTTACTGGTTTTTCAGTTTTCTCCATGGCATGCCTCTGTGAGCTGTCTTAGACTTCAAAGAGGCCTCCTCTTGCCGTTTTTTCCACATCATCACATTATTTTATTATACCTTTATTACCAAACAAGTAAGTATTAGTTAAAACTATTGCTTAAGTGTTTTATTCTTTTAGAAATCATAGAAATCAACTATAATTTGTTGTAATACTGTTATAAATCAATTTTGATCCATTAAATCCACAATTCCATGTCAAATTTCTCTACTATTATCATCTAAAAGGTTCATTGGATTAATAGTGAGTAATTTATCTCAATTCTTAAAGTTTTTCTCTAGTAATAGTTTTCTTCAAGAATTATATTCATAATTATTCTTGTAAAAGATAATTTCATTATTCTAATAAAACAAGTTTTTATTATTAAATTCTTCTTGTAATTGATTCTTGTAGACAATTACTGCTTACTGTTATATTCACTAGTAGTGTATAACACGTAAAAGAAATAATTCTTTAATTATTTAATTGTGGTTATAATAATTTTTCATTATCATATTTCATAAGAAAAGTCATAGTACTGTTGATTAATGGTAATATTATCAACAGTTTCATAGACACATCTTACATTTGGGGGCCTGGCTGTGTTTTTTGAACCTTGTACCCTTAATTAATACATTTTTAAGCTCTATAATATATTAATTTAATAATTTTTTCCTTTTAATTTAAAGTTAAAATTAATTTTATTTTTGAAATTGTCTTAAAAGCTTTTCATTGAGGAATTTGGTTTAATTTTGCAGTGTTTTTACACATGGTGTTTTCACATCCAAAAAATTATAAAATTATCCTTTGAGTTACTCTGAATTAATTTTGATTCAAAATCTTAAATTTTAATTTCTCATCCTTTAAAAGGATTATTTTTTTTAATATTAAAAAATCAAAATTTATAAAAAATCTTAAAATTATCTTAAAAGCATAAAAAATAATTTTCTTTTATCCATTCTTCCTCTAGTGTCTTTAATCAAATACTGTGAAGCTGGAAAAAGACTAAGTAGAAGATACATTACTAGTCCAGAATCTTTAGAGTTTTTACCCTTTTTATTCTTAACCATAAATGGGTTGGTAGTCACGTAAAAGTCTCAATTAAGTAATTATGATAATCTTACGTGACAACAAATGATGCAATCAATAATCCAAAAAGGTTTATTGTTTTCTCGCTCACTGGTTCTTCATTTTGCTCCATGGCATGCCTCTGTGAGCTGTCTTAGACTTAAAAGAGGCCTCCTCTTGCTGTTTTTTCCACATCATCACATTATTATATTATATGTTTATTACCAAACAAGTAAGTATTAGTTAAAACTATTTCTTGAGTGTTTTATTCTTTCAGAAATCAATCAGAAAGACGTGAAAACATAGAAATAAACTATAATTTGTTGTAATACTGTTATAAATCACCTTTGATCCATTAAATCCACAATTCCACATCAAATTTCTCTACTATTATCATCTAAAAGGTTCATTGGATTGATAATGAGTAATTTATCTCAATTCTTAAAGTTTTTCTCTAGTAATAGTTTTCTTCAAGAATTATCTTCATAATTATTCTTGTAAAAGATAATTATACATTAAAATAATTTTATTATTTTAATAAAAGAAGTTTTTATTATTAAATAATTCTTGTAATTTATTCTTGTAGACAATCACTGCTTACTGTTATATCAACTAGTAGTGTATAGCACATAAAAGAAATAATTCTTTAATTATTTAATTGTGGTTATAATAATTTTTCATTATTTTATTTCATAAAAACAGTCATAGTACTGTTGATTAATAGTGATATTATCAACAGTTTCATAGACACATCTTACAATCATCCCATATGGAATGAGTGCAAACACTTGAACAATTGGACCTTTCCATTCAGAATATAAAGGGATACCCATACGTCTATACTTGTCAAATAAGGTAAACAATCTAGAAAAAAAATCATTTGAATGTACTAATGATTTTGATGAATACATTTCAAAAATTGCCGCTATAATATAAAGCTTCATTAATCTTGTTGATTTTCTAAAATTATTTTGTAGTTCAATATACGCTAATTTGGGAGACACTTCATTTTGGATCATTTCTGATAACTCGGATGTAATGGTAATCTGGATAAAAAATTGCAAAGCACCTCTAGCTTGAGGTACTAACTTGAAATTGTTGGGATCATTTGTAAACAATATGAAATTGAAAAATTACATAAACACATTATCAACAGCTTCACTCCAGTCAGTAAAGCTAGAGCCATTAAATTTTAACTTAGGCACATGACAAAAATATTTGGAGGGATTCTTTAAAAATGACATGAAAGCAGGAGAAGAGAAATCAAAAACAGGAATATCAGACTGATCTGTTTTAGCAGGTTCCAGAGATGCCATGATATAAATACAAATGGATGGATTTGATACAAGCTTTAGGGCAGGATTAGATGAAGGAAGTGGTTGTTCCTCAATAGAGTCACTATCCAAAGAATGGGAGTTGTTTAACAAAACAATCTACCACTACGTGGTGGCATTCACACAGTAAAATATCTGATTAACTATGATTGGAGGCTGGCTTTTAACCTTTAAAGACTAATCTGGAATTAAAGAGTTTTAATTTTTAATTCACCCCATTGAGATTTTTATCTATCACTTTTTCTTCTTCTTAAATAGTATTTACAACTTGGGGTTTTTACCCAGATTCTGTTACTTCTGGAACTTTCTCAATTTCCGGTCGCAAATAAAATTTCTGGCTCCTATCTACTATTACAGAACTTAAGAAATGGTATTCTCACATACAGTTTTGGTACACCCATAGTGGATATCAGTTTTGAATCTTGAATGACTATTTTTGACATGAAAATAGCTAAGGGGGACAAAAGACATCAAAGAGAGCCAGGGTACCCAGCTTCTGAGGCCTCTGAGGCATGAAAAGCTATAAATATTGGATACATATCTGATCATGGCCCAATTTGTATACTAAAGCCTTTTGAGAACTTGGTTACTCAGTTAAAGTCCCATTCAACCATAAGAAAATTGCAAATAAGCTTCTATTTTGATGTGAAAAGGAGGTAAAGAGCAACTCTTACTCCTATAACCATGTCAATTATTAATTATTTTCCATGGATAAACTATGAAAGGGTAATTAAAAACCTTTTTGGACTATTATCCATTAATTTACATCATTGAAACCAGCTATACTGTGCTATTTGCAATTCTACATAGAAATAAGGTAAAAACTTCAAAAATTCATTAAAAATACAATTCTTAATCAATCATTAAATTCAGGACCAATTTAGAAAATTATAATACATATAAAAACCAAAAAGAATTATGAATTCATAATTAAAGTTAAAGGTTTTTCTTACCATCCATTTTTGATGCTTCCATGTGAAACACTGAATATTTAAAAATTCAAAGAAAATGAAATATATGATAATATTTACAATAATATTGATAGCTTTGAGAAATGAACTATCAATTTCAAATGAAAGAAGATTGAAAGTTATTACTCCTTTATTTCTTAACCATAAATGGGCTGGTAGTCATGTAAAATGACTTAAGTAAGTAATTATGATAATCTTACATGACAACAAGTGATGTAACAAATTATCAACATACAAGTAATTGTTTCTCATTCACTGGTTTTCCAGTTTTATACATGGACTGCCTCTGTGAGCTGTTCTTGACTTAAAAAAGGTCTCCTCTTGCTGTTTTTTTCATATAATTTTATTATTCAATCATACCATTAGTACCAAAAAGTAAGTATTAGTTGATCCTTTTCTTAAGTGTTTTAATTAATTCAGAATAAATCAGACAGGCGTTAAATATTAGATTTGTACTATTTAAAATAGTATTTGACTATTATATTATTTTATTACTATTATTATATAATCTTCATCCTTTAAGTCCACAATTAATATGTTAAATCACTATACAATTCTTCTCATGGTATGAGTGGAGTATTAGTGAGTGCTTTCAGTTAATTTTTAAATTTTTTCTCTAGTAATAGTTTTATTAATGAACTATCTTTCTAATTATTCTTTCAAAAGATAATTATACATTACAATGATTTATATTATTTGAATAAGAAGTTTTATTATTAAATACTTCCTGTAATTGATTCTTGTAGACAGTTACTTATTGCTTTTATAATACCTAGTAGTGTATAACAGGTATAAGAAATAATTAAGTAATTGATTATTTAATTTTGGTTCTGATAAATCTATTTATTAAATTTCATAAAAAAATTCATAGTACTCTTGATTGATAGTAATATTATCAAGAGTTTCATAGACACATCTTAACCTTTTAATAATAATTTTTCTAATTGAAAATTCATATGATTAAGCTCTTGTATGTTTTTGTCTCAATTTCTTGATTAATTAGTTTTGAGAAACAAAAATTGCATTCAAGGAATAAATTTATTTAGATTATATATTTGTATTTTGTTCAAGATTGGAATTATTAGATGAAAATGGATCTAATTTTTCAATTTGATACTTAATTTTGAAATAAATTATTTACAAATAGGATTATCTTATTGGTTTTGATCAAGAGATTACACTATTTCTCTAATTTATTGAGAAAATAATTCAGTACAAAAGAGAAAACTTATTGGATTAATTCTTAAATTGATAGGATTTTTTTCTTGTGAAAATTAATATTTATAATTTATTACCGGTTTTTTTTAAAAAATGGAACTAAAAAATATAATTGAGTTTATATTCTTGGAAAAATTTTGTAGGAAAGAAGTATTAAAAAGAAAAAAAAATAATGTATGCCTTTAAATAGTTTTGAAAATAATTGGCATAACAGAAATTTAAATGTTAACTAATAATTGTTGAAAAATTACTTACAATTACTATTTTAATAATAGTAACAAAGGTCATTAATTCTTCAGAAAAGTGATTTTAAACTACTTCTTATTGAATTAAGGAGTAAAATTAAGTTACTTCTCATTTTAAATCAAAAAAAAAGTGAAATTTGATTTTCCCCTAAATATACCTTCATTTAGATTAACTACAGATAAAATAGATTGATAAATTTACATAAATTGTACTTTATTAATTGAAAAAGGAAATTAAACTATGAAAATAATATAGGAAATTTTTAAAAAATATTTTTGTATCAGTATATGTAAGAATATGAGATAAGAATTTTTTTTTTAAAAAATATAAGTATTATTTCAACCTGTTGTTAATTATGAATTCATTAGAGTTTAGTATATTCTTAATAAAATTAATTCACTGGTTATTAATAACCAAGCAAACGAATTTCATCAATCCTATAGATCCGAAAAATAATCTCTATAAATAATTGTAACTTTAGCCAGTAATGTAATAATAAAAATAATAATCCAATAATTACTTTCCTTTTCCTTTTTTGTGCCTCTCTTATTCTCTTTAATAGTTCTATTCCCTTTGAAATCAATCTCATTCATTGGCTTGGTATTTTCCATTCTGTAAAATTAAAATTGTCTTAATGTTATTGACTATATTAATGAATTATAAATACCTCCATGTTGAAACCATCATAAAATTTGATGATTTACTGAAAGAATAACAGAATGAAAATGGTAAGGTTGAGAAATATTCAGATCCAGCTTTAAATGGAGGAACTGGTACAATATCCTCATTACTTAGAATTTCCAACTCCTAATTACCCTTCCTACTTTGTTAACAATAATTTTCAATTTTGAATTTATACCGGAATCCACAAAAATTACCTTCTACTCTATTGTTATTAATTTATAAAATGATTTTGTCAATTTCCATTTTACTTAAAGGTTTTGGGGAAATTCCCTGACTCAATTCCTGTGGCATTCATGCCACAATCGTTTGTATTAATGAAATTTATAATTTCATATAACTATATAAAAAATCTACCAAATTAATATATCATCATAAAGGAAATAAGAAACTTTCCTACCTCATTTATCATATCATGAAGTTGAAATTGAACAAATAGTCCTCCAGTTGCATCAAAAAAGGAATTCATATTATAAGGTATAATATGGATTATTTAATTAGCAGTCAGAAAGCATATTAGACTTACCCTAAAATTCCTCATCAATTCTTTATAATGAAAATCCAATCTATCAAAATTGAGATTTCTTAAATTTTTTGACTGTTGAAATACCATGAAGATAGAATAAACCCCAATGTTGTGCTTTCCAATTTCTCAAAGTTGATTCAAAATCCATTTTGCTGTCTTCACTCCAAAAATGACTCTTGAAGTGTAATTAAACTCCTGGATTGATAAAAGCAGTGGGCTTCAGAATTTACATGCTCAATTGTATTCCTCTGTTGCTTTAGTGACTTCCCATACTATGACTTGGATTTTATTCTAAGGTGAATTAAATCTCCAATTGTGTTTTATTGATAGAATTTATGCATTAATTTTGATTTTTCCTTTCGAAACTATGTAAATATGACTTAAAAAGAGGTCTTTTGACACCTTCATAAGTCATTAAATGTGGGTTCCAAGCGGCATCATCCATGATTGAAGAGATGAGAGAGATAAAACAAAAATCATCAATTATGTAGCTTAAGTAATACTAAACTATTTTTCTTATTATGTTTCTTGAGATAATATATTATGATAATTAAAAAAAAGAATTAGTCAAAAATTTAAATTTTGGTTTCACAATCTTGAGATTATTTTGTAATTATCTTAAAATAAATTTAATTTAAAATTAATGAAAAAACAGAATTTTCAAATGAAATTGAAAATTAATTTTGAATCTTTATCATAAAGCAGGCCTGAAATTAAAATTTATTTTTCTTTAATTTTCCTTATTTTTAATGGACTTCTAGAAAATTTATAATTTTAAAAAAAATTCTTTCAAGTTTTTTTTTTTTTTGAATAAGAAAAAGAGTTTTGTTTTTTTTCTGAATTTCAAGTGGCATCAATAATTAGAAGAAGAAATATAACAATTTTTTTTAAAAAGAGAAAGTTATTAAATTATTGAAAATAATAATAATTTGAGATATTTTGTGAAAAAAATCCAATATCAAAATATTTTAAAATTTGATTACAGAGAGTGATGTAAATAATTATTTGCAGAATTTTAAAAAACCAAGAATTTTTTTTGTAAATTTATTCTAGTGGTTAAGAAAATAGAAATCTAGAAAGATGTTTATAATTTGGAATCACTTGAATAGATTATAAATGAAAAAAAACTCATAAGAGGTTTTAAAAAATTAATTTTTCAATATTTACTTTATTTTGAAGATTCAAATTTGTTTTCTAAAAATAAGGTTGAATTAATTTTTATAAGTATATTTTAATAAAACTTTTTTGGCACTCAAAAAAAATAGTCGTTTTGCATGAAAGTTTTTGTAATTGAGAAAATAATTTGGAAATTGCATCAAAATGATTGTTTTTTGTAATTTTTTTCTGAAATGGTTAATTGAATTTAACAATATGGTAAATATTAATTTATTAACCAATTAATCAAAAAAATCCTCTATTGGGCTATGATCTTGTACCAAGAACTTAATTAATTTAATCCTTAATAGCCAGCTTAGGAATATTAAGCTTATCAAATCTTGAATTCGAAATATCAAATTTTCTTTAATAAAATATCAAATTTATTCATTTTTGTTATATAAATCCCAAGCTTATTCTGATACTTAATTCATAATACCAAAAAAAATTCCAAATTTTTTACATAATCATCTAATTTAAAATTAACCACGAAATACTTTATCTTCACTTAAAATAATATAATTAAAAACAATTAATTTTCATCAAATTTTTAGCTATAATAATAAGGATTTTTTCTTCTGAGTATTTAAATCAAACCTTAATTCAGGAAATAACTAAATTGAATTATTTGCATGGTTTTGAGCTATAGAAATATTCAAATATTGAATATGATATCCTTGGATTACTTGAGATTTTGAAATAAAATAGTCAGATCCACATACTTCCAATCATGCAGCCCAAAAATAGGTACATCCTGAGAGCTATAATGGATTAAAAATTTCTATGACTTAGCTCCAAGAACTTATATCCCTTGATTTAAATCTAAGAAAAAATTACATAATATTCAAATATCCTACTTCAATGGAATCTCCTTTTTTAATCCTCTTTAGAAGAGGAATTGGCCCTCTATGTAACGAAATATATTATCAAATAGTTAATCTCAACTCAAGAAAATAGACTAAAGACTAAAACAGGATAATATTTGCAAAAAATTGCTTCCTATACCAAAGCTCATTTGAAGAAGAAATTTTGAAATATTTAAGATTGGGTTTTAGCCTTGATCTGAGCACATAATATTTATTGCAAATCATCCAAATTTATCACTTAATTCTCTTTATATTATTGAGAGAAATATTTGTTATTGAATATGATTAACTATAAAGAGATTTATTTAATAATTAAAATTATAATTATAATGTAATAGCCATTATCAAAGGAGATTTACCTGAGGGTGAGTTTTGAATTTGAAAATTATCTTGGATCAATGTGGGTCTGTGATTGGTTTTGACTATGGATATCAGTTAATATGAAAAAATTGATTATGTAATTATCAAAAAATCATCATTTATTCACAATTAAATATGAAATAAAAGGAACATCCTGAATTTGTAACTCAAGCTTAATTCCACTTTCTCCTTATTCAGTAAGAAAATATTCATTAATATCAATTCTGATTTCAATTTTAATCTGTCTCTTCTGTTTGAATATTAATTATTCCTCTATCTAATTAGTAATTTCATTTCAAATTGCTACTCTATTGATCTTAATTATTATTTATCTAATTTTGTTCTTTTAGTAAATTAATTCAGCTTTCTTTGTGTGTGCTTACTAAAAAATAAAAATGTTATTATTAATTTAAAAGTTTTGTTTTAAATAGAGTACAGCCAAAAGATCAATTAATTTATGTCTAATATTCAATAAAATTGAACTATTTTGTTTACAAAAAAATTCAATGCACCAGAGTCTTTAAATAGTCTTACTTATTTTCATTACCATTCAGATCTACAGAATTAGCTCCAAACTCCTTATCATATCAGGTTATTATTGATTAATAAGTATGATATATTAAGGCAGTGTTAGTATTCTTCTTTTCATAACATAATAAGCTCATTATTTTGTCTAGACTGTAGCTAAGTGTTCATTTTTTAAAAAGATTTCATCTGAACTCTGAGATTATCAGAATTAATTCTAAAATGATTATAAGCCAGATTTCCAAGACAGACTCTATCTTGCAATTTTATTAAAATGGGTTCAAATGAGAAATTCAAAAAATATGTCATAAAGGAGACCGTCATTGCAGCAATGCATCTTTTAAGTGAAGAAAACTTCTCAGTATGGAGCAGAAATTTTGAGTCTCTCCTTCGATTGTTGGGGGTAAAAATTGAGAAAGGTCCCGATGCTACCTTGGATGATTAAATTTATAAAGTAATTATAGATAAATTATCAACGTCAAATTTCAAAAGAGAATATTGAAAATTTTATAGCCCAAGTCAAGTCTCTACTAATTAAATTTAATGAAATTGAGCTCAAGTCAGCATATTATATAGTTGCATACAAACTTATATTTTAATTTACAAACACTATAAATTTGTTGAATAAAAAAATCATTCAAAATGGTTGAAAAATAACTGCAAGTCTAGTGCTAGATCACTCGAATCCAAAAGCCAATGAGGTCAAAGATTAATAAATTGAATCATAATAAAATAAGTGTATTGGTAAAAACACATAAGCAAATTGGTAAAAACATGTAAGGGGTGCCCAGGACCCATTGTCAATTAAAAATGAAACAGAACAAAACATGTATTGGGCCAAAACATTCCCAAAAAAGGTTTTTTCCCCCCAAAGCCCCTCCAACTCCCAATTGTTTCAGATTTTTTTGCACAGCCCCCCCAATTCTTTTTTTGAAAAACAACATTACCAAAAGCAATTTTGCAAATCTTTTCATACTTTTCTTTCTTTTTTCACCCAAAGACTGCATTTTCCTCCCCAACAACCTGCTTCCAAGCCTCTAAAATCCCAATTTTTTACCTTTACTCAGCCATTAATCCCACATTTAAACCACTTTTTTTCATTCTTAACCACTTCTTTTGATTTTTAACACCTTTCATCACTTTTTTTTCACATTTCAAAAGGTTCTTTCCTCATTCAAAATCCTAAAATCCCCTTTTTTTAAAATTTATACATCTTTTTAACTCAAAAATGCTTCAACCTCCCACTGAAGGTTAATTTCTGACCCTTGAGCTTCTTTGGAAGCATGTGCATAATGTTGCCAGGGCTCAGGAGTATGCTGTGTCCACCTTGAGGTCCAATATGACCCACAACTGAATTGAAATAGGTTGTGACAGGTCTGGGACCCCAAATCTCAACAAAAAATCCTCCAAAACAGTCAGTTCAAGAAAGCTTGACTGTCCATTTAGACTTTATGCCAGAAAATATGCCAATAAGACCACTTGGACTCTTAAAGTAAAAAATCCTGAACATAGCCATGATGCCACTGAAAATATCATGGCATGTCCTGATTTCAGGAAATTCAATGAGCAAGAAACATCCCAAATCTCTCAAATGTCTGAATCACTACTTCTGCCAAGGCAAATTAAGCCCAAATTATGCAGACAGAGGGAGTCTGACAGGCCTGTAATCCTTCAATACATTTACAACCAAGTAAAGAAAATAAAGAAAGACAAACTGTAAGGCAGAAGGCCCATTGATTCTCTTATTGACACTCTCAAAGAAGAAAACTTTGTTTGGTCCTCTGCAAGGGATTCTGAGGGACACATTACCTCCTTGTTTTTCACTCACCCCCTTGCAAGAAAACTCCTTCATGGCTTTCCTAATTTCACTATTATTGATTGTACTTATAAAAACAATAAGTAAAAAATGCCCCTTTTCATGTTGTTGGATTAAGATCAACAAATAAAACCTTTTCTGGGGCTTTTTGCTTGATCAAGAATGAGACTGAACCCTCATATACTTGGGAATTGAATCAATACATAGAAAAACTCCTCAAAACCATCAATATTGTTCCCTCTCCAGTCATTGTTATTGACAGGGATCTGGCTTTGAAAAACTCTCTTAAGAGGATCTTCCCAGACTCCAAAGTCATGTTATGCATTTGGCACCTAAATAAAGATGTATCTGCTCATTGCATGAAAAAAATTGGTCATGGCACTTATTTTGAAAATTTTATGGGCCTTTGGAATCAAGTAATATATTTTTCTTTTTGACTTTGTTTCACTTGGTTTCACTTTTGTTCTTATTATTGTTTCTATTAATGAACTTTGGATTAATTTCTCAGGTTATGTATTCATCCACTGAAAAGTCTTTCAAAGACAATTGGAAGGAGCTTCAAAAGTAAGTCAAAAATCCTGAAGTATTGCAATATTTGGAAAATACCTGACTTCCTCTAAAGGAGTATTATGTGCCAGCCTGGACCAACCACCATTTCCACCTGGGTGTGGGCTTCACCTCCAGAGTTGAAGTTGCCCATGCCATGGTTAAACTTTGGCTCCAAAAGTCCACTGGTACTCTCCTGGAGTTTGTTAGGGCTCTCCACATGGATTTCAAAAAACAATTCATTGAAATAATCAACAGAATGTCCAAAGAAATGATTTTTCATGTAAATAATTTTCCTCCACACATCTGTGCTCTCAACGGCAAGGTGTCTCATTATGCCTTCAGATGGCCTTTGACAGTTTCAAAACCAAATTTACCCCCAATGAGAATGCACCAACAAATATAAAAATTATCAAGGCATTCCTTGCAAGCATAAGACCCAAAAGGGATTTGCCAAGCACCAAAGGCTTCAGATATCAGACTTCTATCCTCAGTGGCATTTGAATTTTCCTGTGAGGGTTTTTTAAATTCAAATTCTTACTTTTCTTTTATTAACTGATTTTCTTTGTCATATTCTTCTCAGACTGGTTATCAAGGTGATTATCAAAGTGCTGAAAAAGAAAGAAAGAAAGAAAACAAAAAAATATATGAAGATATTGGGGAAGACCTTTTTCAAAGACCAATGGCAGAAATCACCCCAATTCTTCAATATTTCCAAGATTTTTTGACTGGGAAAGTCCCATTTGATCAAATTCCCAAGAGTCAAGAGGATGATCAATATTATGAAGACCCACTATAATGCAAGAATATCCATGGAAGACCTCAAGGAGCAAAGAATAAAAATAAAAGAGAACCCTCAAGATTTGAAATCATTGAAATTCAATCCAAGAGAAGAGGAAGACCCCAATTGAAAGTGACCAGCACAACAACCACAAGATCACACTCAAATGCACCCTCTCCAATTATGGAAGTGGACTCATCTGAGGATTCTGAGGCCTCATTATGAAAATAAATCAGTTCATCAGATTCACTACCCTCAGCAACAGAATTCAATGAATATGGAAAATCAGAAGTCACCCTTAGAAGGTCCAGAAGATTGTAAATTGGAACAAAACTTCATAAATAAAGTCCCACAAGCCTGCCACAAGGATGAAGATATATGCTGCAATTGACTTGACCTATGAGCATTTTAAAAGCAATTATCACACAAGTGATGACTGCTCCAAGCTCTTTGTAAGTTTCTGATTCTTTTTGATGTATATTTCTCTTGTTTATTTAAATATTTATTCATTTTTTGACCAAATTTTATCAGGTACCTGGCTTGGAAGACTTGCACAAGTTTATATTGAGATACACCTTCAAGGCCATCAATGTCCAGGGTGATGAAAACTGTGGCTACAGAACAGTATCTCACTATTTTTTGAAGACTCCGGATCAATGGGAAGATTTCAGAGATGACTTGGCTGAAGAGATTAAAAAAATAAAGACCTTTATGAAGCCATGAACACTTTAATTCCCTCAGTATCCTCTTATTTGGACATAATCGAATGGTATGAAGATGTTGGCCAGGCTCCAAAGAGAAAGTGGATTTCCATGCCTGAAATGGGCTATCCAATTGAAAATAAGTATCAAAGACTTGTTTTATTTTATTCCACAGCCCAATATTTCTCTTTTCCCTTATTTCTGTCCTCCAAATGATAATACACCCATTTTCATCTGCTTCTTGGATAGCTGTTCTCATTTTGTTCTATTGGATATAATCCTTTATAGAGCTTATCCAGTCCCCCCAATTAATTTGAATTGGGAGTTTCATGCCCAACCACAAGCCCTGGGGTGGGCTAATAAATTTAGAAAGCACAGGATGTTATATTTTTCCAATCTTCCTCTCCCCTCAAACAAACCCAACTATTTTAGAGGTTGATTCACATTGATTGTTTTTGTATATACACTTTATGCCAATCATCCCCTCCTCAGTCCTATTCATTTCCTAAATCCTCAATCAGTCTTTTTTTTATCATAAATGAGGCACTTTCCTACTTAAAAATAGTCATATTACAAACATGAGAAGAAAAACACTTTTTGCACCTTCACTTGTCCCACCAAAGAAAGTTCACAAAATTATGGGCTCCTAGCTCTTAATTTTCAAAATTGAAGCCTTCATTTTGAAAAAAAAAATGCATGAAATTCATAAGTGGGAAGATTTTAAATGAATGTTTCAAAAAATATGCTATTTTGTCAAATTGGCTAAATTTGAGAAGTTCGGAAAAAAAAATTCAAAAAAATTTGAGGATATTAACATCCCATGTCAGAAAAAATATGGCAAAAAAAATAAAAAACCCTCAAAACTGAGCCTGAGGAATTTTTTTTCAAAAAATAAGGTCACTTACATGTTTTGGCCATAAATTGGTGAAAACATGCAAGGGCTTACATGTACTTACCAACACCCTAAAATAAGGTCATGGTAGCAGATGGTGATATCAAATGTAAAAAGGGATAGCACAATCCAGATTTTCATAATCTATGAAACAAGTTTTGGTCTCTGTTTCAATAATTAGGACCAAAAAGAGAATTTAACATGATAAAGACAATAAGAGTTCTCATTTTATAGAAATTTTTAATGAGCTCTCTAAAGGAATCAAATTTATTCCTGCTGCTATAAAATTCAATTGAAGCACTATTCTACTAGAATAAGCGGCTTTCTACCATTTTCTCAATTAAAAAATCTATTTATAGAATCTTTAGATGGGAAATTTTGGGAAAATACAAATTGTGAAAGGTTCTGTGATCCCTGTGGTTGGAAAAGGAACAGTTGTACCAGAAAACTTGGTATTAGACAATGGATTCTATGTTCCTCAACTAGTTATAAATCTAATCTAATTTAATTTTTTTTTGTAAATATATGAGAAAAAAATTTCATTTGGGCCACAGAAAAGAAAAATTTGAATCAAAAAAGAAGGAAGACCCAATTCTTTAAGGAAAAATCAAAAACAACATATTTTTTATGGATTCACTCATTGAAAAAAAATCAAGTAGCTTAAACTCCTTAATTAATATCCACCTAAATTATGGGCATTTAAATTCAAACAAAATAAAATTATTTTTAGCATTCAAACAGTTCGAACCCAAAGATTTTAAAAAATTTCAATGTTTAGAATACCTCGAATCAAAAATGAATAGATCTTTGTTTCCCAAAACATCAAGCATTAGGGAAGAAAAAATTTTTAGGATAATGCACTTGTATGTGTGTGGACCCATTAAGCCAAAATCCATTTCAGCAAAATACTATTTACTAGCTATTTTAAATGAATTTTCAAGATAAATTTCCGGAATTTTATTTTAAAGTAAGTAAGATATTGAAAATATAATGAATTTACTAATTGAAAAAAAGGAAAAGAAAAGGGGATAAATGCCAGAAACTCTTGTCTCAGATAGAGACGGCCTAGTTGGAAACGAATAATTAAGAGAATATTCAATTGGAAAGGTGATCAAACACTTAATAAGTGCTCCATATTACCCTCAACCTAATGGAAATACAAAAGAGCAAATTCTACATCTATTAAAGAAACTTGGGACAAATGTTTGAGTGCTAAGTTTTCAAAAAATCTGTGGGATGAGTGTTTGAAATCAACTCCCAAAGGATAATAATAATTTATAGCCGTGGAAAATTATGAATTTTAATGCTTTAAATACTGAATTCTTATTTGAAATTGCAAGTCAAGTGGTTTACCTCCTGAATAATAAGAAGTCAAAATTTAGCAAATAAGGTCAAGAAAGATAAATTGTGGGTTAAAATTTCCATCTCAAAATTTATCTGGGGTGGAATACAAAATAAAGAGAAATATTATCAAAGAAAAACTTTATGAAGGTTTTCAATATTGATGATGATAGCTATAACAACCCAAAACTAGCTCTATATGAAATTTCCAAAAATGCAAAGAAAAATAAAAAAAATAAAAAAAAATATTTCTCATGAGAAAAAAAAAGTTGAATTTAAAGTTTCAAGACAATAAGAAAGATGAAATAAGTGACCCTGAAAATAGGAAGGTGGAGAACTCTGAGAACAAGGGAGCTTCTGAGTAAACCCAATAGATATGGATTGATAGCTATCCATACTACAAAGTCCCACAAAGAATTCATTTAAAGGCAATAATAAGAACTAAGGAGGGAAGCTATTAGAAAATAAATGTCAGATATTGAAGTTATGGAAGTCTGGTAAGAACATAGTGGTTTAGCTGCACCAAACCTATTTCTGACAGTGTGGGTTGTTTAGGAGAAATCAGGAATGAATATCACACCAAATGCCTTTAAAGAATTAATTTTCGTGAAAGGCTTCAAGAAACAATTTAGTGTTAAATGATTAAGCTTACCCACTGGGGTAGTATTACTTCATTGAGAATATTAATCCTATTTAAATTAGAAAATAATTTTAAACTTCTTCAATTTTGAATTAAAGAAGAATTTCTCCATCCACCCATAAAGTAGAATTTTTTCATTCAAATCCCTCAAGGTGTGAAATATAAAATAAATTTTCTGTTATTAAAGAGATAGCTGTAAATATTGAAGCAATACCCATTTAATTAGTGCAATAAACTACCAAAATGGCTAATAGAAAATGAAGCTATTTAAATTGAATTTAATCACTGTCTGTTTCTAAATAGCTCAAGGAAATCCTATCCCTATTTCCATATCTCTTATCTTATTTTAGTTGGAAATGTGGAAAAGATCAAAATGTTTTGGCCAAAAAGTTCTCCTTTTTCAAGGAGTCAAAGCCTGATTTCATCCTAAGTATGAAATTTGAAATTGGAAGAAGAGTTTCCAAATTGAGCCAGTCCAAACATATCAAAGCTGTAAGAAGGATGATTAACATATCCACAAGTAAACTGATAGAAGCTCTGATAACCCCTGAAATTCAACTACAAGATGCAAATTTTTAAATAAAATGAAGTTTAAAGAATTAAATATTTATTTATAAGAAGAAATAGGTCTGTTAAGCTACATAGAAACAATATAAAAGCCATATATATCCCTTTATGTATCAACCCTGGCCAGATGCGGAAATTTCCCTGGCTTAGCCCATTGGATACAAGTCACATGAGTGTTTTGAGACTTAAAACACAACTTGACTATTTCTCACCTTTACTTCAGGTGAAGCTGGAAATTAAATTATAGATTTTAGTGATTCCTCTAAATGTAAATATAAAACTGGATGGATGATAATTTCAAAGGTTTTAATATTCTCATGGAAGAGAAAAAATAAAGACAACATTAACCTCTCAAAAACAGAATATGAGGTGAATGAACTTACTGATGCTATGATGGAAGGAAAATGGGCTCAAGGATAAATATGCGAATTAAGTTTTAGCAAAGTAACAATCAACTATTGCATAGATAACAGTGAATCATTTTACAAAAATATTATAAAGATCACCATCTCAAAGCTTAATATCTAGATAGAAAAACTAAGTGGATCAGAAATATCGCATCGAAAGAAGCGGTTAAAATTTGGCTTATGGTTCCCCCTTAATGGCTTCAGATTTTCTAACTAAGCCAGGAAACAAGAAATACTTATATAAATCAGTACAATAGATGAAAGGTGATAATACCAACATTCTGAAGCACACTCTTGAATTGTGGAGGGGTGTTGACTATTAAGAGCAGGTAATACAGAAAAAAATATACTGTGACATTAAAAAAAGAAATGAAATGAAAATATCTAAGTTGTAACTCAAGATTGATTCCACTTTCCCCTTATTCAGTAAAAACATATTGACTCATCTCAATTTCAATCCTTCTTTTTTCTTTTGATATTAATAATTACTCTATCTGATTACTTATTTTATTTCCAATTCCTAATCTACCCCTCTTACTTATTCTTCATCTAATCTTTTTTCCTTTAGTAAATTAATTCATCTTTCTTTTTTTTGTATTCTTTTTAATAAATCATGCTGTTATAATTAATTTCAACCTATTTTTCTCAATAGAGCACAGCTAGAAGATCAATTAATTTCTTTTTACTATCCAGTAAGATAAAGCTCTTTGGGTTAAAGAAAGTGTCAATGAAAAAGAGTCTTGAAATAGTCTTACTTATTTTTATTGATATTCAGCTCTAAAGAGTTAGCTCCAAGGTCCTTATTTTCAATTGATAAGTATGATAAATTAAAGTGTTATTATTCCTGTTTCCATAAAAAACTGAGCACATTGTTTTTTATAAACTGTTTCTAACTGTTCATTTTTTAGAAAGGTTTAGATTACTTCTACAGTTATCAGCATTAATTTCAAAAATTGGAGCTAATCTTGGAGATCGTACAAAATTTTATATTATTCTATTTTTCTGTTATTTAATTATTAAAAAGAAAAATCCTTTTGTTTTATGACCTCAAAAGGAATTTCATTTACTAGAAGATTACAGATTACAGATTCATTTAAATTTCAAATTTTCTTTCTCTCTTCTGCCTCCCCTCATAGAATTTTTTTAAGTCGATTAAAATTGGAATTTACCTCCTTTCTCTCTATTTATAATATATAATTACACTTGATATTGTCTTAATTGATAATTGGGCCTAAAAAGAGAGAAAAATTGAGGTGAGAACACACCTTTAGTCATATTTGTTTGAGACTTTTTGATTTGAAATTGAATAAAAAATTTTCTTCAAAATTTAGCCTTGAAAATATCTGAAAGGGATTGAGAGCTACTTTATTGATTATAGAATACATAATTTCTTTATGAACATAATTTCTTTTTAATTTTCTCCATTTTTTTTTTCATTTTTTTCATTTTTTTCATTTTTTTCATTTTTTTCATTTTTTTCATTTTTTTCATTTTTTTCATTTTTTTCATTTTTTTCATTTTTTTCATTTTTTTCATTTTTTTCCATTTTTTTGATTTTTTTATTAAGGATTAGAAAATGTTTTATAGCAAGTTGGAGATTAGTTTTACTTGGTACCCCCAAAAATGGGGGTAGCTAGTTTGGGCTAGCATTTTTTTCAAAGAGTATATTAATAACATTTAGTACATCAATAGAAAACTTTGACAAAAAGGGACTTAAAAAAATCATAACTTAGACATTTTAGCTGGTGGGTGTTTTTACAAATGGTGTAGTTGGAATTTACTATTGAACCATATTCTAGTTCATTATAGTCTTTGGGGATTTATCATTTTAATTTAAAAATACTTGAAATATTCACCCTTAAATATACAGTATTGAGATAGAATATTTTGATAAAGGTATTTTACCACACTTTCAGTACAGCCAACCATATCTCAAGACTTTACCCTTATCTCAAATAGAATTTCTACTTATAATGCGCAGCCTTGAGAGAATTTTCTTTAAATGGTGTCATTTTATATAATATATGGCACCATTTTTTTTGAACTGTCCCTTTAATGATTATATAATGTGAGATGTTTTTATGGTGAGTATTGGGGTGGATGGTATGATTTTATTAATAATTTTGCCATATTTTTGGTCAATTGAACCATTTTTTAAATTTTATTGTTTTATAGAATAGAAATTGATTTAGAATGAGTTTGGATATGAGATTATTTGTTAAAGCTACTGTAGAATTTTCTTTTACCATGAGGCAATTTAAACCAAGTGTTCTGTGAGATTTGTGGAATTATTTCAAACCTGTATGGAAATTTTACTATATGAGCTTAATTAATTTTTAAACTTTTTCTACTTATTTTTGGGGAGGCTGTTTATTAATAAATATTCATTTCATACCAATACAGAAATTTCCTTTTGGTTAATTTAATACTAAGTAATTGAAGTTTTTTAATGAATTAAGGGTATTTTCATTTTTGAATTACTTGAATTTCATAATAATATTCTATCTTTTTATCTTAGCTGTATGAAACTATATTATTGAGTTCTTTAAATCCAAAACTTAAGTCCTTTCCTGCAGTTACATATGATTTAGGTGATTTCTATTCATTAAATTATTAGATATAATTTTTTTATCTCTGTATTGGGCGTCAAAGTACTTCATTACCTTATATTATTGATGATTTTCTCTCAGGAGTTTTTAATCTTAAGAATTTCTTTAAGGTTAAATATTGATATATTATTGAAATTTAAAAAGGAATTCTGGCATACTACATGGTTTGAAATAGGTAAGGCACTAAGGCACTCCCTTGAAGGGAAAATTATAAGAAAAAGCCCTTCATTGATTTAAATATTTGTACCTATTTCTCTGCTTGTGTGTTGTAGTAATCTTAACTTCCCCTCCTAATAATTATGAATTATGTTGACTTTACCTCCACCATTGATTTTTGGTTTTATTTTTTCTGTATCATAAGACTCTACTTAAAGGACTATTATCCCACTTTGATGATGTTTTGAAACAATTCTTTCATAAAAGCTAACAAAATTTTAGAATGATAATTCTTCAGAGAGCTGGTTGGATTTTGAGATACTCATAAGCTGATATTTGCGATGAAAGCTAATTTTTACAATAAAATTGGTAAAAAACATATTTTTTGGTTACTAATATCCAACTGTTGTTGTTATTTAATAATACTATGATAAAATATGACAAAAATACCATTTGAAAATGTCACTTCTATTCCTAAGAAACAAATATTGGGGTGATAATAACTTTGAATAGTCAATTATTAAAGATTGAATGATAATAAAGACAAAATGTTTGGCTCAGTTCATATATAAAGAGCTCATACTGTGCTATTGAAATTGGTTACTGAGAAAATAGGATAAGGGGATAGTAAGGAATGTTCTCTGGGGATAAGAATCCATCTAGAAAGGATGAATGGTCTGGAAAGGGGAGAAAAGGCATCTATTTGAAATATTTTAGGCCTACTATAGGGGCTTCAAAACAAGGGAATTGGAATTTTTCTTTGACCCAATTTGAGGGCCAGCTTTTGGTTTGAAATATGCTAAAACTAGCTATTTTCATTGTAGGCTTGTGGATATCAACCTAGCTTGTATGAAAAAGATGGTTTATCAAAAATTCCCTGAGATTCATTATGGTTTTATTGAATAAATATTCATAATTTGGTAATTCTAAATTATCTATTGTGGAATTCCTTGACTTAAATATGATGAGGTGACCTGTATCTGTAGAGAGCTTCCTAATTCAGAAATAATCTTAAATTTTTAGACAGAATTCTTGAGCTTTAATTTCATAATTGAATCCAGATTTTTGGAGTTTTCTGATTCAATAAATTGAAGGCTCTTTGATTGGAATTCCTGACCTTCAATTTTATTATTTAATCTTCCTTGTTTATGTAATCCTTTTTGTAATGATAATTTCCTACTTTGGAAATGTTAGAATATACTAATTTTAATTAATAAGCTTCACCTTAATGAGGTGATCTTTATTTCTAGAGCGCTGCATGCTTTATACATTTTGGGCCCTTGTTTTCTGTCTGAATTCATGCTATATTACTTCGATTTCTCCTTCAATATTATTAAATTTTTAACCTTTTCACTATCTATACCCTTAATTGAGGTTTAATGAAAAATAATCATTTCAAATGAATAAATAAGAGCTCTTTATGAGTATTTGGGTACTTATAAGTAAATTTCAAGTGTAAATGAGAAAGATTACATGTAATTTGGATTTTAGTTCTAAAAAAATAAATTGAAATGGGAAACCCCTCATATGTTAATAATACGGAAGCTCAAAGGTGTAATAATACAGAATATATCAAATATAATATCAAATTTGAGCTTGAATTACCTGAGATATTAATATTAGTCCCTGAGCTCCCCATTAATGGTTTTTATAGCCCAATTTTGAATATGGTGAGGTAAAGTTGTGGTATTCAATGACCCCTATTATTCTAAAACGCTTCAAAAAATATTCATTTTGTGCATCCTCATTGTAGCCATAGGCCTTCGTGCTTTTGTTTTCTCTCAATAGCAACAAAAATAAAGCAAAAGACGTATTATTAATAGTTTTTGGAAATGAATGAAGGGCTTGGGTAAACCCATGTAAGCCCTTGAATGTTTCTAGTAAAAACAAATAAGGGATGTTTTTAAATTAAAATTTAGCTAGAGGACCTAAATTGGGCAAAAACCCATTTATGGAATTTTTGATGCCATAACTGGCATAAATGACATTGATGATTCCATTTATGGCATTGTTATGTCATTTTGATGCCATTTATGGCAGAAATGTCATTTTTTATGCCATAAATGTAATTGGTAATTAAATTTTAAATTCCATTAATGTCATAAATAGAATTTTCAATTCACTTATAAAAATGAACAAAAACATAAAAAAAACACATTTTGGGCCTAAAATTGTCCCAGCCAAAAAAATATGGGCTTATGATTTTTGATTCTCAAGATTCTCCCCTTCAATTTTCTTAAAAAAATTATGGAGTTTCATAAGTGGGAAGATTTTTAATGAATTTTTTCAAAAGAATAGGCAATTTTTCCAAAGTGGTCAATTCAGAGAACTTTGGAAAAAAAACTGAAAAATTTTGAGATCGTGACATCCAATGCCAGAAAAAATCCTCAAAACTAAGCCTGAAGATTTCTTTTAAAAAAATATGTCACTTATGTGTTTTGGCCATAAATTGGTAAAAAAGTGTAAGTTTATGGTAAAAGCACTTATGGGCTTACATTTATTTACTAAATTCTTAGGTGCTTTTAACAGCACCCTAAATGAATTGAAACAAATTGTTTGGGGAGGACCATCCTTCAAAAATTGATATTAAATGTGCGATTGTGTAGTAGGGTGTAATAAGATAATATGTCACTTTGACCAGCCTCAAATTAGAAAATCCTATGAGCTATTGGATTTAATAAGGCTTCAATAATTACCTAAAAATATCATAAAAGACAAGAATTATTTTCTATTTGTAAGAAAAAATTCAAAACTCCTTCATTTTGGCCATTAAGCCCAGCTGGTATAGGAATACCACAAATTTTTCCCTTCAATGGGCTTGAAGCCAGTCAAAAAGGTATGTAATACCGCACCAAATTGTTTCAGGTGGGAAGCTGGCAGGTCTGAGAGCTTCTAAGATTATTATCAAAAGCTGACTAAGAAAATTAGGATTTATACTCAAGTAAAAAATGCTATGGGTTGCAAAACATAAGAATTCCCCATGGCTCAGAGAATTATTCTGATACAAAGCTAATAATGACTGTAAAATATTCAATCTACAATTTTTGAAGTGAGTGAGGCTTATTTTTAAGTTATTTCTGGAAATAAAAGAAGCTTTGGAGTTAAAATTAATTACTTAAAAAGCGGATATTCAGATTTAATTTGAATAGCTCAGTTTTTGAACAAATCGTGGTCATTTTCAAACAAAATCCACCAAGGGGCCTGTTGATTAAGTTTTTTTACTAATCAAATTGTTACCCTGAGATATAATAGTAAAATAGAATAGTCTGAGCTATGTTACTGACTTTTTTTGAAGAACTCAAGTTTATTCTTAAAAATAGTGAATAATACTACAGAATCAGGAAAAAAATTGTAAAAGGATCATATAGTTCTCTGAAGCAAAAAAGTTGATGTTACAAATGTTAGATACTAATTTCATTATATTAATTGCTCAAGCTCACAGTGTAAAGACCATAATATGAAGGGAAAAATCCGAATACATTATTTAATACAATATTGGGATACTAAACATCTAACTCCAAGAATAAGAGTTTCAAATATGAGCCCATTAAGCTTAACTCAGAAGTATCGATTATGTTTATTTTTTTTCTTGTATGTAATTTCCTAATTCACTTTATAAAAGAAAAGAAAAATCACATTATCCATTATTGCAAAAATATACTCATTTGATTCCCAAAAACAAGGTCAATTTTTCTCGAGATGATATTATGGATATATATAGGGAATCTGGTTTAAGGAATCTCTTAGTGCATGATATAAACCTCAATTTATGCTTGGAATGGATGGAAAAGAGGCTTAATAAAAATGAGAAATAAAAATTATTGGAAATCTCCAAAATTGGAAAGAAATTTACCTTTAATGAAAGGAAGATGATTACAAAAAGAGAATATTAAGAATCCAAGTTTCAAATTCAGAAAATCTTCAAAAAGCATAAGTGGGATAAGCAGCTTGAGTCAAAATAAAAACACAAATTTTTATTCAACAGTGTCCACGGTGAGCTCAGGAAAGTCTGGATCCGAGCTGGAAGGAGGTATGAGGATTCTTAATAAATCTTATTTTGTGACTATTTTCTTATAATGAAAAATTATTGATAAAACAAGTAAATATTCATCATAATTATATCCAGTGATTTTCCCAAAAAAAATTTATTTACTATTAAATTTGAATTATGAAATGAATTTTTGACTAAAAAGAGATATGGTATCACATTAAATCTCAAGCGCTCTCTGTTTTTTTCCAATTTTAAAATTAATTTCAACCTATAAGATTAGATCAGGTAAAAATCACTTTCAACAAATAAAATGAGACTAGTTCAATAATATCTAAGATCCAATTGATTTCAAAAAAAGATTCATTCATTAAAGCTAATATCTTTATCTCGATTATAATTTTAGATTTTCAGAAAAAAAAGCTCTTTAAGGACGTGTTTAATCACTATTACCATATGTAGATCTGCTTTTTGACTCTAGTATTAGTTGGCTGAGATTGGGGGCTACGTCTTCTCAAAACCCCAATTTAATCTATCTCTACTACCTTCATCTTTTATTTTGAATTGAAAAATAGAATCAATTTCTCTTCTAATTCCCTTTTTTATGTTTATGATCATCTAACGGCACAATTAATATCAAAATTATTACTTTCAATAAAATAACTGTCGGCCAATCACATAAATTTGATTAATTGATATATACCATCTCCTTATTTTCCATTAATCAAAGAAATATCTTTATCTTTATCATAAACTCCAATTTTTGGAGAAAATATTTTTCAACACCTTATTCACTCACTTCTCATATCTGTAGGTTTATCTTTTGACTTGAGTATCTTTTTATCTGAGGTAAAGGGATATACTTTCTATAAACCTTTTTTAATCTATCTCTACTACCTCTAGCTTTGCCTTTGGATTGAAAACCCATATAAACTTCAGCTCTTACCTTGTCATTTTTTTCGATTTGTGTTGGAAATTTGGAAATTCTATTTTTTTAACTGATAGTATTAATACATATTGCATTTCCTCTCAATAAGACTGGTTTTTATTATGATTTGATATCCAAACAATTATTTTTTAGGATTCAATTTTTTGTTCAACTTCCAATTTTCGAAAATTTTTTTAAAATAACTATTCTTTAAGCATTAAAAATAGAAAGAACATTAACTTCGAATTTTTATAATTTCGAATTATTCTTCTTAAACAATTTTTTTATTTTCATATTGAGCCTGAATCTAATTTTATATTACTTACTACATCTCATTGCAAGTCATCTAAGTCAGCGCAGTGGCAGTTAAATCAGCTTAATAGCTCAACCGAAATTCTTACATATTAAGTAGAATCTTCTGATAATATTAAATAAGAGCTATTACTTTCATTTTATTAATACCAATGAGAAAATAAAAATTAAATTCCAACCCATTTGGATTACCAAAGCATTTAAATTCTCACCTTACAACAAAGGGAAATTATGCACCATAAATAACGGATTAACTTCTCTACATAATAAATTATCCAATTTTCCTTCTACGAATGTTTTTGAATCATTAGAATTCTAAGCTTTTAGTCATGTGAGGTCCGATAAGATAAATAAAATTGAATTAACTTAAAAAATCCATTTCCAGAAAAAAGACATTATTGGAAAATAACACCATTGTGGGAAGAAAATTGATGGCTACAAGTATGAGATGGAATTGTTCCCTCCACTGGATTCTCAAGTAAATATTGGTCAATAGTATTTCTTGGAGAAATTTTTTTCATATAAAATGAATTGTAAAAAGGTAAGTTCTATCACACAATAGGCTATTGTTATTATTAAGAATTACTTCAGCAATTTTTCAATCTTAGTATTCAACCAAAATAAAGACAAGGTTTCAAGATATGAACTACCAGAAGCTCAAGTCCTTAATTCCTCTTATTATTTTCATGATTAATCTTTTTCTAATTAATTGACTTATACAATTAATGAATTTCATTATTTTCCTCACTGTAAAAAATATGCATCAGATCTTATATATTTCCTTTCCATTCCTATGAATGAACAAACCAGTCAAATTTCTCTCACATATTAAGCTTTATTTGCTGAATTTTCCTTTTCTTACAGCTCCACTTTTTGATATAAACTCAAATGGATCAAGTACTAGAGCTTTGAAAATGGTATTGCATTATTAAAATATATGATTTTTCTTATATATCCCCATATTGATACTAGTGGGAAAATCCTGTCAGGCTCTCAATTTAAATTAAAATATCCCAAAAAAGCTTCAATAATTTGAAATAATTTTATGAATCCAATATTTATGAATTAATCTTAAGCTCTTAATAAATTAAATTTTACAATTAGAACTATGGATAAGAAAACTCATTCAACTGACTATTTAGTGTATGAACAAAATCTAGAAAATCAAAATTCAGTTTTAATTCAATTTTTTTGTTTAGATTAGTAATATTCATTCAATATTTGAACTCAAATATCAAAAAAAATAATTATGAAACAATTTCTTTAGATTCATAGGCACAGTAAAAAGAAATGAATGTGATTTCATGATTCAAAGCTGAATCATGAAATCATAAGATCAGCTCTGAAAAGATCACTTATTAAAAAGTGCAAGATAAATCACAGTCAATCTGTCCAGCTCCTTTGTAAAATTATCATTATTCTTTTTGTTATTTTCTCTTGAATCTTATGAATCCTTATTAAGTTAATCAGATAGGTCACACTATGCTATTTTGTGCTTTGTGTATTAAATTCCACCTCCCTTCCTTGTCTCACAAAAATAATTAATGTCCATTCTCTTACAGACATCTGACTCTGTAAGGTGTGGATATGTAACTTTGATTAAAAATCAAGTACTTTTCCTGTCCTCAAAACTTGCATAAGGTAATAAATGATTGAAAATAGTATGAAATAGTATTTTTAGGAGAAAACACACCAATTTTCTTTTTTTTAACTTTATAAGTATAAGACAATAATATTATAAATATTTATTGTTTTACCAACAATAAAAATTTATCCAAAAATACTCTGCAAGAGATATTTAAGGGTACAAAAGAAATTTCTTCAAGAACAATTTCAATTGGAACTAATTGAGCAAAGAACTTCAAGCAATTAATTAAGGAGCAAAGTCCTTAAAAATATATTTAAAGAGAAAACATGCCCAAAAGTGACCATAGTGAATTTGGAAACAAAGTGACAAAGTCAACAGTGATGAAAGATGCATTAATTCACTTTTAGGGTGATTCAAGGGGTAAAAAGGATTATAAGAGTTACGAACAATTATTATAATTATTTTTTCACATGGTTAAAAGGTTAAAAATTATTTAAAAAGGTTGGTTGGAATCTTTTATTGATTGGTTTAATAGTGTTTAAGCTAATTATAAAAGGAAAAGATTCTAACATGAAGAGAAAAGTGAGGCAAAGATGACATTCTTTGATAGCCATCAATTTTCTCACTCCAAAAGTAGAATTTACTCTTTCAAGTCGTGGAAAACACTCTGACAACAGAAAATCCAATTATGGAATCATTGAACCCTGTTTTAGACCAACAAGGGGCTGGTTTTAGCCATTTTTGACCCTTAAATCAGCCATTGCTATAGTAATACCTAGTTTAAAGCCTTCAAAACATGTCAGAATGTGTTAAAAGACCTCAAAACCAGTTTAAACTGGTTTTAATAATATTGTTTTAACATAAGGTTAGTTTTACCCTCTTGGCAACAGTCAAAACAGCCCTGGTTGGTATCAAAACCTCATCATCAATTGAGTCACAAACCCTGTGACTCCATTCCAGGCCAAAAGGGATGAAATTTTGCATTAATTTTGACAACCCACTCCTGTAAGCAAGGAATTTGGGGGATTCTAGCATCCTTGGAGAAAAGAATCTTTTCCCCCCAGAATTAAACTTTCCAATTTATTTTTTCATTAATTCCTCATCATGTGTTATACTTATAATTTACATATGTAATTAAATTGAGCTTTTAAACTACACAACTGTAATAACTGATACTTAATATGTAAATTACAGTTCACTTATGTGATACATGTGCACATTTTGACATTTCAATTGAAAATACTTCAATTCCTCATAACTTCTAAACTACACACAACACCTCAATTTTAAAACAAAAATTGATGGTTAAAAAACACATGTGGTGGGAATTAAATTAAGGTTTTGAGGATTTTCAACTTTTTTACAGAAAATACTAGAAAATTAATTTAAGCTTATTTAGAGTTGAGTTACAGAAATTTTACTCAGAGATGACCCCACCTTAATTTTTATGAGGGATCCAATGGTGAAGTCATTTTCTTAAGTTTATTTATTGGATAAAAAGTTATAATATATTTTATGTAACTTTTTACCAAAAATATTTTAATTTCATTGATTTTATTAAAAATTCATTTTTACTTAATTTTTTTCAAGTAAAAATGCATTTTCACAATTTCAAAATTTAATGTAATTTTTTATTTTAAATTATAATTAAACTTTTATTTTTATATAGAAATTTTTATTTATATTTTAATTTTCATTGTTATAATATAAATAAATTTATTTTATTTATATTTATATCTTATCTTGCTATTTGTGGTCTTTTGGGTATATGAAAATACCTCTAAGGCTCACATTCCCTCCCCCTGAAAAAATATTACTTTATAATATTGTTATTTCTAGTGTGTCTGAACCTTCTGAGAAGTTTAGTAGCTTCAGGTATGTCATTTTCTGCTAACCATTCATCTTCACAAGTTGGGTCACTGTACCTAACAAGGTATTCCCTTAGTTTATTGGCTCTCATTGTTCATTCTTTGAGAACTTTGGTAATCTTCTTAATACCAGATGATTCAATAGGAGGTATAACTTGGGGAACTTTATTCCTCAAGAGAAGTTTTTCATCATCACTAGATTTATATGGCTTTTTCAAGCTCACTGGAAATGTAGGATGCTTATTGCTGAGTTCTCCAGATAATTTTACTTCAACAGCATTTTCTCCATGGAGGGCCTTAATAACAAAATCTCCTGAAAAGGAATGTCTTAGCTTTTTACATCCTTTGATGTTATTGAAGTTAGTGGTAGATACAAGTACTAAATCTCCCACTTTAAAATCTGGAGTGGCATGTGATTTTTCCCATTTGTCCTTAGCATATGCAAGATAGTCTTCTATGAATCTTACTGCATGCTTTCTAGCTTTTTATAGCATTCCTTTGAAGCTGGAAGCTGTAGGATGTATTTCAACCAATTCTTTCCTCAAGGAATCTTGAGGTAATTTGGGATTACATCCTTTTTTCTAGAATAGCAGGAGTTTGATTGGTACTGGCATGGATGGATGTCTTATATGCCAATTCTAGTGCTGGTAAGAGAGTACACTTATCATGGATAAAAACATCACAATATTTGAATTCAAGGCCATATGCACAAATTCTTATTACCATATCCTCCAAGGTTTTGATCATCCTTTCAGATAGTCCATCAGTTTGTGGGTGGTAGGCTGTAGGTGAGGATAATTTTGTCCCAAATAGTTGGTAAAGATTTGTCCATAAGGCTGAGGTGAATTTAGCATCTCTGTCACTAATGATATTTGTGAATATGCCAGTCCATGATATTACTCTATTCCATATCAGAAGGGCTGTATCCATGGCTATATCATCCTTGTGACATGGTAGAAATATTGGAGTTTTACTAAATCTGTCAACAATCATTAGGCAAGAATTATAGCTTCTGTCACTCCCTGGTGGAAGGCCAGTTACCAAATCCATATGGACAATTTTCCAAGGTCTGCTGAGTCCTTCAATTTTGATCATATTTCCAAGTATTTTTCCAGTGCATTTATTTGCCTTTTGACATCTGTCACAGGTTTTTCAATACTCTGCAACATCTTTCTGCCAAATTGGCCACCATATTCAGGTTTTTATTTTTTCTCTTGTTCTGTCCTCAGACAGATGTCCTGAGAAAGGGCTGTCATGGAATTCTTTAAGTACAAGATTGATTAAAGACCTGTCCACAACTGTCATGACACATGTATGTTTAGTTCTGTGGTAAATTATACCATCCAGTAAGTGGAATCTTCCTTCATCATATTATTCTATCCATATCTCATCTAAGGCATGTATCAAAGAATTGTCTTTAAAGTCCTTAGTAAGTAATTGGCATAAACTGCTACTATTTTTATCCTGAGTATAACTGTTCCTTACCTCCTCAAAGAAAGTGGTGTTCAGGTCTGGAACACTGATTTCTTGTATGGGGATTTGTGGGAATGCTTCCTCTGGAATATATGCAGGATTATCAATATTATTTGGTAATGGCCATCTGCTCAGTCCATCTGCATTTTTATGAATATTCCCATCTTTATGAACAATGGTCATATTTCCCCCATACTCTTGTATGGCTATTTGCCATCTGAGCATATTCCTGTTTGGAGCCTACATGTTTGAAAGTAACTTAACAGCAGTACAATCTGTTATTACTCCAAAAATACATCATTCCAGAAAGTAATTTAGCTTTTCCAAGGCCCAGACAAGTCATAAGCACTCCATTTGACTGGCTCCATATCTGGCTTCAGTTGATTTGATTTGCCTGGATATGAAGCATATGGGTCCTTCCACAGGTTTATCATTGATAATCTGAACTTGGTGAAGTGAAGAACCAAGCCCATCCCCTGATGCATCAATATAAATCTTAAAAGGAAGCTTAAAGTCTGGCATCAGTAAGAGTGGAGCAGTGGGCAAGGCTTGTCTCAAATTCTCAAAGGCTTTGACTCTGTCAACAGTCATCTAAAATACTGTGTCTTTGTCACATAATTTATAAAGAGGTCTTGATATGGATGCAAAATCTTTAATATGTTGCCTGTAATATCCTGCAAACCCTAGAAATGACTGAATTTCTTTCTTGTTTTGAGGCATGGGTTTCAGAAATACTGCTGCAACCTTGTTCTTGTCAATTCCAAGGGATAGACCAGATACTCAATTTCCCAGTGCTTTAAGTTCTTTAAATCCAAAATGGCATTGATTTAAAGAAATTTTCATGTTCACAGATTGTATTTTTATCAAAACTCTGGATAATCTGTTGATATGTTCTTCCCAAGTTTTGGAGCAGACAATAATGTCATCAATGTAGATTATTAGCCATCCTTCTGAAAGCTCTTTGGGGAAGATTTAATTCATCATTCTTTGGAAGTTTGAAGGTGCATTCTTGATACCAAAAAGCATCCTCAAATATTCACATACTCCACAAGGAAGAATGATTCTTAAGTATTTTCTTTCCCTTGGTATCACAACATTTTGATGAAATCCTTTAATGGTATCCATAGTGGCTATATACACTGCTTGAGATATCTGGGTAAGGGAAATTTGGATTTTTGGTATTGGGTATCTGTCTGGAACAGTGAAAGTGTATAGAGCTCTAAAGTCCCCAACCATTCCAGATTTTCCATTATGCCATGCCACTATGACTGATGTAGTTATTTCTACTTCCTCATTATGGCCAGCCTTTCTTATTACACCAAGGTCTAGAAGTTCTTTAATATTAATTTCTAGAGCTTATCTTGATTTGGGACTTTCTGGATATGCAGGTCTTCTTAAAAGTGGTGGATAAGGTCTCTCAATATTAAGGATGATGTCAACTTCATGACCAATAATTTCCCCCAAAGGTTCTTTGTCTTATTCAAATTCTTCTTTGTGGTCATATAAAAGGGCAGAAAGTTTATTTTCCTGACTATCAGTCAAATGAAGGCTTATTTCAGCTTCATTCAACTGTTCAGATTTGAATCTTTCCAGCTCTCAGGTGACTGGTTCTACTTTACTTACTGTGATTTGTCTTTTAAATGGTAGAAAGGCAAATGTTTGACGCTTATTGTCCCCAAAGGGAAGTATCTGTCTTTGTTGTTATGTAAGTGTATCTCATACATAATCAAATAGTCATTTCACAATATAAAATGGGTACTAGAGCAATTTTCCATAACAACAGATTCAACAGTAATTTTTAAATTTCCATTAATATGTGGAAATATGACATTGGTCTCAAAGACTCCCAATGCTTTCATTGTATTACTTGCACTATTGAATTTTATGCCATCAATTGGTAACAATTGGTCTTCAAAATTTGGCACACAAGTCTTAAGATAATATTTGCCAACACAAGAGCAGAAGGCTCCTGGGTCAAGTAAACTTTTAGTGGGTTTGTTGTCAATTACCAGTTCTGTTATACAGGAGTTCCCAGCTGTATAACCTTTTCCCCTGTTTGGTTTGGTTTTCATAAGTTGTGCATCTTGAATTTTTGACAAATCAAGCTGACCATTGCTTAATTGTGGAAAGTGGGAATAAGATTCCATGATGTCAAAAGTGGCATTGATATTTTCTATATCTTTTGAAGATTCAGAAAAGATTGATGACTTATCATCTTAATTGTCTTCAATTATATTATCATCTTTTTCAACATCAGGTTATTTTTCAATGTTGATTTCATTGATTTTCCCCCTCTTTGGACATGTATTGGCTGAGTGGGTGGTGCTTTGGCAAATATGGAACTTTCTGATTATATCTGCAGATTTATATTTAACATTATTAAAATTTTCTTTGGAATATTTGTCCACAGAATCTTTCCAAGGTGTATTTAACCTTGTTTTGAGTATCACCCTACTAGAACCAATCCTGGTTCTGGTTGTTACTTCTTCTAATATGTTAATAATATCTTCTGCTGAAGCTTGTTCAGTAGTCCTGCTTTTGACAGAATGCTCTAAGTCACCTCCGAATTGTCTCAGAATCTTCCTGTGGATCATAAATTCTGACATGTCAGGATAAAATTCTGTTAATCTTTCTTTCTGTTGGAGAAACCATGGTAAATCTTTGTCTTTATCAGCATTGAATTTGGAAGATTAAAAAGCTGTTTCCACTTTGAACCTCCAAGAATTGTTGATAATTTGGGTTTTACACCAAGTCCAACTTTGGTGTCCATGTTCTTGTCTTAATTTGATATACCATCTGTGAGCTGATCTGGTAAACAATCTGTTGAATCTTGCTGTTACCAATCTGTCTGGTAATTCCAGATATTCTTTAATCATGTCAATATCTCTTATGAATTCCATATGTTCATATTCTCCTTCACCACTGAAGTGAGGCCATTCTTTAAGTTTTGGTACTTCTTTCAGGAGTTCTTGGCCCATTGATGGTTCCAAGTTATGAAAAGAAGTGGAAAATTCATTTTTTAACTGTGATTTTTCAACCTCCAATACTTGTGGATTTGGAATTCTTGTGCCCTCATTCTGATTCAAAGGTGTAGACATTCTAGGTAAGGTTTGAACTAATTGTTCAATATCATTCATTTTACTATTGTTATACCTTTGGGAATTTCTGAATTCATGTTGTAAACTTTGTATTGAATTTATTACAATAGTTCTATGATTATCTTCTGTTTGTGTTAAATCTTGCCATAGTTCTTTTTGTCTAGTATTATCAGAAGTGATTTGGTTCAACTTCATTGTTAATTTTGATATTTCCTCTTGTGAGGTTTCAAAACACTTTTTCAAGGCCATTTTATATGTCTTTACTTCAGTAAATGATTTAGAAATATTCTCAAGAGCACTTTTATTCTCTTCTTTGATATTACTTATGGCTTGTTTTATTCTTGTTTTAATTATGTCATCAATATTGAATTTAGAATATTTGTCTGTCAATTATTTAATAATGGAAGATTGTTAATTTATCTTATTGCCAAAAGAATTTTCATTATGAGAAGTTTTAATTAGTCTTAAAGCTTTGTCAAAACACATAAGTGTTTCATTTATTTGGCCAGAATTAAGTTGTTTGTTTTGATATTGTTACATATGGATGAATTTTTATCATAAACATGAGTTTTTATGTCATTTATAGTTTCATGCAACTCTGGGATAGAATCAAAAATGTCAGAAATCATTTCTAATATTTTAATCTGGCTTCCTCCTTTTTCTGTAATTCCAGAATTGCTGGGTCCATCTGAAATACATTCTCCATGGCATCCTGCTGAATCTTTGTGATCCTGTAGCCCTGGCTGTAAGGCTTTGTGGCTGGTGCCTTGCCTTTGCCCTTGTTTTGAGCTTGTGGCTGCTTTTTTACGTTGGAATTTCTGCTGCTGGATACTGGAGCTGTTTTTGGCACTTGGTTGGGTGGTGGAGGGTTGTTTTTCCTTGATTCTTCTGTTAAAAGCATCATGTTCTTCTTTTCCATCAATGGATGCCATCCATTGAGTAACTTGCAAGTGTTGGGATGGCCCAAGAATTTTCTCACAGTCAGGTAAGAGTTTATGCAGTTTTTCCACAGATCTGCAAGGATCTGGTACTCTTTGTGCTGCAATGCATTGTTGTAAGCCTTCTGGCTGGCTTTTTAAATTTCTACTGAGGCTTCTTGTGGCGGTGTCAGCTCTTTTTGAAGGTAAAACAGTATTATCAGCTTCAAAATGACATAATTTATTAATTTGGAAGGCATATTTTATGATTAAAAAGCTTAAAATAGTAATTTTACGTCAAAAAACTTACTATTTGCCAAATTCTTTGCTTTCTGAAGGGTATTACGTATGTACAAGTTAATTAATTCAGAAGAACTTGGTTCAGGTTGATTATTCTGAGTTATAATAACTGTATTATTATAGTCAGAATTCAGAGTACTTCAGGAATAATGCTTGTTACTGTTGAAGCTGTTTCAATATTTTCTTGTCTTACCACTTTTCAGACACTAAAATTAATTAAAAACCAATTTATTAAGTAAAAAAAGTTTTTTTTTCAAGAGATAAATGAAAAAAAGCCTTACTTATAATATGAAAAAGGTTATTTTTTATGGATTTTTTTTCTTATAAGTATTTTTTATATGTTTTTAAATTTTTCAATATAAGAAGGAATATTTAAAAACAGTAAAAAATTATGTCACAGGTAAAATATCACGGCTGGGCCCCCAAATGTAAGGTGTGGATATGTAACTTTGATTAAAAATTGAGTACTTTTCATGTCCCCAAAATTTGTATAAGGTAAGAAATGATTAAAAATAGTATCAAATAGTATTTTTAAGAGAAAACACACCAATTTTATTGCTTTTGACTTTATAAGTATAAGACAATAATATTATAAAGATCTATTGTTTTAACAACAATAAAAATTTATCCAAAAATACTCTACAAGAGATATTTAAGGCTACAAAAGAAATTTCTTCAAGAGCAATTTCAATTGGAATTAATTGAGAAGAGAACCGCAAGCAATTAATTAAAGAACAAATTCTTCAAAAAGATATTTAAAGAGAAAACATGCCTGAAAGTGACCAGAGTGAATTTGGAAACAAAGTGACAAAGCTAACAGTGATGGAAGATGCTTTAATTCACTTTTGGGGTGGTTCAAGGGCTAAAAATGATTATAATGATTTTTTCACATGGTTAAAAGGTTGAAAATGATTTAAAAAGGTTGGTTGGAATCTTTTATTGATTGGTTTAATAGTGTTTAAACTAATTATAAAAGGAAAAGATTCTAACATGAAGAGAAAAGTGAGGCAAAGAAGAAATTCTTTGATAGCCATTAATTTTCTCACTCCAAAAGTAAAATTTACTCTTGTCAGTCGTGGAAAACACTCTGACAACAGAAAAGCCAATTATGGCATCATTGAACCCTGGTTTAGACCAAAAAAGGGCTGGTTTTAGCCATTTTAGACCCTTAAATCAGCCATTACTATAGTAAGACCTGATCTAGCACCTTCAAAACACTTCAGAATGTGTGTAAGAGTTGTAGAAACCAGTTAAAACTTTTTTTACTAACATTTTTTTAACTTAAGGGTAGTTTTACCCTCTTGGCAACAGTTAAAACTGTCCTGGTTGGTATCAAAACCTCATCATCAATTGAGCCACAGACCCTGTGACTCAATTCCAGGCCAAAAGTGATGAAATTTGGTGTGTATTTTTACATCCCACGCCTGTAAGCAAGGATTTTGGGGGTCTGGCTCCCCCTTGGAGCTAGAGTTCCTTCCCCCCCCCCAGAATTAATCTTTCCAATTTATTTTTTCTTTAATTCCTCATCATGTAATACACTTGTAATTTACACATACAATTCAATTGAGTTTTTACAGTACACAACTTTAATAATTGATACCTCATATGTAAATTACAGCCCACTTATGTAATACACGCGCACATTTTGACATTTCAACTGAAAATACTTCAATTCCTCATAACTTCTAAACTACACACAACCCCTCAATTTTAACACAAAAATTGAAGGTTAACACCACATGTGGTGGGAATTAAATCAAGGTTTTGAGTATTTTCAACTTTTGTACAGAAAATACTAAAAACTTAATTTAAGCTTATTTAGAGTTGAGTTATAGAAATTTTACCCAGAGGTGACCCCACCTTATTTTTTATGAGGAATCCAATGGTGAAGTCATTTTCTTAAGTTTATTTATTGGATAAAAAGCTATAATATATTTTATGCAACATTTTACCAAAAACATTTTAATTTCATTGATTTTATTAATAATTAATTTTTACTTAATTTTTTTCAAGTAAAAATGCATTCTCACAGTTTCAAAATTTAATGTAATTTTTTATTTTAAATTATAATTAAATTTTTATTTTTATATATAAATTTGTATTTATATTTTAATTTTTATCTTGATAATATAAATAAATTTATTTTATTTATATTTATATCTTATTTTGTTATTTGTGGTCTTTTGGGTATATGAAAATACTTCTAAGGCTCACAGACTCTGTCAGATCCAAATCTATTAAATATGTATTTATTAATTTTTCTATATTTTTTTTGTTGGAAAACTCTGTAGGTTATTCCATCTGTTACTTTAAAAAACAACAATTAAAATTAACCCATTACTTCTGATAGCTACTATACTAGTCTATGCTCTCCTTCACTAAGAGACTTATAAGACTTATATTTATTCTTAATTTATTTCACTTAATTGTTCTTAACTATTTTTAATTTATAGATTTCTTATATATATATAGAACACTAGCCTTATTTTTATTGCAATATATATAAAAGGTCTTCAAACCCTTTTGTATAATAAACATTTATCTAACAAATTTAATATGAATTCAATTGATAAATTTTTTTCTCAAAGATTTATTTCAAAATAACTTTGTAAATTAATAAGCATGTTAATTTTCATGGTCTTTAATATTATATTCATCAATATTTTCACATACCTCAACAATGTTGTCCAAGAGGTCATGGATAATGAAAAAGATGAGAAATATATAAATAAATAAATGTATTTGCTTTGAATTTTTCATTTTATTTCAAGTTTATATTAGAGATAATAATTGGACTTTTAGTGTTTCAATTGAATTTTGAATTCTTTCCTTTGATTTTGAAAGAAAGAATTTTAATCTAGAATTAGCTAGATTTTTTTCATTTACTCTGTATTCCAAAAAAAGGTTCTTGAGCTTCCATAGGATGAGTCAGAAAAGAAATATCTCTCTTCTGAAAAAACATCTTTCAAGACTTTGAAGAATTTTAAAAATTTGATATACACTTTAGTCGCTTACTAATCATGGAAATCTGACATCAAATGAAGTGAAAAATTCATTTACATAGCATCATAGCTGTACTGAAATGGAGTGGCTAAATAGAAATCCGTCATCTTCAATGATACTGTTTAGTGCACTTCATGAAGAAGAATGGAATTCTTTGAAGTAGCTCTTAAGTTTACTTTCAAAATGTCTCCATATATTTTTTTGTCTGATTTTTTTATCTGAAATACAGGGTCTCATAATTTGATTTATGTCTATATTAATTGTGATTTTTGTTTTGGATGAGATCGTTTTTCATCTCAAAGTTTGTCTCTAGTAATTGAAAGTATATGTATATTAATTGTGAGTCTTTTAATAAATATTTATATATAAACAATAGCATCAACATAAATTTAGCTCCAGCTTTTGATAGGCTATTTTTTCTCAGTTAAAGTCGTCTGCAATTCAGATTATTTCAGGAGCTTTTTTATTTATTCTATTTTGAGTTTGAAATAGGATTTAAGATGGTTAAGAGCATTGAAAAAGGTTTTCATAACTAACAGAAAAGGGACATTGGAACTAGTAAGCCTGTAGACTTTTCTTTTTTATATGTTATTCAATTAAAGATTTAAAATCAATGAATTTCTAGTAATTTCCATTGTGTTGTCTTCTAAAAATAATTGATGAGCCTCTGAAGTTATTTTACACAGGAATTTTGGTCTCCTTTGACCTGAAAACCATTCTGGAGCCTCTCCGTATCCCACAGTCACAAAAGCATCATTGGCCTTTATAAATTCCTTGTTTCAGCCAAGTTCAGGTTTTACTACCTCTAAATTGATGAAAACTTCCTTTAAATGATTTTCCAGGAATACTGGATTATCTTTGGCCACCTTTATAAATGTAAGCTCTATGTCTCCACCTATTTTGAATGTTTCTTTCACCCTTTCATATCTAACTGTAAGGTTTGACTATGAAACAATAAGTAAAAATTACTAATTTATTACTTATTGTACTCTGAATGTCCTTATTAATTGAATAAATAAGATTAAAAATATAATAATAATAAATGATTATTATTATTATGGCGTAAAATAATTATATTATTAAATAAATACAATAATATAATTTATATTATGAAAATATAATATAATAAATAAATATATTAATATAAAATAATTAATATATTTAAAAAGCTCTTTATTATTGTTACCAACAAATAATAAAGGCGTGAAAAATTGCTTTTTATTAATAAAAAACAATTAATAGCAATAATATTACTAATATTAAAGTTATGAATTAATATAAATACTATTTATATTAATTAGAGAATTATTAAGAGAGTAATAATAGAGAAATTACTATAATAAGAGAAAATAACCTACTTTTAACACTTAATATAATAATTTTGAAATATTTTACGCCAAAAAATATAAATACAACCTTTTCAAATTGTATTTACAATAAAAATAAAGAAAATTACAAATTATTCTGGATTTTTCCGTGGAAATGAGTTTTTAGAGAGATTTTTAACAAAAACAATCAAATAAATGATTTAATCACGTCAAAATAGATGATTATGATAAGGTGTTCTTTGGTCTTTAATAATATAATAGTTTTATATATAAAGAATAAAGAAATTACCTTTGATTTAATTGATTTAATGTTTTTGATGCGTCTGAGGGGAAAATAGAGTAAAAGGAGCTCTATTTATAGTAAATACCTCCCTCTTAGAGTCCAACAGGCTTCTAGTAGACGTGTATTGATCATATCCACTGGAATTGATCAATATTTTAAGGTTTGGAGATGATTACATCATTATCAAGCCATATTACATCATTATTACACCATTATTTAGAGTTATCACTATAACTCTAAGTTTGATGACATCAGAGGCTTGGCAGAACCCCGAATTTCGTGGATTTTATTAGTTTTAATCATAGACTAATAGTATTCACCAAATTTGCCACTCTTAAGACTGTTAAACTTAAATTAAGGTTACTGTGAGTGATCATAACTGCTCAAATTAAGCTCAAACTTTGATCCTTAATAACTTTTAAGATTTACACGCTACAGCAATTCAGAGAGTGAATTCTGATAGCCTGGAATAACCTTATTATTATTCCAAGAGCTTTCCATTACATCATCAAAACTCTAATTTTGATGATTTTTCTTGTAGCTCATCTTTTCTGTCAAAATTCAATATTTTAAACTTCAAACCTTGATTTCAGGGGGTTATACCCTGAATTTAATAATAAAAATTACATCATTCTTCACGAATGAACTAGTAGAATCCAACTGTATACTTTTTTTTAAGTTTGGAACACTTTCACAACAAAGTGGTCAACAGCTCTGTTGAATTTTATCAATATTTCATCATAGGTTTTAACCTTGTTTATAATTTGTAAAATAAAGTTCATATCTGTGTTCTTACAGTAATTAAGTGGTAACTTTATTTTTGGTTCATCATTCTATAGTTTAAGAGATATTAGCTATGATCCTTGAATATATGTGTTGACCAAAAAAGTGCATATATTCAGGTTAATTCCTTAAGTATTAACTTTGGAAATTAGCTTATTAATTGTTTTATGTGTGGATTTTTGTGGGGAATCCACTGGTACAATTTATTTCACATGTCGAATCATTAGTCCTTGAGATAAATAAGGTTTTATGGTTTTTATAAGGTATTATACCTTATAATTCATTAAATATTGACTTTACAGATATGCCATAAAAATGGTATATGTGTCTTTTACCATGGGGAATCCAATGGTGTAACTTATTTTACATGTTGATTCGTTGGTGTTTAAGTTAAACCAATTTTTGTACCAATTTATGGTATTTTTTATATATTTAAGTAATTATTTTTAATGTATAATTATTCTAAGTAATGTTAATATATTTATATTAAAGGTATAATTATTCTGAGTCTTTTTTGTGACCTTATTGGGTATGTGGTCATATCTCAAAGGCTCACACTAACCTTACCTTTAAACGTGTATTCTATCAGATTTTCTTTTGAAATATTCTGCTTGTCATCACAATCAATAAGCCAAAGTTCACTCATCTGGTTTGTCAGGATGTGGTACTCAGTTGTAAGAATGCAAACCAGGTATAGTTTTTTACAAAAATTACAGATCTCAAGATAATACTTATCTGTTATATGAACTTTCTTTTCAAATTATCTGGTTCTTCTTCCTTATTTGCTTGTTAAGCTGTTTTGGACCTCTAGATGTTGAATCTGGCAAACGCTTTTGGCTATTGAGCCCCCAATATATTCTAAATCAAAATCAAATTAGTTTAGAAAAAAATTACAGTTTTGTTTTCAAATACATATTTAAATTTTATTGGTTTTTAGCTTCTGAAAAATTCCAATAAGCCGCTCCCCAGGAAATTTGGACATTCCAGCCAGAGGACCCCATAATCAAAGCTGCTAAGGTATGTGGAGTGCATAATGAGTGTTTGGGGGAGTTTTCATGTTTTGAAAATTTTTGTTAATGTTTTTGAATATGTTTCATATTTTTCTTCAAACATTCTTCAATATTTATCTTGAATGGTTTGTGAGCTAACAATGTTTGTACATTTTACTAGGCAGAAAAAAAAATTCTATGACATTTTTATAGCAAGAAACATCCTCTACTAATATATTTTATTTTATCAAGATTTCCAAAAAGGCCAATGGTAATTAAGTGGAAGATAAAGAGTGCCATTCACTTTACTTTATTTTCCCATTTCTCGCAGAGCCTAGTTGTTTTGTCATAAAGTTAATGTGAGATGGAGAAACAAACTCCATTACTGATGAGAATTTTTTTTAGCTTACAGATTAAATTCTTTGGTTATGGATTGTGACTCTTGATTTTAATTGGTAGGATCAGCTGAGAGGTTGAATACCACACCCTTGAAAGTTTCCATGCAGCTTCTATTTGAAAATACATTGATATACCAACGAAAACGGAAATGGTGCTTCAAGATTCCTCAATACCAATTGTGTAGCATACCAAGAGTAACACTATCTACAAGATCCCAGTAAGGAAGATGGTTTAGCTCTGACCAACAAAAACCCACCCTTTTTAAAAGCTTTTCAAATTCAATTCTCGTGATTGTTTCCTTCAATTCGTGAGAAAGTGGTATTGCATCAAATTGATTTCAGAGTTTTTTAATTTGCATCTTATCAATATAATATTTAGTTACCATGCACCAAGAGAAAAAATAATTTGATTAATGTTAAAATAATCCAGAATTTCTGTGTGTTTCAAATAAATAACCAAGTAAGCCCCCAAGTCTTACTATCATGTTTCAACCATTAGGGAAATGGAAAGTTTGTATGTTTAGTGTTTTGTTTTGTCTTATTAGATCATCTACCAAAGGCTGTAAGATATTGTTCATTTCCATTGTGCTTGGCTGATTTGGTGCTAGTATAATACCAGAAAGGTAAGTGTATTTTGGTTTCTGTTGCAATGATGGTGGTAGGTTGAGGCAGGTAAGTAGTAGTATTCCTAATGATAAGTGCTTTCCAGAAAGTTTATTTTTTAATGGTTTGGACCAATCTATGAATAGAGTGAAAGCTAGAAGAGAAGCTAAATTTTTTTGTGAGTCGCTTTTCATTTCATAATTCAATATTTTCAAAGCCTTGGAATGATTATAAGAAATTATTTTTGTAGGGCTTTGATCTCGCTCTTTTACCCATTTATCAATGTATTAATAAACTTCAGGTAATTCAAGGAACCATTTTAACCAATTTATAAAGGTTTGACTGAAAAAAATACTTCTTAGGCTTCTTTTGTTATCAAGCTCATAATAATATGAAAAGAGCCTAGGATTTTCTTTTAAAAGTGTAAAGTCAAATGTTTCAAACAGCTCAGCCCCACATTAAGCCATGTCTGAAAAAATATTCCAGCTTCATTCTGTTGGTGCAATATCCAAGTTTTAAAGCAGATAATATAAAGAAAATAGAGGACAACAGAAAGTAAATTAAAGTTTTTCATCAAGATTCAAATTTTTTTGTAATTTTACAAATTCCATTTGGGATTGTTTATTCAAAATCAGTATTTGAGCGGATTTTACAAGACTTCTGGATAATAATTTTGAAATGGCTTAATTTAACTTGAAATTTTTCTTCGCTCAGTCCACCAGTAAGGTAAAACCATGAATTAAAAGATAAACCTGGATCTGAATAAGTAAAAGCATAAATTCATTTTTATAAATACTCATCATTAAAAATGACTAAAAGAGCTTATAACTATGAGAATATCTTTTTTTAAATTTAAAGAGCTATCCAATTGACTTGAGCCACTTTCAGTTTAACTATTGGCCATATTTTTTACAGTATTTCCCACTCTTTCAATTTTATGTGAGAATTCCTGTAGTGAAAGTTGCCCTATTTATTTTTCAAAGCTGTAATCAAAATTTTGGAAAGCTTGTTCTCAATTTTTTTTACTTGTTCTTGGATGCATGTACATCCCTTGATTATTTTCTCCTTCCTCAAAAATTAAACTGTGAGTGATTCATTTTAAACAGGTAAAAAGGATACTTTTGGGATCCATTTCCCAATAGTGTTTTTGAGATAATAGATGGGTTATGATACATTATATTTAAATAAACTTAAAGATTGTATGGGGTAAAATTATTATTGATAATTATTAATTGAGTGGCTTGAACTTCTTATATTAATGATTATAGCAGCTGTGTTATAATAAAAAGAATATAAGATATATCTACAAAAATTACTCCTTTACTGAGTATATCCCTTTCAAATTTTACATTTAGTTTATACCTTTCAGTAATCTCAAAAATTTTCATTTATGCTTTACAAAATAAATATCAATAAAATTGCACCAAATTTTCCCAAGTAAAGCACTATAATGAGAGTTTTCCAGTATTTGATACAAAGAAATGTATTTTGAAGAAAAACAGTCACAATTTCACAGAAAACTAAAGGAAATCAACTGCACATAGTTTCACCTAAAACTACCCCTTTTTGTGCAAGGTGTCATTCACACCATATTGACTTTTTTTGAGAATTTGGCAGAAAAACTCAGTTTTTTTTTAATTTTTTTTAAATTTATATATTTTTACAAAACCAGTTTTTTTAGAAATTAATAATATGTTTTTCATCCACTATAAAATAATAATACCAACAAAAAACCTATAGTTAAACAATACCCAAGTGAGTTCTTTTTTGAAATGGATTTTCAATTGAATTAATTTTTTTTATTTACTCAAAAACCATATGTTAAAACTTCCTCAGCACAAGAAAGAAATATTTTAATTTATATATTCATTTCACCATAATTGATATTTTTTCAATTTAAAATAAATAATTCATTTATTTTCAATCTTCAAGCTTTATTGGGCTCCTACAGCCCAAGAAAGATATTTTTGGTTTGTTTCTTTTTATTATTTTAAACTAATAAAATTAGAAAAAAAAAAATTGATATTTTTTATTGCTTGTGCTCCTAAAACCCAGGTGAGCTATTTCCAATTTAATTTTTTTATCAATTTGAAATCCATAAATATTGGAAAAATATTAATTTTCTCAAGATTTAAGCTCACTCGGGCTGTAAGAGCTCAAGCAAGGTATTTTTAATATATATATATCAATTTCAAAGTAACTCAGATATTTATCTATTTACTCATTTTATATCAATTTGAAACAATCAAATTAATTGTTTTTAATATATGTCCTTTCTTGGGCCCCTACAGCCCAAGCAAGTTATTATATATATATTAATTCCAAAATAAATGAAATATTTTTTAATATATATGCTTTCTTGGGCTCCTACAGCCCAAGCAAGCCATTTATTTATTTATTTATTTATTGGAATTATATTAATTAATATTTTTTATTAATTTCAAATAATTCAATATCTAATTTATATATTTGAATCACAAAAATGATATTTTATTTTCAATATTTATGCTCACTTGCATTCCTCCAGCCCAATAAAGCTATTTTTTAATTTATTTATTTAAATTAAATCAATAAATATATTTTTTGAAGCTGAAGTTTCAAAAATAAGTTAATTTTTGGATAAAATTTGATCCTTTTCCTTATAATTTTTTTATTTTCTTTGACTCTTACAGTGCTTAAAATAATTAACTACCAGTTTTTTTCTTTATTCCTTTATTTTAATCTCATCTCATTATTAATTTGAATATTTTCTTGGAGAAAGCTTCAATTTTTTCTCTTTCCTGCTTCACTCATCATGAGTCAACATTTATCATCTCAACTAATTGGACTCCCAAAATGTATTGAGCCATTACATTATTAAGAAAAAAATTCATGGGAAGGACCATTTCACTGGTTTTAAATAATTCTTCTTCATCAATTAGTGATGGAATGTATCCAATAACTCTGAGAAATTGAACGTTTAACAACACAAAATGAAACAATGACTCATTTTCAAATCATGAGGGTCTTCCCATTGATATTAATAATTCAGGAGTTGAAAATGATCCCCCTTATCCAAAAATGAATCATCTTTGAATAAGAAATCTATTCATTTACATAAAATATTTCAAATTGCACAAAATTTACCCAGCAGAATTTTGGACCATGCATCATGAGGCAGATTTTATTTCAGTACAGTTTCAGTTAAGTCCAAACTGTAAGGTGTGGATATGAAAGTTTGATTAAAAATAAAGTACTTTTCCTGTCCTCAAAATTTGTATAAGTTGAAATTCAATGAAATTAGTAAATTTCAAGGGTTTTTTAAAGGAAACATTCCAATTTTTCTTGAATTTTCTAGTATAAAACAATAATATCATAAAGATTTATTGTTTTACAAATAATAAAAATATATCCCAAAATTTTTTACAAGAGATATTTGAGGCTACAAAAGAAATTTATTCAAGAGCAATTTCAATTGAAATTAATTGAGCAAAGAACTGCAGGCAATTAATATGAGAAGAAAGACTCTAAAAGAAATATTTAAAGAGAAAACATGCCCAAAGGTGACAAGGGTGAATTTGTAAACAAAGTGACAAAGCTAACAGTTATGAAAGATGCTTTAATTGACTTTTGGGGCCATTCAAGGGTAAAAATTCTTATGATAATTACAAACAATGATCATGATTATTTTCTCATGTGGTTAAAATGATTAAAATGATTAAAAAAGGTGGTTAAATTTTTTTTTTTTTGATTTTTTCAACAGTTTTTAAGCTAATCATAAAAGGAAAAGATTCTAACATGAAGAGAAAATTGGGGCAAAGGAGAAATTCTTTTATAGCCACCAATTTTCTTACTCAAAAGTTAAATTTACTCTAATCAGTTGTGATGAACACTCTGACAACATAAAAGCCAATTATGGCAGCATTGAACCCTGGTTTAGACCAAAAAAGGGCTGTTTTAAGCCATTTTAGTCCCTTAAATCAACAATTGCCATAGTAATACTTTATTTCAAGCCTTCAAAACATGTAATAATGTGTGTAAGAGACCTCAAAGCCAGTTAAAACTGGTTTTACTGAGATTTTTCAACTTAAGGGTAGTTTTGCTCTCTTGGAAATGGTTAAGAATGTGCTGGTTGGTATTAAAACCTCATTATCAATTGAGTCACAGACCCTGTGACTCAATTACAGGCCAAAAGTAATGAAATTTCTTGTGAATTTTGACATCCCACACCTGTAGGCAAGGAATCTGGGGGATTATCGCACCCTTGGAGCCAAGATTCCTTTTTCCCCCAAAATTAATCTTTCCAATTTATTTTTTCTTTAATTCCTCATCATTTACTAGACTAGAATTTTACATATTCAATTAAATTGAAAATTTACAGTACACAACTGTAATTATTTATTAAACATATGTAAATGCAAGTTCACTTATGTAATACACATGCACATTTTAACATTTCAATTGAAAATACTTCAATTCCTCATAGCTTCCAAGCTACACACAACACCTCAATTTTAACACAAACATTGATTTTTAACACCACATGTGATGTGAATTAATTAAAGTTTTTGATGATTTTCATATTTTAATACATAAAATACTAAAAACTTAAGGTAAGCTTATTTACAGTTAAATTACAGAATTTTCACTCAGAGGTGACCCCAACTAATTTTTCATGAGGAATCAAATGGTGAAATAATTTTCATAATTTTATTTATTGGAAAAAAAATATATAATGTTTTTTTATTAATTTTTTTTCCAAAAATATTTCAATTTTAATATTTTTGTTGAAAATTTATTTTCACTTAATTTTTTCAAGTAAAAGTGTCATTTCACAATTTTTAATTTCAATTTAATCTTTAATTTTGAATTATAATTAAAACTTTAATTTTGTATATAAATTTTTCATTTCAATTTCAATTTTTTGTATAATTTATTCATTTATAATTAGAACATGATTTTGTTATTTGTGGTCTTTTGGGTGTGTAAAAATACCTCTAAGTCTCACACAAGCCCAATAAAAGCAGTAAGCTATAATTAATCTCTATAAATGAAACACACAGTTCTTCCACAGATTCAAATTAAAAAAAATCATGTTCCCTCTTCATTTATCACCTGCATTGACTTCATAGTCCTTGTCCAACTTTTACCTCATTAAATCAATTAATAATATCAGTATACAAATTATCCCAAAATCATCCACATATCAAATCCAATAGCTATCTTATTGATGGTCAAATGAAAGTAGTTTTAATTTGGTGTTGAATTAATAGTGGTGAATCCTTGTTTCCGTATTTAGAATATTTTATTTATGTTTATTTTATTAGTTTTCTTCTCTTTTTACTAGGTTTTTATTCCAGGAAGACCACATTTAATCCATAAATATTGGAGGCAGATAATGAATAATAAATAACCCTTTCTAGGTTTGAGAATTTTCTTTCCTCCTATGTCTTCTGCCTATTGGAAGAATGACATAATGCAAGAAGCCCGGCTACCTGAATGGAATGAAGGTGAATTGAACTCAATGGTTTAGCAAAAATACTGGTCTTTCTCTAATTTAACCATAACAGCCAATGGTTTCCATAATTGTGTTAATAGAAATGAGAAGAATTCTAATACTTGGACTTAGGGATTTTTTACAATTTTTTACAAATAATCCATACAACCAATTCAATCTCCCATCCAATCCTGTGTCTATGGCCTATCATTTCCTGAATACTCCACAATTTTTGATTTTTCTTGCAAAAACGTTATTATTGAGCTTCTCTGGAGAGCTTGAACTAATTTTTATCGGACCACTGAGCCACTTCCCATTTTTCATTAACTTCCCACCATCACTCACTTTGGTTGTTCCTTTTCAATCAACTCCAAGATATATTCAATAGCTAAAGCCTTATATTTATGGATCCAATAACCTAAGGAGAGAAGAAATATGGGGTGGAAAGAAGAAATTCAAAATGAAAAACAAAGACATGTAAATAAGAAAAGGAAGTTTTCCGACATATAAACCTCTCAATATTTTCCATTTCTTTTGAGACAGCTTTTCAACCTTATACAAGTAATCTTATTCATTAAATGGAATGTCTCATGAAAACTTGAATAGGAGTTTGAATTTTGTTACCTTTTTGAAATATATCTATCTAGGTATATTTGATATTTTTCTAAATGCATTCTGTTTGAAGTCCTGACTTTTAATAGAAATATTCTTTTAATTCAGAGCTTGATACAAATATATTTACATATTTAAGAATACAGTTCCTTTCTTCTCTCAATTAACCCTTGTATTTTTCTAATTCAGCTTCATATAAAATCATTATTAAGCTAAGAAACCACCCACTTGATTGGAAAGATGTGAAGATAATCCTCCATCCCCATAAGTGATTCAGGGTGTGAAGAATAATGATATCATTTTCCTCATGAAATTATGCTTAATAGTCTTCCTGTAAAATAATATCATCATCTGAAATGAAATAAATCTATGAATAAGAAATAATAGTTTGAATCTGATGTTTAACTCACACAGAAGCTGATTGGAATAAATCTGACATGCTTCATAATAAAAATAGAACCTTCAAACCACAAGCGATCCTGATTAGTGGAAAAATAAATTGAGTATATATTCTTTCTTTCCAGTTCATTTTATTTACCATTTATTACTGTAAAGATAAAACTAAATTTTATTTTTCCAAAGATTGATTCTTCCAAGCCATATTGCTTTTTTATATTTGAAACCCACCTATTCCTCCTCAATCCCCTTCAGAAACCTTTTTTGAACAGGATGATTTGATTTTTTTATGTCATAAAATTCAAAATTCATTTTTGTATACACAAAAACAAAGAGAAGCTTGGGGTAGTCCTCCTCTTGATTTGAAATCTACACTGGTCCCATTATTGGGTGACCCAGATGTATTTATATCTTGTGATCTGGCTGGCATGTGGCACACCAACCAGAAAGTCTTTATTGAAATATTTTTTGAGTTTAATTTTTTCAACAAGATAAAAATTACTATTTCAATAGTTAGGTTCATTTTTTTCATTTTTCACATCAAGAATTGATATGTTTAACCTCATTAGACAAAATTTATTATTAATCCACCAACCAGACAGATACAACAGCTCTTGAAATTGTGTCTCTTCATATCTCTCACACATTTAGCCCAAGTTGGTTATCTCTTCTCTGAAAATATTGTTTTTAGCTTATTTGAGCTCACAGCTCCTAAAAATTCACAGTTAAAATGAACTTTCACAAATCAAATCCCCTATACAATTGTGAAAAACATCAGTAAATCCTCATAAAAAGAAAGGATTATAATTTCTCCTGGATAGAGAAACACCAAATGGAAAATCAGAAACTTCTCTGTGGTTAAATAAAAAATAATACTCAACTAGAAGAATCAATTTGATACATATAATCACATAAAAGCAATTAAACAAACTCTAATATTTATTAAGCCATACTCCCCTGGGCTGTTTTGCTTTCAGAGGAAATAATAATAGGAAAATGTATTCAGTTCATATGACTCATATTCATGACTCTTGAAGATTTCAAAAAATGAATTTCAACCTCCATAGAGTTTCTTAAGAAAAAGAAACATTACAACCTCATAATATGTTTACCTCCTTTAATAAAGAATTGTAAAAATTGAATCAAATTACACACAGAAATAACTAAACTCAAGATTTTCACCTATCATTGGAATAAAAGAAAGGATATTAGACCCAAAAAACTGTTCAAATCTGATATTGTAATATCCAGATATCTTTTGTTTTCCCATGAGTTTGATTTTCTAAAAATATAAAAAGCTCTTTCATTTACCATATTTAATTGTACCAAGTTGTCTTATATGAGTCCAAGTGAGTTTTTATACCTATTATTTACATCTTGTGGATTTCTTATGAAATATATATGAATTAGATTCAAATAACTAGTAAAATAATAATTTAGGAGTCAAAATTCTTTTTAGAACTTAGGGTAATAAAAACATCCATATGCATTTTCTTTATTGGAAAACCTATTAAAAAATATTATAAATACCTTAATGAGCCTAATTAACTTAATTAATGAACCTCAAAATTAAACACAAGAGAATTTTTAAAGAAATATATTTGAAAAATTCAAAAAAAGCAAATGATATCCCCCTTCAGTTATGTGTTAGTAATTTTTCTCTAAAAAGAAAAAAGGATAGAATTTTAAATAATCTACCTGGAATTAATCATGATTATATCCATTAACCTTTCTCAGATTTGACATTTGATAGATATAATGAGATTTACAAAAAATTCTTATAATCATTTAATCAATTTCCATAACTTTTCTTCAAGTATATCAACCTGTTTTTTTTCTTTGTTAAAATTATCACTTGATTAGTTAAATTATATATTAAAAATGAAGATATGATCCCCACATATTGTACACAGATAGAAGGTATTTTTTTTGAATATTACCATAATGAAACATGTTTAAATCAAAAAAATTCTAAAAAAGCATTGAAATTTGTAGTCTCCTTAAAAATCCTTTTATCATTCTGAAATATCAATAATTCAGTTCAAACATAAATGATTTTTTTTTTGAAGTTCATAAAATCACTTAAATTTTTAATTTGATTATTTAACTTATTTTTTTTATAAGAATTCTTTTTTTTATCTCTAATTTTCTTTTTATAATTATTAATATTTTAATTAAAAATTATTTTTTATAAATTTGTAGAATTAAAATTTTATTAGAAAACAATAAAAAAAAAAATTATTTGTGTTGATGGAACAATAAGCTCAGATATGAAAGAGAAATAAATTCAAAAGTTTAAGGAAAATAATAATTTGGAATTACTTGTGGATTAAATAGAGTATGAAAGGGTTTTCCTGAATATAATTTGTGCTTATGGTATAAATTATGATTATGTGACCTTGAGGGAATAATCAAATATAACTTCTATATTAAGTATCTGCCTAAGAGCCTCATTGTAATCCAAATTCTGAAGATTAATATATTTATTGTCTTCACTTTATTTGAAAAAGGATAAACATTTAAATTCATACCATTTTATATCACCTAATACAGTGAAAATAGAAATGCAAAGGGTATGTTAATTTCTAAGAAGTTTTCTTTAATAGGGGGTGTCAAAGTTACCAAATCCCACACTCAAAATCCCGAGTTTTTTTTTGCCAAAATCCCACATTAATTTTTTGGGATTTCAGAAATCCCACACCTAAAGAGGTGAGGTATTTTGAGGTACAAAAACCCAGGTTTTTTGGTACCAAATCCCGTGTTTAAATACCAAAATCCCACCTTTAGCTTCCCATAAAGGCACATTTTTCAAACACACAACTCAGTAAGGGCATGTTAAATTGCATAAAAATTTCCTTCTCTTGCATAAAATCTAAATACACTCATCATTTATTAAGTTATTTGATTTCAAATTTCATTTACTACCAGCCGTTTCTTTATTTACCATGCCCAAGGCATCGCAAAGGCTACCTTTACTTCAGACCTTGAACTCACTTCAGTTCATCGATGCTCTCAACTCTGATAGTGATTCTGATATCCAGGAAGATATAATCTTGTTAGATATGATAACCTCACAAAGATACATCAATCCTCGTAGAAGATATCCATCTCATTACATGTATACAATGAATGATTTACAGACATTCTCATCTGAAAAGTTTCGACAGCTATGTAGGACAACACATGAATCATTTGAAAAATTGGTTGCACAAATTCAAGCTGATAAAATCTTTCAAAACTCATCACAAAACAAACAACGCAATCCTGCCATCCAATTGGCTGTGGCATTATCAAGGCTAGGATCAAATGGAAATGGGGCCGCTTTGGGAAAGATTGGAATTTTGTTTGGAATTAGCCATGGGGCTATTGTGTTGTACACTCAAAGAGTCATTCAGATATTAATGAAGTTGAAGCGCAAAGTAATTGTGTGGCCAACAATAGAACAACGCAGAGAAATGTCTCAAGTAATGCAAGCAGAAGGCTTCCCTGGGTGCATTGGGTTTATTGATGGGAGTCTCATACCATTATCACAACGTCCTCCCAATGATGGTGAAGCGTATTTTGATTGCAAAAAAAGGTAAGCTGTTGAATCTTTATTCTTTATTTCAATCTTACTGATGGTTTACATATAAGGTATTCTATGTCAATACAACTGGTTTGCGATATCAACAAGCAGTTCACTGCTCTGCATGTTGGTTGTACTGGGTCACTTCATGATTCGAATGTCTATCAACATATGAAAATAGCACAAACACCTCAAGAGTTTTATGAAAAGGATCAGTACTTACTTGCAGATTCGGCATATGCAAGCTCTCCTTGGGTTGTTCCAGCATATAAGGGAGTTGTAGCACATAATGAAGACAACCGTTCGTTCAATTACTGTCTAGCAAAATCAAGGGTCAGAATCGAGCATGCAATTGGCATTTTGAAGGGGAGGTGGTTTTCTCTAAGGGAAATGAGAAATCAAATGAGGTATAATCATGAAATTGAATATTTTGTTAGTTGGGTTGTGTCTTGCACGATTTTACATAATATGTTAGCTCAAATTGGTGATGAGTGGTTTGATTTATATGAAGATGATGATCCACCACAAGTGGAAAATCAGGCCAACAATGACATTGGGGAAGATGTGCTAAATATGCGTGAGAAAATTAAACCAATCACTTTGGCATGGAAAAATAGTCAATTGTAAATTTCTTCAGGACCAATGTTTTATGTACTTAATTTAATGGCATACAACGGAGTGGAGATGTTATTCGTAAAATAAAAGTATTTACAATTAACATTTTTTACTTCTTTTTTGATCCTGCATATTTTGTTCAAAGTACCCATTGACTCTTGAATTTATTTCGGTGGGTGTCATTTTCAAGAATTTGTCACCTACATTAAATAATTTATGGTTTATTTGAAAAGAACATCAAAAATGAGTAATTGTGTCATGATTGATAATTTCTGGAGGTGGGTTTGTTGTATGATGAACCATTGTTGATGTCTTCCAAAGTATTTCCATGATGCCAGGTTTTTTTGAAAAATCGATCTCCATTTTTAATTCAGGGAAGTGTAAGCCATGTCCAGAGGGGGTGAAGATAGTAGGAAGTGGAAGGAAATCTTTTTTTGATACAAAAGAAAAAATACCATAAGTCCAGGCATTGAGATCGTTTAAATCTTTGTGTGGCTTATTGAAAAATCCATCTTGGGTGACAATGACATTGGTAAACGATTTGAATCCTTCCTTGGGATTGGCAGAAGTCCATTTGAGTTGACTGAAGTTGGGTAATTGGGCTGCTTCCATTAATGATTGATTTTCATTTGCTGCTAATTTTGAAAAATGGGAGATTCTTGAGTAAATGAATTCGTCATATTCATGAAGCTTGATCCATTGATTGTTATCTGTTTCAATTTGATGAGGAGTTAAACCAGGTTTTCTGGAGTAAACACCTAATAATTTTGTAATCAGTCAGTAATTATTAAGGGAATATGACAAAAAGATCACACACCTGCAGATTTTCCAGCATCAGAACCAGATCGAAACCCAATACCTTTCATAATGCCACCTTCGAGTTGCTTATTGGTTTTAATTTCTTGTCGATTTTGAGATAAGGACATTAATGTCATGACAATTTTTTGCAGCATTTGAGAGTGGCCAGAATAATTATCAAATGGGGTTATTTCATATATGATGACAGGCAAAAACGGCTTGGATGTTTTATTAATGAGGATATAAGGATGGGGGAGAGTGTTAAGTGATGGAAGTTTTAACCATGAGGCATTTGAAGATTTCTTGTCAATCGAAATTGTGGAAAAGTTTTTAAATTCTTTTTTGGAATGGCCAAGGTGAGACATTATTTCTTTTGAATCATGGATGTGTTGTCTTTGGCTTCGGGTGAGCTTTCTTTTATTATTTAATTTGGTATTATTATCCTCATGATGTTCTATATTTGGTTTAGTCCTAACCATGACATCAAGAGGAGTAATATGAGCTTCATCATCTTCCAAATCATTCTGATGATGTGCTGAGTCTGGTTTAGTCCTAACCATGACATCATCGAACTGATTGGAAGAATGAGAAGGAGGAGGAGATTTTTTTTTGAATTTTAAGGATGATGGAAGGGATGGGAAATGAAATGACATTGCAAAAGAAACCCTTATAAATAATCCACCCCTACATGAACAAATAAAACAAAAATTAAAACAAAAAAGAAAAAATAAGGTTAGTAAAGATCATAATCCAAAAAAAAAAGTCGGAAATGGATAATGATGAGTGATGGTTAGTAAAGATCATAATCCAAAAAAAAAAAAGTCGGAAATGGATAATGATGAGTGATGGTTAGTAAAGATCATAATCCAAAAAAAAAAAAGTCGGAAATGGATAATGATGAGTGATGGTTAGTAAAGATCATAATCCAAAAAAAAAAAAGTCGGAAATGGATAATGATGAGTGATGGTTAGTAAAGATCATAATCCAAAAAAAAAAAGTCGGAAATGGATAATGATGAGTGATGGTTAGTAAAGATCATAATCCAAAAAAAAAAAAGTCGGAAATGGATAATGATGAGTGATGGTTAGTAAAGATCATAATCCAAAAAAAAAAAGGCGGAAATGGATAATGATGAGTGATGGTTAGTAAAGATCATAATCCAAAAAAAAAAAAGTCGGAAATGGATAATGATGAGTGATGTATGATGATGATTATAAAAAAAGAAAGAAATAATGATGGGTGGGTGAGTTGTGGATGATGATGGTGATGGGAGGTGCAAAAAAATGATTAAAATATTTTAAAAGACCAAAAGGACATTACCTACAGAAAAACTTAAAAAGAATTAGCAAAAAAGGATTGTGATTGAACAAAAAGAAGAGAAATTCACTTACCTGAATTTTGAAAAAAGTGAGTTTTTTTTTAAGAGGGAAGGGTGAAAAATAAAAATAGAATAAAAATAATTGAGAATTGACAAATCAAATTTAAAAAATTTGGTGATTTTTTTTAAGAGGGAGGAGTGAAAAGCAAAAATGAAAATTAAAATTTGAAATTCAAAAAAAAAAAATTTAAAAAAAGTTTTTTTTTTTTTTAATTGGGAGGGGTGAACAGTAAAAAAAAAAAAAAATTCAATGAAATTAAAGGAAAAAATCAACTTTAAAAAGCAAATTAAAAATTAAGAATTAAAAATCAAAAATCAACTGAACAAGGGACTTTGCCCATTTAAAAGTTGAAACCCTTCAAAATAAAAAATAACCATTAAATTTAAAAAAATATATAGAAAAAGATGAAAAAATTTCCCAACAAACCATAAAATGACATTTTCATAAAAAAGGAAACAAACTGTCATTGAATTTGATTTTTGAACAGACTTCATATAAATGCTCAATGCAAAACTTGCCCAAATTTGCAAATCTGCCGCAAATTGCAAATAAATGTCATATGCACTTGGAATGGCAAGTTGGTGCGTCAATTATGCATAAAAATTGAAATTTCCCTTTGGTAATAAAGTGGAGTTAGATTTCATGACATAAGATCAATAATTAAACAAGCACCATATATAAATTGATCACATTACACATATGTAATAAGTTATTTTTTATTGACTAATGCCAGAATGCGTTCCAGCTCCCCGATTGGCCTGCTTGATGACAATGCCGCTATAGTGAGATCCATCTGGCATTGCTTTTCCTTCAATTCCAATTCACGATTCCACTTTTCTTTTTCAAATTCATGTTTCTTTGCATTTTGCTTCTCGTCAAACTCCATTTGTTTTTGTAGCTTGACTTCTTCAAACCGTTGTTTTTCCATGTTGCACACTTTCTCTTCATTCCACCTCTCCCTGTCCCACTCCAAACGTGCATGATCACTTATTTCACGGGCTAATAAGCATGAATTTTGTCAGTAGGATTCTTAATAGTATCCATAATTGCAAGTCATACCTTTGTTCCGTGATTCAAGTATATTTGCATAAGTAGGTGCAAACATATCCAGCGACCTTTTCCTAGAACCACTCTTGTCATTCAAGTTGGGTGTCATGGCTTGATTACGCTTTTGTGCTGAATGCATTATGGATTTACTTTTCTGATCAAAGGAGGAATAATCAATATTGGTGTGAATAAATATGACTCTTAAATGTACTTACCAAATCATCTTGAAGGTTTTCCACTGGAACCAAGTTATCCTCATTATGAAGCAAATGATCCAGATTGTGAGGTGAATCCAAGTGATTATTCTCCTTTGAAAAGCAAATGGGCTTTAATTATCTGAGGTATAAAAAGGAAGAGACCATAGCGTACCTTATCAAGCAAAACATCATCATCATCACCATTGAGACTGTCTTTTTCTTGCGAATCATAGCTTGCAATGGGAGTGACATTGGGCTTGTGGCCAAAGAGCACATCCATTTCTGCATAGCAAGGACACATACTTTCCAGCTTTTCACTCATGGATTTTATTCCTTTACTCTCATCTTCTTCTGTTATTCCAGCCCCAGTTAAGTTTTCGAATTTTTTGGCTGCCATATATTTCTTTTTATATGTTCGCCATCGATCTCGGATGCTGCTTGAACTAAGGTTTAGGCGATTTCGTGATTTTTTGTTGACCTCAATGGCCATAAGCTGAAACCCATGCTGCTTTGAGGAAGGAGGTCTTCCAATAGTTGTTGAACCGCTAGTACCAAAACATGACTCGAAATTGGACTTGACTGAAAGCCAATTAATTATTGTTAAATAATCTGTACGTATTAAGTGACCTGATGGATGAGGCAGGCCAGAGGTGATCTTCATGTCTGTCTTGATTTGTCTTGCTTTGGATCGAGGCATTATTATATGGATGCTGAAGTATAAATGGACTATCAGCTGTTCGGTCAGATTGTCCAAAATGGAGTTCAGAAGAACATGTTGTACAGCTATGAATTGTGAGTACTCATTTGGGTTAGGTTTCAAGCTGAAATCCCAGATGCATGGGATTTGGTCAAAATACCATGGGATTTATACATAAAAAACCTGGGATTTAGTGTTGGGATTTGGGTTCCAAATCCCGTGTTATTTTAAGGCGGGATTTGGTGACTTTGACACCCCCTAATGAAGAAATTAGAACCACTTATTTTAAAGTGATAAATTAAAGGTACAACAAAGGAAGAATACTTTGGAAAAGAAAGTACTTTTCACTAACTCAAAGATCTTAATGGAATTCATTTTTATATCCCGATTGTGGTTATTTTTTCTATAAAAAAGCAACTTTAGAAAGTTATTTGATATATCCTGAGTTATCAAAACTTTTCTCAGAGACTCATATGAAAATCAAAATTTAAAATTGGAAACTGATAATTTATAGTTCTTTTGGAGTAATTAAAATTTAGCATGGATTTAGTAATCACTTGGATGAGTGGATTTAGCAAATTACATCCATAAAAGGAATGAAGTAATATATGAGACCACATTTTTATAAATGGGAATAAGAATAAATTTAAATTTTAGGTTTGTAAATATTATTCCCTGATAGAATTTTGATAAAAATATTTTTTTTTATAAATAGAAATCTTTTTGGATTGATTATTTGGTTTCCTTTCTTTTCATAATCAAATTAAAATACCATGAGATTGTTTTTTTTTCAAAAAAAAAATAACATTGAAATCTCAAAAAACATGAAAATTTATTTATTTATTTTTTTGGTGGGGAGATTTTATTTAACTTGTTTCCAAAATGAATTGACAAAATTATGTAGAAACTTCATAAATTAAAGAAAAATAGAGGTTTAATTTACTATATAATTGACACCAATTCAAGCACCAGAATAACATAACAAACAACAAAGTAATTAAGAGGCTTAACTATACAAGAAAAAACTACTATATGAGCTTATTATAAACTTAAATAGGAATATTGATGAGAATTTGAATTATGAATTAAAGAGATTTTAACAAGAATAGAGTAAGATTACTCTTTAAGAAACACTGAAATATTTCAAAAAAATTTGTTTGTTTTATGTTTTTTTGAGTTTAGAAAACAAAAAAAGGAGTTTTTGGAATTTATTATTTAGTTAAGAATAAAATTTGAGAATTTTTATTATAAATTAATTTGTTTCTTATCAAAATAAAATTATTTACAGAGTAAAAAAAAAAAAAATCAAAAATGATTTTTAAAAAAAAAATTCAAACTCTAAAATTTAAGATATTAGTTTTTTGATATAAGGAGTTTGAAAAAACTTTTAATTTTAATTTTATAATTATTCATTTTTCTTATTTCAATCAAATTAATTTTAATTTAATAATATATTCTTAAATCTTATTTTAATTTGAATGGAGAACTAGAGTTTGATTTTTTTTAATTTCAATTTAATAATATAAAAAAATTTGAAAAGTAAATTCTTTCTTTCTTTTTTTTTTTTTTCTGTACTATATTAGTGTTAAAAATTCAAATGATTAATATTCTCTAATAAAATTTAATTAAATTCTAAAAAAAAAAAAAAAAAAAAAAATCTTTTCAGAAAAATTAAAATTTAAAGTTTTTTTTTGAATATTTATAAAAGAATTTATTTTTCTTCTAATAATAATTTAAAAAAAAAAAACAATCAACAAAGACTTTGAATATATGACTAAAATGTTATTGAGTGATTTAATTAATAGGTAATTTAAAATTAATGTTATAATTATTTAATCTTAAGATAAATTTTCTAATAATAAATTTATTACCTGAATGAAAGTAATCTCTAAATGAAATATTTTATTTTATTTTTAGATATTGACTTCCTTTATTATTATTTTTTATAAATTAACCCAAAATTCTTATTTATTTTAGAAAACAAATTAATTAAGAATTTAAAATTATTTATTATTTTAGAGATTAATCTAAAGTCTATATCAATTTATATTCAAAATTTATCTTAAAATTTTCTTCCTTCATACTCACTAATTAGTCATAAAAACTTCTCACTTACTAAGCCAGTTCAAGGTGAAGTTTTTCTTACTTATTCTCTTGTATTTTACTAAAAAATTTAAAACTAATGAACCATTCCATCATGATCTTTGTAAAATGATATATAATGGGCTACTAATTCCTTTCACAGACACCAAAAAAATGACCTCAATCCCAGATCAAACCACAAAACAGGACTTTTACTTTCTATAAGACCATTACAGCCTGTTTTGAACTTTCTCCCATCATCCACACTACCTCAGCAAAGCTTATGGTTTGTTAACCTTCAGAGAAAGATCGAGTGGTAGTAACCTATTTGATTCTCATGAAATAGTGGTACTAAATTTCAAGAGGCTAATGATTCATTTGACCACTTTCAAGACCATAATTTGGTATTCTAAATCAAAGTAAGGTCATAAACTTTCAATTGTCAGATTTCAAAACTTGTCATCAGATGATCTCCCACTTGGAGTCTCCCACTTGGAAATTGGTTAAATTTCAATACGAAATCCTTGTTCTCAAGCTATGGCTAACCATCCTCCGGCAGCCTGCCCATGGACACCTCACCTCAGCTCAGACGCTCAGTGGCTTTCCTTGGTACTCTGACACTCAACTCAAGTAGCTTCAAGGATAATTGGGTCAGACTGAGCTCAAGGATTACCCACCACCGCCCAAGTCGATCGGTAGCAAGTCATGACTCCTTAAATTATTAATAAGAATAGCTAAGAGCCTTCCTCATCTTCATCTTACCAATCATCATCATCATGAGCTGATATCAAACATGTTTCATTATAGTAAACGCTACTTTTTAACGTAAATCTTGCTTTCAAAGCTGGGCTCTATGCTCTCTCGGCTTCAAGTAGGCCTAGATACTCTCAACTTCGTGGGAAACGATCAAGGTCTACTTGGAATAATTTATTCATGGATCAATTTATTCAAGTAATCCTCTCATTTATTGGCTTGGCCAAAGCTTTCATCCCTTAGCCTATCTTCAAAATGTTCGGCATTTCAATCTTGGTCATCGTATTACTCACAACCCAATCTACTTCAATTCCCCTACCTGCTCTCGTTAGCTCGACCGGGTCTAAAATTTTGCATAATAATCCTCTAATTAATCATCATAATAATATACAGAAAGAATCAAATTTAAATTTTGGAATCTCAAACTCACTTTACAATGACAATCAACATCAAATAACTTCTCTTCCACTTCAACTTGAAAGTAGTCATGGATTACTTTTACTTTTAGAACCCGATTTAACTCATCCAAAAATAAAAACTTCTCCACCTCTTTCCCCTTCATCCCCCACATTGAAACCTTCTCCTAAATCATTTCAACCTTTAATCTCACAATACTATCAAGAAAAATCCCTTATTGGTTCATCCAAGAATGAATTACTTAAAGGGCATCATACTAGCCACAAAATTGAACCACTACAAGGTCATGATAGTAGTCACCAAAGTGAATCACCACAAGGGCACGATAGTAGCCACGAAAGTCAATCACACGATAGTAGCTACGAAAATGAATCACACCATAGTAGCCACGAAAGTCAATCACACGATAGTAGCTACGAAAGTCAATCACACCATAGTAGCTACGAAAATGAATCACACCATAGTAGCCACGAAAATGAATCACACCATAGTAGCTACGAAAATGAATCACACCATAGTAGCTACGAAAGTGAATCACACGATAGTACTCAGGAAATTAAACCACTACAAGATAATGATACTAGTCACCAAAGTGAATCACTACAAGGTCATGATAGTAGTCACGAACAACAAGGGAATGTCAGAAGCCATGAAAAAACTTTGCCCGAGAAAAATGGTACCGTTCACGTTGAATTTACATGGGCCCCCCTGCCCTTCGCGCAATCCATTGTTGACTGTTTTCTGACTTGTTGATTTTAGGTTTGTCCATCCATTCAAGTGGCTTAAGCCATCATGAACTTGAACCAGCTCGACTTCCTGGCGTACTCGATGAAACACCCTCGGCAACCGCCCTTAGCGACAATCTCCCATTATCTCCTGAATCACTCGCCATGATCCCAGATATTGTCTTTGAAAGAAAGTTACAAGCCACCTTTGTACACTCTCTCATACTTAGTCTGACCAACTCAAACATTCAGTCAACTGAGCACCAAAAAAATGCAGCGCTAGCTCTTGGCAAGTTGTTGGGGGATTTCAATCAACTTTCTTGGCAAGTTACAGCTGGTATCATTCGAAAAAACCTGCTGAAATGTATTGCAGACACCACATTAATTCAAGCCGCCAAGGTTGTAAATATAGCACCCCAACAAATTTTAAAGAAAACCATTGATGAGATAATTATAGAATTATCAAACATGAAACACAAACAAGTCAATCACCTTGAAGATTGCAAAGCCCTTCTCGAAAGTATACGTTATCATGGAAATTTTCTCATTTGGATGTCAATAGCGTTCAATTCCCAGTCGCAAGAGATTCTGGCAGAGAATCTCATACATCTTTCTCATTCACTTCAAGAGCTCTATTCTCAAACAGCCATAGAAACCGCAAAAGCACCACAAACCAAAATTCCGCTCGGCACTTTAATTTTTGACAGAGTGGCCGAAATTATTCTCCTTTCTGAAGGTGCCCCAAATCCATTCAAAGAGCAAGTCCTCAATAGAATCCTCACTATACTGTCAAGCGAGTTAAATGGAGCTCCGAAACTTCGAACAGGGCCACATCCACCAAAAGCGCTAGAAAACAACCAATTAAACTAGTTATTTAGAATGCATTCACGCTATTATCAAAACCCAAAAATTAAAAGCCTTCAAATCATGAATGGTCTATACCCTTGTTAAATTTTGTTTAGAAAAAAGTCAGCTTTAATCAACATCCTGCAATGACGCCTCCCGATTTCCCTCCCAAAAATTTGCCAAACACTAGCTTAATGGCTTTTTCTTGCACACCTCACGTTGTATAAAAATGACATACTTTTTGCATACAAACATTTTACACTGTTCTCAGAATTATGTACCTAATGAAAATCAAACAAACTTCAAACTTCAACTATTTATTATAAGCCTCTCCACAGATATCACCAGAAGATCAATAGTGTCTTCCAAAACCCATTTTGAACAGCAAAATTAAAAATAAAGTGCCAAAAAAAAAGACATGAGGATTTTAATCCAATGTCTCTAACTTAATTTATGATTAAAGAAAAGGCAAAAAAATTATATCATTATTTTATCACATTTTTAATAATTGTCTAACAAACTTCAAAAAGACAAAATAAAGAAAAAAAACAGAAATATTTATAAAATAATTTTGAAAAAAAAAACAAAACAATGTGTAAAGTAATTTTATCAACTTACTTTGATAAAATTTAATTCAAAAAGTTTTTTTTTCTTTAAAAATTTAAACAATTTTTTTACTGTAAAAATTAAAAAAGAAAAAAAATAATTTAGGTTGTTGGTAAAATCATGTAAGCCTTTATTTGTTTTTATTAAAAACTTATGTGTTTTTTTGTCAGAAATTGGTAAAAAAAAACATAATTTTATGGTAAAAACATTTAAGTGGTAGTTTTTAAATGAAATATAGCTATTTATGGCATTTCTAATGCCATTGATGCCATTTATGGAATTCTTGAGGCCATTTATGGCATTAGAAATCCCATTTATGGAATTAAAAATTACATAAATGGCATTGTTAAAGCCATAAATTGTGAGCCTGTGAGGTATGTATAACATACCCATAAGGCCACAAATGACTTTATACAGAGTTAAATTTGTCTTTAACAGACTTTTTAATTGAATTTAAAGTAAAAAATAACAAAAAATAAGTATAACTATTTTTTGGATAAACAAAGTTATAAATATTATGTCATTTTTGGATTCTACACCAAGAATAACCTAGGGTACACCCATAGGGTGTTACACCCAAAAATACTTATTTCTTATGTTATTGGAAGATTTAAGAAACTTACAGTACTAATGTAACTTTTTTTAACATTTTTTTAAAATTGTTAAATTTAAGCTTGAATAACCTTAAATTTAAAGTTGCATAAAGTTTATGAAAACTTACCAAAATTTTAGTTAAAATTGAGGTGTGGTGTATATTTACTGAATTGGCTCAAGATTTGCCATACAGGATGTAAATCCTGCGTGGGCTCAATTTAAAAGGGTTTAAGGCCATAGTATGGATTTAAATAAATAAAAGGGCAAAATATATGCAAAAAGGTGGGACAAAGGAAAAAGACCAAACAGAGCTGGGGTACCCAAATTTTTGGATCTGCATTGATTCAATTAAGGTTGTCCACCTGTATTGGAGGATTTTCAACCTTATTTAAACTTTAAGATTAGATTTTGATCCAATCTTAAAGTTTAAACTGGTTTTAACCTAATTTGGATAGGAATTTCAAGCTGCCAAAGGGTAAATCCCAATATGCAGGCTTGAAATCAAGGTTTTAAGAACTGTCAAAGCTTAATCAGGCTTAAAAACCTTGAATAAAGTTAAAACTTTAAAGTTACAAGCATCAAAAACTTATCAAAAGTTAAGTTTTAGTGTATATTGCTATTTTATGTGGAAAAATAGCAATAACTTCAAAAATTCATTGAAAATAGCGATAACTTCAAAAATTCATTAAAAATCCAATTCTTAATGGATTTGCTTGAAAATTTCACACAGCTTACAATTCAATATTATCTATGTATAAATTAAATTTTAAGTATCTTTTCTAAATAAATTTCTTAGGTAATTAGCCTAGAAATTTACTATTTTAATTTAAAGTTCAAAGAAAATTATAATTTCTTTAAAAATTAAGTTTAAGAGATTTTTTGTTTGAAACTCTATTTTTAATTTTTTTTTTCATTTGATAAACTTTAATATAAATAAATTTATTTTTATATTAAAATTTAAAATAATTAATTTAAATTAGGATTAAATTTAATTGGAGTTAAAGAATAATAATGATAACTTTAAATTGGAATTAAAAATAAGTTACCTTAATTTAAGAACTTTATTTTTATACATGGTTTTTTAGTTTTGATCTGAGAACTCCCTCTATATTCATTATGAATCATGAGAGTTTCTCTGTAGACATAAAAAGAGTCTTTTCATCACTGTTTTTGTCCATCATCATTATAAATACAATTATATTAGACATTTAAACAGGTAAAGTTTTATTATTATTTATAAAATCTTATTATTAAAATATTTATTAAAAATTTATTTTCTTTTTTTTAAATCTTAAATTAAAAAAAAAAAAAAAATTTTTTTTTTTGAAATAATAGAAATTAGATTATTTTTTTTTCTTTAAAAAAAATCATTTATGATATATATTTTATTTTATAAAATTATTTTCTTTAAAAATATTTTTTTTTTAAAAAAATCTATAAATTCCTCTTCAAAAACTCTTTAATCATATTTTTTTTATTATAAAAAATTGTTTTATGTTTTGAAAAAAGGCAATAAATGAAATTGTTAAGGCCATAAATGGAATTTTTAATGCCATTGTTAATGCCATACAATGCCATTTATGGCATTTTTAATGTCATTTAAGGCATTGTTGTAATTATATTTATGCTAATGTTATGGCCATAAATGGGATTTATATGTCATTCTTGATGCCATTTATGGCATTATTATCTCATTTGTGATGTAATTTATGACACTTTTAATGCCAAAAATGTAATTTTTTAACTTTCAATAATTTCATAAATTAAATTTTTAATAAAAATTGATATTAGAAATGGACTTTGTTTTTTCAATTTAATTAGAAAAACATGAACAAAAAAAAAAAAAAAAAACATAAAAAAAAAAAAAAAGGACTTTTTATTTTTTTATTTTTTATTTTTTTTTTGGGCTTAAAATTTTATCTTGGTAAAAAAAAAACAAATTTTTGGAACTTTTTTAGTTTTTTTTTTTTTTTTTTTTTTTTTTTTTTTATTCTTAAGGTTTTTTTTTTTTTTTTTTCCTTTCATTTTTTTTTTTTTTAAAAAAAAAAAAAAAAAAAAATTGAAATTGAAATTGAAATTGAAATTCAAATTGAAATTCATAAGTTAAAAAATTTTTTAAATGAATTTTTTTTTTTTTTTTTTTTTTTTTTTTTGTTTTTTTTAAAAAAAAAAAAAGAAAATTAAATAATTTGATTAAATTGATTAAAATAGAAAAAAATTGAACAGAAAAAAAAAAAAAAAAAAAAAAAAAAAAAAAAAAAAATTTTTTTTTTAGGGAACAAACCTTCAAAATTCCAAATTCAAAAAAAAAAAAAAAAAAAAAAAAAAAATTATTAAAAATTATTAAAACTGAAAAATGTGAGATTTTTTTTAAAAAAATAAATAACTTATGTGTTTTTATTAAAATTTTATATTTGTTTGTTTATCAATACTCATAATTTAAATTGAAAAAAAAAAAAAAAAAATCATAACAAATCATAAAAAAAGAAATTATTTTTAAATTTTTTTTTTTTTTTTTTTTTTTTTATTTTAAAATTTAAATTAAAAAAAATTTAGAAAAATTTAAAAAAAAAAAAATTTCATAATTAATAAAGTTGTATCAATTTTCTTTTTTCTTTTTTTTTATTGGTTTATTTATTACTCATTTCAAATTTCTTTTTTTCAATTTTTTATTATTTACAAAAATTTAATTTAATTCAAATTGATCAAAAAAAAAAAAAAAAAAAAAAAAAAAAAATTAATTTTTGAGTTAAATTTATATTTATTATAAAATGAATTTAGTTTTTTTAAAAAAAGAAAGTGATTCCAATAAAATAATTATAATATATTACATAAATATAAAGTAAAATAATTATTATTAGGGTGTTGGTAAACACACATAAGCCCTTACATGTTTTTACCAATTTATGGTAAAAACACATAAGTGACCTTAATTTTCAAAAAAAATTCCTCAGGCTCAGTTTTGAGGATTTTTTTAATTTTTTTTGCCATATTTTTCCCGACTTGGCATGTCAATAAGCACAAATTTTTTCAAAATTTTTTTTTTTCCAAATTTCACAAATTTGGCCAATATGCCAAAATGGCATATTTTTTTCAAAAATTCATTTAAAATCTTCCCACTTATGAATTTACTTAATTTTTTTTTTAAAATGAAGGGTTCAATGTGAAGAATAAAGCACCAGAATCCCATAATTTTGGGAATTTTTTTGGGTGGGACAAGTGAAGGCACAAAAAGAGTTTTTTTTTTCAAATGTTTTTTCCCGTCATTGTAATATGCCTATTTTTAAAAAGTGAATTTAATAACTTCCCACTTATTAATTTTCTTCATTTTTTTTTAAATTAAAGGGTTCAATCTGGACAATAAAGAACCAGAAGCTCATGAATTGGGAAAATTGTTTGGGTGGGACAACAAGTGAAGGCGCAATGAGTGTTTTTTTTAACTGTTTTTTCTCTTGTGTGTAATATGACTATTTTCAAGTACAAAAGTTCCACATGTTTGATAAAAAATGAGACTGAGGTGGGATTTAAGCAATAAATATGACTGTCACAACATATTTCAATTTGGTTGTGGGTCATATTGGACCTCAAGGTGGACACAGCATACCCCTGAGCCCTGGCAACATTATGCACATGTTGCCAAAGAAGCTCAAGGGTCTGAAATTCACCTTCAGTGGGGGGTTGAAGCATTTTTTTAATGAAAATTATGTATAAAAGTAAAAAAAAGGGGGAATTGGGGGATTTGGAATGGGGTAAGAACCTTTTGAAATGTGAAAAAGAGGTGAAAAAAGGTGTGAAAAATGAACAGAAGTGGTTAAGAGTGACAGAAAGTGGTTTAAATATGGGATTAATAGATGAGGGAAGGTAGAAAATTGAAAATTTAGAGGCTTGAAAGCAGGTTGTTGTGGTGGAAAATGCAGTCTTTGGGGGAGAAAAAGAAAAAAAAGTGTGAAAAGCTTTGCGAAATTGCTTTGGTAATGCTGTTTTTCAAAAAAAAAACAATGGTTTGGGGTGGGGATAATGTGGATTATTGGGGTGTTTGGGCTTGTTTGTTTTTTTTTGGGGGGGGGGGGGGGGGCTGGGCAAAAAAATCTGAAACAATTGGGAGTTAGAGAGGTTTTGTGGGGAAAAAACCTCTTTTGGGCATGTTTTGGCCCAATACAGGCCCAATGGTGTTTCATTTTTAATTAAAAATGGGCCCAGGGCACCCCTTACGTGTTTTTACCAAGTTATGGCCAAAACACGTAAGCTCTTACTTGTTTTTACCAACACCCTATTATTATTATTATTATTATTATTATTATTATTATTTTTTTTTTTTAAAATAATTAATTGATTAATTTGGTTTTAATTTAAATATAAATTTTTTAATAAATTTTTAAAAGTAATAAAAGAATAAAAAAAAAATTGAATTAAATTAAATTAATACAATTTTCTTTTTATAAAAAAAAAAAAACAAAATAGATTCATAAATTTGAAAAACAATTAAAATAAATAAATAAATAATTAAAAATAAAAAGTAAATATTAAGAAAAAAAAAATTAAAAAAAAAGAGAAATTTATTATTTATATAATTAATAAAAAAAAACAAAAAAAACAACATAATTTTTGATTTTCTTCTTATTATATATTTATATATATTGTAAGGTGTAGATATGAAACTTTGATTAAAAATCAAGTAATTTTCCTGTCCTCAAAATTTGTATAAGGTACAATATGATTAAAAATATTGAGTTTTAAGATTTTTAAAAGAAAAAACTTTAAATTTATTGGTTTTAACTTTGAAATTATGAAACAATAATATTATAAATATTTTTTTTTTTACCAACAACAAAAATTTATCCAAAAATACTCTACAATAGGTATTTAGGGGTACAAAAGTAATTTCTTCAAGAGCAATTTAAATTGGAAATAATTTAGAAAAGAACTTCAAGAAATTAATATAAGAAGAAAAATTCTTTAAAAAGATTATTAAAGATAAAAAACACTCAAAATTGACCAGAGTGAATTTGGAAACAAAGTGACAAAGTTAAGAGTGATTAAAGATGCTTTAATTCACTTATGGGGTGGTTTAAGGGTGAAAATGATTATAAGAGTTAAAAAAAATAATTATAATGATTTTTTAACATGTTTAAAAGGCTTAAAATGATTTCAAAAGGGTTTTTTGAATATTTTATTTATTGGTTTAATTGTATTTAAATTAATTATAAAAGGAGAAAATTTTAAGATGAAGAGAAAAGTGGGGCAAAGAAGAAAGTATTTTATAGCCACCAATTTGCTTACTCCAAAAGTGAAATTTACTCTTTTAAGTCATAAACAAAAACTCTGACAACAGCAAATCCAATTATGGAATAATTGAACCCTGTTTTAGACCAAAAAGGGCTGGTTTTAGCCATTTTAGACCCTTAAATCAGCCATTGCTATAGTAATACCTAGTTTAAAGCCTTCAAAACATGTCAGAATTTGTTGAAAGACCTCAAAGCCAGTTCAAACTGCTTTTACTAATATTATTTTAACATAAGGGTAGTTTTACCCTCTTGGCAACAGTCAAAACAGCCCTGGTTGGTATCAAAACCTCATCATCAATTGAGACACAAACCCTGTGACTCAATTCCAGGCCAAAAGGGATGAGCTTTTGCATTAATTTTGACAACTCACTCCTGTCAGAAAGGAATTTGGGGTAGTCTAGCACCCTTGGAGAAAAGAATCTTTTCCCCTCAGAATTGATATTTCCAATTTATTTTTTAATTAATTCCTCATCATGTATTATACTTATAATTTACATATGTAATTAAATTGAGCTTTTAAACTACACAACTGTACTAATTGATACTTCATATGTAAAACAAAGTTCACTTATGTAATACATGCACAAAGTTTGACATTTCAATTGAAAATACTTGAATTCCTCATGAATTCTAAGCTACATACCACACCTCAATTTTAACACAAAAATTGATGGTTAAAACCACATGTAAAGTGAATTAAATCAAGGTTTTGAGGATTCTAAATGTTTATACAGAAAATACTAAAACATTAACTTAAGCTTATTAAGAGTTAAGTTATAGAAATTTTTCCACAGAGGTGACCTCACCTTATTTTTTATTAGGAATTCAATGGTGAAATGATTTTCATATGTTTATTTATTGAATAAAAATTAAAAATAATTTTCATTTAATTTTTTTTTTTTTCATAAATATTTTAATTTTAATATTTTTATTTAAAATTCATTTTTACTTAATTTTATTTTTTTTAAATCAAAAAGATGTTTTCAAAATTTTAAATTTTAATGTAATTTTATTTTTAAATTATAATTTGAATTTAAATTTTATATTTATATTATAATTTTTTTTTCTTACATTAAATTAATTTATTTATTTAGTATATAATTATATCATTTTTTATTTTTTGTGATCTTTTGGGTATATAAAAATATCTTTAAGGATCACATTCGCCCCACCTAAAAAAAATATTACTTTGTAATATTTTTATTTCGAGTATTCCTGAGCCTTCTGAGAAGTTTGGTAGCTTCAGGTATATCTTTTTCTTCCAAGCATTCATCTTCACAAGTTGGGTCACTGTACCTGACAAGGTATTCCCTTACTTTATTATCAACTTTCTTTCTTTGAGAACTTTGGTAATTTTCTTTGTAACAGATGATTCAAAAAGAGGTATATGCTGGGGAAATTTTTTCCTTAAGGGGAATTTTTTAGCATCACCAGTTTTTTAAGGCTACATAAGGCTTACTGGAAATGTAGGATGCTTATTACTAAGTTCCTCAGATAATTCCACTTCAATAGAATTTTTTCCTTGGAGGGCCTTAACAAAAAAAGGTCCTGTAAACAAGTCTTTGAGAGTTTTAAATCCTTTGATGTTATTGAGGTTAGTGATAGATAGAAGTATTAAATATCCCATTTTGAAGTCTGGAATGGCATGTAATTTGTCCCATTTGTCTTTGGCATATGCAAATGAGTCCTCCATGCACCTTACTGCATTCTTGATAGATTTTTCTAGAATTCCTTTGAGGCTAGAAGCTGTGGGATGTATTTCAACCAAATCATTCCTCAAGTAATCTTGGGGTAGTCTGGGATTCCATCCTTTTTCTAAAATAGCAGGAGTTTTATTATTACTGGAATCAATGTATGTTTTATATGCCAATTCCAATGCAGGTAAAAGGGTACACCAATCATGGGTGAATCCAGCACAATCTTTGAGATCTAAGCCATAAGCACAGAACTTTCTGACCATTTCTTCCAAGGTTTGGATCATTCTTCCAGCTAGAACATCAGTTTGTGGGTGGTAATATTTAGAGAAGGATACCTTAGTCCCAAATAATTGGTGAAGCTTTTTCCAGAGGCATGAGGTAATTTTGGGATCCCTGTCACTGATTATGTTTGTAAATATTCCAGTAAAAGATACTACTCTATTTCATATTAAAAGAGATGTATCCATGGCTGTATCATCTTTGTGACCTTGAAAAAAGAATGGAGTCTTACTGAACCTGTCAAAATTCACTACACAGGAGTTATAGATTCTATCACCTCATGGTGGTAGCCAGTGACACAATACATATGGACAATTTCCCAAGGTCTACTGGGATCTTGGAGTTTGATCATATTTCCAAGTCTTCCCAGTGGATTTATTTGCCTTTTCACATCTGTCATAGGTTTTGAAATACTCTGAAACATCTTTCTGCCACATTGGCCACCATATCCATGGCTGTATCATCTTTGTGACCTTGAAAAAAGACTTGAGTCTTACTTAACCTGTAAAAAATCACTAGGCAGGAATTATAGATTTTATCACCCCATGGTGGTAGGCCAGTTACCCAATACATATCAACAGTTTCCCAAGGTCTACTGGGATCTTGGAATTTGATCATATTTCCAAGTATTCCCAGTGAATTTATTTTCCTTTTCACATCTGTAACAGGTTTTGAACTACTCTGCAACATTTTTTTGCCACATTGGCCACTATATGCAGGTCTTGATTTTCTCTCTTGTTCTGCTCTCAGATAGGTTTCCTGAGAAGAGACTGTAATGGCATTCTTTCAATACAAGATTGACTAAGGATCTGTCTAAAACCATCATTACACATGTGTTTCTAGTCCTATGGAAACTTATGCCATCCAGTAAATGACATCTTTCTTCATCATATGATTTTTTCCATATTTCATCTAAGGCATGTATGAAGGAGTTATATTTAAATTCTTTAGTAATTAATTGGCATAGGATGCTACAATTCTTATCCTGAGTATAACTGTTATTTACCTCCTCAAAGAAGGTGGCGTTGAGGTCTGTAGCACTGATTCCTTCTATTGGTATCTGTGGGGAAGCTTCTTCTGGTACATAAGCAGGATTATCAATGTTATTTGTTAATGGCCATCTGATTAGTCAATTTTCATTTTTTTGAATATTCCCAACTTTGTGAACAATGGTCATATTACCTCTATACTTTTGTATGGCTATCTGCCATCTGAGCCTATGTCTGTTGGGTGTTTTCATGTTTAGAAGTGATTTAACAGAGGTAAAATATGTTATAACTTCAAAAACACATCCTTCTAGAAAGTAATTAAGCTTCTCTAAGGCCCAGACAAGGCATAAAAATTCCATTTGACTTGACCAATATCTAGCTTCAGTTTGTTTGATTTGCCTAGATATGAAACATATGGGTCCGTCTACAGGCTTGTCATTTATAATCTGGACTTGATGAATTGCAGCACCTAGCCCATCCCCTGATGCATCAATATAAAGCTTAAAGGGCAGCTTTAAATATGGAATCAGTAAGAAGTCATCTCAAATACTGTGTCTTTGTCACACAACTTGTAAAGAGGTCTTGCTATGGATGCAAAGTATTTAATGTGCTGCCTGTAGTATCCTTAAAATCACAAAAATGACTTATTTTCCTTTTTTTTCTGAGGAATAGGCTTCAGTAGTACCGCTGCAACATTGTTTTTGTCAATTAAAAGGGATAGAACAGATACTACATGTTCTAGGGCTTTGAGCTCATTGAATCCAAAGTGGCATTTCTTTGAAGAAATTTTCATATTCACAGATTAAATTTTTCTCAAAATTCTGGAAAATCTCTATATATGATCTTCCAAAGTCTTGGAACAGAAATTAATATCATCAATGTAAATGATTAACCATCCTTCTTAAATTTTTTCAAGAAAGATTTTATTCATCATCCTTTAGAAGTGTGAAGGCACATTTTTGATACTAAGAGGCATTATCAAAAACTCATACACCCCAAAATGAACAATGATTCTTAAATATTTTCTTGCTCCTAATGTAACCAAATTCTTATGGAATCCTTTAAGGGCATCCATAGTGCTAATTTACACTTCTTGAGAAATTTGAGTGAGGGAAATTTGGATTTTTGGCATGGGACACCTGTCTGGGACAGTGTAAGTGTTGAGAGCTCTAAAGTCCACAACCATTCCAGATTTCTCCTTATTCCATGCCACTATGACTGGTGTAGTTATTTTGAATTCCTAATTATAGCCAACCTTTTTTATTACACAAAGGTCCAGAAGTTCTTTGATATTAAGCTCCAGGGCTTCTCTTGATTTTGGGCTTTCTGGATATGCAGGCCTTCTCAAGAGTGGTGGATAAGATCTCTCAATATTCAAAAAAATCTCCACTTAATGACAAATAATTTCCCCCAAAGGATCTTTATCTCATGCAAAGGCTTCTTTGTGGTCATATAGATGGGTAGAAAGTTCATTTTCCTGTTTATCAGTAAGATGAAGACTTACTTCAGCTTCATTTGACTGTTCAGACTTGAATTTCTCCAAATGTAAACTCACTGGTGATACTTTAAGTACTTTAATTTGTTTTTTAAAAGGTAAAAAGGCAAATATTTGAATCTTATTGTCCCCAATAGTAAAGTATCTGTCTTCATTGTTATGTAAATCTATTCCATACATGATTAAGTAATTATTTCCTAATATAAAATGGGTAGTAGAGCAGTTTTCCATAAGAACAAATTAAACAGTATTATTAAGCTTCAATTTATGTGTGGAAATATTACAGTGGTTTCAAATATGCCCAATTCCTCCATTGGATTTATTTCACTGTTGAATTTTATGCCATCAAGTGGTAATAATTGGTATTCAAAATTTGGTACACAGTTCTTAAGAAAAGATTTTACAACACAAGAGAAGAAGGCTCCTGAGTCAAGTAAAAGATTAGTGGGTTTTTTTATTAATTACCACCTCTTTTATACATGAATTACCAGCTGTATAACATTTTCCCCTGTTTGGTTTTGTTTTCATGAGTTGTGCATCTTGGATTTTTTGACAAATAAAGTTGAATATCACTCAATTGTGGCAAATGGGAATAATATTCCATGATTTCAAATGTGAAATTGGGATTTTCTATATCTTTTTAAGATTAAGAGAATATTTATGATTTATCATCTGAGTTTTCTTCATTTACACCATCTTTTTCAACATCAAGTTCCTTTTCAATTTCAATTTCATTGATTTTCCTTTTTCTGGGACATGTATTAGCTAAATTTGTGGTGCTTTGGAAAATATGGCAATTTCTGATTACATCTGCAGATTTATATTTCATATTATTAGAATTTTCTTTGGGGCTTTCGTCCACAGAATCTTTCCAAGGTGTATTAAACCTTGTTTTGAGATTCACCCTACTAGGACCAATTCTAGTTCTGGTGGTTACTTCTTCCAATATATTTATAATATTTTCTGATAAAGATTGTTCAGCTGTCCTTCTTTTGACAGCATACTCTACATCACCTCCACACTGTCTCAGAATTTCTCTGTGAATCAAAAATTCTGACATATAAGGATATAATGCTGTTAATCTGTCTTTCTGTTGGCAAAACCTTGGTAAAGATTTGTCTTTTTAAGAATTAAATTTGGCAGATTCAAAGGCTTTTTCAACCTTAAATCTCCAAGCATCATTGTTCCTTTTATTAATAATTTGGGTTTTCCCCCAATTCCAACTCTGGTGTCCATGTGCTTGTCTTAATTTGATATACCATCTATGAGCTGATTTGGTAAACAAGGTGTTAAATATTGCTGTTATCAATCTGTCTGGTAATTAAAACTCTTCTTCTATCATTTCAATACCTCTGATGAATTACATATGGTCAAATTATCCTTCAAAACTGAAGTTAGGCCATTATTTAAGTTTGGGTACTTCTTTCAAAAGTTCTTGGCCCATTGAGGTTTCTAAGTTATGAAAAGAAGTGGAAAATTCACTCTTTAAGTGTGAATTTTCCAATTTCAATAATTTTAGGTTGGAATTCCTTGTACCCTTATTTTGATTCAGAGGTGTAGAAGTTATTGGTAAGGTGTGAAGTAATTGTTTAATTTCATTCATTTTACTGGTGCTACACCTTTGGGAATTTTAGAATTCATGTTGGAAGCCTTGTATTAAATTTATTACTTCAACTCTATACATGTCTTATTTATGTGTCAATTCTTTCCATAAATCTGTATGTCTAGTATTATCAGAAATGAATTCATTCAATTTCATTGTTAATTTTAATACTTCCTCTTGTGAGGTGTCAAAACACTTTTTCAAGGCAATTTTATGTCTTTACTTCAGTAAATGAATTTGAAATATCATCAAGGACTTTCTTATTAGCTGATTTGATAATATTTATGGATTTTTGTTTCTTGTTTCAATTATGTCATCAATATTGAATTTAGAATATTTATCTGGTAATTGCTTTATAATGGCAGATTGTTCATTTATCTTATTACAAAATGAATTCTCATTATGGGAAGTTTTAATTGTTCTTAAAACATTTTTAAAACACATGAGTGTTTCAGTTAATTAGCTAAAACTTAGATTATTTGTCTTAAGATTGTCACAAATTGATGAATTTTTATTAGAAATATAACTTATTATGTCATTTATAGCTATGTAAAAATTCTGAAGGCCATCCAGAATGTCAGAAATCATTCCTGATATTTTCCTCTGGCTTCCTCCTTTTTCTGAAATTCCATAATAGTTCTGGCCATCTGAAACACATTTTTCATGGCCTCCTGCTGAATCTTTGGGATTCTGTAGCCCTGGATGTATGGTTTTGTGTCTGGTGACTTGACTTTCCCCTTTTTCTGAGCTTGTGGCTGCTTTTTTATGTTGGAAGTGCTGCTTCCGCCTATTGGGGCTGTTTGTGGAATTCGCTTGGGTGGTTGAGGGTTGTTTTCCCTCCATTCTGCGGTTAAAAGCATCATGTTTTTCTTTTCCATCAATGGATGCCATCCATTCAGTAACTTTCAAGTGTTAAGATGGCCTAGAAAATTTCTCACAGTAAGGTGAGAATTCATGCATTTTTTTGTACAGATCTGCAAAGATCTGGTACTCTTTGTGCTGCAAGGCATTGTTGTAAGCCTTCTGGCTAGCTTTGTATATGTCCATAGAGGCTTCTTGTGGCTGTGTAAGCTCTTTTTGAAGGTAAAACAGTGTTATAAGCTTCAGAATGGTATAATCTGTCAGCTTTAGATTCATTTACTGACCCTTGTCCTTTTGTAACTGATTGGCCTCTGCCATAATCATGTCTATAACATTTTTGGGATCTGCTTGAGGGGTTATAGCTTGCCCCAGATCTGGTTGAAGGAATAATTATGATTAAAAAAAGCTTAAAAGAATAATTTTATGTCAAAAAACTTACTATTGGCCAAATTCACAGCTTTTTTAAGAGTATTACTGATGTTAAAATCAATTAATTCTGTGAAAATTGGTTCTGGTTGATTATTCTGAGTTATAATAACAGTACTATTATCCTCACAACTGACTGTACTTTGAGGGATAGTGTAAGTTACTGTTGATTCAGTTTCAATATTTACTTGTCTTACTGTGAGCCTTAGAGGTATTTTCATATACCCAAAAGACCACAAAGAATAAAACAAGATAAAATTATGAAGAAAATAAATGTAATTATATTATCAAGACAAATATTCAAATATAAAAACAATTTTATACACAAGCATGAAATTTTAAGTACAATTTAAAAAGGGGAGTGATATCTCCACGCCTCAACCTAAAATTTACGCCTACACCTACGCATAAAATTGTGGATTCAGATACACCTTCACGCCTTTCATGGATGTAGTTTGCTAAATCCACACATCCAAGTGATTACTAAATCCACACACCAATTTTTTCAATCCAAAAGAACTATAATTGCACAGTTACCCACTTTCAATTTTGATGTTCATATGAGTCTCTAAGAGAAGTTTTGATAGCTCACCATATGTCAAAGTACTTGCTAAAGTTGTTCTTACATGAAAAAAATAACCACCATAAGGACAGGAAAATAAAATTCAATCAGTGATTTGAATGATTAGAAATGTACACACCTTGCCAAAGTACGCTTCCTCTGTTGTACCTGCAATTCATGAATATAAAATAAGTGGTTCTAAATTTTTCATTAAATAAAAATTCTTATGAATTAACATACCCTTTGCATGTTTGTCTCCACTGTATCAGGTGATATAAAATGGTATGCCATTACATTTTTCCTTTGTCCAATACGATGTAGACAATCAATAGCTTGATCTTCAGCAGCTGGATTCCAATGAGGCTACTAGACATATATTAGATATATAGATTATATTGAAATATTGCCTCATGGTCATATAATCATAATTCATACCATTATAAATACCACGTCTGCACAAGTTAAATTCAGGCCAACCCCTGCAGCCCCTATTGAAGCCACAAGCACTTCTACATTGCTGTTTTCCTTGAATTTCTTAAGTTCTGTTTCCTGTGTAGCTTGGCCTATTGTTCCGTCAACATGTGTAAAAATGATCTTATTGTTTTCTAAGACAATTCCAATCCTACCAGTTTATCACAAATAATTGTCAATCAAAAGCTTCATAATTATAAAAGGAGAGGTACAAAGCAGAATTTTAATAGACAAAATAAGGGAAATAACCAAACTTACAAATCAAGAAATGTTGTAAGCTGTGAAAAAATCACTGATTTTGGGGCCGAATTTTTAATTTTTTGGCATGATAAACAAATTTTCAGGAGCCTCTGAATTTTAGTGCTTTGTAGACATGTTTTGACATCAACATGTTCTGTTATGGTACTATTTCAAAACTCCCTTCTATCTGTGTCCCATGTGGTGAGATCATACCTTCAATGTCATATACTTTCACTAAGCAAGTGATGATTGAAACAAAGGCAAAGCTTGTTTATATACTTGAAGAACATTTCTGGGACTTGATTTGATGATGATATGAACTCTTTGTAAATATCATTATATCTATCTCAACTCCAATCGGAGAGAGGTTCATGGATATAATCATGATTAATTTCAGGTAGATCATGTAAAATGTGGTCCTTGTTTCTTTGTAGACAAAGATGCCTCAGGCATATATGAAGGGGGATATAATTTACCATTTTGAGCTCTTCCAATATAGTTGGTACCCAATTCTGTTGTTTTTCACTTTGAGGTGCTGTAATGAAGGTGATTAGGCTCATTAAGTCATTTATACTGTTTTGAATAGGGGTTCCTGTCAGGCAAATGTGTCTGGATGTTTGTATTTCCCCAATTGCTTTGAAGAAAGTTGACTCCTGACTTCTTATCTGACCAGGTGTGTAAATTTAATTCATATATCTTTCATCAGAATTCCACAATTTATAAATAATACATTGAAAAACTCACTTGGCCTCATCTAAGACAACTCGGTACAATTCACTATGGTAAATCCAAGAGTTTTCTATATTATTAGGCTTACCAAACTCATGAGCTAAAAAATGATAGCTGGATATTACAATATAAGCTTCAGACCATTTTTTCAGTCCAATCTCCTTTTTTTCTTCCCATGATAGGTGACAATCTTTAGTCGGGATATGTCTGTATGTAATTTTAATTTGTCTTCCCAATTCTTTATCAAACGAGGTAAGCATATTATGAGTGTGAAGTGTTTTTGTTTTTTATTAATAAAGTGAATGGATGGTGGAATATCTCTTTTGGAATATTCAAGAGTCATACATATGAGTGATATGCAGTGAATTGATTTGCCTAGTCCCACATCATCTGCAAACAGACAGCCCAAGGGAGTATGGCTGAAGGAGTCTTTGAGGTTATTTACTTGCTTCTTTGTGATTCTATGTATCAAATTTATTCTTGTAGATGAGGATGATGGTTTATTTAACCACAGAGAATTTTCTAATTTTACATTTGGGGCTTCTCTATCTAGGAGAAATGCTAATCCTTGCTTTTGATGAGGCTTGAGTGATGATTTTAGGAATGGTATTAGGGATTTGATTTGTGGAAGGTCATTCCCACTTGGAATCTTCAGGAGCTGTAAGTGCAGCTCAGGTGACAACAATATGTTCTGAGAAGAGATAACATGCTGGGGCTCCAGGTGTGAGATAAGTGAACACCCAAAATGTTCAGAGCTGTTATATGTTGCTGGTTGGTGAATTAATATTGAATTCTGCCTAATTAGGTCAAATATATCAATGCTTGCTGAGGAAAACGAAAAAATAAACATTACTATTGGAATAGTGATGTTTATCTTGTTGTAAAGGTTAAACGTGAGAAATCTTTCAATGAATAATTTCTGGTTGGGGTTTTTCTCTAGATTGGTGTGCCACATGCCAGAAGGACCACAGGATATAAAGAAATTGGGGTCACCAAATAATGGTACGAGTTCAGAGGTGACATCCAGAGAAAGGCTACTCCAAGCTTCTCTTTGATGTCGTGTAAAAAAGAATAAAGTTGGACTTGTATGACATAAGAAAATACAATCATCCAGTGGAAAAGGTTGCTGAATGGGATTAGTGAGGCATACATGGGTTTTCAATATACCAAGGCAATATGGCTTGGAAGAATCCATATTTCAAAAAAAGATTCAGTTTGATCTTGACAGGAATGAATGGTAAATAAAATGAACTAGAGAGAAGGAATATATACTAAAGTAATTTTGATACTAATCAGGCCGGCTTGTGGTTTGCAGTTACTATTTGTATTATAAATAGAAACACATGAGGTTCAATAAAAGATTGTTTGAAAAAAACAGCTCAATTTAGAGAGGAAAGGAAATTTATTCTTGGATATGTCAATATAATTGTATCAAGCTCTGAATGAGAAGAATCTTTCTATTTGAAGTCCTGAATTCAAAAAGAATACATGAAGGAAATTCCTAAGGATACTTAAGGACATATATTTCAAGAAAGTGACCAAAGGAAAATTTGTACTCAAGTTTGCATCAGCCATCCCATTTCATGCATAAGTATCCTAGTATAAGGTTGAAAAGCTACATCAAAAGAAATGGAAAATCACAAGAAATTTATATGTTTGAAAGCTTCATTTTTTTCTGTTTATGTCTTTTCTTTTCATTTTTAATCCTTTCTTGATGCCCATATGTCTTCTCTTCTTGTGTTATTGGATCCATACATATAAGGCTGTCAGCTCTTGAATATAGCATGGAGTTGATTTGGAAAGAACAGCCAAAGTGAGTTATGGTGGGAAGTTCATCAAAAATAGGAGGTGGCTGAGTGGTCTGGTGAAAAGTGGTAAACGTTTTCCAGAGAAGCTCAATAATACCTTGTTTGTGAGAAAAATCCAAAAGTGTGGAGTATTCAGGAAATGAGAGGCCATAGCCACAGGAGCGGATGGGAGATGGAATTGGTTTTATGGCTGATTTGTCAAAGAATGTGAGCAAACCATAAGTCCAAGTATTCATGTCCTTCTCATTTCTATGAACACAATTGTGAAAACCATTTGTTGTTATGATGAAATTGGGAAAAGATGGTAATTTTTGGTGGAACATTGGATTCCATTCACCTTCATGCCATTCAGGTAGCTGGGCTTCTTGCATTATGTCATTATTCTCATGGGAAGCAGACATAGAAAGAATCTTGATGAGGGAGGAAACAAAATTTTCAAACCGAGAAAGGGTCATCCATTCTTCATTATCTGTGTCTAATACTTCTGGATTCATTGTGGTCTTCCTGGCATAAACACCTAGTAAAAGGAGAAGAAAATTAATAAAAAAAACTTGAATATAATTTTCTATAGACTCACCTAAGGATTTACCACTATCAATTCCACAGCCAAATCCAACTCCTTTCATATGACCATCAATAAGATCACTATTGGATTTAATATGAGGACGATTTTGGGCTAATTTGTAAAGTGATATTATTAATTGATTTAATGAAGTAAAAGTTGGAGAAGGATTATGAAATGGATGCAAGTGATAAATGAAGAGGGGCTCGTGATTTTTTGAATTGAAAACTATTGAAGGATTTGGTGTTTCATTTATGGAAGGTAATAAGAGTTTATTTTTCTATTTGGCTTGGGCTTAACTGGAACTGTACCAAATTCACCTCTGCTTCTTGATGCATGGTCCAAAATTTGGCTGAGTAATTTTTGTGCAATTTGAAATCTTCTATGTGAATGATTAGAATTCTTTTTTAAAGATGAGTCATTTTTGGATAAGGGGGAATCATTCACAGCTGGTGAAATAGTCCTTCCCATGGAATGATCCTCAGAATTCAAAAACAACTCATCCTTTTGGTTTGTGTTGTATAAGCTTGATTTATGAAGAGTTATTGGATGCATTGAGTCACTCATTGTTGAAGAAAAATCATTTACAACTGGTGAAATAGTCCTTCCCATGAAATGTTTTTCTTCATCATTAAGTGACTCCATACATTTTGGGAGTTCAATGAGTTGAGATGGTGAAAGTTGACTTATCATGGGTGAAATGGCAAGAAGCAATCTGTGAGGCTTTCCCCTAGAATGATTTTTATTAAAAAAAAAAGTAAATAAAATTGAAATAAAAAAAAGAAATTATAGTCACTGCAGCAATCTAATTAAATTGAAAAAAAATTAATTAAATATTTTTTTTTTTAAAAAGGAATCATTGTTGTTAATGAAAAAAAAACAAAAAATCAATTTTTAGTAAAAAAGAAAATGAATAAGATTTTTTTGAAAAAATATAATTTTTTCGAATTAAAAAAAATTAAAAAATAAAAAATTAAAAAAAGATTTCAAATTTAACCAAAAAAAACAAAAATTAATTTTTTTTGAAAAATATAAATTTCACTGGGGCTTTTTTATTTAAATCAAAAAAAAAATAAAAAATATTTTTTTTTAAAAAAAAAAGTGTTGCAGCAATTATATTATTGAAAAAAAAAATTAAAAAAAAAAGAAAAAAAATATTTTTTTTTAAAATTAATTAGATATCTAATTAAATTAAAAAAAAAGTAAAAAATAGAAATAATTTTTTTTTCTTTTTTAAAAAAACATTGTTGCTGGGGCTCTTACAGCCCCAGCGAGCTAGTTAAATTAAAAAAAATAAATAATAAAAATTAAAAAGTATTTTTTTTTAAAAATAATCAGATCGCTGGAGCTCTTACAGCCCCAGCAAGCTAGTTAAATTAAAAATAAATAAAAATAATTTTTTTTTTTTAAAAGTAATGAAATCTCTGGGGCTCTTACAGCCCCAGTGAGCTAGTTAAATTAAAAAATATTTCTTTGTTTTGAAAAAAAATTAAATTAAAAATTAAAAATTCAAAAAATTATCAGATCGCTGGGGCTGTAAGAGCCCCAGCGAGTTAGTTAAATTAAAAAAGCATAAAAAATAAAAATAAAATATATTTTTTTTTAAAAAAAAATTAGATTGCTGGGGCTCTAAGAGCCCCAGCGAGCTAGTTAAATTAAAGAAAAAATAAAAAATAAATTTTTTTAAAAATAATTAGCTCGCTAGTTAAATCAACAAAAAGTAAATACCAAAAATAAAAATTAAAAATTAAAAAATAATTAGATTGCTGGGAATGGAAAAAAAAATTCAATCAATTCAATTAAATAAAAAGTAAAAAAAAGTTAAAAATTAAAAAATTAAAAAAAAAGGTCTAGCGATCAAAGAAAATGAAAAATAAATATCAATAATCATAAAAATTAAAAATAAAAAACAAATTTTTAAAAAAAGAAACAGGTCGCTGGGGGTCTGACAGCCCTAGTGATCCATTAAAATAAAAAAATAAATGAAACTGAAAATAAATAAGAATGAAAACCCAAAAAAAAAAGAGAAAAAAATGATGAAAATTAATTGGTTTTTTTTATTTAATAAATAAAATTAATTAAATGAAATTGAAACAGAAGTAAGAAAATGATGAAATTAAGATGAAAAAAAATCAATAAAAAACAACTTCCTTCAGTATGTGTCGATTACAAGTTTTTGGTTGAGAGGACTATTTTGTATCAAAGGAAGATATATTATTGATTTGGAAAAAATTAGGTTTGTGTGATGATATTAATAATGAAAAAACATCTGGTTGGAAAGGGATTTTGCTCTCATAGGATCAACTAATATCAATGTGATGTGAATGACCTAATGGTTAGAGCATCTGCCTCTCAAACTGGTTGAGAGGTGGCATGTTTGATCCTGGGCGCTGGCCAGACTCACCCAGGGGCACCTGGGTTGTGAATCTGGGTGGTTGGTGACAATAGCTTTGGAAAACCAAATACAACTCATTCTTCCTTGTTGGAACAGGTAGGCTCTGTGGGTTCAAGCCCCTCAGAAAGTCCCTGGCATCACTTCTCTCATATTTTCTTCTTTTTGTGATAAATTCCCATAAGCACAATTATTCTCTATTTTGATACTTGTGGCATCAAGTTGTTTGCCATGACTGTTTTTGCACTCAGGTGACATAAGCACACAGGATAATCTTATAAGAAGCTTGGCAAAAAGCTTTTAGAAGTCATGACTCCGCACAGTAAACATATTGTGCACTCAATAGTTATGAATTACAGGTAACAGGTAATAATAAGTAATATGACACACACACTCTTTTACACCTTTTGAATTTCTTTGTCAATACCAACCTTTTTAGGTAAGTTCATGATTAAATTAGACTCCAAAGAGTGTTTTTTTCCATGCTTCAGTAAAATCCAATGCTAAATATTCTGCAAGGCGGTATTTGCTTGGGCAAATTGGCAAGGATGAATGCTTTGAGAAAAAGCTTTCATGAAGGATGTCACATATATACTTGTTTGTGTGCTTCCAAATATTGCCATCTGGAAAGGATTATTTTCCCTTGAGAATTGATAGTATTTCCAGAAGCTGAAGGGTCCCTTTTGCTGAACTGATGCGGTAATCAGCTGAGCAGACCAGAAGTCCACGTACACCCCCTGTAAGGAATGCTGCAATCAAATTTTAGCATGGCCTTCCAGCCTTCATCTGATCTTGAATGGTCACCAATGCTTTCAAAGGATCCACTCCTCTCTTGACCAATCACTTTCCAATTTTCTGAGTAGTTTTGTAATCAACCTTAGAATGCGCCCGTACCCAATTAAATGCAATCATTAGCTGGAGGATATTATTGACCAAGCCAGTCAAAGTTGGTGTTAAAATTCCCTTTGATGTGATACTAGTACCTTCTTGACTTTCATTGCTTTGTGGAGCAAGTTGAACCTTTTTGACACTCAAACATGAGCCCAAATATTGCATAGCACTAATTTCCACAGACAAAGAATCACTGGAAGCTGAATCAGAAATATTGAATGTAACCGGAGGGTTCTGATCATCCAAATAAAGTGCAATGGCTTCAAATAAAATGTTGGCAACTCGCTGCTTTTGATGTTGACTTGGTTGAACAAGATTGTGCACCAATATATACAGTGCATGGATCCTCTTGGGTAAACCCACCAGTATGGACATGTCACTTTGAAATAATTACATATTCCAAATTGTCTCATAGATTAATGGCTCCTCAGATATTGGTGAAAAAAGATCCAAGCCTATGTAAAAAAGATGAGATTAGTGAGATAACCAATATAGATATTTCTGAAAGCCTGTTTACCAGCTGCATGGAGCTCTTCAAGCCACTCTTTCATTATTTTTCCATCCAGATTGGCACAACTTCCAACCCTATGCATTCCATGTGGAGTTTCAATTATGCATAAAATCTCCCTAGGTCACATAAATGGTAATCATTGGATACTCATAATTTTCAAAGAACATGAGATAGGCAAATTACCTCTTCTCAAATCGCCACCGCAGTGGCCTGGGGCACATTCACATCAATCAGCTTCAAATAGGAGAAGAGTATATTCCTCATCAATAAAATTATTCCACAAATGTAGACAGATCACTTGTACATAGCATTTTTTCATTTTGGAGTTTTTTATCAAATTTCTGAGATAAAAATCTTATCAGAATCTTATTTGGCATGGATTTAGCAATCACTTGGATGCGTGGATTTAGCAAGCTACATCCATGAAAGGCGTGAAGGCATATCTGAATCCACAATTTTATGTGTAGGCATAAGCATAAATTTTAGGTTGAGGCATGGAAATATCACTCCCCTTTAAAAATAAAACTACATTGAAAATTAAAATTGTGAAAACACATTTTTACTTGAAAAAATTAAGTAAAAATGAATTTTTAACAAAATTACTAAAATTGAAATATTTTTGGAAAAAAGTTGAATAAAAATTATCATAAATTTTTATCCAAAAAATAAACATATGAAAATTTATTTCACCATTGGACTCCTCAGAAAAAATAAGGTGGGGTCACCTCTGGGTAAAATTTCTGTCACTCAACTCTAAATAAGCTTAAATTAAGTTTTTTAGTATTTTTTTACAAAAAGTTGAAAATACTCAAAACCTTAATTTAATTAACATCACATGTGGGGTTAACCATCACTTTTTGTGTTAAAATTGAGGAGTTGTGTGAAGTTTAGAAGTTATGACAAACTCAAGTATTTTCAATTGAAATGTCAAAATGTGCATATGTATTACATAAGTCAGCTTTAATCTACATATGAGGTATCAATTATTAAAGTTGTGTACTGTAAAAATTCAATTTAATTACATATGTAAATTGTAAGTATAATGCATGATGAATAATTAAAGGAAAAATAAATTGGAAAGATTAATTCTGGGGGGAAAAGGAGCTTTAGCTCTAAGTGGGAGCTAGACCCCCAAATTACTTGCTGACTGGCATGAGATTTCAAACTCCACACAAAAGCTCATCATTTTTGGCCTGAAATTGAGTCACAGGGTCTGTCTCAATTGATGAGGTTTTGATACCAACCAGGGCGGTTTTAACTGTTGCTAGGAGGGTAAAACAACCCTTGAGTTAAAAAAATCTTAAGAAAAGTGTTTTAAGTGGTTTCTACGTCTCTTACACACATTCTGACATGCTTTTAAGGCTTAAAACCAGGTATTACTATAGCAATGGCTGATTCAAGCGTCCAAAATGGCTGAAAATAGCAAAAATTGGTTAAAACCAGCCCTTTTTGGTCTAAACCGGGGTTCAATGATGCCATAATTGGCTTTTCTGTTGTCAGAGTTTTTTCCACGACTGAAAAGAGTAAGTTTCACTTTTGGGGTAAGAAAATTGATGGCTATAAAAGAATGTCTTCTTTGCCCCACTTTTCTCTTCATGTTAGAATCTTTCCCTTTTATAATTAGTTTAAACACTGTTAAACAAATCACTGAAAGATTACAAACACCTGTATTTTAATAATTTTAAACCTTTTAGCCACGTTGAAAATCATTATAATCATTGTTTGTAACTCTTATAATAATTTTTACTCCTGAACCACCCCATAAGTGAATTAAAGCATCTTTCATCACTGTTAAATTTGTCACTTGGTTTCCCAATTCACTCTAGTCGCTTTTGGGTGTGTTCTGTCTTTAATAATATTTTCAAAGACTCTGTTCTTATATTGATTTCCTGAAGGTCTTTTCTCAATTAATTCCAATTGAAACTTCTCTTGAAGAAATCTTTTTTGTAGCCTTAAATATCTCTTGTAGAGTATTTTTGGATAAACATTTATTGTTGGTAAAACAATAAACCTTTATAATATTGATTTTTTATACTTATCAAGTTAGAAAAAAATGAAATTGGTGTGTTTCCTCTTAAAATATTATTTCATACTATTTTTAATCAATTTTTACCCTATACAAATTTTGAGGACAGGAAAAGTACTTGATTTTGAATCAAAGTTTCATATCCACACCTTACATTTGGGGGCCCAGCCATGATATTTTACCTGTGAAATAATATTTTACGTTTTTAAATCCTTTTTCTTATATTAAAAAATTTGAAAAATCCACAAAAAATACTTATAATTCAAAAAATCCATACAAAATAAAAAATTTCATATTATAAGTGAGGCTTACATTTTTCATTTCTCTTTTTAAATACCCTTTCTTTGCTTAATTAATTTCTTGTTTCATTAATTTTAGTGTCTGAAAATGTGGTAAGACAAGAAAATATTGAAACTGAATCAACATTAACTAGCATTATCCCTCCAAGTACTGTCAATTCTGAACATAATAGTACTGTTATCATAGCTGAGAATAATCAACCAGAGCCAATTTATTCAGAATGAATTAATTTGGACATTAATAATACTCTCCAAAAAGCTAAGAATTTGGCCAATAGTAAGCTTTTGAAATAAGATTACTATTTTAAGGCTTTTTAATCATAATAATGCCTTCAACCAGATCAGGAGCCAGCTACAACCCCACAACCAGCTCACAAAAAGGTTATAGACATAATTATGGCTGAAGCCAATCAGTTTCAGAAGGACAAGGGTCAGTAAATGAATCCCAAACTGACAAATTATTCCATTCTGAATCTGATAACACTGTTCTACCTTCAAACAGAGCTGACACTGCCACAAGAAGCCTCTGTGGCCATATAAAAAGCCAGCCAGAAGGTGTACAACAATGAATTGCAGAACAGAGAGTACCAGATCCTTGCAGATCTGTGGAAAAACTGCATGAATTCTTACCTGACTGTGAGAAAATTCCTGGGCCATCTCAACACTTGCAAGTTACTCAATGGATGGCATCCATTGAGGTAAAAGAAAAACATGATGCTTTTAACAGCAGAATGGAGGGAAAAAAACCCTCCACCACCCAAGCAAGTGCCAAAAACAGCCCCAGTAGCCAGTAGCAGAAATTTGAATGTGAAAAAGAAGCCACAAGCTCAGAACAAGGGCACAGGAAAAGCACAAGCCACAAAAACTTACAGCCAGGGCCACAGAATACCAAAGATTCAACAGGATGCCATGGAAAATGTATTTCAGATGGCCAAAATAATGATGGAATTGCAGGAAAAGGAAGAAGCAAGACTTAAATATCAGAAATGATTTCTGATATTCTGGATGGCATTCTAAGCTTGTATATAGCTGAAAATGATGTGAAAAGTCATATTTCTGATAAAAATTCATCAATTTGTAACAATCTTAAGATAAATAGCTTAAGTCTGAGCCAAATAAATGAGACACTTATGTGTTTTGAGAAAGTTTCAAGAACAATCAAAAATTTGAATAATGACTATTCATTTGGAAATAAGTTAAATGAACAATCTGCCATTATTAAAGAATTAACAGACAGATATTCTAAATTAAATATTGATAAAATAATTGAAACAAGAATAAAACAAGCCATAAAGATTATCAAATAAGCTAATAATAAAGTCCTTGATGATCTGTCAAATTCATTTACTGAAGTAAAGACATATACAATTGCCTTGAAAAAGTGTTTTTACACATCACAACAAGAAGTATCAATATTAACAATGAAATTGAATCAAGTCACTTCTAATAACACTACACAAACAGAATTATGGAAAGAATTAACACATAACAAAGATATGTATAAAATTTAAGTAATAAATTTAATACAAAGCTTCCAACATGAGTTCAGAAATTCTCAAAGGTGTAGCAACAGTAAAATGAATGATATTGAACAATTAGTACAAACCTTACCCAGAATGTCTACACCTCTGAATCAAAATGCGGGTTCAGGAATTTTCAATGCACAAGTACTTGAGGTTGAAAATTCACAGTTAACAAGTTAATTTTCCACTTCTTTTCGTAACCTGGAACCATCAATGGGCCAAGCACTCTTTAAAGAAGTACCAAAACTTAAAGAATGGCCTCAATTCAGTGGTGAAGGAGAATATGACCATATAGAATTCATCAGAGGTATTGACATTATTAAAGAAGACTTTGAATTACCTGACAGATTGGTAACAGCAAGATTTAACACCTTCTTCAAAATATCACCCCACAAATGGTATATAAAATTGAGACAAGCACATGGACACCAAAGCTGGACTTGGTGAAAAAACCAAATTATCAACAAATGGGCCAATGATTATTGGATATTTAAAGTTAAAAAAGCCTTTTAATCTTCTAAAATTAATGCTGAAAAATACAAAGCTTTACCATGCTTTTGCCAACAAAAAGATACATTAACAGCATTATATTCTGACATGTCAGAATTTCTGATTCACAGAAAAATTCTAAGAAAATGTGGGTGTGACTTAGAGAATGCTGTCAAAAGCATAACTATTAAAGAATCTTTAGCAGAAGATATCATAAATATATTGGAGGAAGTAACCACCAGAACCAGAATTGGCTCTAGTAGGGTGAATCTCAAAACAAGGTTTCATACACCTTGGATAGATCCTGTGGACAAAAGCTCCAAAGAAACATCTACTAATATAAAATATAAATCTGCAGATGTAATCAGAAAGTGCCATATATGCCAAAGCATCACATATTTTGCTAATGCATGTCCTAGGAAGGAAAAAAATCAATGAAATTGACATTGAAAAGGAACCTGATGTTGAAAAGGATGATGTAATTGAAGATAATTCAGATGATAAATTATCAATATTCTCTGAATCTTCAAAGGATATTCAAAATATCAATGTCACATTTGACAAAATGGAATCTTATTCCCATTTTCCACAATTGAGCAATGGTTAACTTGATTTATTAAAAATTCAAGATGCACAACTAATGAAAACCAAACCAAACAGGGGAAAAGCATATACAGCTGGTAACCCCTGTATAACAGAAGTGGTAATTGACAACAAGCCCACTAAACTGTTATTTGACTCAGGGGCCTTCTGCTCTTGTGTTGTAAAATCTTTTCTTAAGACTTGTGTACCAAATTTTTAAGGTCAATTGTTGCCAATTGATGGCACAAATTTCAATAGTGCAAGTAATCCAATGAAAGCATTGGGAATATTTGAGACTACTGTCATATTTCCACACATAAATGGAAATTTAATAATAACAGTTGAATTTTTTTGTTATGAAAAATTTCTCTAGTACCCATTTTATATTGGGAAATGACTATTTAATAATGTATGGCATAGACTTACATAGCAACAAGGACAGATACTTTACTATTGGGGACAATAAGCATCAAAAATTTGCCTTCTTACCTTTTAAGAGAAAAATTACAGTAAATGAAGTATCACCAGTCAGATTAGAATTAGAAGAATTCAAGTCTCAACAGTTGAGAGAGGCTGAAGTAAGCCTTCATCTGACTGATAAACAGGAAAATGAAATTTCTTCCCTTTTGTATGACCACAAAGGAGCATTTGCTTCAGACAAAGAACCTCTAGGAGAAATTATTGGTCATGAAGCTGATATCATCCTTAATCTTGAAAGAACTTACCCACCACTCTTGAGAAGACTTGCATATCCAAAAAGTCCTACGTCAAGAGAAGCTTTGGAAATCCATATTAAAGAACTTCTAGACCTTGGTGTAATGAGGAAGGTTGGCCACAATGAGGAGGTAGAAATAACTACAGCAGTCATAGTGGCATGGAATAATGGAAAATCTAGGATGGCTGGAGGATTCAAAGCTCTGCGCACTTACACTACCCCAGACAGGTACCCAATACCAAAAATCCAAATTGCCTTTACCCAAATATTTCAAGAAGTGTATATAAGCACCATGGATGCCCTTAAAGGATTTCATCAGAATGTAGTGACACCAAGGGCAAGAAAATACTTGGAATTATTTTTCATTGTAGAGTGTATGAGTATTTGAGAATTCCTTTTGGCATCAATAATGCACCTTCACACTTCCAAAGAATGATGAATGAAATCTTCCCTGAAGAAATTTCAGAAGGATGGTTAATAATTTACATTGATGACATTATTGTCTGTTCCAAGACTTGGGAAGAACATAAATACAGATTATCTAGAGGTTTAAACAAAATCCATTCTGTAAACATGAAAATTTCTTTGAAGAAAGGTAATTTTGGATTTAAAGAACTCAAAGCAGTGGGACATGTAGTATCTGGTTTATACCTTGGAATTGACAAAAAAAAAGTTGCAGCAGTCCTACTAAAGCCTATGCCTCACAACAAAAAAGAAATTAAGCCATTTTTGGGGCTTTCAGGATATTACAGACAGCATATTAAAGATTTTGCCTCCATAGCAAGACCTCTTTATAAGTTATGTGACAAGGACACAGTATTTGAAATAACTGTTGACAGAGTCAAAGCCTTTGAATATTTAAGACAAGCCTTGACCACTGATCCACTCTTTCCGATTCCAGACTTTAAGCTGCCCTTTGAGCTTTATATTGATGCATCAGGGGATGGGGTAGGTGCTGCACTTCATCAGGTCCAGATTATGAATGATAAACCTGTGGGAGGACCCATATGTTTCATATCCAGGCAAATCAAACCAGCTGAAGCTAGATATGGGTCAAGTCAGATGTAGTGTTTATGCCTTGTCTGGGCCTCAGAAAAGCTCAATTACTTCCTGGAAGGATGTGTTTTTAAAGTGATAACAGATTGTACCACTGTTAAATCACTTTTAAACATGAAAACACCTAACAGAAATATGCTCAGATGGCAAATAGCCATACAGGAGTCTAGAGGTAATATGACTATTGTTCACAAAGATGGGAATATTCATGAAAATGAAGATGAACTGAGCATATGGCCATTACCAAATAATATTGATAATCCTGCTTATGTACCAGAAGAAGCTTCCCCACAGATCCCAATAGAAGGAATAAGTGTTACAGATATGAACACCACTTTCTTTGAAGAAGTAAGAAACAGTTATAATCAGGATATGAATTGTAGAATCTTATGCTGATTAGCTACCAAAGACTGTCAAGACAACTCTTTGATACATTACTTAGGTGAAATATGGAAAAAACCACATAATGAAGGAAGATTTCCCCTACTGGATGGTATAATTTACCAAAGAACTAAGCATACATGTGTCATTACAGGTGTGGACAGGTCCTTAATAAATCTTGTACTAAAAGAATTCCAGGACAGCCCCTTCTCAGGACATCTGTCTGAAGACAGGAAAAGAGAGAAGATAAAGACCTGTATATGGTGGCCAATGTAGAAGAAAGATGTTTCAGAGTATTGCAAAACCTGTGACAGATGTCAAAAGGCAAATCCATCCACTGGCAAAAGACTGGGAAATATGATCAAGATCCAAGAACCCAGCAGACCTTGGGAAATTGTCCATATGGCTTGGGTGACTGGCCTACCACCAGGAGGTGCTAGAAGGTATAATGCATGCCTAGTGATTGTTGACAGATTTAGTAAAACTCAAATCTTTCTACCATGTAACAAGGATGATACAGCCATGGATACAGCTCTTCTAATATGGAATAGAGTAATATCATGGACTGGCATAATCACAAATATCATTAGTGATAGAGATTCCAAATTCACCTCAGAACTATGGAATAATCTTCACCAATTATTTGGAACAAATTTTTCCTTCCTGCAGCCTACCACCCACAAACTGAGGGTCTGGCTGAAAGAATGATCCAAACCTTGGAAGATATGATCAGAAGATTTTGTGGATATGGTCTTTAATTTAAAGATTGTGATGGATTCACCCATGATTGGTGCACCCTGTTAACTGCACTAGAATTGGAATACAAAACATCCACTCTGGTAAGTACCAATCAGACTCCTGATGTCCTAGAGAAAGGATGGAATCCCAGATTACACCAAGATTCTTGAGGAAGAATTTGGTTGAGTTGCATCCCACAGCTACTAGCTTCAAAGGAATGTTAGAAAAAGCTAGGAAAAGGGCAGTAAGGTGCATGGAGGACTCATTTTCATATGCCAAAGACAAGTGGGCAAATCACATGCAACCCCAGACTTCAAAGTGGGAGATTTAGTACTTGTATCTACCACTAACTTCAATAACATCAAAGGATGTAGAAAGTTCAAAGACTCCTTTGCAGGACCTTTTGTTATTAACGCCCTCCAAGGAGAAAATGCTGCAGAAGTATAACTATCTGAGGAACTTAGTAATAACCATCCTGCATTTCCAGTAAGCTTAATAAAGCCTTATAAATCTGGTGATTTTGAAAAATCCCCCTTAAGGAATGAAGCTCCCCAGCATATACCTGCTGTTAAATCACCTGGTACTAAGAAAATTACCAAACTACTCAAAGAAAGGAAATTGAGGAGTAAAAAAGTAAGGGAATACCTTGTGAGGTACAGTGACCTAACTTTTGAAGATGAATGGATAGCAGAAAAGGACCTACCTGAAGATAATAATCTTCTCAGAAGTTTCAGAAACACTAGAAATAGCAATATTTGTGAGCCTGTGAGGTATGTATAGCATACCCATAAGGCCACAAATGACTTTATATACAGTTGATTTAGTCTTCAACAGACTTAATCGAATTTAAAATAAAAAATAATAAAAAATAAGTATAACTTTTTTTGGATAAACAAAGTTACAAATATTATGTCATTTTTAGATTCTACCCCAAAAATGACCTAGGGTACACCCATAGGGTCTTATACCCAAAAAGGCTTATTTCTTATGTTATTGGAAGATTTAAGAATCTCACAGTACTAATGTAAATTTTTTTAACATTTCTTAAAATTGTTAAAGTTAAGCTTAAATAAGCTTAAATTTAAAGTTTCATAAGGCTTATGCAAACTTACTACAATTTTAGTTAAAATTGAGGTGTTATGTATATTTACTTAATTGGCTAAGTATCTTCCATACAGAATGTAAATCCTGCATGAGCTCAATTTAAAAGGGTTTAAGGCCATAGTATGGCTTTAAATAAATAAAAGGGCAAAATCCACGCAAAAAGGTGGGACAAAGAAAAAAAGAACAAACAGAGCAGGGATACCAACCTTTTTGGATCTGCAAGGATTCAATTAAGGTTTTCCACCTGTATTAGAGGATTTTCAACCTTATTTAAACTTTAAGATTAGACTTTGATGCAACCTTAAATTTTGAACTGGTTTTAACCCAATTTGGACAGGAATTCCAAGCTGCCAAAGGGTAAATCCCAATATGCAGGCTTGAAATTAAAGTTTTGAGACCTGTAAAAGCTTAAATAAGCTTAAAACCTTAAGGATACAAAAATTAAAACCTTATCAAAAGTTATGGTTTAGTGTGTATTGCTATTTTATGTGGAACAATAGCAATAACTTCAAAAATTCATTAAAAATCCAATTCTTAATGGATTTGCTTGACATTTTCACATAGCTTACAATTGAATATTATCTATATATAAATTAAATTATAAGTATCTTTTATAAACATATTTTCTGAGTAACTAGCCTGGAAATTTACTCTTTTAATTATAGTTAAAGAAAATTAAGATTTCTTCAAAAATTAATTAAAAATGGAGTTTAAGAGATTTCTGCTTGAAACTCTATTTTTAAGTTTTTCATGTGATGAAATTCAATATAAATAAACTTATTCTATATTAAAGCTTAAAATAATTAACCTAAATGAGGATTAAAGCTACTTGGAGTTAAGAATAACACTGGGAACTTTACATTGGAATTGAAAATAAGTTACCTCAAGTTCAGAACCTTATTTTTAAGCATGGTTTTTCAGTTTTGACCTGAGCACGCCCTCTATATCCATTATGAATCATGAGAGCTGCTCTGTAGACATAAAAAGACTCTTTTCATCACTGTTTTTGTCCAGAATCAATTATCAATCCAATTATATTAGACATTTAAACAGGTAAAGTTTTATTATATATAAAATCCTATTATTAAAGTATTTCTCAAGCATTTTATTCTTTATAAATATTAAATTAAAGGATTGGAATCATAGAAATTAGATTCTTGTTGCAATCACCTGTAATACTTTTTATTTTATAAAATTATTTTCTTTGAAATATCTTTTAAGTCCACAAATTCCTCTCCAAAACTCTTTAATCATATTTTTTTATCATAAAAAGTTGTTTTATCATTTAAAATATTGATTTTTGGAGTTTTTTTAACTTCTAATAATTATTTAATATAATAACTGTTGTATTTGACTTGTTGTATTAAATCTATATTATAAGTAAGTTTTCTCTAAAAACTCTATATCTTCTTTATCTATTATTAGTTTTTTTATATAGAATTTTTCTATAAGAATTATTTCTGCACACTGTTTGCTTCAATTCTTTGATAAATAATATTTATATATTCTTTATAGGTGGTTAGATATCTATATTTTCCACATGTAATTATCTCATTAAGAGCTTTACACTTTTATTGTTATAATTGTCAGTGACTATAGCAATAATAGAGTAATTATAATTTATTATAACTATTAGATTTTTCTCTTATTATTTTATATAATAATAATTAAATTTATTTTTTTTATATAATTATTTGTAATAATTATATTTAAATTTGTGGTTATAATATTGTATTATATTATATTTTTCTACTGAGGAAAGTCATAGTACTCTTGATATTGTTACTATTATCAAGAGATTCATAGACAAACCTTACAATATTACAAAGTAATATTCTTTTTTAGGGGGAGGGACTTTGAGCCTTAGAGGTATTTTCATATACCCAAAGGACCACAAAGAATAAAACAAGATAAAATCATGAATAAAAGAAATTTACTTGCATTATCAAAACAAATTTCTACACAAAAATTAAATTTTCAATACAATCAAAAATGAAATTACATTTAAAATTAAAATTGTGAAAACACATTTTTACTTGAAAAAATGAAGTAAAAATGAATTTTTAACAAAATTACTAAAATTAAATTATTTTGGAAAAAAGTTGAATAAAATTATCATAACTTGTGATCAAAAAAATGAAGATTTGAAAATTATTTCACTATTGGACTCCTCATAAAAAATAAGATGGGGTCACCTCTGGGTAAAATTTCTGCAACTCAACTTTAAATAAGCTTAAATTAAGTTTTTTAGTATTTTTTGTACAAAAGTTGAAAATCCTAAATACCTTAATTTAATTCACATCACATGTGGTGTTAACAATCAATTTTAGTGTTAAAATTGAGGTGTTGTGTGTAGTTTATAAGCTAGGAGGAATTGAAGTATTTTGAATTGAAATGTCAAGATATGCATGTGTATTACATAAGTGAACTTTAATCTACATATGAGGTATCAATTATTACAGTTGTGTACTGTAAAAATTTGATTGTAAGTATAATAAATGATGAAGAATTAAAGGAACAATAAAAAGGAAAGATTAATTCTGGGCAAAAAAGGAACTTTAGCTCTAAGGGGGAGCTAGACCCCCAAATTCCTTGCTTACAGGTATGAGATGTCAAACTCAACTCACATTTTCATCACTTTTGGCCTGGAATTGAGTCCCAGGGTCTGTGTCTCAATTGATGATGAGATTTTGATACAAACCAGGGCAGCTTTAACTGTTGCCAAGAGGGTAAAACTACCCTTAAGTTAAAACAATCTTAATAAAAATGGGTTTAACTGGTTTCTATGTTTCTTACATACATTCTGACATGTTTTTAAGGCTTAAAACCAGATATTACTATAGCAATGGCTGATTCAAGGGTCCAAAATGGCTGAAAATAGCAAAAATTGGCTAAAACCAGCCCTTTTTTGGTCTAAACCAGGGTTCAACAATGCCATAATTGGCTTTCCTTTTTTCAGAGTGTTTTCCAAGACTGACAAGAGTAAATTTTACTTTTGGAGCAAGAAAATTTATGGCTATAAAAGAGTGTCTCCTTTGCCCCACTTTTTTCTTCATGCTAGAATCTTTTCCTTTTATAATTAGTTTAAACACTGTTAAACCAATCAATAAAATATTCCAACCACCTTTTTTGAATCATTTTAAAACTTTTAACAACCTGAAAAATATTTTATAATCATTGTTTGTTACTCTTATAATCATTTTTACCCCTGAACCACCCCATAAGTGAATTAAAGCATCTTTCACCACTGTTAACTTTGTCACTTTGTTTCCAAATTCACTCTGGTCACTTTTGGGAATTTTCTCTCTTTAATAATCCTTTCAACGACTCTGTTCTTATATTAATTCCCTGAAGTTCTATGCTCAATTAATTTCAATTGAAATTTCTCTGAAAGAAATTTCTTTTGTAGCCTTAAATATCTCTTGTAGAGTATTTTTGGATAAATTTTTATTGTTGAAAAAACAATAAATATTTATGATATTTTTTGTTTATACTTATGAAGTTAAAAAAGATAAAATTGATGTCTTTTCTCTTACAAATCATATTTCATACTATTTTTAATCCATTTTTACCTTATACAAATCTTGAGGACAGGAAAAGTACTTGATTTTTAATCACGGTTTCATATCCACACCTTACAATTAACATGTTTTGAGACACTAGAATTGATGAGAAAAGAAATTAATTTAGTTAAAAAAGGGGTTTTTCAAAAGAGAAATGAAAGAATACAGCCTCACTTATAATGTTAAAAAGTTTTATTCTTTATGAATGTTTGGAATTATAAGTATTTTTTATGGATTCTTAAATTTTTCAATCTAAGAAAGAAAGGATTCAAAAATTAAAAAAATTATGTCACAGGTAAGATATCATGGCTGTGCTCCCAAATTTAAGGTGTGAATATGAAACTTTGATTAAAAATAAAGTACTTTTCCTGCCTTCAAAATCTGTATAAGTTCCAATATGATTAAAAATATTCATATTTAAGATTTTTAAAAGAAAACACAAAAAAATTATTTTTTTTAACTTCATAAGTATGAAACAAGAATATTATAAAGATTTATCCAAAAATACTCTAGAAGAGACATTTAAGGCTACAAAAGGAATTTCTTCAAGAGAAATTTCAATTGGAATTAATTGAGCAAAGAACTTCATTTTTAAAAAGATCATTCAAGATAAAAAACACCCAAAAGTGACTAGAGTGAAATTGGAAACAAAGTGACAAAGTTGACAGTGATGAAAGATGATTCAATTCACTTATTGGGTGGTTCAAGGGTAAAAATTATTATAAGAGTTTCAAACAGTGATTATAATAATTTTTTCAAATGGTCAAAAGGTTTAAAATCATTTAAAAAGGGTTGTTGGAGTCTCTTATTGATTGGTTTAACTGTGTTTAAACCAATTTTAAAAGGAAATGATTCTAATATGAAGAAAAAAGTGGGGAAAAGAAGACATTCTGTTATACCACCAATTTTCTTACTCCAAATGTGAAATTTACTCTTTTCAGTAATGAAAAAAACTCTGACAACAGAAAAGCCAATTATGGAATCATTGAACCCTGTTTTAGACCAACAAAGGGCTGGTTTTAGCCATTTTAGACCCTCAAATCAGCCATTTCTATAGTAATACCTGGTTTAAAGCCTTCAAAACACGTCAGAATGTGTGCAAGAGACCTCAAATCCAGTTAAAACTGTTCTTACTAATATTTTCTTAACATAAGTGTAGTTTTACCCTCTTGGCAACAGCTAAAACAGCCCTGGTTGGTATCAAAACCTCATCATCAATTGAGTCACAGACCCTGTGAATCAATTTCAAGCCAAAGGTAATGAGCTTTTGCATGAATTTTAACACCCAGACTTCTCATCAAGGAATTTGGGGGAGTCTGGCACCCTTGGAGCCGAGATTCCTCCCCCATAATCAATCTTTCCAATATATCTTTTCATTAATTCCTCATCATGTGTTATAATTATAACTTACATATTTGATTCAATTGCGTTCTTAAAATACACAACTGTAATAACTGATACCTCATAAGTAAATCAAAGTTCAATTATGTAATATACACACAAATTCTGACATTTCAATTTAAAATACTTCAATTCCTCAAACCTTCTAACCTACACACCACACCTCAATTTTAACACAAAAATTGATTGTTAAAACCACATGTGGTGTGAATTAAATTAAGGTTTTGAGGATTTTCAATGTTTATACAGAAAATATTCAAAACTTAATTTAAGCTTATTTAGAGTTGAGTTGCAGAAATTTTACCCAGAGGTGACCCCACCTTATTTTTTAGGGTGTTGGTAAAAGCACGTAAGCCCTTACGTGTTTTTACCAAATTATGGCCAAAACACGTAAGTGACCTAATTTTTTTATAAAGATTCCTCAGGCTCAGTTTTGAGAATTTTTAACATTTTTTTTTGCCATATTTTTTCCGACATGGGATGTGAAGGTCCCCAAATTCTTTCAATTTTTTTTTGCCCAATTTTTCTATTTTGGGCAATTTGGTAAAATGGCCCATTTTTTTGAAAAAATTCATTAAAAATGTTTCCACTTATGAATTTCAATATTTTTTTTTAAAATGAAGGTGAGAATGTTGAGAATAATAAACCAGAAGCCCAACATTTTGGTATTTTTTTTCAAGAACATTTGTAGGCCCAAAAAGTCCATGTTTTTTTATGTTTTTTTGTTCATGTTTGTAATTAAATTGAAAATGGCATTTATGACATAAATTGAATTCAAAATGTAATTTATGATGAGTGGAGGTTAAAATTTGATTTTTGGCATTAACAGTGCCATTTATCACATCAAAAGTGCCATAAATGGCATCACTAATGACATAATAATGCCATAAATGGCATCAAGAATGACATACAGATGCCATTTATGGCCAGAAAATTGGCATAAATGGCATTACAGAAATTCCATAAATTGAATTTAATGGCCTTGACAATGCCATTTATGCATTTAACAATGCCATAAATGGCCTTAACATTGGCCTTAAAAATGGCATGAATGGCCTTAACATTGGCCTTAAAAATGGAATTAATGGCCTTAACTATAACATAAATGGCATCAAAAATGCCATTTATGGAATCAAAAATTCCATTTGTGGCATTACATAAATGGAATTAACAATGCCACTTATTGCGTTGATAATGCCATTAATGGCATTGTTAATGTGGCATTATTAATGCCATTTATGGCATTGATGGCATCAGAAATGTTGCATTTTTAATGCCAAAAATTGCATTAATGGCATAAATAATATTTCATTGATAATGCCATTAATGGGACTGTTAATGCCATAACTGAAACTGTTAATGCCATTTTCGGTACTGTTAATCTCATTTATCGCAATTTTAATGCTATTTATGGCACTGTTAATGCCATTTATGGAATTGTTGATTCCATGTATGGCATTAATGGCATCAGAAATATTGCATTGATAATGCCATTAATGGTACTGTTAATTCCATTAATAGAATTTTCAATGCCACAAATGGCATTTTGAATGGCACAAATGGCATTAATGGCATCATAAATGCCATAAATAGCCATATTTAATTTAAAAACCATCCCTTAAGTGTTTTTACCATAAACCTACATGTTTTTACCAATTGATGGTAAAAACACGTAAGCTCTTACGTGTTTTTACCAATTTGCTTACGTGTTTTTACCAATACCCATTTTTTATGAGGAATCCAATGGTGAAATAATTTTTATATGTCTATTGATTGGATAAAAAGTTATAATAACTTTTATTTAACTTTTTTCCAAAAATGATTTAATTTTACTATTTTTGTTGAAAATTCATTTTTACTTAATTTTTTCAAGTAAAAAGGTGTTTTCACAATTTTAAATTTCAAAGTAATTTTATTTTTAAATTATAATTGAAATTTAATATTTATATTTTAATTGTTTTTTTCTTATAATATAAATAAATTTATTTTATTTATAATTATATCATTTTCATTCTTTGTGGTCTTTTGGGTATATAAAAATACCTCTCAGGATCACATATATATATATATATAGCTTTTTATAAAATGAAAAATAAAAAAAAATAATTCTTTTATTATTATTATTATCATTATATTCAATAATATTATTAATTTTTTTTATTTAATTTTAAATTTATTAAAATAAATAATTTGTGTTTTATAATTTCAAAAAAGGATTAATTAAATTATTAAATTTATTTAAAAATTATATATATATTTTTTATGAATAACTTATTTAAATTTGAAAAAAAAAGTAATTTGATTCAATTTTTTTTTTTTAAGAAAATTTCTAAAAATTCAAAATTAAAATCAATATTTTTTTAAACAGAAAAAAAAGATAAAATTTTCATTCAAAAGAATAATTGTTTAATTTTTTTTGTTTTACTAATTGTTTAATTACTTTAAATTATTTCCAATTAAAAGATGCTTTTTCTGATTTGATAAAATCTTAATGTTGAAACAAAAAAGAATTTTAATGGTCATATCCTTCAATGAATTAAATTGGTTATGATTAATTTAGTCTAATGAATCAATTTGAGCTCTTGATTTTATATAATAATAAATTAAATTGAATTAATATTATTTAATCTCAAAAATTATTTGTAAGAAATATATTAAGAAATTCTGAAAAAAAGAAGTTTTAAATAAAAAAAGGAGTTTTTAAGATTAAATAAAAATAATTAGATAGCTTGCTAAAATTTAAATTTAATGTAATATTATTTAAATTATAGATTCAATAATAATTTAACTCAAAGAATTAATTAAAGATTATTCATTTGAAAAATAATTAAATTTAGAATTTAATTAAATTTAAAATTTAATTTACTTTTTAGAAAATATTTTTTTTATTATTTAAATATTCATTCAAGTTTAATTAGAATAATTTAAAATTTATTGAAATTTAATTATTAAAATTAAAAAATATATTAAAAAAAAATAGAGGAATTATTGAAATAAATAAATTGAAAACTTTAAAATAAATTAATTGGAGATTTTTGTTTCATCACATCAGCCAATCTTCATTAATTTGTTCATGTTAGAATCAAAAAATTTAAGTATCTATTAGATAATAATCAATTAAATTCAACTATTTCATTAGGATTTATCCCAGAAATTATTTCCATCATCCTCATCATCATCATCTGATTAATTTCAAGTTGTGCCTCATTCCTTTGTGACTCCTCCTTCTACCAATGGTCAATATCTTCTTTTTTTCTGCATAATATTCTCCTTCTTAAATTTCTCCTCTTGTTCCCACCTTTCACTCTCTTTCTCACATGAAATTACCACAAATTGCATTTCATGCTTGTTCCCCTTCTGAAAAAACATGACCAGTGGAATCATCATTCATGAAATGCTTCTGTTCAATTTCCATTTAAAATTCTTATAACATTGGGAAGCTGGTTTGGAAGAGGCTTCCTTAGTTGGTGTCCCACTTGAGATCAGGGCTTGTAGCTTAAATAAGTTTTCACTTGAGGTAAATGGTCTTGAATTTCCCTTTGGATTGGCCTGAGTGGATTGTGCCCCTAATTTCCTTTCTGCATTAATTGGATGTATTTTTGATTACAAAAGATCATTATTGTTCACAGGCTCTTATGAATATATTGGGCTACCTTTTGTCTCATCTGTTTCAATAATTCCCCTCATATTTGACTCGGGTATCTCATGTTCCAAGTTGGCCAAGGATATTCCATCTCTACCCTAAACTAAATAACACAAATCTTAACCACCAAAATAATTTTAACCCAAATTATCTATATTGATATCTTTCAAAATTTCATAAACCCAAAATTTAAAAAGTTGAATTATCCCATGTTATATCAGAAAAATTAACTTGGAAAGATCTCTAAGCTCATATTATGCATCTGAAAGAAATCATGTAGTCATCACCCACCAGTGGAATTTCAAGGATCTTTGAACATCTTTTCACCAGCTCAGGTTTCCATCATAAAAATTTCCTAATTGATTAGATAATTAGAAATATAACAATTTTAACTCACTAAATAAGTTAGCATCAAAAAATTATAATTTATCTTCATAATTTAAAATAATATATATATAATTAAAAATAAAATAAATCTTAATGTTAATAATAATTTTTTTTTACAAAAAAAAAAAAAAATTCAAGAAATTTAATATTACTTTTTAAAAATTGATAAAATATTTTTAATTTGGAATTTTTTTGAATCCATTAGAATTAAAAACTAATTTTTTTTGTTATTTTAAACTACTTTTATTTTTCAAAAAAAAAAAATCTAAATATAATTTAAAGTTAATTTGTTTTTTTTTTTAATATTTTTTTAATAATAATTTTTTTATTCTTCTTTTATAAAAAAATTATTTTAGATTGAAAATTTTCAAAATATTTTATTTTATTTTTGATTCAATTTATAAAATTAAATAATAAATTTTTGAAATTTTTGAAATTTTAAGTTTTATTCTTGAAGTGAGTTTCTTTTTCAAAAGTTTAATTAAATTCAATTTCAATAAATTCTTAATATAATAAGGGAATGTTTTGTGTTACCTTAAATTAACTTAAACTTTCAAAAACAACATTTGGGAAATATGAATTCAATCACTTATGAAAAAATCATTCCAATCAATAAGAGAAAAATAATAATCCTTTTTTGAGGCTGCCAAATATTTTGAAAATTAATAAGTCACTTAAAACTAATTTTTTAAAAATATCTGAATTTTAAGCTTTCTCAGTTAAATAAGAAAACCTTAATCACTTCAGTATGCAATATATTTTCTGACCATTAACTAAACTAAAACATTGAGAGCTATATACTCACCTCTTTGCTATTATGATTGATCCAGCTTTGATTGAAATGAAAACACAAGGCCAACTCACTTCAACAAAAGAATCAACTCCAACATATAACAATAACTTAAGGGTGTTGGTAAAAACACATAAGCCCTCACATGTTTTTGCCAGAAATTGGTAAAAACAAGTGATTTTATGGTAAAAACACATAAGGGGTGTTTTTTAAATGAAATATAGGTATTTATGGGATTGTTAAGGCAATTTATGGCATTTTTAAGGCCATTAATGCCATTTTCAAGGCCATTCACACCATTTTTAAGGCCATTTATGGCATTGTTAAGGCCATTCACACCATTTTTAAGACCATAAATGACATTTTTAAGGCCATAAATGGAATTTTTAATGCCATAAATGGCCTCAACAATGGCATTGTTGATTCCATTTATGGCATTGTTAATTCCATTTATGGCATTGTTAATTCCATTTATGGCATTGTTAATTCCATTTATGGCATTGTTAATTCCATTTATGGCATTGTTAATTCCATTTATGGCATTATTATGTCATTTGTGATGCCATTTATGTGTCACAGCCACTATCAGGGGTAAGGGTATTCAACCTTAAACCCACTCAATCATATGAAGCCAGCAAATCCATTATGCACATCAGGAATCAGTTTCAGAAAATCTTCTTGCTGAAACATGCATATGGCTTGGTTCTTCAATACAGGCTGTAAATACTTTTACAGGCTGGATATTCTCAAATACAGTTTGGATTCACAAGAATGAAGCTGTATGATCACCCAAATTCACCACACCTCTTGTACAGACCCTGTACAGACTTGCAGGGGCTGTATTATTCAAATCAATTCAATTGAAGTTTCCTCTCAAGAAATTTCACTCTTTGGATCAGGGCTGGTGGATTCTCACATATAACAGCCCCTCTTTCTCCCTATGGAGACTTTTTCCCCAGTTAATTAATATATTTTTTGTGTATTATTTTTATAAATAATCTTACTCTTACTTTTTAGGTATTATATTTATTGATAATAAGTTAGTTTTTGAATTTCTTCTTTTTCTGTACAGTATGAGTTGTGGTGGCCATATCCTTATTAACCTTCTCTTTCCTTCTGACAGGTTGAAACAGTGGACTTGGACTTGTTTGTGGTTGGCTCTTTTATTTCTTACTATTATTATTTGTTTCTTCTTTTCTTATATTTCTTTTATTAGCAATTCTACTCTTATTACACTCTTAAGTGTACTCTGCCTTATATTATGTTTGAGCCCTCCATAAGTGAGTCCCAGTTTACTGAGTTCCAGGCCCTCTTCACTTAGAAGAGCCCCTGTAACATTATATCAATTAACTCATAATTGCTTCTTCTTTTCATTATTTTAAAATTCATTTCTCTCATTCATCAATTATGATTTCTTATGAATTTATGATTTTCTTATGATTTCATGACTTTTTTATGACTTTATGATTCCCACCAATTTTCATCTCATTCTTTTCATTAATATGAAAATCAACCCCTTTCATTTCTTAATTCTTCTGACCTCTTCATTTAATTTTAAATTCTCAATCAATGCTTATTTTCATTTTCTGTCTGAATTCAGGTTTCCATTTGTCAGGGATTAATTGATTGGAATTCTTGGTTAATTGATTCAGTGTTTCAGGAGTGTGTTGGGGTGATCATCTCTTGATTTTGAAATTGATCAAGAATTATTGATTGATTGATTTGATTATTCAAGACATTAATTTCACCCCAAGACTCTGATTTGATTTGATTGATTGACCTGATTGATTCCTCAAGATAGCTTATTTATCCTCAAGATTTGATTTAATTGATTGATTTGAAGTTCATTCCTCAAGACATTTAATTGATTTTGAAGTTATTGACTGAATTCCTCAAGACATAATTGATTTGATTTGAATTGACTTGATTGACTTGATTTGATTTATTGATTGAAATTGATTATCCATAAGAATTTGATTTTGTCATTTTAATTTTCAATATTTATTCATAGTGCTTTCACTTCAATACTGTTGATTATATGCATAAAAACATATGAAATTGATAGTAGAAGTATGCTCTGAGGAAGTAGAGAGGAAGGTATGATTGTCATTATGGTAAAAAATAATCAAAAATACAGCCGGTTTTGAGTTATGTATTGTTTGATTCTGATAAGCTTCCAAATAGCAATAAATATTCATAACTATACAAGTCAAGAAGCTCAAAGCTGTCACTTAAGCTTCAGAAGGATGAAATTAGCTGGAAGTTCATAATTTATAGGTTCACTGATATCGTTGAACCTCCTATAAAAAAGAATTTTACGGAATTTCACCTCACTGAACCAAATTCATGCAGAAAGACTTAAACCATGAAGCATTTCTTTCAATCGTAAAAAACAATGAGAAAGAATATTGCCAACCTATTGCGTAATAAATTCTTAAAATGAAATACTAAAGGTCTGTATATTTTCTTATTGATATTCCATAAATATAATATTGATCATGATTGATTACTTTTAGAATTACCAATTGGAATAATAGGTTGATTTTATACCTAATATTAGATTCATCATCAGTATATCATTCAGCCTTTAACTTCACATTTCAAGTTAAAATCTTCAATTTTAAGCTTTTTCCAGTCAAATTCAGACAATATTTCAGTTGAGATCTTCTCTAACAAAAGAAGATATTGAATTTCCCATCGATGCATAGTTCTGTTGTGTGAGTTTACATAGGAAATCCTTTCAGTAGTTTCTTGCTTGGTGCCCTGGATAGTAGTAAGGGGACTGATCTACCGCTTTAGGCCTTTACTTTCCTATTGCGAGCATCAAGATTTCTGCTGCAAAATGATAATCCCAAGCCAAGTTGTTATACAAATAAGTAAGCAGGCCATAAAGGATTGTATTGGTTAACCTCTGGGGAAAAGGCTTGTTCTACTTTGGATGCTGGATTACTGGATAGAAATCTGGATTATTTTGCACCTATTTGGGCATCTTACAGCGTTTGACAAACGCTTTTTCAAATCGTGGAACATGCAATCCATGATCGTTCGGCTTTAATGAAACCATCATTCTCGGTATTTGGGTCCAATGATAGGACGAACTAGTTTTTTGAGCGATGGCCCTTCGCAAAAAAAGGAGCTAAACAGCCGAATAAAAGGAATAAAATACAAAGACTAATAACCAACGCCACTATGGCTAATTCATGTTTTGTAACAAGACTTTGCGCTATTTATAATATAGACTAGTTTGACAGAGACGATACCGTGAATGGGGTGCCTTTAAACCAAGATTGTTCAACCTTTGATAGGCTCCATTAATTTCAACCATTCCTCATGAGCAAGTTGTTTTAAGACCTCAAAGCTCCATAGACCACGCTCGAATTGACGAAGATCGTATTCAAGATAGTGTTGGTTGATTTCTTTCAGGTAAGCAACCATACAATCAAGAAACTTTTTGTAATACGGTATCGTATACTTAATTTTACCAAGGTGACATTCGAAAAAAGAGGCGGCTTCATCCGAGAAAATAGGGACAAGTTGAGGAGCTTCAAACGACAGGAAAGCTAAGCGAGAATAAAATAAAAGGCACGAATTATCAAAAAAAGAAGCTGCCGATTTTTTTACTAACGGTCTATCAAATCAAAGCAACAAACTAATCGAGGAGCTCTTGATCAACTTACCCGCAGCAGTAGCCGGTCCAACTCCTTTTAATTCACACATGGTTTTAATAGCACCAGATTGAAAGATTTGATCAGATGTCTGACAAGTTTGAAGCTGTTTTAAAGCTTTCTTGATCACTTCATTGACTTTTTCTGATGGGTTTTGAGATAACAGGGCCGGTAAAGTAGGTCGATATTTCCCACGAAGCAATTTCCATTGCAAAACGTCTTCGATTCTCTTTTTGCAATTGGAATGATCGTCAGATTTCGATGATGGAGTTGATAATTCTTGATCTAATTCTAATAACCTGGGATTATTGTCTTGTTTAATAAGTAACGCCTGATGATAAACTTTTTGATTTGAAAATCTTAGAAGCAAATCCAGTTTGGGTAAAATTTTCAAATCTACCGACGAGCAAGCAACAATTTCATGGCTTGAAATTTTCAGCTTCTTATCAGACTTCTTGGATGGATCGTCTTCTTGAGGACGCTTTAGGATTTTTTTGGTGGATGAACTCATCGTCAAGTCTCATTATTGAGAGAAGAGCTCAATCACTTGCCTCGTTCTTCAACTCGTCACCGTCGGCATTTCAATTGCTCCGCCAAATTTGACTTGTCTAATGAACTTCATCCAAGTCAAACATGATGGACAGTTTTGGAAGATGAGGCATAGCTTGGTTTTTCTACTTTCACTTTTATGATCAAAAAAGGCCATAAAATTTTAACAAACAAAACACAAAAACTTGAATGAAATTGGCTCATTGTAAGTTTGTTTGCTGCTACAACCTCACTACCTGCATATCTCCATTCAAGCCACTCAAACAGTGTCCAACAGTGTAACTACATTCATATCCCAATCCTACCTGTCTTTTTTTAGAAGGAAGTGCTACCAGTGAATGAATATTTTCAACTTCTTACTAAAACCTGAGCACTAGAATAAAATTAACATATCATCAATAACAATGCAATAAAATATACCCTAAATAAATCAGCAGTACTGAGAGAATACCTATCCTGAAAAAAGTATAATAAAATAAAAAACACACTTTTTGTAGATTTAAGGCTTTGAACCAAATTGAACAGCAAAAGTAAAGGCTGTAGCCACTGAAATGTTTCAATTATAGATAATTAATCTCTATTTTTTATCTAGTTTTTGTATTTCTTCTCAAAAAACCATCATATGGAGAATTGAATTAAAGGTTTAGAGTATACTTATTCAATGGTAATATTGAAAAAAATAATCATATTAGCTGAATCAGCATAAAATTTGAGCATATATGAAAATGATTTGATGAAATATTCAGATCTCCTCTGACTTTGAACACTTCAATATTAAGCCCTAAAGCTGAGATATTCTATAAAATGAGATGAATTCAACTTTCTAATAGTCTCACTCTCATATGTTTCTTTCATTCATATAAAAGGTGTGGATCTTTCAGATTTCAGAACTAAAAAAATACATTAATAAAAATTCAGGTAAATCAAAAATTATCAAAAAAATTCTTAAAATGAAGAAAGATGACATAAATGATATAATAAATAAATATCAATATCATAATTCTGAGAAAATTATGATTATTTACTAGATAATTATCAGAAGAAATATCAAAAAGTATTTGTTTGTGAAATTTTATTAATTTTAAATATAAATTACAAAAAGGACATTCATTTTATTTGAATATAAATTATAGAAATTACTTTCTTCAATCATGAAATACTGTATATATTAGATGTTTCTGAGCTAACATTTATAGAATATACCCCAAAGTTAGATCTCCCATAGTATCCTAAATATAGCTCTCTTTGAATTACATACATATATAAACCTGATACTTTCTGTATGAGACCTGAGGAATATTTTACATTCTCAAAAGACTCACAAACAATTCCTCACTAGAAGCTATATTTGCTTAAAATTAAAAAAATCAAGTCAAAATTTCACTTGCATATGAAAATATTTAATTGAAATTTTAAATAATTAACTTATATAATAATTTAATTTCACCATTTGATTCTCCATTAAATCTTAACTAAGGTAATAACATGGGGTATTTTACCATAAATTCAATAATTTGGCCTTTGTAGACCAAAATAGTATTTTGGTGTAAAATTAAGAATTTTCATTTTAATTAAGCTTTATTCAAATTTAATAAAAATAGGTTTACACAATGTGGAGCTTAACTTACAAAAAAATGAGGAAATTAAGGTTTGGTGTGTAGTTTTAAAGTTAGCTTTGGATTTAACATACAGGTAGAGATCTTGTAGGCCCTTTGTCCACACTAAGTTTAAAATTCCATAGTATGGCTTACAATAATAAAATCTATTAAAAAACCCAAAAAAGTGGGAAAAAAGTCTTTTGGAAAACGTTTCCAGGATACCCAACTTTTTAGATCTACATAGAGTGGTTTTTGAATTTGGCCATCCTTAATTAAGGTTCTACAGAAAAAAAACAATGAAGATTAGGCTTTAACTTTTATTTACAGTCAATATATCATATATAAGCTAAAATAAAAAGCTTATTTAGCCTTATTGAAACTTAAATTTAGATTAAAATTCAAAAACCCCATGAAAGTGAAAATTTCAAGTAAGAGCTCAATTTTACCCATAAATAAAACATTGTTGTTTGCTAATGAATTTTCCTGAAAATTGGAGAAATTAATATTTATCTTCCAAAAGTCACCCATGCCAATTGTAAAGTCCAAAAATGGAGAATTCAAAACTTTTACATATAGTGAAAATGACCTTGGTTCATGATATAGTGATAATAAGATTCAAATTACCTTATGGGTGAAACATTTGCTTTACTTATTAAAGTACCCAAAATTTCACCAATAATAGTTAAGATTTGAGTATATATTAAAAAGAAATTTTAGGCTGTTTGAGATTTAACTGTTCAAGATTTTCTCATTGTAAAAAATTGGGTAAAAGTTTGAAATAGCACTAAATCTTGAAGAATAGTGTCATAACTCTAAAAATAATCAGTTGAAGTAACCAATTTAACTTTGAAAGGTCATGATAATATATAATGAAAATTACTTATTAGAGTAATTAATCACAAAATATTTTCTCAGATTCATAACTTGTAAGAAATATCAGCCAAAATTTGTTATAAGATGAAACTTAGAGCTATTAAAGTTCCAACAGCTCTACATCAAAGTTATTGGGAGTTTTCTGAATGTTTCAATCAATATTAGTACTCTTCATAAACCTGGAGGACTTTCTTTGGTATTTAAAGACATTCCAATACCATCAAATATCCACAGAATTCAACACAGTTCAAATATAATAATTTGTGTTTCTCTCCATTTAAGTCCACTCTCATTTATATTTATAAGGTTTTCACTTAGAAATTATCGTTAATATAAAATGTTTGATGTATTTTTAGAAGAATAATATTTTTTTATTAACAAGTAGGTATTTTTCTATTCTTATTTATCCTTGAATATATAATTTTATATAATTTTATAATATTTTCACAATATTATAGTTATTCACTTATAAATAAATCATTCCAATTTAACATTAATTCTGGTGGGATAATTTGACTACTATTATCGTCATAGTGGTAATATTATTATTTTGAATTAATAGATACTTATTTTTTAAGATCTTATTGTTATCAAACTATCTATGAATTTTTTATAGTGTTAGTTTCTTAACATTATTAGAGTGGTTTTTCTTCTAAAATAAAACCATACATAGTACAAGAATTATATTAGGATTAATTTGATTATTAGTTTCATATTTACATCTTAAATACCAAAATTCCTGGCTATAAAAAATATTTTTAAATGAAGAAAAAATAAAATTTCCTTTATCTCATAATTTTGTTGATGGAAACTTCAAAATCGTAACTCCTGGTAAATCAAAGCTGTAAAATATTTAGGGTTTGTTTTATAAATGCCAATTTCGTCTTCAATAAGACAGCTATAGTGGTACTACCAAAATAAATTTTTAAAAGTATCTATTATGAAAAAATAGATGTACTATGAGCCCTGAAGGATATTTTACATTCCCAAAAATATTGTAAAATTCCTTATTATTATTATTTTTACATGAACCAAGTAATTTTCACAAAACTGGTCAGAATGGTCTTTTTAACTGCCTCAGCCCTTCAAGAAAAACTGGGTTTATAATCCATGGAAAATTTATGAAAATACATTTTATAGAAATTCTGGGACCACCACCTTTTTTGGAACTTGGGGGCTCATCACAGCTTTAGCAGCACCAACATGTGATTGGGGACCTATGTTTTTTAGCCCGTGTTTTGTCCCAGGCCCTCTAGGGGCTTCCTTAAGCCTCTATTATCCACAGGATAATGGCTGCATCCTATGCTCTATAGGGGTTTCAAACCCTGCTTTGACCTCCCTGACCCTAATTTTTCCAATGATCCCAGGGATTCCAAAAATGGCCAAATCAAAAGTGGATAAAAAAATCTAACCCGGAACCCTTGAGACCAGCCAGGAACAGAACCCATCTTTTGGCCATGAACCACGTCCTCCCAATCCATTAACATGATCATTTTCCTCTGTGGTTCCATTTCTTTCAATCTAACTTTCCCAATATTATCATAAAACGATTAGGAATAATTTTCCTGGTGAATTAACTCATGCCACTAACCCCTCAATCCCAAATAGGGAATACCTTTCCCTCACAACACTTATTTATTCAAGGATGGCCACTTTGAGATGAAAGGTGCGGGTGTCAGCAGTTATATTCCTTCAAAACGGTTTCTTAATTCAATAATAATTCTTCAACTATTCAGTATTCACCCAAGGTAATAATGTACAGCTATATTCAACAGATTTATATCAATTTGTCAAATTTAAATACACTCATGATAACCCCAAATAATCCAATACAGTATACAAGCAAAGGAAACTTTATTAAGCTGACCCTTTAGGTCAATTAAGTACACCCAGTTAATTTATCAATGTGGCCAAGTGGAATTTCCTTCATAATTCAATTCAGTGATACAAAGCTCATAAATCTGAATATTAAACATGCAGGTATCAAGTTATCAATTTTTTACATATACTGGCCAATCTTTGCCCCACTGAGGGTTTCCCCCATTTAATTAATCTAAGGGACTAATTTTTAGAATTTCTTCTCTTTCCTCTTTTTATAGTGAATACTGATAGTATTGAGTCAGTAATTTGAAAATTTTCCTCATCTGCTAATTGGATATTGGTGATCATAGCCTTTCTAGTTCCTTTATTAAATCTTAACAGGTTGAAACAGTGATTCAGGAAGTTACTTGGTTGGCTATTTGGACATCGGCTTATTCTTCTTAATATATCTTACTGAATCCTTGAGTTATTTGATTTTAATCCAATTAAGATGTTATTCACACCGCTCCAGGCCAATATCAATTAAAAAGAGAACCTGTCATATTATTTGATGATATAGAAAACGTTTAGGTATCCAAAATATCAAAAGATATTATAATCTCATGATTTAAACTATTGAAAGGATAAATTAACTTAGATCATAGAATACTGACCAGAGGAATGCCCAATTTAAGTATTAAATACATGAAGGGGCTTTTATTAGAAATATATAAAACAAACATGATAAAATTAATAAGAGTAATATTAGACTTTTGTAATTTAGCTTACCAAACATTCCCTTAACATAATCCTTTTCCTCTGTTCCACCATTCCATGTCCTCAATCACCATGAGCAAAGTGAAAACACCTGAATGAAGTTTTTGAATTTTGAATTTGACATGGGAGATAAATTGGATGAATTCATAAGAAAGAAGTTAAATTTCAAAATGAAAGTTTTATAAGAAATTTGAGCCACATATGCAAGCCAAATAGATTTCATTTATTTTCCTGAATATAGATATTTGGTAAAGCTGGTCAACTCTCAATAACTCAAAAATAAATGTAAAGGGATAAACTTTATTCTCCATAAATTCTACTTCTTTTTCTCAACTAATATCATTGATTAAAAAAAGATTAACTCTTTAAGATCTGTTTAATAGGATTTTACATAGATATTAAAGCTTAAACAACTAATTCATCAAAAACCATAGTTGAATAATATTAAAGCTGGAACCATGGCTCTATGAAGTATTTTATTTATGAGACAATTTATAAAGGACTTTGGGATTTTATGAAAATATATATTATGAAAGAGTGATCCTAAAATAAAATTGATTTCTATCTGAAATTTTATATTAAGTGAGACATAATATAACTTGGTTTTATTTTCTTATCAAAGTAATAGAAGTTATTTAAAGTTGGAAAGAGCCTTCAGCTTTCTTACACAAAGCTTATTTTAAGGAGGAAATACCAAAATATAAAATTAATTGCATAAATATAACCAGTATTTCAACCAAAAGGTTTTTTAGAGGGAATTATTTCACTTTAAGCTAAAATATCTGAAGATTGAAACAAGAATATCTTCCTTTAGCTTTACAATTGAGGAATTTTTCTATGATAAAATGAAAATGTATAAATTAAGAAACATTATAGTTTTCAGAAAGAATTAATGGCTTAATCATAGAATTGTTTTTATAGCTTTCCTTTAAATATCTGTTCCTGTAGTTCTTTGGAAAATGAAGTGTTTCATTTTGGTATACCACCACCTCATGAATCAATTTATCTATTCCTTTTGGATAATGATTTCTCTAATTAATCATCTTAATGTAATGGAAGATAAAGATATGTAAAAATAAAACATGATATTATTAAAAAGTTTCCATCTTTTCAGTAATTATTTTTATAAATTTTGGGGAGAAGTGATGAAAAGGTTTAGATTATATCATTTATAACAAATATTTTTATTTTTAATATGGAGCCGATGTAAATATATGGGTTAAATGCGAGTAAATATAAACATCATTTATTAACATAGTTCAGCTGAAATTTAATAAATTATTCTATTATTTAAAAAATTCAATTAATCTCATTCTCTATTGGGTTTATCTTTGAGTTGTTTTTTATCTTTAATAGGAATTCTTTTTTTTTGTTGATGTTACTTAGATTATAATCTTTTTCAATGATTGAAGCTTATGAAGAGCTCTACATTTTCTCAGAAATGAAATTTTTATTTCAATAGTTCAGTAACTGAATCATTACAAGACAAATTTTTGATTTTCTCAATACCAAAAAATGGAAAAAGGTATCAAAACCAATTGAGTTAATAATGTTTGAATTTCTCTCCATTAATTTTTTTTTCAAAGTTATCGGGAAACCTATTTCAGTTCTGTTTAAAAATTAATTTAAATAAAATATGCGTAGTATTCATTTATGAATAGATGAAAAATTATATGATTGTTTTTCAATATTATCCCAAGCTTTGCTTATAAATATTCTGGGAGGTTTTCAAAGTTTCATGTATGTATATGAGTTTTTTCAGCTTAAAATAATTTAAAATATTTAATCAGAAGCTATCTAAAAAAATTAATTGAAGGAATTATAAATTAGTCTTATCTAGCTATTTCTTGGATTGAATATAGGGGGGGTTCTCTTTATAATTTTTTCTATTTATTTTTATTCAGAGCTTATAATATTCATTAAATTGATATATTTTAAGCTATGGGTTACAGAATTAAGCCAAAAATTGCTTGGAACTAAGCTTGAGGTGATCAAAATATTCATTCAAATCCATAACCAACCAGATTCAAAAAATGGTCACAATACGTTTTTCAATATTTCATCTAAATTCTTGAACAGTACACATGGAATCTACCCACATTTTGATTGTTTTTTCATGGTAATTCAAACAGAGATCATTTAAAGAATGTCTAATCTTTCAAATAAAGCTCTATTTGGTACACTTAACTTATCATTAATCTTATTTTGAAATTATCAGCTTTCTTTACTTGAAATATGATCAAATTTTGAAAATGATGTTTTTGAAAGTCATAAAATTGCTTTTGAGCCTTGAAAGAGTAAACTAATACTCTTAATTCCAAGCTTTACTGGATTTTAAGAGTATTACAGTTAAATTAGGTTTATGAAATATTTTTTTTAGTCAAAACTATAAGCAATAAATTCAGATAGTCCTCAGAGCTTTAGAGACTGGTTTCTCATTCCGTAAGATCCACAAAATATTGAAATCTCAAATTACTACAATCAGAACAATATGTAATTTATACATTCCCTATAAATACTCTTCCCATTACATCTCTTTGAATTGAATATTTTCCTCTTGGTTATTTCAAGGGGAGATAAAAACCAAATAGCCCACAAAGAATTAATTAAAAAAGAGTTTTTCTTTCTCAAAAGTTGAACTAAAATGATAAAATTCCCACAAAAAATGAATCATAAGAAAAATTATGAAAAAAGTTCCACATGTTTTCTATTATTATAGGTCAGATTATTTTAAATTTTATTTTTGAAGAACAGTAGAAAAATTGTATTTCTGCTGATGTGAAAAATTCATTTTATTAATTTTGATTGAATTTTTGAATTTCATTATCAAATTTTTCAGAAAGACGATGTCTTTTTCTGGTATTATTGATCATTGTTTTTTGATTTTTTCTTCAAGGTATCTGAGTTTTTCAAGTTTTAATTTATTTTCAATATTTATGTGTTTATTCTTTTGATTTTTCTAATGAAAATTACAGTAGAGGGCCTTTGAAGGCCCTCTACTGTAAAATTGTCAACTATTATTCACAAATTTACAGTAGGTTTATCTGTAATTCTTGTTACTGTAAAGTATGATTGAATTTTTTTTACAGAAGTAAGCCCTTTGATTCCTGAAAATTTAGCATAATAACAGCTTTATATTTCTTTCAGTAGAAAAATGTTCTTGACAGATCCTGCTACTTCCATTTCAAATAAAAAAAATGGAAATTTCTAGAGACCAAAATCAAGGCATATTGTAGGTTTTAAACACAAAAATGCGAGCCTTAATTATAGGATATACTATTCTCATTAATAATGAGAGGAATTAGAAAATTAGAGAAAAATAAAGATAATGATAGTGATATTAATAAGATCATATAAAAATAGAAAATAATGTATATATATTGTATACTTTGCCTTTTTTGGGTAATTTCATTATATCTCTTTCTTTTTGAGCTCAAAGGAAACTGAATATATGAAACAAAAAAGATCAAATACTTATCCTTCTCAAGATGAGGAATTCATGAATAATAGGAAGTTTTTTAAGCCACCTTAAGTAAAAAATGAGAAGTAATATTATTAAGGATTAAAAGTAAAAAAACAATTGAAACAAAGGCTCCCTCAATTCTTAAAACTGGATTTTTCTAATTAATTCTCTAAAAGGACAAAAAAAAGTCTTTAAGTTTAGAATCTATAAATTGTAATAAATATATAGTACAAAATAGCTACATAGAGATGAAAATGGAATTGGAAAGATTTTTCACTAACCACAAACTCTCAAGACATTTCATATGATATAGTATATATATGTATCATATTCAATTGAAAAATAAGAATATTTCAGCTTCTGTGATATTCTAGTGGCTTGGAATAACCTTGAATAGCAACAAGAATTTTTATTATGGGTGCAACATAGCTCATAAGAAGGATACAAGCTCATCTTATGCTGGGTCAAAGCTAATTTTAAAATTCAACACCTGATGTTGGATTCAGCCACTTTTCTCATAGCGTAAATGATCATAACCCCATTATGAATAATTACTTCTGGTGAATAAATTCCTTCAACTCACTCCTCCTCAATACCAATTTTGAAATAAATTTCCCTTCTGATACTTATTTCTTCAAGGAAATACAATTTGAGAGGACAGCTGGAGTTTTAAAAAGTTTTATTCATTCAAAAATTCTCCTCCTTTGATAAGGCCTCTTCTTCAGACATATAGTATTCCCTCAAAGGAGTATTTTCTATCTATCTTCAAAAGATTTATGTTAATGATGTTCAAGACCAGTCATAAAGGTTTAAAAGCTCAATAAATAAAGCACAGGTTTTAATAATCCAATCAAGTCTGAAATAAAACCAAAATTTATGAAATTAACCCTTTTGTTCTTCAGCACACTCAGTTTCTTTTCCAATGTGGCCCAGTGAAATTTCTACAATAATCCAATAAAGATGTTCAAGAATAATGAAGCTGGGTTATAACTGAAGGGATAAAGTTCTCAATTTTCACACATACTGGCCACTATTTCCAGAATTGAGGGGTTTAAACCAGGTTATTTAACCTACTGTATTTACTTTCTTCTTTTGATAGTGAAAACGTAAAATATTGAGCTGGTCTTTTTCACCCAACCCTCTCTAGTTTAGCTAATAAAAATAGTGTTTTTTGTATTTTTAATGTAGCTTAGAATCCATCATACATGAACTAAAATTTGTGGGTTATTTTTCAAAATTTGTATCACAAAATAACTTGCGCTTACATAAATACAAGGGAGGAGAGCCACGGGGGAAAGGGAGCTAAAGGATTCCTCATAAAGGTGTGAGGGTACTATTACTTCTTTATCTTAAGGGAATGGCTGCGAGGATTTGATAGATTTTATTGAGGCCATATGGAAAAATAATTTTATTCAACCGTTATTTAAATTTTAGGTTGATTTAGACTTGAAGTATCTTACTTAAAAGTAAAAAAATCTAAATTTTTCCCGTTTACGAGATATTTTTTGTTGAATTATTGATCTTGAAAAAATTTTAGAATAATAAGTGTAGTCACATGAGATATGAGTTTTAAGAATTAAAATTAAAAACAACGATAACTAAGAAAGTGTTTGTAATTTTAATTTATGTTTTAATATTGTATGAAAAGTAATTTTCCTTATAAGGAAAGCTTTAATATATGCAGATCAAATTTTCTGTAAATTCCTCTAATCATGGTTTCATTTTAATAAGTTAATGATCTATCATTGGAATAATATTTGAGATAAAATTGAATATTATTTTATCACTGAGAACATCTGGCTAAATATTTGAAATAGTAATATAATATATAAGAATTAATAATCAGTATAGAAACAGATCCAATAATGATATTGGAAATTAAACGATAAAGCATATCTACAATAAGCTTCAGTAGTAGTCATTGTAATTTCAATTTATTGTATTTTATCTGATAAAATCTTCTCTAAATGTTTATATTTATAAATAGTAATGTGAAAATATAATTTTATAGTAAGTTAATTAGTTATAATTACTCAAAGTTATAGCTGTGAGCTTTTTGAGAGTATTATGGACTTTTGAGCCAATAGTGATACAATTTCATACCATTACGGAATTCCTAAAAAATGGAAGGATACTTTGAAAAACTCTAAAAAATGAGGAATATGTTATTTCTAGAATGATATAGTTAAAAGATGGATAGATACATTTCTATAGGAATTATTTTGGATTGTTAAGATAACCATTGGAAATCTGAGATATTCTGTTCAATAATTATCTTGAAAATTATATTCTATCATAACTACATTCCTTCTAATTTTTTTAAAAGATAAAATCAATTAAATATTTTTAATTCAAACTATTATTTCTGAAGGTCTCACTCACCAGGGTGGGTTTGATGCGACTGGATGTCCAGTGATGGAACATCCCTCAAGATACATTCAATTGAACAAAAGAATACAATTAATTTACTCATGAGATCACCAAAATTTAATATTTTTATCACTAGAAAAACTCATGATAAATGAAAATTTTGATTATGAAACAATAGGTAAATAATACTAATATCTATCTTATTTGACTGTGAATTTCCTTTTGAATAATGAATAAAATAATAGACGAATTTTGTAATTATGACATAAAATACTAATATTATATAAGAAAATTTATAATAAATATTATATCTATAAGATCATTATAATAAAAATAAAGATATTAAGATATTGATAATTAATATATTTGAGCTGATTTTAATTGTCACCAAAAAATAATTTTGTGAAAAATTGTTATTTCAAAATGAAATATCCATTTATAGCTACAATTACTAATATCAAAGTTATTCAAATAACATAAATGATATCTATATTTCAGAAATAGAAGCTTAGACAAACATTTCATAGAAATAATTGTAATAAGAGTATATTAAACCTACTTTCAACACTTATGAAATTCTTTTTTAATAAATTTATTCCCAATAAAGTAATTACACCCCTTTTTTGAATTTCGCTAAAGTAATAAATAGCGAGAAATACAGTTTTTTACTATTTCGATGTGTATTTCAATATTTAGAGAAAATTTACAGCTTCAATAGAAATATTAATATAATCACTGAAAAATTAGTGATTAAAATGAGCTCTTGATTTGGTCCTTAATAATTAATATTCCATTTTAGAATAACAAATTGTTTTATCTCTAGTATTTGGTATTGGATTTAATTTCATGTTTCTGAGGGAAAAATTGAGGAGTAAGAGATCCTTCTACCTAATTACTAGAGATTTCAAAGCCATTTTCTATTGGTTTCATCCACTAGAATTAATACTCTATTTGAGCTTTGGTAATGATTAAATCATGAGAAAACCTTCTTATCTTATTATTACATCATAAATTTAATTTATTACTATACCTTTTAGTTTAATAACATGATTTTTTTGGCAAATGATTCAATTTTTTGCATTGAGGTAGTTTAAAGGATAAAATACAATTATAAACTTTCTTTATCTTCTGTTAAGCTGTTAAACTTAAATTAATATTAAACTTGTGGATTAAAATTTATCTTCTGTAACTTAACTTTAATCCTGAGTAACTTTGAGCTTTTACGTGTAATCAATGTTAAAAATGTGAATTGGAATAGCTTGAAATATACTTTTTAATTTTTAAATAGAAGTTTATCACATAATTTAAGATCTATTCTTGATGAAATCTCTTGTAAACAGTATTTTCTGTCAAAATATACTATTTTAAAGTTCAAAGCATTATTACACAAGGCTTTATTGTGAAAATCATGAAAATGAATTCTTCCCAAATGAGCTATTATAATATTATTATCTACTTTTCTTTAATCTTGGATCACTCTTGGTTTGGGGTGATCAACTGTTATAGATATTTTTGGTCAATTTATCTTTGTATCTTATCACTTTATTGATAAGTTTGTAAATTAATCTTGTCAATGTTTTTGAATGTTATTTAATGGTAGCTTGAAATTTTCTTTATTTCTGTATCTTTTATTCTAAGAGATATGAGCTGAAAGCCATCAATATATGCATTTATTATCAAAGTGCATATATCCAGGTATCTCAGAAAGTATTTGTTTTGCATATATGACATCCAAGGAGGCATATATTTATTTTTCATATGGGGAATCCAATGATATAGCTTATTTCAAATGTTTATATATTTTTCTCTGAGGTAATAAGAAATTTATGAAATTTTGAGGTAATTTCACTTATGATAATTTACTTTTTTGTATTTACCATAATTTATTCAAATTTATTATATATTTTAAATTTCTTTTTAATATAATTTTAATAGTTTTATCACTAAAAATATATCTTGAGGTACATTTACTCAAAAGAGGTAAGATTTATTTGTGAGCTAATTGGGAAAGTTTTTGGGTATGTAGTCATAAATCAAAGGTTCTCAACAAGATTAAAATATCTTCATGATATCACAAGGATATTCCCATTAATAATTCTCAATATAATTGAAATAATTCTCACTATTTTAAATATTACCTGAAGGCACCTCCATCTTTTATTTTAATTTAATTTTCTATCAATCAATAAGAAGTTCAAAATTAGGTTAATTGCTATCATGCACATCAATTCTTCCAATTTTAATGCTGAATTATTCTTAATTTTAAATTAAATTCATCATAATTATTTGAATTATTTATTGTGTTTTTATTGAATTTCTTCAATTATATCCAGGCAGTAAAGGTTTATGTAGTTTTTCATTATACCAGACCTATTTTGCATTTAATATAAAGCTTCCTAGTAGCTTAATAATTCTGAGGATCTGAAATAAGAATAAGATACAAAAGCTGGTAGCAATTTTTTTATTTATAAATTACCAAAATTCCTGAAAGAATTGCGGGAAACAATTTTGGTTTATGACTAAATAAGGAAGTACCTTGAGGTAAAAATTATTGGTAAGATTTTTTTGTATTCCAAAATCATCCAATAATGATGTCTTCCAGAATACTAAGTTACCCCTTAAAAAAATACTGAATAATCAGCCAAGATAAAATCAAAAAAATGAACAGGATTTGTGGATCTTAAAAGATAAAGACTCAACAGTAGTATCTAAATCAGACCTTTTTTTTATTTTGAAGTGGTATTGGCTTAAAGATATTTTACTATATTTAATACAATGTTTTTTCAAATTTTTCATATTGCAACTTCCTAATTGTGTAATTTTTAAGGTGTTAAAAAACCTCCTGATATTTGGAACAAATACAATTCCCAACCCAGGTGATTGAACTTGGTCCTTGTTATTTGATTCTCAAAGAGAAATTGACCTAAGATCCTGAACCACTCAAATTGAGATAAGAACTATTAATGACACTGTAGTAAAAACTCCGCTGTAGCATTATATACTTAAAGAAAATGAAGACTTATGATTTCTTCCTGTAAGATATTATCTTTTTTAATATAGTAAAGCTTGTGATTTGAAAATTTCATTTGACTAATATTCATAAGATATTAAAGAGAAGCTCAAAGATATTAAATAGGATTAATAAAATATATTTCTCTTCAATTTCTGTTTTCAATTTGATTATAAATATTGGTTTAATACTACTAATAATAATGATAAAGATATTGCATTTATTAATAAGAGAAATCATTCAATGGTGCATAATACTATTTTGCTATTGCTAATACTTCAACAAAACTATGCAACTGAGAATATAAAATTAGAATTTCACCACCACAATTCAAATATGACTCTAAATATCCTTCTAGTTCACATATTGGTGTGGTCCTGCAAGGTGGAATATTTGTACATTTTTATTAAAAAACAAGGGGGAGTCAGTATCTATTTGAACTTTTTGTGCCTGCACAGAACTTTTGAAAAACAAGAAAATTCAAAAGTGTAGTGGTGAGGAATTGAAGCTAGAAATTCTTATGTTTTAGTGTAGAAATGTGACATTTACAACCAGTTTCTGACCAATCAGGTTGATTCATCATGTCTAATTACATTTTGTTGGATGTACACCTGGAGTTCTCCTAAGTCTAACAAAGATTATTATGTTTTGTTAATTTGCTATAGTTAACTGGGATAATTTTGCAAGTGGTAACTTTATTATAGAAATGATAGGATATAATTGGGATCATTGGGATTGTGTATTTCTCTCTCTGTGAAAAATCTAGAGGTAGAGAAAATACAAAATTATTTCTGAGTGCGCTTCACTTTGATTTGAGCAAAGGGGGGAGGGTATTGTGAAGCTCCTTATAGTTTGAGATTGAATAAGGTGCTCCTTGAGGGGGACATCACAGGTAGACAGTTTTCAATTTCTGAAATAATCCTGTAACCAAGCATTTTAGGGTATATTGGCTGCCCCTCTGAATATAATAAACAATATCCTTTCAGAGCTCACAAATCAGTTTGTTAGACTGTAGATTTTCCAACTAGGGAAGACTTTTTAGCAGTATCTATAAGACCTAATCAATGCTAAGCTTAATAATGAGGATAAATAGTAATAATTGAAAAAACAAATTTGAAAGATAGATTTTTAAGGTGGTTCCGTTGAATTTGGATACCCCAAATACTAGTAAATATTATTTCTTTCAAGATAATTAAATGATAATTGGGTAAATAAATAGTGGATATAATAGTATTGAGTGGTGATTGAAATTTTTCCTTTGTTAAAAGTGGGTTTCAATTTACAATAGTTTAATTTGAGAGCATATAGTAATAATAATTATATATGATAATTAATTCAGTGGCTAACCATTTGGAATTGATAGTACGCTTAATAATATGAAAAATATACTATTGATAATGATAGAAATATTAATAGCTAATAAGGAACAAGAATATAACACTAATAATATTAAATATAGATGATAACACCACTATGAGCTAAAAGGGTACTAGTGAAGGTTGATAAATGTATCACGACTTATAAAAGAAATCATGGGTAGACATAATAGTTAGGATAATAAATAAATAAGAGTCACTAATAGTAATAGCTATGACACTACTTGTATGTATTTTCAATTTGATGATAATAATACTATGAAATTTTCTACTAATGATAAGATTAGAAGACAGTATCTTTATCTTGTTGAGGATATTTATTTCACTGATGGATGAACTTATATTATAGGTAAGCCTACTCTTAACAAAAACTAATTATAAACCACTATTAGTATAAACTGATAAAACAATAATTTCTGGATTAATCTACTTGTAAGGGATGAATATTTATTCTCCCTCTTCATATATAACTACTTTCATGGGAAAAGTAAAAAATAGTAGAGAGGCCTCTTTTTATGTTGTTAGAAGTACCTGTGGGCTCTCCTTGTAAAACACTTTCTTCCCTTGAGGTAATTTTGCTGGTGGTGAATTTGTTAATGGTTCAATATGACCAAGCTATTTTAAAATCTTACTGGCCCAGATTAATTTTGAGGTGTTTTTTCTGGTGTAGATATGCATAAAAAATTTCAGATGACTTATCTCTCACAATCCACTATACAGCTTTCAGATCCTTGAGGGCTTAATTCTGGTAGGTAAAAATGAGGATGGTGCCATATCAATGAGCTATTTAACCATTTTATTTTTGTAAAATTATGTAATTTAAAGTGGCCCTACTTTTAAATATGGGATTAGATTTTAAATTTGAACCACTGAGTACTGTAACTTAGAGTTTAGTGTATTTTACTTGTATACAGCTGGTTCAATCTTGATTTATTCGAAATTATTTCTTTTTTTATACAGATCTCATGAATGTAGAGTGCATAAACCTTATCTGGGTGCCTGAATTCTTATTTAATTTTAAGGGTTTTGGTGGATTTTCCTTGCATGAACTTGAACTTAATACTATTCAAGCTCATTGTATCACATGAGCTTTGTTTTTATCACTGTACTTCTTAATAATAAAATATTCTTGGTTGATTTGGAGTGGATATGATTCTAAATTTCCACCTTTTATATGCAATATGATTTTTTCTATGTTTAAAAGCTTATATGTAAGTTATTTTGCGTAAATCCATAAAATTGAATTGGTTTCTGATTAATTTTAGTATGAATGCTTTTTCGTTATTTCCATTCTGAAATTTGAAAGAATCCTTTACTCAATAATATTGAAGTTATTCTTTGAATTTGGTGATTTTAAGAGTTTCTTTTGAGTATTTAGTCCATAAATTAACCATCTGAAATCTTGATATTTCAAACATTTTCACCTCAAATGTGCTTGAAACTGGGGCAAAAAGTTATTTAATACCACATAAACCTTTACATTTAGTTCTTTCCCCAGCATTCCAGTTTCAAAAAACATATTTTGGGCTCATAAATGAAAATTTTCTTTATGGAAATCCTTTTTTAGAAAATTCATTTGAGATTTTCTGTTTTTAGCTCTTTATGTTAAATTTGAATCTCCATGACTTTTTCTTTTGTTTTTTCTCTTTTGTTTGATTCCTTATACTCCAATGTTTTTCTTTTGTTATATTTATAATTATTTCTATCTCCTTTATTATAAATTATTTTGTAATTTTGTCTGCCAAGATGAATGAATAAAAAAGCTTAATCCCAATAAACCCCCAAAGCTCAAAATCATAAGGAGTTATTTTAGGAAATTAATAACATCCCTTATTTTTGTTTTGAAATATGATTATTTGAATGTTGAGATATTTGGTTTGTTTTTCTTGGTTGATTGATTTTTTAGTCCATAGAGGATATTCTGATGATAGTAAAATTATTCGTTTAAGAATAGTGAGAGAGTTTGAATTCATACTCAGGACCAATCCTTGAGTTAATTATAAAAAAAGGCTATTTGGATAGCTTAAGGTCTTTTCTAGGACCATTTATATATTCTTTAGCTCTTGATATTTTTTTGAGACTATTTGACTAATTTGATTAAGTTTATGGCTTTCATTGTATTTGAATAGTGTTGAACCCCTATAGATACCTCCGGTAAAATTAATATCCATTTCATCCCCTTCATGAAAACTTTGGATCACCTATCCAACTATTGTTATTGAATTATTGGGCCCAACTCTCAATTTAATAACCAAACCATACTTCCCCTTTTATTTTTTTATTTTTTATTTCTTTTTGATTCAATTATAATTGTAAAATAAATATTTTAATTTATAAGATATGACTAAGTAATATAAATATTTTCAGATTAAACTGAGAAATCTTAAGTCAGGAATATATTTATAATCCTTGCTGATTTATTATTATTATTTTTAAGTCCTGTCCAAACACTCCAATTTCTTACTATTTGGTTTTGTTTACCTGGCCACAGTTTTTTCTGTTCTTTATAGTTTAATACAGATTCTACTTCTATTCTCTTTATAGTTGTCTTATTGAAACGAAAGTTTTATTATATATCTCAATATTGTTTCAGATTTACCTAAAAATAATAACTTCATTCTCTTCTTTGCTTTATATTTCATATTTTATGCCACACATAAACAGCTTTGGTCCATATTTATCTATGTATCATTTCAACCCCGCTTATTTTTTCAATGGAATTCTCTTGAAATTGCACCAAATTTCTGTCATTAATTATTAACAGGTGAATTAATTCGCCTTCAGTACCGATTTACCTTTCTTATCTCTACTGAATATGTCATTAAATTTGGTTTACTAATTTGTTTTTTATATCATATATATATATATTTATCATCAACTTTAAATTTATGGTTACAAAAGTCTAGGACGCCACGTATACCCTCCCTTCAAACATGAAAATCCCAAATTGTGAAAGTATTAAGCGCTTGTATGACAGTTTTCTTTTGTTCTCCCTACTAAATTCATGCCTACTTAACTGATAAATTTCTTTATGTATCTTATTATTTATTTTTCCTTGAGTTGGGTGTCTTAAAATTCCATGTTGTTTCAGGCACAGGCTCATGGTGAAAATTCTAAGAGGTAAGCCTTGAATTCTCCTAGTACTTCTCACATTTCACCCCTTTTATATATATATTATTTCTTTTAAAAAATAAATTTTGAGCTTTATTGGCTATAATTCCCCTCTAGAATTATTTATTGATTCATCAGTTAGTGATAGAAAGACTATTGTTGTGTTCTATGGTGAAACTAAATATACCATCAAATGTACACAATGGGAAAAGCCTCCATCAACTACTCTCGACTCCTCTCCTCCCTTGTCTATTATTTGAATTGCGAGTCTACCCCAATCCAACCTTCTTCAGGATTCTCTGCCTTCATTTTCTCACAATGATACACCCTTTCCAACTTCTCCCATGGAGTGCATCAACAACTTCAATGGACCCTCCTCAACTGAAAATGCTTGTATATTTTGGAAATCCGATTCCTCCCGTTTTCAATAGTCCAAGAGTTTCTTCCACTATTCCTAATTCTAAAACTCCTTATGAGCCTCACTCTACCTCTCTTTCATCTCTGGTATTATGAACCTAACGCAAACACCATTTCAATCAAATTTATGAAGCATTCAATCATATGTTTTGGCGCTATGTCCACGATCTGCACAAAACATCCATAAAATCATCAACTCCAACGAGTTTCCTTTTTTTATATTCGTTTTTGCATGTGTTTATGAATCTATATAGCCAAATTTACAAGTAGGTTTTTTGTTTCTGATGAAAATAATAAGCCAGTATGATACCCATATATTATCAATATAAATATAGAATCCTTGAAAAGGAAACAGGCTCTTCAACCTAATCAATGCCATTAATTGATTCAATTGGGAAAAAGATTATTTTTCTTCTTTTATCTACAATTCGGGCTTTAAGATCTATTATTATTATTATTTGTTCCTTCCTTACCTATACATACTTATTGTACAAAAGCCACCCCAGGAAAATTTCTGTTTTTTATAGATTATATATGATTATGATTTTATGTATATTGTTTTATGTTCTTAAGATCCTCCATTATACATGCAATGTTATAGTCCCTATACACTGTAAATGTAAGCTTTTCTGAGCCAGATCATCCCTTTTCCTTACGTACAAAAAAATCGAGATATATTAGCAAAATAAAAAACGAAAAATTGTTCTTACTAAATTGAGTACTTAATACCGAGATAGATGAGAAAAAGAAAATCAAGAGCCACAAATTGAAACAAAGGAGAATAAATTGAGAAAAAAGTTCAAATAATAATAATAATTACTATAATGAAGATAAAAAACCCATGGTAATAGAAATGGATGGTATTTTGAAGGTAGTTACTTTTTTCATTATTAATATTATTATTATATACATATACATATGTTTTTTTAAATTTATGTAATGTTTCAATTGCTTTTACATAGAAAATAGACTTTATAGAACTAATTTAGAGAATCTATCTAGACTGTGAAGCCTCAAGCTTCAAAGTTGTTTTCTTATTGAATTCGGCCCTTTTTAAGTGAATCTTATTGTTTCTTTCGTGACTGATTTCTTGTTCTTGTAAATATATTAGCTCTAAGGCTTCATATTTCTCTGTCAGATGGGCTTTCAATTTCGGGAAAAGATTCTTATTGTGAATAATCAAAAAATACTATTTTTCCTTGTTAATATTTTTATCTTTAATTCTCTCTAGTTTGTTTTTTTGTGATTCACTCTTATGTTTTAACCACTTAAAGTGTTGGTTTGATGATTTGTGGTTATCCATGGAGCTATTATTGTGATAAGAGTTGGAATTAGAATTTGTGATAGGATTCCAGGCTTTATATCCTTCCCAAGGAAATTATTCTTCATTAGGTTCAAATTTAGATTCATTTTCTTCACCTTGAATACCTATTTGACAAAATAAGATAAAATATACTCCATATTTTGGAGCAAAAAGGATCACTATTTTTGGGCTTTGTTGGGCTACTGGAATTTTTATTAAGGCTTTTTTTCCATGACCTCTGATGTTGGTAATAATTTCATTGGGAAAGACACTTTTTCCATATTTATCACTTTTTTCCTGTCTTGGAAGTCCTGAAAGTGAAATTTGTTCCCTTTAAGTGGTTCTCAAATCTTGACTAAAGCTCTGAGAACTTTTCTGTTCCATAACTGTGTCACAGCCATTGAGACAGGCAGGGCATTACCATTCATTACTAATGGAAAATCTTTCAACACCTAATCAGCAAGGGGTTTCCTGGAAAATTCACCAAATACAGTTTCAAACCTCAATACAACTCAATACAGGCACAACCTAAATACAGGATTCACCAAATCCAGGCCCGCCCTCAATACAGGTGCAAGCACCTGTATTGATTCAAATAACTGTATTAGATACACCAATACAGTTTCACATCTCAAATACAGGCTCTTCAATCATACAATGATGGTTTCTCAACACTCAAACTCCAGGCTGGCACTTCTTCACATATACCAGCCCCCTTTTACCCACCTGGGGGGTTTTCCCCCAGTTAATTAAAATATTGGATTTATTATTTAATATTATTTAATTTCTAATTAAGAAATAGTATTCTATTAATTATTAAGTTAGTCTTTGCCTTCCCTCACCTGTTTAGTAGAGTCCTGGGGGCCATATCCTTTATTAATCTTTTTCTCTTTTCTGAACAGGTTGAAACAGTGGTACAGGATTATTTGTTGTTGGCTCTTTATTGTTGCTTTTGTTTTCTCTCATATCTTTTAATTCTTATTATTTTATGACTAGGAATTTATTTCTCTTATCTCATTACTCATATTAATTGAGTATTTATTCTGAGCCCTCCATAAGTAAGTCTGTTCACTGAGTGCCAGGCCCTCTTCATTTAGAAGAGCCCCTGTGACATTATTTCAATTAACTCATAATTGCTTCTTTTCTTTATTTAATTCTTATTCATTTCTCTCATTCTAAATTATGATTTTTATCATTTCATTCTCTCTCATCAATTTTCATCTCATTCAAATGAAAATTGATTCTCTTTTCCATTTCTTAAATTTTGCTGACCATTTCATTTTCCTCTTAATTCTCAGTCAAATTTTATTTTCATTTTATGTCTGAATTCAGGCCATTTATCAGGTTTAATTGATTGGAGTTTGGGGTTAATTTATCCATTGTCACAGGAGTTATCATTCAATTGGGGTTATCATTGGTTGATTTTGAAATTTCTCAAGATTGATTGATTTATTTATTTGATTATTCAAGAAATTGACTTTACCTCAAGATTCTGATTTGATTTAATTGATTGATCTGATTTTATTCCTCAAGATAGCTGATTTATCCTCAAGATTGATTTAATTGATTGATTTGAAGTTGATTCCTCAAGAAATCAAATTGATTTTTGAAGATATTGATTGAATTCCTCAAGACATAATTGATTTGATTTTGAATTGACTTTATTTATTTGATTTGATTCATTGATTGACTTGATTTGACTCATTGATTGAAATTGATTATTCATAAGAATTCGACTTTGTCATCTTCATTCTTCAAGAATTATTCAAATTGATTCACTTCAAGACTATTGATTGATTTCACAAGTTCATCAAGATTCTCATTTGATTGATTTTCTCAAGCCTTGTTTCATTCCCAAGTATCATCAAATTTTATTTTCTTTCATCAATAATGCCAGTTCGGCATAGCCCTCCAGCCAAGAATACAAGATCTCAAAGACATCAAGCTGTTCTCACTCCTACAGCAAGGGCTCCTCTTGACCACACACCATCAGTCCATCAACTGAGTAAAAATTTGGACAGAGGACCACCAATGGAAGGGGCAGCACCCTCCAGAAGAGGAGGTGTAAAGTCAAGAAGATCAAGATCATTCTCTGGCTTGTTGGGTGGCTATTCAAGCAATTCTCAAGGGCCTAGAAGTAGATCAGGGGAAGCTGAACATAAAGAGGGGGAGGAGGAGTATGAAGAAACTGAAGTAGCAGCTGCCTTGGAAGGTTCCCCTGAGGATTCTGAAGCTCCAAATCTAGCCCATTATAATCTACCTCTTGTCTCTCAAGCTGAACCAAATTTTCTCAAAATGATGGAGCAGATGAATCAATTAATGGGACAACTAACTCAAGCAGTTGCCCAAAGGGGCACTTCTAAAGACCCAGCATTCAAGACTCCATAGATGAAGGCACCTGATTTATTTTATGGTACTAAAGCTTATAAATTGAGAGGATTTATTCAATCTTGTCAATTAATTTTCCATAATGACCCAGCAAATATCTTCTCTGACAGGAAGAAGATTTTGTACTCAGCTTCTTTTCTCACTGGTAGAGCTGGAAAATGGATTGAACCTTACCTCTCAAATATCTCCAATGAAGACCCTTCTTATCTCCTCAATAACTGGCAGTTATTTGAAACTCAGTTATTCACTCTTTTTGGTGATCCCAATGATGTCAGGAAAGCTGAACAAGAGTTAGAAAATCTCAAGATGAAAGAAAGTGGTCAGGTTTTCTTGTAAACAGCAGATTTCAGAAGCTTAATGTAAAGGATTGGAGACTGTGGCAAAAGGGCCTATATTCATGTGTATAGAAGAGGATTGGCATTGAGATTGTTGGACCAATTGGCTTCTCACCTTGAAAACTTTGATAGCCTTCAAAAACTCATGGAAATCACTTTGGAATTAGATACCAGATACCATGAGAGGCAGAAGGAAAACGGTAGCCATCAAAAGAAGAAGCCTCCAATCAGTGGATCCAACTCCTCCAAGCCTCCTCAAAGTTGATCATCAAAGAAGCCTTATCACAGGAAGAATAAGAAGGGGTAGCCTTTTCAAGTGTCAAAAGACAGGCCTCATCCTGCTCTCCTCACTAAGGACAACAAATTAATTGGTTCTGAAAAGGAGAGGAGGATTAAAGAAGGCTTGTGCAACTATTGTGGTGGAAAGCACCCATTTGAAAAATGCTTCAAGAGGCCTGAAAATAGGCAGGGTTCATCAAAAGGCTTCCCTAGAAAGCAGGGAAAATCCTGAGTGGGAATCATGATGTGTTCAATGGTTCTCACTTATTTCATTCAAGAGCACAATTGTGCACTCTGAATACTAGTGTCAAGAAATCTTTAAAATTTCTTATTTTCTCTTCTCTCTCTGATATTTTTTATAGTATTCTCATTGATTCTGGTGCTACAAATTCTTTTATTGCAAACAAAATTTGTTCTCAAGTACTCATTCACCATGTCAGAGCTCCCTGAAAATATTCCTCTTTTCATTTTAGATTCTAATGAATTCACTTCCCTGTTCATCACCCATTATACCAAGTGGGTTGTTGACTTGCCTTCATTCCCAAACTTTGAATGGGATTTCTTTATCATAGATTCACCCAAGAAAGAAGACCTAATATTGTGCTATGATTTTCTTGACCATTTTAATCCCATTATTGATTGGAAAAATGGATTGATCACCTATGGTTCTATTCATAAGGATTCTAGTGGTATTACTTTTTCTACTAGTAATGACTTTGCCACTGCTATCAACAGTGTTTCTCTGGTTGGTGAACTTAAGACACCTTCCCTTCCTCCTTCTGTCCATATCTCTTCCATTATTCCCTCTCAGTAATTACTTCCATCAAGAGATGAAGTTTTAAAAGAGATAAAAGATGTTGGAGAAGATGTTGCTATATCTTCACTTCATCTCTTTGAAGGGGATATGGACCTTCCTCCTGTATCATTTCATGCCTGCCTGGAGGAAAAGTGGGATGAGGGGGAAGAGCCAGAAGAGATTGAAACTGTGCTGAAGGTAATCCCTCCTGCTTATCACCAATATTTGGATGTATTCTCCTAGGTGAAAGCAGAGAAACTTCCTCCAAAGCATGCCTGTGATCATCATATCAAACTGGAGGGTCTTCTACCTCCAGTTGGTATTATCTACTCTTTATCAAAGAATGAGTCAGAAACACTACAGGCCTACATTTCAGAGAATGTAGAGAAGGGTTTCATCAGGCCAAGCTCTTCTTCAACAGGAGCACATGTACTTTTTGTTAAGAAAAAGGATGATGGCCTTTGTTTGTGTGTTGACTACTGCAAACTTAATGATGTCACTAGGAAGAACAGGTATCCTGTTCCTCCAATGAATCAGCTCCTTACCATCTTTAATGGTTCTACTATCTTTTCCAAGATAGATTTAAATGGTTCTTATAATCTCTTGAGAATCAAAGAGGGGGATGAGCACTTAACTGCCTTTAGAACTAAATATGGTGGTTATGCCATTTGGCCTGACCAATGCTCCTGCTTCATTCCAGAATCTTGTGAATAATATCTTTGTAGATTTATTGGATATTTTTGTTGTAGTATACTTAGATGATATTATGGTCTTCTCTAGTTCTGAGGAGGAACATGTCAAACATGTGGCCTCTGCCCTCCAAACACTGAGGGACAATAATTTGTTTTCTAAAGCCTCAAAGTGTGTATTCCATGCCTAAAGTGTGGAATACTTGGGCTATGTTGTTTCGAGTGAAGGCCTCAAGATGGATTTGTCCAAAGTTCAGCAAATCCTCAATTGGCCTCAGCCAAAGAACACCAAAGCAATCCAATCTTTTCTTGGATTTTACAACTTCTATTGTCCTTTCATTAAAAATTATTCCAAAAAAATCTCTTCTCTCACTTCCCTCCTTAAAAAAGATTCTCCTTTCATCTTCAATGAGGAAGCTCTTAGTCAGTTTTAAATACTTAAAGAATCTTTCACCACTGCTCCTATCCTATCCCATTTCAATCCTTCTCTACCAGCTATTGTAGAGACTTATGCTTCCAATTATGCCTTGGGTGCTGTACTGATTCAGGTGAATGACTCAGGAAAGCATTCCATTGCATTTGATAGTTGCAAGCTCCTCCCAGCTGAGCTCAACTATGAAATTCATGACAAGGAACTCTTTGGCATAGCTTGGGCTCTCAAGCGCTGGAGAGCCTTTCTTCTTTCTCTTTCTGATTCCTTTGAAGTGTTTAAAGACTACTATTCCCTTCAATATTTTATGTCTTCCAAAGTCCTTACTCACTGTCAAGCCTGTTGGGGAGAGTTTCTCTCTGAATTTCACTTTTCTATCACTTACTGCCCAGGCAGACTGGCCACTTTACCAGATGCCTTGTCACATTGGGATAGCATGTACCCAGAGAGGGGGTGGACTTCATCAGCAAGAATCCTCATAATTTTCATCAAGTTCTCAAGAAAAATGAAATTAAAGAGTTAAGATTTTTCAGACTTAGTTGATAAAATTCAGAAGGCAGTATGGCAAGACAAAGATTATAAGGAAATTCTCAAGCAATTAGCAAGAGGTTAATAAGTCTCAGATTCTACTCTTGAGCCTCAAGTCAAATTGCTATTATTCAAAGATAGAGTAGTCATCCCAAGCAATCATGAACTTCAATTGGACATCCTTCAAAAGCGTCATGACTCACCGTTGGCTGGCCACCCTGGCCGGGAAAAGACCCTCAAGCTCATCAAGAGGGATTTTTTATTGGGCTGGAATGAATTAAATTATCAAGGACTATGTGTCCTCATTTCAGAAATGTTCAAGAAACAAGAACATTCACCATAAGAAGTTTGGGTTACTCATGCCTCTTCAAATTCCATCTAGTCCTTGGAATTCATTTTCAATGGACTTTATCACTCAATTGCCTCTGTCAAGCAACTTTGATTCAATTTTAGTAGTTGTAGAAAGATTTTCAAAGATGGAAATATTTATTGCAACTTATTCAACAATCACTTCTTTTGACTTAGCTCAAATCTCTATTAGTCATGTCTTTTCCAAACATGGTCTTCCAATCAGTATTTTTAGTGATAGAGGTTCATTATTTGTTTCATCATTTTGGACTCAATTGTGTCAGCATCTCAAGATATCAAGAGATCTTTCAACTTCCTTTCACCCTAAAATGGCTGGACAGACAGAGAGGGTAAATCAGATTCTAGAACAGTATCTTTGGATGTATGTCAGTTACCATCAAGATAACTGGCACACCTGGCTACCTCTGGCTGAATTTGCCTATAATAATTCAGAACATTCATCAACAAAAAAGTCACCATTTTTCACCATTCATGGAAGAAATCCCAGCTTTTACTCAATTCACATTTCTCAAGATACACCTTCTGGAAAGTTATCAACAAAACTTCAATCAGTACAGAAATCTGTCAAAGAAGAATTAGAGTCAGCAATAAAGCGTTTTAAGAAGTATGAAGATAGAAATAGAGCAATTCCACCTGATTTCCAACCTGGGGAAAAAGTATGGCTAGCTTCCAAGAGCATCAAGACAACAAGACCCACCAAGAAACTCTCAGAAAGATGGTTGGGACCCTTCAAAGTTCTGAAGAAGATTGGCAGCCATGCATATAACCTCAAGTTGCCTCAACAATGGAAGTCAGTTCACCCTGTCTTTCATGTGTCCTTATTAGAACCATTGAAGCAAACAACTATTCCAAAACAACATCAATTGCCACCACCACCAGTAATAGTCAAAGAGCAAGAAGAATGGGAAGTAGCTCAGGTTCTGGACTCAAAACTCAAGAGAGGCACATTATGGTATCTAGTGGAGTGGAAAGGATTCAATGAAGACCCAGAAAGAACAACTTGGGAACCAGCTTCCAACCTTACCAGCTCCCCAGACCTTGTCAAGGATTTTCATACCTGGTATCCAGACAAGCCTGGCCCAAATGCCCCAAGAGTTTGATTTATGGTGCTTGGTGGGGATTTGAGCTTATGAAAGTAAGATCCTCTCTTGGCATGCACCTTGAAGGGGGTATTCTACCCAAATATGCTGTAAGCATCACCTTTGCCACTTTGTGAGCACTTGTCAATTTCATTGGACAGGTTTAGATGGCCTTGCAACATCAATACCCTGGAATTTGGACCTTTCATCAAGATATGGCCAAATTCCCTCTTTTCTTTCTATTATTCCTCTTTCTTTCATATTATAATATTTCAAATTATGCAATTCAATACAATTAAAGACATTCCTTAACTCAAAATTTATTTATGGCAAAGTTTGTATTCTTTTATGATGCTTGGTGGGGAGTGGAAGTTATGAAAGTAAGTTCCATCTCCTGGTATGCATCTGTGAGGGTTCTACTTCTTGTAAAAACAACACCTTGGCCATTCTGTGAGCATAAAATGTTTGGTTTTATCTTTTCAGGAAAAATTATGGCCAAAATCAAGCAACTAATCACAAGAAGATCAATCCTCAGAAGTTTCTTTATTTTCTTTTCTTTACTCTCTTTCTCTCAATTCTTTTTATTTTATTTAATTTTACTTTTACTTGTATGATTTTATTTTTCATTTCTTGTTTTAAAAAGCAGCAGTCATCTCCCATATCTTGTTTGAGGAGTCAATTCATTTAATAATCAAGAGAAAACACTAGTAATGATAAAGACCAACTACAGATAATCCTTATCAAAATTTCTTCAAGGCTTCTCTAAGCTTAATAACCAAGGCATCTTCATAAGCAACTTTCTCCTTGGCCAAAGCAATAGTGGGCTCACCTGGAATAGCACTCTTCATAGCCTTATCAACAAACACCTCAGTCAAAGCATCAACTTCAGCAAATAGGGAGGTGACCACCTTCTTCTGATCAGTGAAGTTTCCAGTGATATTCCAGTGGTGATTGTTGTCAAAGATTTATTCAGGTTCTGGAGACATTGGGTCTCTAGAAGTACTGGCCACAGGTGGTTGAATATTTGTGGAGGTGGAGGCAAGTGTAGATGGCCTGGTTGGGGATCTAATTGAAGGTTGAGGTGATTGGGGAGGCCTTATCACTTGATTGGTGGTGGTACTGGCTTGGACTGGGGATAGTTAAGTGGATTGGATTCTTCTTTTTTGGATGGGGGTCGTCATTTCAAGTTCTTCTCCATCAAGCTGATCACTGCCTTAAGCATCAGTATTATTTTCATCTTGAACCACCAAATTTCTCTTCAATTTTACAAGTCTTCCATCCTTTCTGGTGACAAAAATAGGAACTTCTGGGGCTACTCCAATGGGGTTGCCTTGGGGGTGAATGGCTCCTCCAGTGTTGGCCCAAGAACTTCTGGTATTAGTCCATTGTTGGACACCTCTCATTCTGGATCCAGTCACTGAAGCAGATGGAAAGAAAATTACAGAAGTCCGTAACTCAGCAATTCCTCGATCATTCAACTCACAATTGGAGTGGCCAGAGGTGGAATAAAAAGTTGGACGTTCATCAACAGGAGCTTCCAGCCCAAATCTTCCACCCTTCTTGATGCTGCTCCATAATCTTCTGGGATTGTCTGGGAGATTATGGTTGGCCTGAGAGCAATTTCTTTTCCCAAGGTTACAGAATTGACACCTGGTGGACCTAGAAGTAGCAGATTCAACATAAGGAAAACCCTTCTTCCAACAATTGATGCAGGGTGGTTCAATAGCTCTAACAGATTTAAAACCATTATAGGTTTTATTGATGTCCCAAATCTCTGTAGGGGCAATACTCTCTTCAGAAAGCTCCCTCAAGGTATCAAAGACACCAGCACCATAAAGTACAGAAGGCGGGGAATCAGAGTGATCAGAGTCACAAATGGAAGTCAGCTTTGAACTTATCTTCAAGTCAAGATTCAAAGCCAAGACAAAGCAAATCATGGAAAAAATCCAATTCACAAAGTCAAATATGGAAATTTGAACTTCAAGAACAGAGTGAAGCACAAGAAAAATAGAAGAAATCATCATCAAAAGCTGTTTCATTGGCCAAATTGGCCATTTTAAGGCATTTGCGCATTTTGCCTATTTCAGACTAATTCAGGTCCAAAACCTTCAAAAACTTCATTTCATTGAAAAAATCATCAAAATATGCCATTTCAGTCATATTGGCATATTTGCACATTTTGTGCATTTTTGTGCACTTCTGGCTATTACTTCTTCAAAATCAAGAAAAACTGCCAAAACAGTCATTTCCATCAAGAAATCATCAAATTCTTCAGTAACTTGCATTTTGCACATTTTGGCCAAATCAGCCAAAAAAACCCCAGAATACAACCATTGGGGAAAAATTTCAATTGATCCTGCAAGGACCCAAAAGCAAGAAAAAAAGCCAATTTGGCCCAATCTCAAAAAGGAAGACAATTTGATGCCATGACAGTAAGTTCTTAGGACATAAGCCTGAATCACCATTTATCATGAGCCATGTGTACTCAAGAAAAATTGGGTGAAGAACACTGCAATAAGAAGAAGATCAAAAAAATAGAAGAACAGAAGAAATGAAGAGAAAATTTTCAAAGAAGGGAGGAGGAATCAGAATCAAGTCAAGGAAGAAGGACCTACAAGTTGTGAAGATGAAGGAGTTTGAGATTATGATTGATGAAGAAAGGTTATTAAGGATGAAAATTGAGTAATTGAGGGGAAGAAAGTTCAATTGACCTCATCAAGATTCACTTACTCTTATGGTGCTCAGAGCCCACCACTTTCAAGAGGGGGATAATGTCACAGCCATGGAGACAGGCAGGGCTTTACCATTCATTACTAATGGAAAATCTTCCAACACCTAATCAGCAAGGGGTTTCATGAAAGATTCACCAAATACAGTTTCCAACCTCTATACAGCTCAATACAGGCAGAACCCAAATACAGGATTCACCAAATACAGGCCTGCCCTCAACACAGGTGCAAACACCTGTATTGATTCAAATAGCTGTATTGGATACACCAATACAGTTTCACATCTCAAATACAGGCTCTTCAATCATACAATGATGGTTTCTCAACACTCAAACTCCAGGATGGCACTTTTTCACATATACCAGCCCCCTTTTACCCACCTGGGGGCTTTTCCCCCAGTTCATTAAAATATTGGATTTATTGTTTAATATTATTTTATTTCTCATTAAGAAATATTATTTTATTAATTATTAAGTTAGTCTGGGCCTTCCCTTACCTGTTCAGTGGAGTCCTGGGGCCATATCCTTTATTAATCCTTTTCTCTTTTCTGAACAGGTTGAAAAAGTGGTACAGAATTATTTGTGGTTGGCTCTTTATCATTGCTTTTGTTTTCTCTCATATCTTTTAATGCTTATTATTTTATGACTAGGAATTTATTTCTCTTATCTCATTACTCTTATTAATTGAGTATTTATCCCGAGCCCTCCATAATTAAGTCTGTTCACTGAGTGCCAGGCCCTCTTCATTTAGGAGAGCACCTGTGACAAACTGTTTTTTTCAGGTTCAATTTTTACTATTTGAATTGAAATTTTGCAGGTAATAGGGGTCATCTAGGGATTCAAAATTATTCTTGGATTTAGGAAGATAACTATTCTATTCTTTCTAATATAAGCTTCTGATTAATCTTCTGTGTATTGAGCTACTGCTTTGGGTAAATTCTTTTCTGATTTACTGATATTAAGTATAGCCACCAAGGTTTGTTTGAGAATATCATTGTTTTCCATTATAAGACCTGGGTAAATTTTTTCAATATTTGAGGAAAAAGTTTGGAGTTTTTCAAGTTTAGTATCTTCCTCTTTTAGTGAATCCCTTGGCTTGAATACCTTATAAAGCATAATTGGTGGTATAGTTACCTCTTGTGGAAGGCCTGGTTCACTTTGATTAAAATTATCCTTGATAATGGTTTTTCTGGATCATTTATTAAACTTTGGAGCTTCTTGAAAATAATCCATATTATTGATATGTGAATTTTCAATGGTATCATTCAATATTTCAGTTAATCCTGCAGATTCTTCAGATTATGAAATTGCATTAATACTTCCCTCCTTAACTCTGTGGTTGTTTCAAGTTTTAAGATAATTATTTTCAGAAATTTTGTATTTGAGATGATTGTTTTTAATAATTTAAATGCTTATCTATCAATTTGAGAATTGAAATTTCCTTCTACTTAGGTGGCACTCATTTTTGTTACAACTGGATTTATATCTGACTTCCAATAATTTTCAAATATACACTTTTTAAAGGACTTTAAAGATTTATTATGTGAGAAAGGGTTTATCAGTGGTTTTTTTCTGATATTTTCAGGATGATTGACATTATAGCTAATAATTACTGGAGATATTTCTCTACAAGTATTTCCCTTTTATCTTCTTGAGATTCAAGATTCAGGAATATTTCTCTCTTAAGGCTTTGTGTTTTCCTCCTTTATGTCAAATTTTTCTTTGAATTCCTCCATTTATTGACTGTAAAAGGTTTGGTGAGGCTTTTCTTCTCAATTTGCTTTATTTTTACTTTTTTCTCCTTGTCTTATTGGTAATACTATCCACTCCTAAAATTTAGAAACTGTGAAATATTCCATACATGCTGGTGGATTCTCTCTCCATCCCACTTTCTGTGGTGAACAGATTGGTAGGCATAGTCTCCTTCCATCTGGCTCTATATAGTTGCATATTTTCCCTTTCTGTTGGGAAAAGTCTAATATGATATTATTATCTGCAAGAAAAGGTCTTTTTAATTTCATATGAACTTATCTTCCAGCTAAAAAGGAATTCATATTTCTTTCTTTCCCAGTAACTAAAGTGATTGATGTAAATTTTGCTAATCCAACTATTGAGGTACAGTGACCACCAATTCCCCTTAAATTAATTTTAAGGAATCTTGTGGTAAGTTGTTCTTTTATTTCTTAATATTCTGTTATTATATTTAGTTCTGAATCTTTATCAACTAATGCCATTACTTCATGTCCTCATTATCCTAAATATAACTGCATAAGTCCCAATGAAGAGGCATTATGTAATTTGAGCAATTTAGAATATCTCAAATGGTGATTAATGATATGAGTTTGTATTTACTTTTTATTCAGTGAGCTTATTGAGCTTCTTTATTTTTCTTCCATATTTTTCAATTGGTTGATAAGATTGGGAGACATAACCCAAACTTGGTCTGAGGTGAGATTTATTGCATGATTCAAAATAATTTTCTAATTTAGCTCATAAACTCCTGGATGTCTGTTTTTTTCTTGATATTATTTTCTTCACCAGTATTTTGGGTTAATTTTTGTTCCTTCACAGAATACTAATCCTCTTTGGCTTCTGGGGGGACTTCTTTTACTACATGAAAATATTCAGGTTTCTTGTATTTGATGGGAAGAATTCTTTTTAAAACTGTGTTTGGTTTCTTTTTCAAAGATATTTTAGTTTCCTTTGTTTTGATTCTCTTGCTTATTGTATTTAGGGTCTTTTTTTAGTATTTATCAATCCATAATTATTTTGAAATGAATCATTAGCTAATCATATAGTAGGTGGCTTCCAGCTTCCCCAATTTTCAACTCTGGCTATCCCAGTTGCATTATTATTTTTCTTTGATTGTATTATACTAATTTCTTTTGGTTTGGGTGATGAATCCTTAGCTTCATTTTCCTTCAATTTCTTTTGAAATTATTCCTTCTCTTTGGAGAATTCTTCAAATACGTTATTTGTAGAAGTTGTTTAATATGTTGGTAATATTTTCAAATTGGTATATAGGAATCCACCTCCTTCTCTACTGACCCATCCGTTGTTCTGATCTTCAAAAAGATATTTTCATCTATTAAATGAATTTACTTCCTCCAGAGAGTAAGCACATTTGACATAGGTTTTTGACATGTTTTGTGCTGGTTCATAAGGAGCATGCCTTTTGAGAATGGAGGGAAATAATTTATTGGTTTTAAATTTTTATTATTTATTTGTGGATTTATTACCTCACCCATATGAGGCTTAGGTAGACTTTTCAATTCTTCAAGTTAATTCATATTTCTTGAAATCCACATTTCCCACTTGTGACTTATTTATAGATTCCAATTTCTTTCTTTGAGACATTTAGTAATCCTCTTCATTTTACTAAAGGCTACATAAATTAATGGAAAGGCCTCTTATTTAAAGTGAAATATCTTGCCCTTCTTTTCTGGTGCATTTATTTATTTATATTTTGATGCCCAAATTCCTTTTGTGACTAGTATTCTGGCTTCCAATCTTGATTGAATATAGCTTTTTAAGATATTCAAAGGTTCTATGAGGTATCCCCCATCTTCATCTCTAACTATAACATTATATTTGATAATTTACTTATTTATTTCAACTTCACCATCTTCTGAAATACAATCAAATAAAGCTTCATGGAACATCTTGTCTGGAGGGAAGTACTTATATATTGATAAATAAGTGATAATAGCTTAATAATCCTAAATAAATATCTTGTACTTTGAGATACTTATGATTCCTCCATATACTTGAGTCTCAGAAAAAGGCTTCATGAGTGAATACATTCTATACCTTCTTTCAGCTTCAACTCTTCCCCATTTTTTTATGAAATCCTTTTTGAGCTGTTTCCAATTTCCTTCTTCATAACCTGGAATGGCTTTAATTTCATCAAAACATTTTGGTTCTGTTTTCCAAAATTCCATTTGATATTCTAGGTATTCTCCTGTTGAACCTTCAATTTAAGCCATTATTTTTTCGACTTTCTTGATAAAATCCTCTACTAATTCTCCATCAGATTTTAGTTTATAGTCCTCTGCTTTCATTTTAACTACAGGCCTTTACTTCCTTTAAAAATTCTTCTGTAAAGGACTTAGATTATTAGGTGTACTTGAAAAACTCTCCTTGGAATATTTTGAGGTCTTGGATCTGTTTCTGGAGTAGAGTTTTCTCTTGTTCCAGGTGTAGGTGATATTGGTGAGGATTAAGGTCTCACATTCCTTGGTATTGTGAGATAACTTGGACCTGCTCAAAGTTTTTTTAGATGTTTGTTCCATTTCCTTTCCTTCCTTATTACTTTGTGTTGATAGAAGTTCTTGAATTTTCTTCATAAGGAGTTGTATCTGTACTTTTTCATCCACTAATTTACTTTATTCTGCATACTTTCCTTCCACAGTATCTTCAGGTAATCTTGGTAATTCAGATTTTGATTGTTGGCTCATTTCTACTTGGTAGACTTATCCTTTATATTCCTGCTTACTTTGATTGTTTCTTTTGCTTCTTGGATTAGCTTGAAGAAAAATCTCCTTAGTTCTTCCTTTTCCTTCTGTTATGTTCTTGTTTTTGCAATAGGTAAATAGATATATTCAAGTGTTTGATTTTCTGGTGCTCCTCCTTTCACAGGGTAATAAAAATGTTATACTTGATTTGAGGATTTTAAAGGTGATGATGATGTTCTAGAATGGTATTTCTTTTCAAATTCCAGATTGTATAGGTTTGTTTATGTTTATCTATTTGTATAAAATAGGTTCTCTTTGAGGTATGCTATTTTGATTATCTTCTCTATTGATGATTGACTGATTATTGATTGTTGAAGTTGTGAACTGCCCCGATTTGAACACCAGATTTGGAAATCCTTTCAGTGTGGGATTGAATAATTAAGTCCTTGTGGAGGTGATATGTGCAAATTGTTTTGGAATTTCTGAAAAAATCCTGTAACCAAGGGTTCTAAGGTGTAATAGATTCCCCTCTGAGTATACTGAAAGAGCTCCCTACAGATCTCAAATACCAATTTTTAAGACTGTGACTTTCATAGCTAGACAATACTTTGTAGAAATCTCTATCAAAACTAACCAATAATCAGCCTAATTGTTATCATAAATAGTAACAATGGAAAAAGACCTTTTTTAGGTGGTTCCCTTCAATTTGAATACCCCTCATACTATTAAAGATTATTTCTTTCAAGATATGTAAATGATAAGTGAGTAAATAAATAGTTGATATAATAATTGTGAGTGATAATTTAAATTTTTCTGTTGTTTTAAGTGAGTTTGAATTGATAATACTTGAATTTTGGAATATATAATCCTCAGTTCAATAGCTAAGTATTTGTAATTGATAGTAATTTTAACAATATGAAAGCATACTATTGATGACAATAAGAAGAACAATACCTAAGAAGTAACAAGAATATAACACTAATAATAGTAACTATAGATTATTACACCACTATAGGCTCAATTACTAGTGAAGGTTGATAAATATATCACTACTAATAATTTAAGTCATGGATAATAATAGCTATAAAAATGAATAAATAATACCCACTAATATTATGTATTTTGAATTTTATAATACTAATACTATGTATTTTTCTACTAATGAGAAAATTGTAAGACAATATCTTTAGCTTGTTAATAATACATATTTTGTAAGGTGTGGATATGAAACTTTGATTAAAAATCAAGTACTTTTCCCGTCCTCAAAATTTGTATAAGGTAAAATCAATTAAAAATAGTATGAAATATTATTTTTAAGAGAAAACACGCCAATTTTATTGTTTATAACTTTATTAGTATAAAACAATAATATTATAAAAATTTATTGTTTTACCAACAATAAAAATTTATCCAAAAAATACTCTACAAGAGATATTTTAAGGCTACAAAAGAAATTTCTTCAAGAGCAATTTCAATTGGAATTAATTGAGCAAAGAACTGCAAGCAATTAATTAAAGAACAAAGTCCTTAAAAAGAGTATTAAAGAGAAAACACGCCCAAAAGTGACCAGAGTGAATTTGGAAACAAAGTGACAAAGTTTACAGTGATGAAAGATGCTTTAATTCACTTTTGGGGTGGTTCAGGGGTAAAAATGATTATAAGAGTTACAAACAATGATTATAATGATTTTTTCACGTGGTTAAAAGGATTAAAATGATTAAAAAGTGGTGGTTGGAATCTTTTATTGATTGGTTTAACAGTTTTAAACTAATTAATAAAAGGAAAAGATTCTAACATGAAGAGAAAAGTGGGGCAAAGAAGACATTCTTTTATAGCCATCAATTCTCTTACTCCAAAAGTAAAATTTACTCTTGTCAGTCGTGAAAAACAGTCTGACAACAGAAAAGCCAATTATGGCATCATTGAACCCTGGTTTAGACCAAAAAGGGCTGGTTTAAGCCATTTTTAGCCATTTTTAGCCATTTTAGACCCTTAAATCAGCCATTACTATAGCAATACCAGGCCTAGAGCCTTCAAAACACGTCAGAATGTGTGTCAGAGGCGTAGAAACCAGTTAAAACTGTTTTTATTATGATTGTTTTATCTTAAGGGTAGTTTTACCTTCTTGGCAACAGCTAAAACTACCCCAGTTGGTATCAAAACCTCATCATCAATTGAGTCCACAGACCCTGTAACTCAATTCCAGGCCAAAAGTGATGAACTTTTGCGTGAATTTTGACATCCCACGCCTGTCAGCAAGGATTTTGGGGGTCTAGCTCCCCCTTAGAGCTGGAGTTCCTTTTCCCCCCCAAATTTAATCTTTCCAATTTATTTTTCCTTTAATTCCTCATCATGTATTATACTTATAATTTACACATGTAATTCAATTCAATTGTACAGTACAATACAGTAATAATTGACACCTCATATGTAAATCAAAGCTCACTTATGTAATACACGCGCACATTTTGACATTTCAATTGAATTCAATTGAAAATACTTTAATTCCTCATAACTTCTAAACTAAACACAACACCTCAATTTTAACACAAAAATTGATGGTTAACACCACATGTGGTGTGAATTAAATTAAGGTTTTGAGGATTTTCAACTTTTGTATTGAAAATACTAAAAACTTAATTTAAGCTTATTTAGAGTTGAGTTACAAAAATTTCACTCAGAGGTGACCCCACCTGATTTTTTATGAGGAATCCAATGGTGAAATAAAATTTATATGTTTATTTATTGGATAAAAAGTTATAATAAATTTTATTTAACTTTTTTCCAAATTTATTTATTTTTTCACAATTTTGTTAAAATTTCATTTTTACTTAAATTTTTCAAGTATAAATGTAATTTTATATTTACAAAATTTAAAGTAATTTTATTTTTAAATTATAATTAATTTTTTATTTTTAATATAATTTTATATTTATGTTTTTCATTTTTATTTTAATAATATAAATAAATTTATTTTATTTATATTAATATGTTATTTTTTATATTTGTGGTCTTTTGGGTATATGAAATTACCTCTAAGGCTCACATTCCCTCCCCCTAAAAAAGAATATTACTTTGTAATATTGGTGTTTCTAGTGTGTCTGAATCTCCTCAGGAGTTTGGTGGCTTCTGGTATATCTTTCTCTTCTAACCATTCATCTTCACAAGTTGGGTCACTGTACCTAACAAGGTATTCCCTTACTTTCTTGGTTCTTAATTTCCTTTCTTTAAGAACTTTGGTTATTTTCTTAGTACCAGATGTCTCAATAGGAGGTATAACTTGGGGAATCTTATTCCTCAAGGGAAATTTCTCAGCATCACTAGATTTGTATGGCTTTATCAAGCTTACTGGAAATGTAGGGTGCTTATTGCTAAGTTCTTCAGATAACTCTACTTCAACAGCATTTTCTCCATGGAGGGCCTTAATCACAAAAGGTCCTGCAAAGGAGTCTTTTAACTTTTTACATCCTTTGATGTTATTGAAGTTAGTGGTGGATACAAGAACTAGGTCCCCCACTTTGAAATCTGGAGTTGCATGTGATTTATCCCATTTGTCTTTAGCATATGCAAAAGAGTCCTCCATGCATTTCACTGCATGCCTTCTAGCTTTGTCTAGCATTCCTTTGAAGCTAGCAGCTGTGGGATGTATTTCAATTAAGTCTTTCCTCAAGGAATCTTGGGGTAACTTGGGGTTCCATCCTTTTTCTAGAATAGCAGGAGTCTGATTGGTACTGGCATGGATTGATGTTTTATATGCCAATTCCAGTGCTGGCAACAGAGTACACCAATCATGGGTAAATCCATCACAATCTTTGAATTCAAGGCCATATGCACAAAATCTTCTCACCATGTCCTCTAAGGTTTGGATCATTCTTTCAGCCAAGCCATCAGTTTGTGGGTGGTAGGCTGTAGAGAAAGACAGTTTAGTGCCAAATAATTGGTGAAGATTTGTCCATAGTGCTGAAGTGAATTTGGGATCTCTATCACTGATGATATTTGTAAATATCCCAGTCCATGACACTACTCTATTCCATATCAGAAGAGCTGTATCCATGGCTGTATCATCTTTGTGACATGGTAAAAAGATTGGAGTTTTACTGAATCTGTCCACAATTACTAGGCAAGCATTATAGCTTCTGTCACCTCCTGGTGGTAGGCCAGTTACCCAATCCATATGGATAATTTCCCAAGGTCTGCTTGGTTCTTGGATTTTCATCATATTTCCAAGTCTTTTGCCAGTGGACTTATTTGCCTTTTGGCATCTGTCACAGGTTTTGCAATACTCTGCAACATCTTTCTGCCACATTGGCCACCATATGCAGGTCTTCACTTTCTCTCTTGTTCTGTCTTCAGAAATATGTCCTGAAAAGGGACTATCATGGCATTCTTTCAGTACAAGATTGATTAGTGACCTGTCCACAACTGTCATAACACATGTGTGTTTTGTTCTGTGGTAAATTATACCATCTAGTAGGTGAAATCTTCCTTCATCATAAGATTTTTTCCATACTTCATCCAAGGCATGTGTAAGAGAGTTGTCCTTACAGTCCTTGTTAAGTAATTGGCATAAGATGCTACAATTCTTATCTTGAGTGTAACTGTTTCTGACTTCTTCAAAGAAGGTGGTGTTTAAGTCTGTAACACTTATCCCTTCTATTGGAATTTGTGGGGAGGCTTCTTCTGGTACATAAGCAGGATTATCAATATCATTTGGTAATGGCCATCTGCTTAGTCCATCTGCATTTTTATGAATATTGCCATCTTTGTGAACAATAGTCATATTGCCCCTATATTCTTGTATGGCTATTTGCCATCTAAGCATGTGTCTGTTAGGTGTTTTCATGTTCAAAAGTGATTTCACAGCTGTACAATCTGTTATTACTTCAAAAACACATCCCTCTAAGAAATAGTTCAATTTCTCTAAGGCCCAGACAAGGCATAGACATTCCATTTGACTTGCTCCATATCTGGCTTCAGTTGGTTTGATTTGCCTGGATATGAAACATATTGGTCCTTCTACAGGTTTGTCATTTATGATCTGAACTTGGTGAAGTGCAGCACCTAGTCCATCCCCTGATGCATCAATATACAGTTTGAAAGGCAATTTAAAGTCTGGCATCAGTAAGAGTGGAGCAGTGGTCAATGCTTCTCTTAGAGACTCAAAAGCTTTGACTCTGTCAACAGTCATCTCAAATACTGTGTCTTTGTCACACAACTTATAAAGTGGTCTTGCTATGGATGCAAAGTCTTTAATGTGTCGCCTGTAATATCCTGCAAAACCTAAGAATGACTGAATTTCTTTCTTATTCTGAGGCATGGGTTTTAACAATACTGCTGCAACTTTGTTTTTATCAATTCCAAGGGACAAACCAGATACAACATGTTCTAGTGCCTTAAGTTCTTTAAATCCGAAATGACATTTCTTCAAGGAGATTTTCATGTTTACTGATTGGATTTTTGTCAAAACTCTTGATAATCTGTACATGTGCTCCTCCCAAGTCTTTGAACAGATAATAATTTCATCAATGTAAATGATTAACCATCCCTCTGAGAGTTCTTCAGGGAAGATTTCATTCATCATTCTTTGGAAGTGTGAAGGTGCATTTTTGATACCAAAGGGCATCCTTAAGTATTCATACACTCCACAATGAACAATAATTCTCAAGTATTTTCTTGCTCTTGGTGTTACTACATTTTGATGGAATCCTTTAAGGGCATCCATAGTGGTTATATACACTGCTTGAGATATTTTAGTAAGGGCAATTTGGATTTTTGGTATTGGGTATCTGTCTGGAACAGTGTAAGTGTTCAGAGCTCTAAAGTCCCCAACCATTCTGGATTTTCCATTATGCCACGCCACTATGACTGGTGTAGTTATTTCTACTTCCTCATTGTGGCCTACTTTTCTTATTACACCAAGGTCTAGAAGTTCTTTGATATGAATTTCTAGAGCTTCTCTTGATTTTGGACTTGCTGGATAAGCAGGTCTTCTTAAGAGTGGTGGATAAGGTCTCTCAATGTTAAGAATGATGTCAACTTCATGACCAATAATTGCTCCCAGGGGTTCTTTGTCTGTAGCAAATGCTCCTCTGTGGTCATACAAAAGGGAAGAAAGTTCATTTTCTTGCTTATCAGTCAGATGAAGGCTTATTTCAGCCTCATTTAACTGTTCAGACTTGAATTTCTCTAACTCTAAGTTGACTGGTGATACTTTGTTTACTGTAATTTGTCTTTTAAAGGGTAAAAAGGCAAATTTCTGGCGCTTATTGTCTCCAATTGTAAAGTATCTGTCTTTGTTATTATGTAAATCTATCCCATACATGATTAAATAGTCATTTCCCAATATAAAATGGGTACTAGAGCAATTTTCCATAACAACAAATTCAACTGTGATCCTTAAATTCCCATTTATGTGTGGGAATATGACATTGGTCTCAAAGATTCCTAATGCTTTCATTGGGTTACTTGCACTGTTGAATTTTATACCATCAATTGGTAACAATTGGTCTTCAAAATTTGGTACACAAGTCTTAAGAAAAGATTTTCCAACACAAGAGCAGAAGGCTCCTGGGTCAAGCAAAAGTTTGGTGGGTTTGTTGTCAATCACCACTTCTGTTATACAGGAGTTACCAGCTGTATAACCTTTTCCTCTGTTTGGTTTTGTCTTCATAAGTTGTGCATCTTGAACTTTTGATAAATCAACTTGACCATTGTTCAATTGTGGTAAGTGGGAATAAGATTCCATGATGTCAAAAGTGGCATTGATATTTTCTATATCTTTTGAAGATTCAGAGAATATGGATGACTTATCATCTGAATTGTCTTCAATTATGTCTTCTTTTTCAACATCTGGTTCTTTTTCAATGTCAATTTCATTGATTTTCCCCCTTTTTGGACATGTATTGGCTAAATGGGTGGTGCTTTGGCAAATATGGCATTTTCTGACTGTATCTGCAGATTTATATTTAATATTACTAGAATTTTCTTTGGGGATTTTGTCCACAGAATCTTTCCAAGGTGTATTAAACCTTGTTTTAAGATTCACCCTACTAGAACCAATTTTGGTTCTGGTGGTTACTTCTTCTAGTATATTGATAATATCCTCTGCTGAAGATTGTTCAGTATTCCTGCTTTTGACAGCATGCTCTAAGTCACCTCCACATTGTCTCAGAATTTTTCTATGGATCATAAATTCTGACATGTCAGGATATAATGCTGTTAATCTGTCCTTTTGTTGGCAAAACCATGGTAAAGCTTTGTCTTTATCAGCATTAAATTTGGCAGATTCAAAGGCTGTTTCAACTTTAAACCTCCAAGCATCATTTGCCCATTTGTTGATGATTTGGGTTTTCCACCAAGTCCAACTCTGGTGTCCATGTGCTTGTCTTATTTTGATGTACCATCTGTGAGCTGATCTGGTAAACAAGGTGTTAAACCTGGCTGTTACCAATCTGTCTGGTAATTCAAAATCCTCTTTGATCATGTCAATACCTCTAATGAATTCCATATGGTCATACTCTCCTTCACCACTGAAGTGAGGCCATTCCTTAAGTTTTGGAACTTCTTTCAAGAGTGCTTGGCCCATTGATGGTTCCAAGTTATGAAAAGAAGTGGATAGTTCATTTTTTAATTGTGAATTATCAGGATCCAATACTTGTGGATTTGAAATTCTTGTGCCCTCATTTTGATTTAGAGGTGTAGACATTCTTGGTAAGGTGTTCAGTAATTGTTCAATGTCATTCATTTTACTGTTGCTACACCTTTGGGAATTTCTGTATTCATGTTGGAAGCTTTGTATTAAATTTATTACTTCAATTTTATACATGTCTTCTTTATGTGTAAGTTCTTGCCATAACTCTGTCTGTCTTGTATTATCAGCAGTGACTTGATTCAATTTCATTGATAATTTTGATACTTCTTCTTGTGAAGCATCAAAACACTTTTTCAAGGCAATGGTATATGTCTTTACTTCAGTAAATGAATTTGAAATGTCATCAAGGACTTTCTTGTTATCTGTCTTGAGAATATTTATGGCTTGTTTAATTCTTGTTTCAATTATGTCATCAATATTGAATTTAGAATATTTATCTGTTAATTCTTTAATAATGGCAGATTGTTCATTTATTTTATTGTTAGAAGAATTATCATTATTGGAATTTTTAATTGTTCTTAAAACTTTTTCAAAACACATAAGTGTTTCATTAATTTGGCACAGACTCAGGTTGTTTGTTTTAATGTTGTTACAAATGGTGTCATTTTTATCAGAAAGATGTTTTTTCACGTCATTTATAGCATTATACAACTCTGGGATGGAATCAAATATGTCAGAAATCATTTCTGGAACCTTAATCTGGCTTCCTCCTTCTTCTGTAATTCCATCATGGTTCTGGCCATCTGAAATACATTTTCCATGGCATCCTGCTGAATTTTTGGGATTCTGTAGCCCTGGCTGTAAGGTTTTGGGGCTGGTGCCTTCCCTTTGCCCTTGTTTGGAGTTTGTGGCTGCTTTTTCACGTTGGAATTGCTGCTGCTGGCCACTGGGGCTGTTTTTGGCACTGGTTTGGCTGGTGGAGGGTTGTTTTTCCTCCATTCTAGTGTCAAAAGCATCATGTTTTTCTTCTCCATCAATGGATGCCATCCATTGAGCAATTTGCAAGTGTTGGGATGGCCCAAGAATTTTCTTACTGTCAGGTAAGAATTCATGCAATTCTTCCACAGGTCTGCAAGGATCTGGTACTCCTTGAATTGGAGTGCATTGTTGTATGCACTGTGGCTGGCTTTGTATATGTCCACAGAGGCTTGTTGTGGCGGTGTCAGCTCTTTTTGAAGGTAAAATGGTATTATCAGCTTCAGAATGACCCATTTTAGTTGTTTGGAAGTCATCAACTGACCCTTTTCCTTCTGTACCTGGTTGGCCTCTGCCATAATCACGTCTATTACCTTTTTGGGAGCTGCTTGAGGGGTTGTAGCTGGCTCCTGACCTGGTTGAAGGCATAATTATGGTTAAAAAAGGCTTAAAATAGTATTTTTACGTCAAAAACTTACTATTGGCCAAATTTTTGGCTTTCTGAAGTGTATTACTTATATCCAAGTTAATTAATTCAGAAGATATTGGTTCAGGTTGATTATTTTGAGTCACAATAACAGTACTATTATGATCAGAATTAACAGTACTGGCAGGGATAATGCTGGTTACTGTTGAGGCTGTTTCAATGTTTTCTTGTCTTACCACGTTGTCAGACACTAAAATTAATGAAAAAGCCAATTAATTTAGTAAAAAAAAGGTTATTTCAAAAAAGAAATAAAAATATAAGCCTCACTTATAATATGAAAAAAATTATTTTTTAAGGATTTTTTTGGATTATAAGTATTTTTTATATGTTTTTAAATTTTTCAATATAAGAAAAAAAGATTTAAAAAGAGTAAAAAAAATATGTCACAGGTAAAATATCACGGCTGGGCCCCCAAATGTAAGGTGTGGATATGAAACTTTGATTAAAAATCAAGTACTTTTCCCATCCTCAAAATTTGTATAAGGTAAAATCAATTAAAAATAGTATGAAATATTATTTTTAAGAGAAAACACGCCAATTTTATTGTTTATAACTTTATTAGTATAAAACAATAATATTATAAAAATTTATTGTTTTACCAACAATAAAAATTTATCCAAAAAATACTCTACAAGAGATATTTTAAGGCTACAAAAGAAATTTCTTCAAGAGCAATTTCAATTGGAATTAATTGAGCAAAGAACTGCAAGCACTTAATTAAAGAACAAAGTCCTTAAAAAGAGTATTAAAGAGAAAACACGCCCAAAAGTGACCAGAGTGAATTTGGAAACAAAGTGACAAATTTTACAGTGATGAAAGATGCTTTAATTCACTTTTGGGGTGGTTCAGGGGTAAAAATGATTATAAGAGTTACAAACAATGATTATAATGATTTTTTCACGTGGTTAAAAGGATTAAAATGATTAAAAAGTGGTGGTTGGAATCTTTTATTGATTGGTTTAACAGTTTTAAACTAATTAATAAAAGGAAAAGATTCTAACATGAAGAGAAAAGTGGGGCAAAGAAGACATTCTTTTATAGCCATCAATTCTCTTACTCCAAAAGTAAAATTTACTCTTGTCAGTCGTGAAAAACAGTCTGACAACAGAAAAGCCAATTATGGCATCATTGAACCCTGGTTTAGACCAAAAAGGGCTGGTTTAAGCCATTTTTAGCCATTTTTAGCCATTTTAGACCCTTAAATCAGCCATTACTATAGCAATACCAGGCCTAGAGCCTTCAAAACACGTCAGAATGTGTGTCAGAGGCGTAGAAACCAGTTAAAACTGTTTTTATTATGATTGTTTTATCTTAAGGGTAGTTTTACCTTCTTGGCAACAGCTAAAACTACCCCAGTTGGTATCAAAACCTCATCATCAATTGAGTCCACAGACCCTGTAACTCAATTCCAGGCCAAAAGTGATGAACTTTTGCGTGAATTTTGACATCCCACGCCTGTCAGCAAGGATTTTGGGGGTCTAGCTCCCCCTTAGAGCTGGAGTTCCTTTTCCCCCCCAAATTTAATCTTTCCAATTTATTTTTCCTTTAATTCCTCATCATGTATTATACTTATAATTTACACATGTAATTCAATTCAATTGTACAGTACAATACAGTAATAATTGACACCTCATATGTAAATCAAAGTTCACTTATGTAATACACGCGCACATTTTGACATTTCAATTGAATTCAATTGAAAATACTTTAATTCCTCATAACTTCTAAACTAAACACAAAACCTCAATTTTAACACAAAAATTGATGGTTAACACCACATGTGGTGTGAATTAAATTAAGGTTTTGAGGATTTTCAACTTTTGTATTGAAAATACTAAAAACTTAATTTAAGCTTATTTAGAGTTGAGTTACAAAAATTTCACTCAGAGGTGACCCCACCTGATTTTTTATGAGGAATCCAATGGTGAAATAAAATTTATATGTTTATTTATTGGATAAAAAGTTATAATAAATTTTATTTAACTTTTTTCCAAATTTATTTATTTTTTCACAATTTTGTTAAAATTTCATTTTTACTTAAATTTTTCAAGTATAAATGTAATTTTATATTTACAAAATTTAAAGTAATTTTATTTTTAAATTATAATTAATTTTTTATTTTTAATATAATTTTATATTTATATTTTTTATTTTTATTTTAATAATATAAATAAATTTATTTTATTTATATTAATATGTTATTTTTTATATTTGTGGTCTTTTGGGTATATGAAATTACCTCTAAGGCTCACATATTTGACTAATGGATTAATTATATACTATAGGCAGGCCTATTCCTTACTAGAGATAATTATAAGACATTATTACTATGAAGAAAGAAAACAACAATTTTTTGATTAATCTACTAGCAAGGGATAAATGATTATTCTCCTTCTTGGTATATAATTGATTTCATGGTAAAAAAGTAAAAAAATAGTGGAGAGGCCTACTTTTATGGTGTTAGAAGTACCTGTGGGCTCTTCTTGTGAAATTTCTTTCTTCCTTTGAGGTAACTTTGCTGGTGGTGAAGTTTTCAATGGTTTCATTTGACTGAACTATATTACTATTTTCTTGGTCCATATTAATTTTGAGATGGTTTTGGTGGTGTGGATATTCATAAAAAATGTCATATGAGTTATCTATCACACTGAACTAGTAAGCTTTCACAGCCTTCAGTGACTAATTCTTCTGGGAAAAAATGAGGATGGTGCCATATGACTAAGATATTTCACTATTTATTTGTAGTATTAGGTAACTAACAGTGATCATTCTGTGGAATGGAGGGATAGCTTTTACATTTGAACCTCTGAGTACTGTAGTTTGCTTTGTGATTCAGATTTTATCTTATGTTACTTGCATAAAGCTGGTTAAATATTAATTTAGTTGAAATTTATGCCTTTTCTTGTACAGATCTCATGAATGTGGAATACACAAAACTTATCTGGGTGTCTGTAGTGCTATGTAGTTTTAAGGGTTTTGGTGGATTTTCTATGCATTAACTTGAAATTAATATTGTATTAGCTGATTTTATGGCATAAAATTTATTTTGGTGACTGTAATTCTTCCTAATATGACATTCTTGGTGGCTTAGGGTGGATTCAATGCTACATTGCTACTTTGTATATGTAATCTTGTGTTTTCTGTGTGTATTAACTTATTTCATTGGATGTGTAAGAGTTTATATCCAAGTAATTATTCATAAATATATAAAATTTAATCCATTTTATATCCATTGAATTATCAAATACTTCTGGTTTTTCTTTATAAAAGCTGTTGTTTAGATGTAATTAATCAATATATAATGGTACTCTATTCTTTGATGTTTATTTAATGCTATTTCCTGAAGCTTGTAGCCACAGATTTTTGTTTTCTTTGCATAATAAACCCTTTTTAGCTCCATTCTCTGTGTATATGATAATTATATCTTTTGAATAAATCGAGCTTAATATTTGTGTAAAACATTAATATTAAGTTCTTCAAAAATTAACTTTATTCATTTCTTCCACTGAGATCTTTAATCCTCTGAGGTATTCCAGATTGTTCTCAAATAATGTTTAAAATTACAAAAATATTTCCACTTTTTAAATAAATACTTAAAATATTCATGTATCTTCCAAATCATTTTAGAAAGATACCTTTTATATAACTCTCATGGACTGTGTATTCAATGTGGCTTTAGCCAGCTGGATGAGAAATTAAAAGGTGAAAAGCTTCTACTCATCAAATCATATCCAGGTTTTTTTCCTTTAAGCATGTAATTCTTACTGTATTCATGAAGCTCCCTTCGTTTGCAGATTTTTTGATTATATTAAAAACTATTTTCCCTAATGAGTGTCTTCAACATATGACTAGAGTTTATTAGAACATTGAATATATTTTTAGACTAGATTTGAGACCTTTGATATGTGAAGATTTTTGTATTAATATCTTAACAGAAGTTATTCTTTTAATTTGGTTCATTAATTCATTTTCTGCATATTTTTTGAAATTTATCCCATTTTCTTCAATTATATTATTGATAAAAATGTTTCTCTTTTAAATTTGAAAATATGATTATTATTATCATCATTATTTTTTGTTATTTTATATTATTTTTTTAGTATAATTCTATTATTCCTATTATCTTAGAAGTTTCTTCAATCTATCAAAACGTTTGAAACTGGTACTAATGGTATGGAACACCACAGCATAAGTGAAAGAATTTGAGTCAACGCTAAAATACATTCACCAGAATTTTTCTTTGGATATTCTTCACATTAAATGAGAAAATTGAATATTATTTGTCTTCAAAATGGCTTCAAGTGCCACTTATGGCAAAAAAAGAAAAAAATTGAGACCTTTGATTTGTGAAGATTTTTGTATGAATATCTTAGGGGAAGTTATTCTTTTATTTTGGTTCATTCATTCATTTTCTGCATATTTTTTGAAATTTATCCCACTTTCTTCAATTATCTTATTGATAAAAATGTTTCTCTTTTAAATTTATCAATATTATTATTATTATCATCATTATTTTTTGTTATTTTATATTATTTTCTTAGTATAATTCTATTATTCCTATTATCTTAGAAATTTCTTCAATCTATCAAAATGTTTGAAACTGGTACTAATGGTATGGAACACCACAACATAAGTGAAAGAAGTTGAGTCAACGTTAAAATACATTTACCAGAATTTTTCTTTGGATATTCTTCACATTAAATGAGAAAATTAAATATTATTTGTCTTCAAAATGTCTTCAAGTGCCACTTATTGCAAAAAAAGAACAAAATAAGCCCAATTCTTCTTCATAATGACTTCAAAAACAGAAGTTTTAATATATTTCAGATAATATATGAGACGTTGACAGAATCTTTGAGGATAAAGAATTTTTCTTCTTCTGGAATTTTAATTTATTGGGAGAAATATATTTTAAATTTTTCCCTTAATTGGAAGATTTTTGACATATTTTCACACCTTTCTGGAGGAGTCTTAAATATAAATTGTAAAAGAACAGCTTAAATCAAAATAAAGAATTCATTAAGGGTGTTTTCCAATATTTCCTGACAATTTATTACAAAGAATTGCTTAAAACTGTGAAATAAATCTCCATTTCTGTCAATAATACTTTTATGATGATACTTTGTGAGGTTTCCAAACTTACAATTGTACCTTAATTGGAGCTAATGAATGAGTTTTACCAGAAACAAAATATTTTAAAGGCTCATAATATTTATCCATGGTCACACAAAAGCCATTCAATAACGGTTTTTTGAGTGAAAGCATCCACAACTAGTGGAAATGGGTTTTGACAAAGGATTGGGGCTTTTGATTATGATTCTCAACTCTAAAAGTGAATTTCTTCCAAAGAAATATGACAAAGCCAGCATTGGTCATGTGAAAATTGTTCCAAACTTTATTCACAACATCTTTCCAAGGAGCAAATTTAGGAAAGTTATCATACCTCTTCAAGTCAAAAGATTTGAGAAATTAATATACTTGTCTAAGTAAAAATTCAATAAGATTGGCAAAATAGGCCTCTTGAAGAATAATATCAGCTATTAATTGCTAAATCAAATTGGTCTAACCTGAATGGAAGAGCCTTAAGGCTCTTTTCTTTCATAAATAATTTTTACTGAAGGAATTCGAACAAAAAACCAAAGATATTCCAAGATGTCCTTTGTCAGAAAGAAGCCCTTTTGGACCACGTTTTAGTTTCAAATTTATATGGGAGCTCCTAAATAATTTTCAAGGATCTCCAATAACTAAAGCACTTAATAAGTATAAAGCCTTTTGGGACCATCCAAAAACTAAAATAAATGGGTTTCAAAGGTGAAAAAGGGTCCTGGAGGGTCATTGGGGAAAAATACTCTTAAAATTCCTATCAAGTCCCAATTTTGTGATTTCTGGAAATTTTCTCCAATATGCCTTTAGCATGCCATTATTCCTATTTCCTGGACACTATTCATTATAAATACTTTGATAACAGCTCAAAAACTCTGTTGTTTATGGCAAAAACATCTGTGGAGAAGGATTTGAAGTTCTGAAAAGGGTATTCCCCCAAACCATTTCTACAAAAAACTATGAAAAATTCTCCTTGCCACTTCCATACCACACCCACCATAAGGTCCTTGACAAAAAATTCAAAAGTGGCTTGAATTGTCATTTTTTACCAAAAGATTCATGGAGGGTCCTTTTAGTTATAAATGTAGGTAATTATTGCATTCTTTTTCATAAAAACTCTTTATAGTCCTCCATACCACTACTCTAACCTAGCCATCACAATACACTGCAATAAGCTGCAAAAATGGGCTTAATTGAATTTTTTTGGGAAAACCCCATGAAGTTTCACATTGAGCTCCTAATGGAGATACCTTTTCCAAATTCATCAAAAAAATCCATACAGTTACTCTTACTATTATCCAAAATTAGCCATCATTGAGCTTTTGAGATGAAGGGATATTTTGCTCAAATATCTCCTTTTTACAGAGACAGGGTCATGGTTAGTCATTTTAAGTTCCAAACTTCAGGTTTTCTGCCTATTATTTTGAAGAAAATTCCGGGGTCTTCACTGAAAGTTTCCTGATCCTAGATATCACAAGGACCTCCCTGATAACTGTGAAAATGTTCAAACATTCCCTTTTACAGAAAAAAAGGCCATTGAGAGTCCTATCGGGTGCCAAAGTTAGCTTTTAGTCAACATTTCTTTTGAAAAATGGAATAAAGTGACTTGGAATTTTCCCTGAAATAAGCCACTATTAAATCTTTAAGATAAAGGACAATTCTTCATAAAATTTCGTGATGGGTCAGTCCGCATCCCACTGATCAATTTGCTTTCTATATAATTTTATAAATTTATCAAAGTAACCATTGACCACCCCATTAAATCAGAAACACTATGACTCATGAGGAAACCTATTAGAAATGACCAAAAGTGAACTTTTGTGGAGAAAGGCCATGGAGGGTCAGCTCAAGTAGAAAATAGATATTTTTGTGCTAAACACTTCATAAAAATTGACTAATAGATATCCCTAACAAACCTCCATTTCAGGAACTACATAGGCCCTTTTAGTAAGCTACAGAACTGGCCAAGATGGTACTTTTCATGGTAAAAAGAGGCTTCTAAGGCTTGTTTTTCAGAAATCTCCATAAAATATCCATCACCACTCCACATAGTATTTCAGTTGATTACCTTGGAGATAGACGGAAAAAAGAGGGCATGAAGGATCAGTTTGAATTCTAGATGTGGACTTATTGGAAGTATTTTCAAAACAGCTCCCACCATAAGGCTAATTATAAAATATGAAAAATGCCCATGTAGGGCCATTTCGGAGAATTTATGGAGCTTTTGTGAAATTATTTGACATAAATATTTGAACTTAGCATTCTTATTTTATCTCAAAACCCCATTTTTTCCATTCTTGAGTTGTTTCATTCCAAATGATCTTTTGAATATCTTTACTGGAGACTTTGAAAGAATATTGACAGATTTTTCATAAAATTACCATAGCTATCTACTCAACTTACATTTCTCAAAATTAAATTATCCATAATTCTTTATCTTACTAATTCTTCTCAAAGGTCTTTAAATAATGATAGAAAAGATATTCGTAAATACCTTAGATTTTCTGTAAATAAGAATTCAACTATAAATATATAGTGAAATTAATTAATAGTAATTGATTTTTTGAAACAATGAAGATTTTGCTGGACTTTTTTAAAGTGGACTAATTTGGTATTGTTCTTTTGGAATAATAGAAATATAATTTTTCCATGCTAAAGGATTTTTATTGAATTTTTTTAAGAGGGATAGAGCATAACTGGATTTTCTTAATGATCCTATATTGTTCTTTAGACGGACTTCCCTCTAATTTTGCAGTTAATTTTCATATTGAATGTAGGATTTTCTGGCTCAGAACCACTTGTTAATTCTTCATTTTTCAATATTTATTCTTACAGCTGACTTAATATCAAGATTTTTTGCTCCTTAATCTGTAAAAATCTATCAACATTGATATTGTAAATATGTGATATAAATTTGAAATAAATTCTGAGATATTCTACTGAACAAATCCAAGAAAAATTGCAAAACACATTTATTCACTTTAAGTATGAGCCTTGAGGTAAATTTTAAATACCCAAATAGGCCTCAATTGATATTAAAAAATTTCTAGAGTTTACATAACACATAAGTCATTTAAAGGTTCTAAGACCAAAAAACCACCATTTTGACCCATAATTTCAGCCTGTGACTCAAGACTAGAACAGAAGACTTTTTGAGCCTTGATGTATGCTTTACATACCCAAATAAGCCAAAATTATTTTGAAAGAACTTCTTAGCTAAAAAGACCCCATGAGTCATGAATATATTCAAAATTCCTCATTTTTTATTCTAGAAAAGATGAATGAATTTTTTGTAAGTAATTCCAGTAATTCAATACAATATTTGGATTCTAAACAAGAATCAAGCCTGGGTAGCCCCATGGTGTGAATACGCTTGAATTAAATCTATGAGGTGGTAATTTGGAAACCACTTCAACACCTCATCATCAGTACCACACAAAGGAATTGTGAAATTTATTTGTTTTTTGCATTTTAACACCAAAATAATGGTATTGTGAGAAATACCATGTTACATATACCCTCATAATAGGGTTATTCAGTTTTGTAGCACTTGAAATTACTGCATCAAAGGGCCCAAGGGTACCTAACTTCTGAAAGCTCTGAGGCATGGCTGCTCTGGGCTCAATTGGCTCAAAAGAAAATTTTGAACCATTTTACCAAGTTAATATCCCATTGAATCATGAGAAAATAGCAAATAAGCTACTATTTGGATTTGACAAGGAGGCTATGAGCAACTCTAACCCCTGTAATCATCAGCATTATTAATTAGTTACAATTTATAAACACAAAATAGTAACTTAACCTGTTTTGGAACTAGTATCCATGAAACCACCTCTTTGAAACCAACTGTCAGTGTACTGTTTGCTTATATCACATAGAAAATGAGGTAAAACTTCAAAAATATTTTGAAAATAAAATTATTAATAAATCTTTCTGAAACTTTCAAGACAAATTCAGAAAGGGCTAATAAACACTAAAATCAAAACAAATATTGACTTCAGAATTAAAATTGAAATCTTTATGTACAGTCCATTTTTGATGGTTTCATATGAAACACTGAATCTTCAAGAATTCACCTAAAAGAGGACTTTTGATGAGATTCCCAATAACATTGATAACATTGAGAAAGCCTATTTTTCAAATACAATAAGATTTACAGGTGTAACTCCTTTGTTTCTCAGCCATATATGGGTTGGTAGTTACATAAAATGACTTAAAGAAGTAATTATGATAATCCTATATAGCTACAAGTGATTTAATCAACAAAACAATTAAGTTGACTGGCTTCTGACTCAATCTTTTTCAGCTTTCTCCATGAAATATATCTTTGGGCTGTTGTAGACTAAACAGAAGCCTATTATTTCTGTTTTTTGCAGATATCATCTTATCATTCACTTCAAAACTTAATAGCATTTTTAAGAAATTTTATCCTTAAGAGTCAAACAGAAAGGCATTAACTCAAAGATTAATACTTTTTCCAATAATATTCAACTATTAATTTTTGTGTTACTGCTTGAAATAAAATTTTGATCCTTCAAATCCACAAATAAACCATAAAATCACTCTACCTGATCTTTTAAAGGTATTTTGGGAGTAATAGTGAGTCATTTATTTAATTCTTAGAATATTTCTCAAGTTTTGTATTTTTATTCAACATTTTACAAGAATTATTCTTGAAAAAGATAATTATTGGTTACAATGTTTTGATATTATTCTAATAATAAGTTTTATTATTCAAACTTCTTGCAATTGTTGACAATAGATAATTATTGCTTACTGTTGTAATCACTAAGGTGTATAGCAATTAAAAGAAATTATTAATTAAGTAATTAATTATTTGTGGTTATAATGAATTTCTCAATTATATTTCATAAGAAAAATCATAGTACTCTTGATTAATAATAATATTATCAAGAGTTTCATAGACAAATCTTACATTAAGCTTACCTTCAATTTTTCATTTTTTTTTTCAATTGAGTTTTTTTTTTGTGAAATCTTTGTCCAGAAAAGTACCACAAAACAAATTTATTTATTTATAAATTTATTCAATATAAATGCTATGAAATAGCCCCATGCCCAGTTTTAGAGAAAAATGCTGAAACCAAAATTTTATTTTTATTTGAATAAATTCATTATTTTATTACACCTTGTGTTAGAGTTTTTTGAATTTTGGAGTTAGGATAAGCCAGTAATGATTGTATCTGCAAAAACTTAATAGTTAGCTTTCTCATATAGGATATATACAAATCCATCTATAAAAGGTTTGAAACTTTCTCTTATCATACACTTTTATTTACATATATTAGAAAACTAACTCTTCAATCTATGAATTCAATATTTATTGAAAGTTTTTTTACTTCTAAATAAAGTAAAACAAATATCTATCTATCATAGTGATGTGAAATCTACAAAAAAATGGATTTTTTGAGAAGGCACTAGAGTGCCTCAAATATAATTGAAATAAATGATAAAGGATGGTAAAAAATAAAAATGAAGAAATATCTTCTATTGATTTATCAAATTTCTATGTGCCTTTAAAAAATCCTTTGAATTCTTCAAAAAGCCAACCATAATATAAATCCTTTTTCTATTTCTATCTCTACCAAAAAAAGTAAGAGAAATCAAAATAATTTAACCTAACCATGATGAAATACTCACATTATTTTATCTAGCTGCTTATTACTAGTTTCCTTATAATTAGTTCATCATTGTAGGTATTTTGCTATTATATCAGAAATAAAGCTCTTGAACCTACCAACCAGTCTCTTAAGATTTACAAAAGCAAAATCAACTTTATCCAGGAATTTATACCAAATCCCAACCTCAAACAATTTCATGAGGGGTGTCAAACTTACAAAATCCCACCCTCAAAATCCCAAGTTGTTTTTGCCAAATCCCGCATTAACCTTTTGGGATTTGGGCAATCCCACACCTCAAGAGGTGAGGTATTTTGAGGTACAAAAATCCAGATTTTTTGGTACCAAATCCCATGTTTTGATACTAAAATCCCGCCTTTAGCTTCACTGAAAGGGACATTTTTACAACACAACTCAGTAAGGGCATGTTAAATTGCATAAAAATTCCCTTTTCTTGCATAAAATCTGAATATACTGGTCATTTATTAAATTATTTGATTTCAAATTTAATTTTCTATTGATTGTTTCTTCATTTACCATGCCAAAGGCATCACACAGGCTACCTTTACTTCAGACCTTAAACTAACTGCAGTTCATTGATGCCTTCAGCTCTGATAGTGATTCTGACATCCAGGAAGATATAATATTATTAGATATGATAACATCACAAAGATACATCAATCCTTGTAGAAGATATCAATCACATTACATTTATACAATGAATGATTTACAAACATTATCACATAAACATTTTTGCCAGCTATGTAGGACCACACATGAATCATTTGAAAAATTGGTTGCACAAATTCAAGATGATCAATCCTTTCAAAACTTATAAAAAAACAAACAAAGCAATCCTGCCATAAAATTGGTTGTGGCACTATCAAGATTAGGATCAAATGGAAATGGAGCTTCTTTGGGAAAGATTGCAATGTTATTTGGAATTAGCCATTGGGCTATTGTATTGCACACTCAAAGAGTTATCTGGATCTTAATGAAGTTAAAGCAGAAATTGATTGTGTGGCCAACAATAGAGCAACGCAGAGAGATGTCTCAAGTTATGCAGGGGGAAGGCTTCCCTGGGTGCATTGTCTTTATTTATGGGAGTCTCATACCATTATCACAACATCCCCCCAATGATGGTGAAGCCTATTTTGATTGTAAAAAGAGGTAGGATTTTGAATTTTTACTTATTGTTTAAAATTAAGGTATTCTATGTCAATACAACTGGTTTGCAACATAAACAAACATTTCACTGCTCTACATGTTGGTTGTACTGGGTCACTTCATGATTAAAATTTATATCAACATATGAAAATTGCACAAACACCTCAAGAATTTTATGAAAAAGATCAGTACATACTGGCCAATTCAGAATATTCAAGTTCTCCTTGGGTTGTTCCAGAATATAAGGGAGTTGCAGCACAGAATGAAGACAACCTTTTTTTCAATTACTGTCTAGCAAAATCAAGGGTCAGAATTGAGCATGAAATTGGAATTTTGAAGGGGCCGTGGTTTTCTCTAAGGGAAATGTGGAATCAAATGAGGGATGATCATGAGATTGAATACTTTGTTAGCTGGGTTGTTTCTTGCACAATCTTACGTAATATGTTGGAACAAATTGGTGATGAATGGTTTGATTTATAGTGTAAGATTTGTCTATGAAACTGATGATAATATTACTATTAATCAACAGTACTATGACTGTTCTTATGAAATATAATAACAAAAATGTTATTTTAACCACAATTCAATAATTAAAGAATTATTTCTTTCACGTGTTAAACATCACTAGTGATTTTAACAGTGAGCAAGTAATTGTCTACAAGAATCAATTACAAGAAGATTTTAATAATAAAACTTCTTTTATTAAAATAATAAAATTATTTTGATATATAATTATCTTTTGCAAGAATAATTATAATAGTAATTCTTGAAGAAAACTAATTTTAGAAAAAAAATTTATGAATTAAAAATGAATCACTCACTAATATTCCAAAGAACTTATTGAAAGATAAGATAGAGAGATTTGATGTAAAATTGTGGATTTTAAGGATCAAAATGAATTTATAACAGTATTACAGCAATATATAGTTGGATTCTATGATTTCAAGTCTTTCTTATTGATTCTGGAAGATTTAAAACACTTAAGAATAGCTTCAACTAATACTTACTTGTTGGTAATAATGATTTAAATGATAATAAGATGATGATTGGAAAAAACAGCAAGAGGAGGCCTCTTTTAAGTCAACAACAGCTCACAGAGGTGTGCCATGGAGCAAAATGAAAAACCAGTGAGTGAGAAAACAATAAACCTTTTTGGATTATTGATTGCATCATCTGTTGTCACGTAAGATTATCATAATTACTTAATTGATGCTTTTACATGACTACCAACCCCAATATGGTTAAGAATAAAAGGAGTAACAACTGTAAATATTCTTTTATTATGAAAAAATAATTTATTTCTCAAAGTTATCAATGTTATTGGCAAGTTCATCACAGGTTGTAATTACTGTGAATTTTTGAAGATTCAGTGTTTCACGTAGAATAGCCAAAAATGGACTGTAAGTAAAGCGTTTAATTTTACTAGTAAAACCATGATTCCTTTTGGTTTTACCATAGACCATACAGTTCTCCATTAGTCCTGAAAGTTTCAGAGTGATTCATTAAGAATTGTATTTTTAATGAATTTTTGAAGTGTTTACCTCATTTCTACGTAGAATTGCAAATATCAGTGTTTAACAGGTTGCTATGAGGTAAATCAATGGATAAAAGTCCAAAAAGGGCTTTAATTACTCTTTTTGGGTTTATCCATGGAAAATCATTAAAATTGACATGGTTACAGGAGTCTAAGTAGCTCTTTACCTCCTTGGCACATCAAAATAGCAGGTTATTTGCTATTTTCTTGAGATTTACAGTAGTTGCAACATGGTAACCAAGTTCCCAAAAGGTTTTAGTTTACCAATTAGGCCAAGATTAGCCATGGATCCAAGCTTTGGAGCAGTCCACGCCTCAGAGGCCTCAGAAGTTGGGTACCCTGGCTCTCTTTGATGTCTTTTGTCCCCCTTGCTTATTTTTCATGTCAAAATAGAAATTTAAGCTTCAAGTGAGATATCCACTATGGGTGTACCAAAAGTCCATGTAAGAATACCATGATATTAAGTGCTCAAAACATGCATAACACTATTCTTAGTGTATATGTAACATGGGATTCCTCACATTCCCATTATTTTGGCGTGAAATTAAGAAAAACAAAAATTTTCACGGATCTTTTATGTGGTATTGATGATGTGGTATTGAAGTATTTTCCATATTACCACCTCAAAGAGTTAATTTGAGCTTATTCACTCTATGGAGCTACCCTAGGTGATTTTTTGTGTAGAATCCAAATCTGGCCTTAAATCCATGAATTTACTTACTCAATAAATAGTTATTCATCTTTCCTGAAATCAAAAATGATGAATTTTGGGTATATGCATGACTTATGAGTTATGCATAATTCAAAATTTATTTTTAAGATAATTGTGGCCTATTTGGGGATGTAAAATATACCTCAAGGCTCACATATAGAAGGATGATGATCTACCACATGCAGATAATCTGCCCAATAATGGCATTGGGGTATGTGTGAAAAAATTAAACCAATTACTGTGGCATGGAAGGATAGTCAATTGTAAATTTCATCAGGACAATTAATTTATGTACTTAGTTTAATGGCATACAATGGAGTGGAGATGTTATTGGGCAAATACAAGTATTTACAATTAATATTGGGAAAATAAAACTATTTCCATTTAAGACTTTTTAGCACGTTTTTGGTCCAGCAAATTTCTTTCAAAGTACCCATGGACTTTTGATTTGATTTCAGTGGGTGACATTTTTAAGAATTTGTGACCTACATTAAATAATTTATTGTTGATTTGAAAAAAAATCCAAAATGAGTTATTTCATCATGATTGATAATTGCTGGAGAAGGGTTTGTTGTATGATGAACCATTGTTTATGTTTTCCAAGGAGTTCCATAATTCCAGGTTTTTTGTAAAATAAACCTTCACTTTCAATTATGGGAAGTGCAAGCCATGTCCAGAGGGAGTGAAGACAGTTGGAAGGGGATGAAAATCTTTTTTAGATAATAAAGAAAAAATACCATAAGTCCAGGCATTGAGATCATTAAAATCTTGGTGTGGCTTATTGAAAAATCCATCTTGAGTGACAATGACATTGGAAAAAGATTTGAATTCTTCCTTTGGATTGGCAAGAGTCCACTATAGTTGACTGAAGCTTGGTAATTTGGCTTCTTCCATTAATGACTGATTTTCTTGTGCAGCTAATTTTGAAAAATGAGATATTCTTGAGTAAATGAATTCATCATATTTTCAAAGTTTTGTTCATTGCATATTATACAATTCTATTTGAAGAGGAGCTAAACAAGCCTATCTGGAGTAAACACCTAAAAAGTTATAAATTAATCAGTAATTATTAAAATAATAATTAAAAAAGATCACACACCTGCTGATTTGCCAGAATCAGAACCAGGACAAAAGCCAATACCTTTCATAATGCCACCTGAGAGTTGTTTATTAGTTCTAATTTCTTGTTGATTTTGAGATAAAGACATTAATTTAATGATAGGGTCTTTTAGTGTTTGAGAGTGAGGCAAGGTACTCTCAAAAGGGGTGATTTCATAAATGCAGACAGGTAAAAATGGCTTGTGGGTTTTGTCAATGAGTACATAAGGGTGGGGTAAAGTATTGATTGAAGGAAGTTTTAACCATGAGGCATTGGCTGGTTTCTTGTCAATTGGAATGGTTGAAAAGTGCTTATATGTTGTGTTTGAATATCCAAGTTGAGACATGATTTGTTTCAAATCATGGATATATTGTCTTTGGCATTGGGTGAGTTTTCTTTTATTATTGGTTTGGTTATTATTATCTTCATGATGTTCCATGTTTGGTTTAATCATAACCATGACATCAATAGGAGGAACAATAGTTTCATCATCATTCAAATCTTTCTGATGATGTGCTGACTCTGGTTTAGTCCTAACCATGACATAATCAGAAGATTTTGAAGAGTGAGAGAGAGGGGGAGCACTTTTTTTTGAATTTTAATGATGATGGAAGGGGGCTAAAAGGGAATGACATTGCAAAAAAAACTTATAATATTAAGAAATGATAAAAAACCAGTACAAAACAATTCAAGAAATGATCAGCATGCTCATTTAATCAGATTAATTGAATATGAGTGTAATAAAAAAAGGCATAAGTAAGTCAGCATGATAATTTTAAAAAAAATCAAAAAACTGAAAAAACAATGATCAGAATTAATCATCTTTGAATTTGAAAAAATACAAAAAGATCAGTGATGATCTTGGGAAAAGGAAATGTTAAGTTATGAGCATCATGATAATGATCAAAAGGTAAAAACATATGAACAAAACAAAATCTTTTGAAAAAATGTGTCGTGCTACCATGCCCAGGTTGGTATTTTTGGTGATGTAGGTAAGATTATAGAGATTTTCATACTTGTTGGGCCATTTCAGTCTAGGATAAAATAAACTTCTGATTGACAATAATCCATAAGATTGCTGATTGAGGTACTATGGCAATTGTTGCCTTTTGGTGTAAACTGCGTTGGGACAAACAAAAAAACAGGTTAATGAGGCTTAAATGAATGAAGTGGGTCCCGCTAGTAGCAAAGGACTGAGAAATGGTTGGCACATTGTCAGGTTGTAGCGCAGGTTGAACCCATTCCCTTGTTTTGGTTTCGGCTGTGTCTAGCCGGTTTTGTACATAAGGTAGGAACTATTCATTGGCTGTGATAACCAAAGGCATGCTACAGGATAATTGAAGGGCTAGTAAGTGGATGTAAATAATTGAATCTAAATGCCTATAGAAAAAAAATATTGACCGACTTTGTCTTGCCCATAATCGGATGATTTAATTTCCATCCTGGCATAATCAAGACCTAGTACATAAGCACCATTATCATTTGATTCAGCCTCCTGGTTAACCAACCCACCAGTTAATGTACCGTCTTTCCCGGGTATAATAGGAGGAGTCTGTTTCGTCATCATTTTTTGTGAAACAAAATGATGACGATTAGTAATTTTTTGTACTCCTGTGATTTTTTTACTCTATTAATTCACTCACATCATGGTGATCCCACATCTCAAACTTGATCGCATCTAAAACTTTAAAAGAAGTGTAATGCGCCTCACTAACGCAATCAATGAGTGGAATCCCTTATTCTTCTAATTGCTGACAAATAGCATTGAAAAACACTAAATCTTTGACTACCAAAGCTGCCACTCCCATGACAAACTCCAGCACTCGAATCAACTCAAAAACTATGATGAAAATGGAAATTTGAAGCTGGCCTTGAATCCTTATTTGAGACTAAGTCCTAATTGTCATTAGAAGTTGCATTGGAATGACTTTGAGATTCTTATTGTAGATCAAAAAATAAATTTGAAGCAAGGAAATTACATCCTTGGATTAACTGCCGACACTGTGAGATTTGAGGACGGCGAAGAGATCAAAGGAGATGGTAAGTTAGACACCCTTTTTTAATCTTGCGACTAGCTTCAAGACATGCTACTAGTGGTGGTTTGCACCACAGGCTACTGGTCCATGAAAGAGACAGTACAAAAAGTGATCAGCAAGGAAGTTGGCAACAAACTCGGACCAATATGGGGGAAATATAGCCAAGGTTAAATCCCAGGAGCATCGCGCCTCTGTGGCCAAGCTGGTCGGTGATTGATGTGTGGAAATTTTTAAGTTGTTGCCTGAGTCTATCTTAAGAGTATTGTCTGAAGCCAGGCCACATCAACGCATTTGTCCAATCTTGAGAAGCCAACTGAGTGAATGTTACACACCTGTTTGAATCATGTGAAACATGATTCAAACCAGATTCAAATCTTTAGTCGTCCAATCAAGATAGGCCTGTTCCGAATCAAAAGCAGCTCGGCAACCAGGAAATGGACACTGTTGTGTGATATTTCCTATACATAGTTTAAAATCATCAAATCCTCCCTAATTTTAATGAGAAGAGAAGAAAAAATAGGATAAATATTTAGAATTTAAATGTTAAGTTATTTTAAGTGTAAACAATTGCAAATGATGGTGACGAAAACTCCTACATGAGTGTTGAAATGCATTTTCCATTCCTCACCTTCTAAAAGTTTCTTAAAGACACCAGTGGCAGTAGTTACAAACAAAACCATTAAAGCTTTGATGTGGAAATTTTCATTTAATTGTACTAAATATTAATCTCGAGTATAGTTGCCATTGCAAATGGTCACCTTTGCCTTTTGAGCCATGCCCCTGCCAAGTTTTGGGCTGAATACCTAAACACACCGAATGCTTGGGTCTGATATGATGGTGTTGATGCCAAAGATATACCTGTTTAAACCAGAGAAAACAATTACAAGACTCACCTTGTTCCAATTAAATATATTTACAAACTTTGAGTAACAAACTACAAATATAGTTCATCAAAAGATTAGTTGGATGGCACACAGTTGAACAAACAACTATAAGTAAAAAGACCCAACTCGATTGAAAAAAGACAAACTACAAAATTCTGTTGTATCATTTAAAGATCAGTTTTTGAACCAAAAGTTAATTTAAAAAACTCACAGCAACCTTTTAAATTCTTTTTACACAATTTGTTTTTTCAAAATGAATGTTATATAAACCTGTTGAAATAAACAAATAGATTAAAAAAACCCAAGGACAATCAAAAAAGAACTCTTTAAAAGGAATTTTTATTTGCCTAAAATATAATGGGGTCAAGAAGGAGGAGGATTGAAATATGTTGCAAAAAAACATAGAATTTAAAAATTTACATCAATCAAAACCAAACTCTTTGAAAAGGATTTTGAACCAACTAAAAAGAAAGTAGATTCAAGATAAATCGTGCTGTGTCCTGTTGAAAAAAAACAATAGAATTTAAAATACTCACATCAAGCCAAAGAAAAAATATATAAAAGAGGATGGTTCTTTGACTAAAAAGAAGATCAAATTTAAAAATTTTAAAGAAAATTCAACCAACCCAAAAAAAAGACAGAAAAACCCAAACAAATAAAAATAAATTATAATAAATAGAGACAATTAAAACCAAACATAAAACCCAAAAACAAAATGAAAAATTTAAAGACACATGAAACAAAATCACATAAAACAAAATAAAATAGATAAACACAATGGCTAATAAGAATAAATTAAAAAAAATCAAAATAAGGAAAAGTCCAAAAAAACAAAATATGATATACCAAAAGCATCAAAAAATCAAGAAAAAGGAAGGTAATGGGATCTTCAAGTAAATTAAATTATAAGAAAATAAGACAAATAAAGGCAAAAACAAGAAAAGGAACCATACACTCTTATTTGGCCAAAATTCTCTACAAAATTGAAATTTCAAGGACACCTTCAAATTCAATTGGTTCAAATGCAGACATTGTTCTTTGGCACATAACATCATGATGCAAAACTTGCACAAATTTTCAATTTTGTAATAAATTGCACTCCAATTTCAAAACATAAGATCATTTCCAAATAAAAATCAATTGTATTTGACAAATCACCATGTATCAAATGATCAAATGACATATACCTAATATGTTATTTTTTATTGATCAATGTCAGAATTCGTTCCAGCTCCGCAATTGGTCTGCTTGATGACAATGCTGCTATAGTGAGATCCATCTGGAATTGCTTTTCCTTAATTTTGCATTCCCAATTCCACATTTATTTTCAAATTCAAGTTTCTTGGCATGTTGCTTGTAAGGTTTGACTATGAAACAATAAGTAAAAATTATTAATATTTTACTTATTGTACTATGAATGTCCTTATAAATGAAATAAATAAGATAAAAATAATAATAATAATAAAGAATTATTATGTTTATGGCGTAAAATAATTATAAGGTGTTGGTAAAAACACGTAAGCAAATTGGTAAAAACACGTAAGAGCTTACATGTTTTTACTAAAAACTTATGTGTTTTGGCCATAAATTGGTAAAAACATGTAAGCTTTAAGTAAAAACACATAGGGGGTGCCCTGGTCCCATTTTTAATTAAAAATAAACACAATTGGGCCTGTATTGGGCCAAAACATGCCCAAAAGAGGTTTTTTCCCCACAAAACCTCTCTAACTCCAAATTGTTTCAGATTTTTTTGCCCAGCCCCCCCCCCAAAAAAAACAAGCCCAAACACCCCAATAATCCACATTATCCCCACCCCAAACCATTGTTTTTTTTTTTTGGAAAAACAGCATTACCAAAGCCATTTTGCAAAGCTTTTCACACTTTTTTTCTTTTTTCCCCCCAAAGACTGCATTTTCCACCACAACAACCTGCTTTCAAGCCTCTCAATTTTCAATTTTTTACCTTCCCTCATCTATTAATCCCACATTTAAACCACTTTCTTTCACTCTTAACCCCTTCTGTTCAATTTTCACACCTTTTTTCACCTCTTTTTCACATTTCGAAAGGTTCTTACCCCATTCCAAATCCCCCAAATCCCCCTTTTTTCACTTTTATACATAATTTTCATTAGAAAAATGCTTCAACCCCCCACTGAAGGTGAATTTCAGACCCTTGAGCTTCTTTGGCAACATGTGCATAATGCTTCCAGGGCTCAGGGCTATGAAGTGTCCACCTTGAGGTCCAATATGACCCACAACCAAATTGAAATATGTTGTGACAGGTCTGGCACCCCAAATCCCAACAAAAGCACCTCCAAAACAGTCACCTCAACAAAGCTTGACTGTCCTTTTAGACTTTATGCCAGTAAGTATGCCAAGAGTACCACTTGGACTCTTAAAGTCAAAAATCCTGAACATAGCCATGATGTCACTGAAAATATCATGGCACATCCTGATTTCAGCAAATTCAATGAGCAAGAAACATCCCAGATTTCTCAAATGTCTGAATCGCTGCTCATTCCAAGGCAAATTCAGGCCCAATTATGCAGCCAGAGGGAGACTGACAGGCCTGTAATCCTTCAAGACATTTACAACCAAGTCAAGAAAATCAAGAAAGACAAACTGCAAGGGAAAAGGCCCATTGATGCTCTTATTGACACTCTCAAAGAAGAAAATTTTGTTTTGTCCTCTGCAAGGGATTCTGAGGGACACATTACCTCCTTGTTTTTTACTCACCCCCTGGCCATAAAACTTCTTCATGGCTTTCCTCATGCCATTCTTATGGATTGTACTTATAAAACCAATAAGTACAAAATGCCCCTTTTTCATATTGTTGGATTCAGCTCAACCAATAAGACCTTTTCTGGGGCTTTTTTTTGATGAAGAATGAAAATGAAACTTCATATACTTGGGCATTAAATCAATACATTGAAAAGGTCCTCAACAACACCAATCTTGTTCCCCCTCCAGTTATTGTTATTGACAGGGATCTGGCCTTGAAGAACTCTACTTAGAAGCTCTTCCCAGACTCCAAAGTCATGCTATGCATTTGGCACATCAACAAGGATGTATCTGCTAATTTCACGAAGAAAATTGGTCATGGAACTGATTTTGAAAATTTTATGGGCCTTTGGAATCAAGTAATATACTTCTTCACTTCATTTCATTTTATTTCACGTTTTTTCTTATTATTGTCTTTATTAATGACTTTGGGATTCATTTCTCAGCTTATGTATTAATCCACTGAAAAGTCTTTCCAAGACAACTGGAAGAAGCTTCAAAAGCAAGTTAAAAATACTGAGGTCTTTCAGTATTTGGAAAATACCTGGCTTCCTCTAAAGGAGTATTATGTGCCAGCCTGGAATAACCACCATTGCCACCTGGGTGTGGGCTCCACCTCCAGAGTCAAAGGTGCCCATGCCATGGTTGAACTTTGGCTCCAAACGTCCACTGGTACTCTCCTGGTGGTAGTCAGGGCTCTCCACATGGCATTCAGAAAACAATTTATTGAAATTATCAACAGAATATCCAAAGAAATGATTGTCCATGTCAAGAGATTTCCTCCATACATCTGTGCCCTCAATGGCAAGGTGTCTCATTATGCCCTTCAGATTGCCTTTGAAAATTTCAAAACAAAATTTCCTCCAAATGAAAAATGCACCAACAAATACAACCATTTTAAAGGCATTTGCCAAGTGCCAAAGGCTTGAATTATCAGACTTCCATCCTCAATGCCATTTGAATTTGCGTGTGAGGTTTTTTCAATTTCTTATCATTATTATTTTCTTATTAACTGATTTTATTTGTCATATTCTTCTCAGGCTGGTTTTCAAGGTGATGATCAAAGTGTTGAAAAAGAAAGAAAGAATGAAGCCAAGAAAATATTTGAAGACATTGGGGAAGACCTGTTTCAAAGACCAATGGTGAAAATCACTCTAATATTTCAATATTTTCAAGATGTTTTGACTGGAAAAGTCCCATTTTATCAAATTCCCAAGAGTCAAGAGGATGATAAATATTATGAAGACCCTCTAGAATGCAAGAATATCCGTGGAAGACTCCAAGGAGCCAAGAATAAAAACAAAAGAGAACCTTCAAGATTTGAAATTATTGAAAGTCAATCCAAGAGAAGAGGAAGACCCCCATCAAAAGTGACCAGTGCAACAACATCAACATCCCAGTCAAATGTCCCCTCTTCAATTATGGAAGTGGACTCATCTGAAGATTTTGAAGATTCTGAGGACTCATTATCTAAATCCATCAGTTCACCAGATTCACTACCCTCAGCAACTGAATTAAATAAATCAGAAGTAACCCTTAGAAGGTCCAGAAGATTGGCAATTGGAAGCAAAACCTCACAAAGAAAATCACACAAGCCTGCCACCAGTTTGAATATCTATGATGCAATTGACTTGACCTGTGAGCATTGTCAAAGCAATTATCACACAAGTGATGAATGCTCCAAGCTGTTTGTGAGTTTCTGATTCTTTTTAATGTAATTTTCTGTTGTTTATTTTGATATTTATTCATTTTTTGAACTTATTTTATCAGATAACTGGCTCAGAAGACTTGCCCAAGTTTATATTGAAATACACCTTCAAGGCCATCAATGTCCAGGGTGATGGAAACTGTGGCTACAGAACAGTATCCCACTTCATTTACAAGACTCAAGATCAACGGGCTGATGTCAGAGGTGACTTGGCTGAAGAAATTCACCAAAATCAAGACCTTTATGAAGCCATGAACACCTTAATTCCCTCATTATCCTCTTATTTGGAAAGAATTCAATTGTTTGAAGATGTTGGCCAGGCTCCAAAAAGCAAGTGGATGTCCATGCATGACATGGGGGATCCAATTGCAAATAAGTATAAAAGACCAGTTTTATTTTAATCCACAGCCCAATCTTTTTCTTTTTTCCCTTATTTCTGTCCTCCAAATGATAATCCCCCCATTTTCATCTGCTTCTTGAATAGTTGTGCTCATTTTGTTCCTTTGGAAATCATCATTTCTAAAGTTTATCCAGTCCCCCCCATTCCTGTGAACTGGGAGATTCATGCCCAAACACAAGCCCTGGGGTGGGCTGATAAATTTAAGAAACACAGAATGTTGTATTTGTCCAATCTTCCTCCCCCCTCTCAGAAAAAACCCACTATTTTGGAGGTTGATTCTGATTGAATGATTTTTGTATATACAATTTATGCCAATTATCCCCCTCCTCAGTCATTTTTATTGCTTAAATCCCACCTCAGTCTCCTTTTTTTATAAAACATGTGGAAGCTTTGTACTTGAAAATGGTCATATTACACACAAGAAAAAAAACAGTTGAAAAAAAAACACTCATTGCGCCTTCAGTTGTTGTCCCACCAAAATTTTTTTCCCAATTCATGAGCTTCTGGTTATTTATTGTCCATATTGAACCCTTTAATTTAAAAACAAATGAAGGAAATTCATAAGTGGGAAGTTATTAAATTCACTTTTCAAAAATAGGCATATTACAATGACGGGAAAAAACATTTGTAAAAAAAATCCTTTTTGCGCCTTCACTTGTTCCACCAAAAAAAAATTCCCAAAATTATGGGATTCTGGTGCTTTATTCTTCACATTGAACCCTTCATTTTAAAAAAAAATCAAGGAAATTCATAAGTGGGAAGATTTGCAATGAATTTTTGAAAAAATGCCATTTTGGCATATTGGCCAAATTGGTGAAATTTGGCAAAAAAAAAATTGAAAAAATTTGTGCTTATTGACATGCCAAGTTGGGAAAAATATGGCAAAAAAAAATTGTAAAAATACTTGAAACTGAGCCTGAGGAATGTTTTTTGAAGAATAAGGTCACTTACGTGTTTTTACCATAAATTGGTAAAAACACATAAGTTTTTAGTAAAAACATGTAAGGGATTACATGTGTTTACCAACACCTTAATTATATTATTCATTAAATATAATAATATAATTTATATTATAAAAAAATAATATATTAATATAAGATAATTAATATATTTAAAAGCACTTTATTATTCTTACCAACAAATAATAAAGGAGTAAAATTTTTTTTTAATAATAAAAAACCATTAATAACAATAATATTACCAATATTAAAGCTATGAATGAATATACATACTATTTATATTAATTATAGAATTATTAAGAGAAATAATAGAGAAAAATTATTATAATAAGAGAAATAACCTACTTTTAATACTTAATATAATAATTTTGAATAAATTTATGCCTAGAAATGTAAATACAACTTATTTAAATTGTATTTACAAGAAAATATAAGAAAGATTACAAATAATGTTAATTTTACATGGATTTGAGTTTTATGAGAGGAATATAACAAAACAATTAAATAATTGGTGTAATCACGTCAAATTTGATGATTATAATAAAGATGATATTTGGTCTTTAATAATATAAGATCTTTATATATAAAGAATAAAGAAATTACCTTTTTGATTTAATTATTTAGTGTCTTGTAAGTGTCTGAGGGGAAAACAGAGTAAAAAGAGCTCTATTTATAGTAAATACCTCCCTCCTAGAGTCCAGAATGCTTCTAGTAGACATGTACTGATCATATCCACTGGAATTGATCAATATTTTAAGGTTTGGTGATGAGTACATCATGATCAAACCATATTACATGATTATTACGCCATTATTTAGATTTATCACTATAACTCTAAGTTTGATGACGTCAAAGGCTTTGCAGAACCCCAAAATTTGGGGATTGTATTAGTTTTAATCATAAACAAACAGTATTCACCAGTTTTATCACTTATATGACTGTTAAACTTAATTTAAGGTTACAGTGAGTGATCATAAATGACCAAATTAAGCTCAAACTTTGATTGTTAAAAACTTTTAAGATTTAAACTCTACAGCAATTCAGAGAGTGAACTCTAATAGCTTTGCATAACCTTATTATGCTCCCAAGAGCATTTCATTACATAATCAAAACTCTATTTTTGATGATTTTTGTTGTAACTCATCTTTTCTGTTGATATTTAATATTTTAAACTTCAAACCATGATTTCAAGGGGTTATACCTTGAATATTATAATAAAAAATACATAATTATTCACGAATAAAACATTAGAATCCAACTGTCTTCTTTTTTTTTTAAGTTTGGACCACTTTCCCAACAAAGTGGTCAACGGCTCTGTTAATTTTAATTGATAATCCCTTACGGGTTTGAACCTTGTTTATAGCTTGTGAAAGAAACTTCATTTCTTTATTCCTACAGTAATTACGTGATGACTTTATTTTTGGTTCATCACTCTATCATGCATATTGCAAAAGATATTAGCTAAAATCCTTGAATATATGCGTTGACAAAAAAAGTGCATATATTCAGCTTAATTTCTTAAGTATTGAATTTGGAGCTTAGCTTCTTAATTGTTTTGTATGTGTAATTTCATTGAGAATCCAATGGTACCATTTATTTTACATGTTGTTTGATTGGTCTTTGAAATAAATAAGGATTTATGTTTTTTATGAGGTATTATTACTTACAACTCATTAAATATTGACTTTACAGGTATGCCATAAAAATGGTATATGTGTATTTTACCATGGGTAATCCAATGGTATAATTTATTTCACATTTTTATTCATTGGTTTTTAAGTTAAACCAAGTTTTATGCCAATTTATGCCATTTTTGTAGTTTTAAGGTAATTATTTTTAATGTATAATTATTTTAAATATTTCTTGTGACCTTTTTAGGTATGTGGTCATAATCAAAGTTTTACATTGCTTCTCATCAAAATCCATTTGCTTTTGTAACTTGACTTCTTCAAACCATTGCTTTTCCATGTTGCTCACTTTCTCTTCATTCCACCTCTCCCTGTCCCATTCCAAAGGTGCACTATCAATGGTTTCACGGGCTACAAATCATGCATTTTGTCATTAGGATTTATCAGAGTAACCATAAGTGAAAAACATACCTTCTTTCTGTTATTAAAGAAAATTTGCATAAGTAGGTTCAAACATATCCAGCAACCTTTTCCTAGAACCACTCTTGTCATTTGAGCTGGGCATCATTCCTTGATTATGCTTTTGTGTTGAATGTGTTATGGATTTACTTTTCTGGTAAAAGGAGAAATAATCAATATTGGAGTGAATAAACAGAACTCTTAAATGTAATTATCAAATCATCTTGAAAGTTTTCCACTGGAACCAAGTTATCATCATTATTAAGCAAAGGATCCTGATTGAGTGGTGACTCCAAACCATTATTCTCCTTTAAAAAGAAAATGAGGTTTAATTATCACAGGTAAAAAAAGGAAGAGACAATAACTTACCTTATCAAGCAAAACATCAACATCATCATCAACATTTAAGCTGTCTTTTTCTTGTGAATCATAGCTTGCAATGGGAGTGACATTGGGCTTGTGGTCAAAGAGCACATCCATTTCAGCATAGCAAGGACACATACTTTCAAGATTTTCACTCATTGATGCAATTACTTTACTCTCATCTTCTTCTGTTATTCCAGCCCCAGTTAAGTTTTCAAATTTTTTTGCTGCAATATACTTCTTTTTATATGTTTGCCATCAATCTTGGATGCTGCTTGAGCTAAGGTTTAGGCAATTTTGTGATTTTTTGTTGAGCTCAATGGCCATAAGCTAAATGCCACGCTTCCTTGACAAAGGAGGCCTTCAAATTGAAGTTGAACCACTAGTACCAAAAAATGACTCAAAATTGAATTTAATCAAAAGCCAATTAATTATGGTTAAATAATCTGTATGTATTGAGTGACCTGATGGATGTGGTAGGCCAGAGGTGATCTTCATATCTGAATTGATAGGTCTTGCTTTGGAAAGAGGCTTTATTATATTGATGAAGAAGTATAAATGGACTGTAAGCTGTTTGGTCATATTGTCCAGAATGGAGTTTAGAAGAATATGTTGTACAGGTATGAATTGTGAGTACTCATTTGGGTTAGGTTTCAAGCTCAAATCCCAGATGCATGGGATACGGTCAAAGTACCAGGGGACTCAGTTAAAATTCAATGTGATTTACAAATACAAAACCCAAGATTTAGTTTTGGGATTTGGGTTCCAAATCCCATGTTATTTAAAGGTTGGATTTGGTGACTTTGACACCCCCTATTTTGAAATTCAAAGTCCCTTGAAATTTCAATTGATTTCCCTTCTATTTTTTCATACTCTCTATATTTCTCCAAAAATATCAGTATTTAATTCGTTTATTGAAATTTAAAACTATCTCAAGAAAAATCAAGAATTTAAGCCAAATTTTCCTTCTCCCTGAAGAAGTTTCTTCCAAAAATTCAAAAAACCGTTTTTCAATTTTTTTTCAAATCAACTCACCCACATCTTCTTTTTAAATCTATTCTTATCTTTCCCTATAAAAGCCTTTTTCAGAATTACTTTTATTGTTTCCTCTTACAATTTGAACTTCTCAAAACTATAATTCTAGCTTTTCTTCCTGAAATGGATTAAAGTCTTTTGTGACTCTGGTTTCGAAGCCCTTTCCTCAATTTTTTTTGATTCCCATGAGCTCTTCCTTCCTGAATTTTTTAAAAAGGAAATATATCATTTCTTTATTTTTACTTTCAGCTAAAATGACTAATTATTTCTTGATAAATTTATCATCTGATTTCTTATTTAAGAATAAAACAGCTAAATTCATCTTTATTACTTTGAAAAACATGAAATAAATAAGAAAGCTAATGTCTCTTCATTAAAATACAATAATTAAATGATTTTTATTCACAATTTAAATTGAAAACGTTACATATTTACAATAAATACGTGATCTTGAAGTAAGCCCATTAGAGACTAGGAGTAAATATAAAAATCCTGACAGATACCTTATCCTCTGATTAACTAGAGTATCTAAACTGTTATCTATCAATTTGATGTCTTTTCATCACACATAGAAAAACTTTCAGGTACTTTGAATGCTGAAAATCATTTTATCACTTATAATTATTGAATTTTTGATTGAAATTAATTTTGACATCTTTTATATATTGGTCCTTTCCATACTCAAATTAAATATAATAATTTCTATTATTTTTTTGTTTTTACAGATCTAATCAAGGATTAAATTGAAATAAATTAAAGAAAAAATTTGAAAACTTCATCCTTTTTGCTTGTGGAAATCCATTTGTGGGGTTTTTAAAAATATCTATTCTTCCTAAAAATCAGGAATTTTAATATCTATATGGTATTTTTTCTTAAAAGAAAATGGTACCTTATAAAACAAAATGTGTGTTTTTTAAAAAAAGCACAAGGTATGTTTAATTGAATAATTGTTTTTTGAAATATTTGTATATTAAAATTCATCTTCCAAATATTTCTCAAAAACAATTTTGGTATTTAAATTAAAATTTCTTTCATATTTTGAGTGAATTCAATTAAAGAATGAATTTTTTATAATTAAACCAAAAAATTAGATTTCAGATAAACTTTTGAGCCTACATTATTAAATCTCAATATGATCTATATAGCTTATTCACTCAGCTCACATATGTTGTATATGAAAATTCAAGTATCCTTCCAGAATTCAAAAAAGGAATTTTCATCTCTCATTTATCAAGTTCTTCAAATATACTAAAAATAGATATATAATCGTCAAGAGTAACTCTTGATGAATAAGAAAACCAATTATAAAGCTCTCAATCTCTTTCAAAAGCTGACAAAAGCAAGATTCCTAAATATTTTTTTTCTAGCTCCAAGACTGGATACACAAGCGCCTTGTTAAATGATTTTTAAACACAAATAAAGAGCGATCAATGAACCAAGAAGAACTATACTTCAGCTCCCGAAACTTTTTATCTGGCTATATTTACTCAACCTACTAAAGGAAAGAATGGCATCATAACTTGAAAAATCTAAGAGAAAACTCAAACATTGAGAAAGGGTATCAATTTTAATATATTAAAAAAAATTCATTAAAAATTTAATTGAATGGATTATTCAAGACTAGAAAGCATATTTAGAAGTTAATATATGAACACTTTTCAACCTAATTAATTTTTTGAACAAAGATGTAGAAATCCTTTGGCAAAGCGTTTTTTCCAGAAAAATAAAATAAAATAAAGTTTTTAAATAAAATTTAATATGTTTTCTGTTTTTGAATTCAAAATATTCCCACCTCTGCGTTCTCAATAAATGTAGGTTTAGACCCTGGAGAGATTCAATATATTTGTTTCACATGAAATTATTAAAATTAAAACTAAAACGTGGCATTACGTCAACAGGAGAGAAATATTAAGAAGGAATAATAAGTTTATTCTACCTGAAAGGTGGGGAACTATTTTGTCTACCACACGAAGGAATGAAAGGAAAATTGCGGAATCTAAGCAGAAAATTTCTATGGTAAGAATGTGAACAATAGGTTTATAGATGAACGGATTTCTAGAGATGCTTTTACCTAACAACACGTCCAGGAATATCTTGAGAGCTTTTCTTTTAGACGACAAACTCCAACTGTGCTGGGGAGAACATATATAATAAGGGATAGATCAATAAAAGATATATTAGAGCTGTATGAATTTGGACTTCTCCAAAGGAAAAGAATGAAACGGAGATAAGATTACTCTTCATATATTACTGATAGTCACTGGATATCCGGTCATTGTGGATATATGATTATGTGAATCAATTCAAGGTATTTTGTCTGAGAGAGGCCAAGGCACCCCATTCTGATTATCAAAATTTTTCGTCTTACAAATTTCTTTTGCCATATTAGATATTTCAATAAAGCTATCAGATATCTCAACAGTCATCAAATTCCCAATTAATGGAAGTAAGTAACAGAAAAAATTTGGTTTATGATTTTTTGTGATTCAAATAGTGGAAAGAATATTTCTATAGAATTTTTTCAACTTTATGATTTAGTTTTGAGTTAGAAAAAATGATACTGATGGGAACAATGCAAAGAGGACAAGTACAATTGGGATCCATACTTTGATTCGCTCAAATTCTCTATCAAGTCAAGATTATTGAGATCTTATGTATATTGATTCATTGTAAATTATATAAATAAAAAGTATATTATAGAAAATACAAATGGAAAATGCCTGCCAAAATGACCAATTTGTTAAGCTAGCAGTTATGTATGTTTCACATAACTATATGGTTCTCATATATGATTATTGACACAAATTCTTGGTTTTTCTGTACAAGAATCACTCAAAGATCTTGAGTTTATACTTAAATAACTGAAGAAATCTGTTCACTTATGTCAAAAATAAAGTTTAAATCAAGATATTTTGAAATCTTTTCCTAAAAATAGGGATGAACCTAAATCAAAACCGGTGGCAAAAAAAGTTGCAAGGTGTAATTCAGCATATTATATTATGAAATTTGTACTAGATAAAGCTCCCTGCTATTTATATTCAAAATATTGATATAGCAAGTCACATAGCTTTAGTAGGGTTAGTTCTAAATAAAAGAGAAATAATAGTTTACTTAGAAAACAAAAGAGACTTATTCATAAATCTGAAAAAATAAAGTGAATAATGAAGACCATTTATTAATCTTACAAAAGGACAATCAACTGAAAGATAATTTTGAGTTTATATAACTCCATATATTTGAAAATTGATCTATAATAACTATTTGACAGGTTTTGAAATAGTTTGTTTAGTATTTATGGTTCTCTCATGTCACAACCATTGCAATTCACCCTCTTGGACCTCAATATGGCATATCCATGCCATATCCAATTTATGGCAATTTGGCCATATTCATAATCATTGGCCAAATTGGCCTTTTATGGTCATTTCACAATCTGGGCCTAACTTGGCCCCTCCATAATCATCAGTCCTTCCCTGGCCAGGTTTTGCTTTTGGGTAGTCTTTTTTATTTTCCAGTCAACAGGGAAAATACATCCCAAAAGCCTGTATTTGAATTTTTAAGCTTTAAATACAGATTTGTGCATTTTGTGCATTTCTGAGAATTTTCGCGCATTTTGCTTTATTTGCCATTTTAGGCCATTTTCCCATGTAATATGGGAAATACTCCCAAATGACCATATTAGGCCATTTGGGGCTTAATTGCCAGACTTCTGCATTTTGCGCAAATACAGTTATAAATCTGTATTAGCTGTATTTGGCCAAAACACCCAAAGACACTCTTTCACCCCTAAAGCCACCCAAAACCCATTTCTCACTTATATCCTCCTGGCATCAATCCAAAAGACCTTTGGCCATTTCCACCCTCCAATAACCAAAAGTGCCATAAATGGTGTTATACACCATTATGCATTATTTTTCACCAGAAATCCAATGGCACCAATATCAAATTGTTATTTCAACTTTTCATCAGGTCATCAAGGCACGTCATCCAGAGGATTCATCAAGGCTCAAAAGAAAAGTGTCAATCTCAAATACCAATGAAACCATCAAGAAATCATTGGTTATTCCCATTCACAGTATTTCTCCAAGGGAAAACTGAAATTTCATTCTCAAGGGATATTCAAGAGGCAGTTCCAAAATTATTTTCCAAGGGTCAGTGCTCCATTAATCCACCTTAGCAACCACATTCATTCAATACAGTGTGGATTCATCGAGACCTAGGTTTTCAATCATACACCATGGGAATTTCATTAAACCCAGCTCAACTCCCAATTTGGCAAGGTATACACTTCATAAAGCAGTCAATACATCTTCAAGGATTAAATACAGACCAGCTTTCAGCCTGAAGGAGTCAAGCTCTCAACCTTTCACATATACCAGCCTCCTTTGACCCTGGGGGGTTTTTCCCCCAGTTAATTAATATATTTTGATTTTATTTTATCTTTATTTATCTTATTTTTTTTTAAGTGAATACTGATATTATCAAGTCAGTCATTTAGCACCATTTCTCTTTTCTTTCTTTGCCTGTCAATGGATATTTGGTGCTCATATTGTTACTAATTCCATTTTTCATTTTGGAAGGTTGAAACAGTGATTAAGGACCTAATTGGTTGGCTCTTTGGACATTTGGCTTCTTATTTCTCTTATTGCATCTCATATTTGTACTTTTTTGATTTTATCTTCTTTATTCTTTTTGAGTCTTCCAAGTGAGTTCCCTGATTTCTGAGCTCCAGGCCACTCTTATTTTTTCACTAGAGCCCCCGTGACATCTTGCTAGCCACAGATGAGTTAAGCTCAGGAATATCCTTCTCTTATATTCATTATTACTTTCTATAAATTTATAATTTTATGCTTCATTAATTCTAAACTTTCATGTTCAAAAGAATTTGAGCTATATTCTACTTCAGAAGCAGCATATAACAGCTTTGATTTTTCTATCACATTTGGTCCAACCATTAGAGTTTCTATAATGATCAATACAAAGCTAAAGCTAACATGGCTTACTAAGAATAAGATTACTGAATACAAACAATGAAATTATGTCTCTGAAGAAATTTAATAGAATAATGAAGAATTTTCAATTTTTTGTAATTAATATGAGAAATGTGAAAGAGATTTATGTTTTCAAAATCAGGAATATTTTGGTTCACCTTATCATTAGAAGCTGATTAGTCCATTTGACGACAGAATTCTAAAAAATAAGACACATAACTGATAATAATTTTATTAGCTACACAGAGAAAGAAACAATATTAAAAATTCATCCCGGATTGATAGAAGGAGGTAACACAATTTCCTATTTTGATTACCTGTCAATATCAGAGACATCTGTACTAAGTAATAATGTGTTTTCAGAAGCTGGGAATTTTAAATACATTTAAAAGGATCATTGTATTTTGAGAATGTGGAAGACAAAATTTGACTATTATCATTTTTTGCAACTTATCTTCATAAAAAATTAATGAAACAAAATAAGATGAGATAATAATATATATTTGTTCTTTGTTAACAAAACCCATTATGATTATATTTAATTTTCAATTGTATGGATATAAAAAGCTCCAAAAATGAAATTTGTTTTTTGATGCAGAATTAATTACAACAATCTAAAATTCAAAATATTTAACTTTCAATTAAAAATCCAATTTTATTGCTCAAATACACAACATTTCTTATTAACTGTATATAAATATATATATATTGCTTTTACTATCAAATTACAAACCCTTATACTATTTCATGAAACACTTTTATCTACCTCTAGACTTAAAATTATTGACCTTTTTTCAGTTCTCTGTATCATTTTATTTTATCTTGGTAGCTGTCTTGAAACTCTTATAAATTGTATGGAAAGATTCAATTGACACAGAAAGTATCAATTTAAGTGTTCTTATATTATCAATATTTAATCTCCAACTTTTGATGATATATGATTCCTTAGCTACCGTTAAAGAATCACTAAAATACTTTCATAAATTTCAAACTTATAAGATATATCAAACAAATATCTGCATAATCAATAAAATTTGATATGACTATCTAAAGGTAATTCCCCTTTCTTGGTGAGGAGAAACCAGAGATGATATCATAAGTACTTTAATATAACTCCTGAATACAAATAATCAAGCCCATTTCTTCTTGTCCATAATGTTTTATTTTGGCTTATGATGGGGTTTGTGACTGGGAGAAGTTATATAGAGTGAGCAGAGGGCTGAAAGAGATAAAAATATCACTTTTCCTATATCTCTCATTTTCACCCTTGAGATTCTGACCAAAAATGATATTCAATTTTTTTCTTTTAACTATCTTTTTATGTTATTCTAAATTCCATCCCCAATAATGATTCTTATTTTCATCTTTTATGTATTATATTTTCAATTCGTATTTCATTCCCAATATCAATTATACTTCCACATTTCTCATTTGAAAGATCTTATAGTAATTCCGGAGATATATAAAGCTTTTCTAAGATGATATTCAGCATTATGTCACATATATCAGAATACTACTTTAAGATATTCACCTGAAATGTAAGAAAAAAATTCATAATTATCACCATCCTTCTTGATTCATCCTCTATCTTAATAAATTGGATAATATTATATTTTAATTAATAAGAGAAACTTTTTCCATGAAGGAAAACATTTGTCTTGTAATAGATGATAAAGAAAAAGATATACTCAGAATTTACTTATTCACTTCCTTTGATTCTATGTATTATTCATTTAAAAAATCAATTTTTTATCACACTCTCTCTTCTCAGACTATATTCTCATAACCTATATAGAGAAATGCAGAATATATTTCTGGTTTTATTCAAGCTTTTGTTTGGAAATATAATAAAGACAGTATGAAATAACTAGAAAATATGTTACCTTGCACCTTATCAAAAGAAATATTGATAAATGACCTCAGATCCAAATAAACCTTTCTATTACTGAGCATTTCCTTGTACAGTATTTTCATTCTTTCCCCAATATCTGATTTTCGGAATTCAAAACCAAATTTCTGAACTAAAATACTTCACTCGTTAAAATAAATAAGTATATGAATATTTTCCTGAGCTTAAATTTACTTCAAGATTATCCTATACACCTTCGAACATGTTCCCCGAGCCTCATGAATATGTTGATTAATTTAGAATTGAATTCGCCTCATAGTTTCTTTTTATTGAAGCCTCTGGAAATATGTTCCAGAAAACCTTTGCATTTGAAAATGTGAATTAATTTTTATTTGAAAACTTTTGCTTTTATTTTTCAAACTCAATGGTGCATTTAAACTTACTTCAAAACAAAAAAGAACCATCATTTAGACTTACCTTCAATAAAGAATGGAATTCAAAAACGGTTAGGATTCTCAACCCAGATTATATCAAAGATATTTGGTTCTTTAAAGAAAGGTTCTCACTTATACCGATGAAATGATTACAATAATTTTTTTGTGGATTATCCTACATATTCTCAAATTTTGAAATAAAATCTACTTATTTTACATATTATTCCTATTAATCTTGCCTAATAAATACTTACAGTTTATCCTTAGTTTATATGTCAGAAAATATTTTTCATTCGCATTGGAAGGTTTCGGAATTTTTGAACGGTTCAATAAAACAGAAATGCAATAAGATTTAGTTTTGAATCTCTGATACCCTGTATTATTGCAAAAAGAATATTCAAATATTCAAATATTGTTGTTTTTAATTTCAGCTCTTACAAACTTGATTCTAAATATCTGAGGGGTGTTAAAATTATTCAAGTATCTAAAGATCCATTCCGTTCAAAAACATGACTTTTCAGTACCTCAATATCCCTTAAATTTGGGTTGGGAGCTGAGTAAAAAAGAAATTCCCTTATTTTGAGATTTTGTGATGAAAATAATATATTATGGTTCATAATAGGACAGTACTTCTCTAAAGAGTACTTGAACTGCATATTATTCAAAATATGTTTTTGCATTTTTCAAGGAGAAGATGTGCCTGAGTATACAGAATTAATTAAGGAAAATATTTCTATTTGTGTTGGAACTTATTAAATTTTTGGGGGTGAGCTATATGAAGAAAAATGAATGGTAAAATACAAAAATATCTTTTATAAAAGTAAAGAAAACGCAAGGCTAGATATATATGACTGTAGGCTCTTATTTGCGAATTCTAGTTTATTTTGGATCTAGATCCCTATATACTTGCTTCAATTCCAAATTAAAGAAAATCTGAGATTTTGAAAAGAAATATTCGTAATATTAATCTATGTTCTTCCATTATTGACCAGTATTTCACCTGTTTTGATAGCCGTTTCAGAAAGGGTTCACTTTGTTGGAGTCTGTCAGGAATTTCTGTGACATACTCTCAATAAATAACCACAGATAATACTGAATACCTTCTTTACTTACTACTCATCTTGCTATCTTATCAATGATAATGATAAAGAAGTTATAATTAATATTCAAATAATATCTATAATTATTGTGATTTGAATAAATAATCATTTTTTTAAAAATCCTCATGACCTAAGACTATTGTAAAGATCAATTTCCATCTGAGAAGTAATGTTACTAATAGGATTGTTCCATGATATGATAAATACTATATTATGAATCGAAACTCTACCTATAAATTAGATATTAATCTCCATCAATAGAAGTATATACCACATTTTTTTAATTTCTTAATGAAACATATCAATGTATCTTACATCGAAGTAAATTATAGAAACTTTAATACATCTGTTTATATTTTGGAAGGCTTCTTATAGTATCAATTTCAGATATTTTGGTGTAAAATTATCTTCATACAAGATTCAATAATGTTTAAAATTCATAAATTGAATTAAATTTAATAATATTTTGTATAATTTAATTTGATTCAATGAGGTGATTAAGGTATAAAGAAAAATATTTTTGTTCTGATTATCTTAATGATAGGAATTGAATTTCTGGGAGAATCTACTTAATGGAGATATTTTTTTGAAAAATATCTATCTTCCAATATTACTAGCATTCATTACACTTTTATCTTTTAGACGCCCAGAGCTCATATGTTTTCCAAGTTTACAATACTTTTACTTGATTCTTGCATTGTTTGTTTTTGTCCCAAATATGAGCCAAATTTCACTCCAAGTTGATGTTTAAGCTTGAATATTTTAACCTTGTTATATTTTAAACTGCCTAAAAATATTTTTTTGTTAATATTTGAAGCCTTAACATATCAAGATACAAAGCTTTGACTCCTTAATTTTTCCTCATATTAGCTATATGATCATCTATATAGCTTCAGATAGGCCTTTTGTTTTCTAATTTCTCAATTATGATATCAACTTAAGGATTTAAAGCCGCGATATTCTTCAATTTAAGTCAGAGGACTTAGAGTTTATAGAATAGGTAAATTGAATATTCTTCTCACATTAGCAAAGATTTATTTTGTATTAATCTTTTTATGAATGGTGTTCTCATTCGAGATATGATGATTTAAATATGAAATGAACCATAAGAATCTATTAAAAATATTCCTTGTAAGATATCAAATTTCCAAGACTATAAGGCTTTGAGATAAAACCTTAGCTTTTTGTTAAGCTCTGAAAAGCTTTTGATTGAATTCCTCAAGTGCTTTCCTGAAAATAGTCACTTTCTACAAGATTACTGAGGTGTATATCTCTAAATTCCCTAGATAGTCCTTGTCCTGAATGTTTATATTTCTATTCTAGTAATGCAGATTCACTTGTGCTCCAAGTTTCTTTTGAAATGGAGGGTATAGCCTGATACCCTTCCGTCCACCCCTCTTGTAAGGTGTGGATATGAAACTTTGATTAAAAATCAAGTACTTTTCCTGTCCTCAAGATTTTTATAAGGTGAAATATAATTAAAAATAGTAAGAAATAGTATTTTTAAGAGAAAAAAGGCCAAATTTATTGTTCTTATCTTTATAAGTATAAAACAATAATATTATAAAGATTTATTGTTTTACCAACAATAAAGATTTATCCAAAAATACTCTACAAGCAATATCTAAGGCTACAAAAGAGATTTCTTCAAGAGAAATTTCAATTGGAATTAATTGAGCAAAGAGCTGCAAGCAATTAATTAAAGAAAAAATTCTTTGAAAAGATATTCAAAGAGAAAACACAACCAAAAGTGACCAGTGTGAAGTTGGTAACAAATTGACAAAGTTAACAGTGATGAAAGATGCTTTAATTCACTTTTGGGGCAGTTCAAGAGGTAAAAATGATTATAAGAGTTACAAAAAATGATTATAATAATTCATTCACATGGTTAAAAGGTTCAAAATGATTTAAAAAGGGTGGTTGGAATCTCTTATTGATTGGTTTAACAGTGTTTTAAACTAATTATAAAATGAAAAGATTTTACCATGAAGGTAAAAGTGGGGCAAAGAAGAAATTCCTTTATAGCCATCAATTTTCTTACTCCAAAAGTAACATTTACTCTTGTCACTCGTGAAAAACACCCTTGCAACATAAAAGCCAATTATGGCATCATTGAACCCTGGTTTAGACCAAAAAAGGGCTGGGTTTAGCCATTTTAGAGCCTTAAATCAGCCATTACTATAGTAATACCTGGTCTAGAGCCTTCAAAACATGTCCGAGTGAGTTTAAGAGTCATAGAAACTAGTTAAAACTGTTTTTACTAAGATTTCTTTAGCTTAAGGGTAGTTTTACCCTCTTGGCAACAGTTAAAACTGCCCTGTTTGGTATCAAACCCTCATCATCAATTGAGTCACAGACCCTGTGACTCAATTCCAGGGCAAAAGTGATGAACATTTGCGTGGATTTTGACATTGTACGCCTGTCAGAAAGGATTTTGGGGGTTCGGCTCCCCCTTGGAGCTAGATTTCCTTTCCCCCCCGGAATTAATCTTTCCAATTTATTTTTTCTTTAATTCCTCATCATGTAATAAACTTGTAATTTAAACATACAATTCAATTGTATTTTTACAGTACACAACTGTAATGATTGATACCTCATATGTAAATTACAGTTCACTTATGTAATACACATGCACATTTTGACATTTCAATTGAAAATACTTCAGTTCCTCATAACTTCTAAACTACAAACAACACCTCAATTTTAACACAAAAATTGATGGTTAACACCACATGTGGTTTGAATTCAATTAAGGTTTTGAGGATTTTCAACCTTTGTGCAGAAAATACTAAAGATTTAATTCAAGCTTATTTAGAGATTAGTTACAGAAATTTTACCCAGAGGTGACCCCACCTTATTTTTTATGAAGAATCCAATGGTAAAGTAATTTTCTTATGTTTATTTATTGGATAAAGATTTATAATATATTCTATGTAACCCTTTACCAAAAATATTTTAATATCATTGATTTTATTAAAAATTCATTTTTACTTAATTTTTTCAAGTAAAAATGCATTTTCACAATTTCAAAATTTAATGTAATTTTTTATTTCAAACTTATATTAAATTTTTATTTTTATATATAAATTTGTATTTATACTTTAATTTTTATTTTGATAATATAAATAAATTTATTTATATTTATATTTATATTTTAGTTTGTTATTTGTGGTCTTTTGGGTATATAAAAATACCTCTAAGGCTTACATTCCCTCCCCCTAAACAAGAATATTACTTTGTAATATTGTTATTTCTAGTGTGTCTTGACCTTCTGAGAAGTTTAGTAGCTTCAGGTATGTCCTTTTCTGCTAACCATTCATCTTCACAAGTTGGGTCACTGTACCTAACAAGGTATTCCCTTACTTTATTGGTTCTCAACTTTCTTTCTTTGAGAACTTTGGTAATCTTCTTAATGCCAGATGATTAAATAGGAGGTATAACTTGGGGAACTTTATTCCTCAAAGGAAATGTTTCAGCCTCACTAGATTTATATTCCTTTATCAAGCTCACTGGAAATGTAGGATGCTTATTGCTAAGCTCTTCAGATAGTTCTACTTCAACAACATTTTCTCCATGGAGGGCCTTAATGACAAAAGATCCTGCAAAGGAATATTTGAACTTTTTACATCCTTTGATGTTACTGAAGTTAGTGGTGGATATGAGTACTAAATATCCCACTTTGAAATCTGGAGTGGCATGTGATTTGTCCCATTTCTCCTTAGCATATGCAAAAGTGTCTTCCATGCACCTAACTGCATGATTTCTAGCTTTTTCTAGAATTCGTTTGAAGCAAGCAGCTGTAGGATGTATTTCAAGCAATTCTTTCCTCAAGTAATCTTGAGGTTATTTGGGATTCCATCCTTTCTCTAGAATAGCAGAAGTTTGATTGGTACTGGCATGAATAGATGTCTTATATGCCAGTTCTAGTGCTGGTAAAAGAGTACACCAATCATGGGTAAATCCGTCACAATCTTTAAATTCAAGGCTATATGCACAAAATCTTCTTACCATATCTTCTAAGGTCTGGATCATCCTTTCAGCCATACCATCAGTTTTTGGGTGTTAGGCTGTAGATATGGATAATTTTTCCCCAAATAGTTGGTGAAGATTTGTCCATAGTGCTGAGGTGAATTTGGGATCTCTGTCACTAATGATCTTTGTGAATATGCCAGTGATCAATACTACTCTATTCCATAGCAGAAGAGCTGTATCCATGGCTGTATCATCCTTGTGACATGGTAGAAAGATTGGAGTCTTACTAAATCTGTCAACAATCACTAGGAAAGCATTATAACTTCTGTCACCCCCTGGTGGCAGGCCAGCTACCCAATCTATATGGACAATTTCCCAAGGTCTGCTGGGTTCTTGGATCTTGATCATATTTACAAGTCTTTTGTCAGTGGAGTCATTTTCTTTTTGACATCTGTCACAGGTTTTGCAATACTCTGCAACATATTTCTTCCACATTGGCCACCATATGCAGGTTTGCAATGGCATTATTTAAGTACAAGGTTTATTAAGGACCTGTCCACAACTGTCATGAAGCATGTATGCTTAGTTCTGTGGTAAATTATACCATCCTGTAAGTGGAATCTTCCTTCATCATATGATTTTTTCCATATCTTATCAAAGGCATGTATCAAATAATTTTCTTTACAGTCCTTAGTAAGTAATTGGCATAAAATGCTACAATTTTTGTCCTGAGTATAACTGCTTCTCACCTCCTCAAATAAAGTGGTGTTCAGGTCTGTAACACTGATTCCTTCTATGGGTAAGCTTCCTCTAGAACATAAGAAGGATTATCAATGTTATTTGTTAATGGCCATCTGCTTAGTCAATTTGCATTTTTGTGAATATTCCCAGCTTTGTGAGCAATGGTCATATTTCCCCCATACTCTTGTATGGTTATTTACCATCTGATAATATGCCTGTTAGGAGTATTCATGTTTAAAAGTGACTTAAAAGTGGTACAATCTGTTATTACTTCAAAAACACAACCTTCCAGAAAGTAGTTTAGATTTTCCAAGGCCCAGACAAGGCATAAGCATTCCATTTGACTGGCTACCTATCTGGATTCAGCTGGTTAGATTTGCCTGGATATGAAGAATATGGGTCCTTCCACAGGTTTATCATTCATAATCTGAACTTGGTCAAGTGCTTCACCAAGCCCATCTCCTGATGCATCAATATAACACTTAACAGGCAGCTTAAAGTCATGCATTAGTAAGAGTGAAGTAGTGGTAAAGGCTTGTCTCAAGGATTCAAAGGCCTTGACTCTGTCAACAGTCATTTCAAATACTGTGTCTTTGTCACATAATTTTTAAAGAGGTCTTGCTATGGATGCAAAATCTTTAATATGTTTCCTGTAATATCCTGCAAACCCTAAAAATGATTGAATTTCTTTCTTGCTTTCAGGCATCGGTTTCCGCAATACCGCTGCGACCTTGTTTATAGTCAATTCCAAGGGATAAACCAGATACTACATGTCTCAGTGTTTTAAGTTCTTTAGATCCAAAATGGCATTTCTTTAAAGAAATTTTCATTTTCACAGATTGGATTTTTGTCAAACCTCTGGATAATCTGCACATATTTTCTTCCCAAGTTTTGGAACAGACAATAATTTAATCAATTTAAATGATTAACCATCCTTCTGAAAGTTCTTCAGGGAAGGTTTAATTCATAATTCTTTGGGAGTGTGAAGGTGCATTCTTGATACCAAAAGGCATCCTCAAATATTCATATACTCCAAAATGAACAATGATTCTCAAGTATTGTTTTTCCTTTGTGTCACCACATTTTGATGAAATCCTTTAAGGGCATCCATAGTGGCTATATACACTGCTTGAGATTTATGGGTAAGGGCAATTTGGATTTTTGGTATTGGATACCTGTCTGGAACATTGTAAGTGTTCAGAGCTCTAAGGCCCCAGCCATTCTAGATTTTCCATTATGCCATGCCACTATGACTGGTGTACTTATTTCTACTTCCTCATTATGGCCAACCTTTCTTATTACACCAAGGTCTAGAAGTTCTTGAATATGAATTTCTAAAACTTCTCTTGATTTAGGACTTGCTGGATATGCCGTTCTTCTTAAGAGTGGTGGATAAGGTCTCTCAATATTAAGGATAATGTCAACTTCATGACTAATAATTGCCCCCAAAGGTTCTTTGTCTGATGCAAATTCTTCTTTGTGGTCATATAAAATGGCAGAAAGTTCATTTTACTGACTATCAGTCAAATGGAGGCTTATTTCAGCTTTATTTAACTGTTTAGATTTGAATCTTTCCAACTCTAAGCTGAATGGTGTTACTTTACTTACTATAATTTGTCTTTTAAATGGTAAAAAGTCAAATTTCTTGACGCTTATTGTCTCCAATAGTAAAGTATCTGTCTTTGTTGCTATGTAAGTCTATCCCATACATGATCAAATAGTCATTTCCCAATATAAAGTGGGTACTAAAGCAATTTTCCATAACCACAAATTCAACAGTTATTTTTAAATTTCCATTAATATGTGGAAATATGACATTGGTCTCAAAGATTCCCAATGCTTTCATTGGATTACTTGCACTGTTGAATTTTATGCCATCAATTGGTAACAAGTGGTCTTCAAATTTGGTACACAAGTCTTAAGAAAATATCTTCCAACACAAGAGCAGAAGGCTCCTGGGTCAAGTAAAAGCTTAGTGAGTTTGTTGTCAATTACCACTTCTGTTATACAGGGGTTACTAGCTGTATAACCTTTTCCCCTGTTTGGTTTGGCTTTCATAAGTTGTGAATCTTTAATTTTTGACAAATCAAGTTGACCATTTCTTAATTGTGGCAAGTGGGAATAAGACTCCATGATGGCAAAAGTGGCATTTATATTTTCTATATGTTTTGAAGATTCAGAAAATATTGATGACTTATCATCTGAACTTTCTTCAATATTATCCTCTTTTTCAACATCAGGTTTTTTTTCAATGTCAATTTCATTGATTTTCCCCCTCCTCAGACATGTATTGGCTAAGTGGGTGGTTCTTTGGCAAATATGGCACTTTCTGATTATATCTGCAGATTTATACTCAAGATTATTAGAATTTTCTTTGAATTTTTTGTCCACAGAATCTTTCCAAGGTGTGTTCAACCTTGTTTTGAGATTCACCCTACTAGAACCAATTCTGGTTCTGGTGGTTACTTCTTCTAATATATTAATAATATCTTCTGCTGAGGATGGTTCAGTAGTCTTTCTTTTGAAAGAATTCTCTAAGTCACCTCCACATTGTCTCAAAACCTTTCTGTGGATCATAAATTATGACATGTCAGGATACAATGCTGTTAATCTATCTTTCTGTTGGCAAAACCATGGTAAAGCTTTTTCTTTAACAGCATTAACTTTGGAAGATTAAAATGCTGTGTCCACTTTAAACCTCCAAGCATCATTGGCCCATTTGTTGCTAATTTGGGTTTTCCACCAAGTCCAACTTTGGTGTCCATGTGCTTGTCTTAATTTGATATACCATCTGTGAGCTGATCTGGTAAACAAGATTTTAAATCTTGCTGTTACCAATCTTTCTGGTAATTCAAAATCTTCTTTAATAATGTCAATACCTCTGATGAATTCCATATGGTCATATTCTCCTTCACCACTGAAGTGAGGCCATTCTTTAAGTTTTGGTACTTCTTTCAGGAGTGCTTGGCCCATTGATGGTTGCAAGTTATGAAAAGAAGTGTAAAATTGATTTTTTAACTGTTAGTTTTCAACCTCCAACACTTGTGGATTTGGAATTCTTGTTCCCTCATTCTGATTCAAAGGTGTAGACATTCTTGGTAAGGTGTGAAGTGATTGTTCAATATCATTCATTTTACTATTGTTACACCTTTGGGAAGTTCTGAATTAATGTTGTAAACTTTGTATTGAATTCATTACATCAGTTTTATGATTATCTTCTGTTTGTGTTAACTCTTGCCATAGTTCTGTTTGTCTAGTATTATCAGAAGTGATCTTATTTGACTTCAGTCTTGATTTTGATATTTCCTCTTGTGAGGTATCAAAACACTTTTTTCAAGGCAATTGTATATGTCTTTACTTCAGTAAACTATTTTGAAATATTCTCAAGAACACTTTTGTTCTCTTCTTTTATAGTACTTATGGGTTGTTTTATTATTGTTTCAATTATGTCATCAATATTGAATTTGGAATATTTGTCTGTCAATTCTTCAATAATGGCAGATTGTTCATTTAATTTATTTCCAAATGAATTGTCATTATTGGAAGCTTTAATTGTTCTCAAAAAAGTTTCAAAAAACAAGAGTGTCTAATTTATTTGGCTCAGACTTAAGCTGTTTGTTTTAAGATTGTTACAAATGGATGAATTTTTATCAGAAACATGAGTTTTTACGTCATTTATAGCTTCATACAACTCTGGGATAGAATAAAAGATATCAGAAATCATTTCTGATATTTTGATCTGGCTTCCTCCTTTTTCTGTAATTCCATCATTGTTCTGGCCATCTGAAATACATTTTCCATGGCATCCTGCTGAATATTTGGGATCCTGTAGTCCTGGCTGTAAGGTTTTGGAGCTGGTGCCTTGCCTTTGCCCTTGTTTTGAGCTTGTGGCTGCTTTTTTACGTTGGAATTGCTGCTACTGGCTATTGGGGCTATTTTTGGCACTTGCTTGGGTGGTGGAGGGTTGTTTTCTCTCCATTCTGCTGTTAAAAACATCATGTTTTTCTTTTCCATCAATGGATTCCATCCATTGAGTAACTTGAAAGTTTTGGGATGGCCCAGGAATTTTCTCACATTCAGGTAAGAATTCATGCAGTTTTTCCACAGATCTGCAAGGATCTGGTACTCTTTGTGCTGCAATGCATTGTTGTAAGCCTTCTGGCTGGCTTTGTAGATGTCCACTGAGCCTTCTTGTGGCCGTGTCAGCTCTGTTTAAAGGTGAAATGGTATTATCAGCTTCAGAATTACATAATTTATTAATTTGGGGGTCATCAACTGACCCTTGTCCTTCTGTAACTGATCTTCTGCTTTAATCACATCTATGACCTTTTTGAGAGCTGCTTGAGGGGTTATAGCTGGCTGCTGATCTTGTTGAAGGCATATTTCATGATTAAAAGGCTTAGAAATAGTTATTTTACATCAAAAAACTCTCTACTTGCCAAATTCATTGCTTTCTAAAGGGTATTACTTACATCCAAGTTAATTAATTCAGAAGAAATTGATTCAGGTTGATTGTTCTGAGTTATAATAATTGTACTATTGTGGTCAGAATTCACAGTACTTGCAGGAATAATTCTTGTTACCATTGAGGCTGTTTCAATATTTTCTTGTCTTACTACATTGTCAGAAACTAAGATTAATTAAAAAGCCAATTGATTAAGTAAGAAAAGTTTTTTTCAAAAATAAATCAGAATAAAGCCTCACTTATAATATGAAAAAAATATTTTTCATGGATTTTTTGAATTATAAGTATTTTTTATATGTTTTTGAATTTTTCAATATAAGGAAAAAGATTTAAAAAGAGTAAAAAAAATTATGTCACAGGTGAAATATCACGGCTGGGCCCCAAATGTAAGGTGTGGATATGAAACTTTGATTAAAAATCAAGTACTTTTCCCATCCTCAAAATTTGTATAAGGTGAAATATAATTAAAAATAGAAATAAATAGTAATTTTAAGAGAAGACATACCGAATTTATTTTTTTTAACTTTATAATTATAAAAAAATAATATTATAAAGATTTATTGTTTTACCACAAACAAAAATTTATCCAAAAATACTCTACAAGAGATATTTAAGGCTACAAAAGAAATTTCTTCAAGAGAAATTTCAATTGAAATGAATTGAGCAAAGAGCTGCAAGCAATTAATTAAAGAAACAAATCTTTAAAAAGATATTTAAAGAGAAAACATGCCCAAAAGTGACCAGAGTGCATTTGGAAACAAAGTGACAAAGTTAACAGTGATGAAAGATGCTTTAATTCACTTTTGGGGTGGTTCAAGAGGTAAAAATAATTATAAGAGTTACAAACAATGATTATAATTATTTTTTCCCATGGTTAAAAGGTTCAAAATGATTTAAAAAGGGTGGTTGGAATCTTTTATTGATTGGTTTAACAGTGTTTAAACTAATTATAAAAGGAAAAGATTCTAACATGAAGAGAAAAGTGGGGCAAAGAAGACATTCCTTTATAGCCATCAATTTCCTTACTCCAAAAGTAACATTTACTCTTGTCACTCGTGGGAAACACTCTTGCAACAGAAAATCCAATTATGGCATCATTGAACCCTGGTTTAGACCAAAAAAGGGCTGGTTTTAGCCATTTTAGAGCCTTAAATCAGCCATTACTATAGTAATACCTGGTCTAGAGCCTTCAAAACATTTCCGAGTGGGTGTAAGAGTCATAGAAACTAGTTAAAATTGTTTTTACTAAGATTTCTTTAGCTTAAGGGTAGCTTTACCCTCTTGGCAACAGTTAAAACTGCCCTGTTTGGTATCAAACCCTCATCATCAATTGAGTCACAGACCCTGTGACTCAATTCCAGGCCAAAAGTGATGAACATTTGCGTGGATTTTGACATTGTACGCCTGTCAGAAAGGATTTTGGGGGTTCGGCTCCCCCTTGGAGCTAGATTTCCTTTCCCCCCCCAGAATTAATCTTTCCAATTTATTTTTTCTTTAATTCCTCATCATGTAATACACTTGTAATTTACACATACAATTCAATTGTATTTTTACAGTACACAACTGTAATGATTGATACCTCATATGTAAATTACAGTTCACTTATGTAATACACATGCACATTTTGACATTTCAATTCCTCATATCTTCTAAACTACACACAACACCTCAATTTTAACACAAAAATTGATGGTTAACACCACATGTGGTGTGAATTCAATTACGATTTTGAGGATTTTCAACTTTTGTTCAGAAAATACCAAAAATTTAATTTAAGCTTATTTAGAGTTGTTACAGAAATTTTACCCAGAGGTGACCCCACCTTGTTTTTCATAAGGAATCAAATGGTGAAGTAATTTTTTTAAGTTTACTTATTGGATAAAAAGTTATAATATATTTTATGAAACTTTTTACCAAAAATATTTTAATTTCATTGATTTTATTAAAAATTCAGTTTTACTTAATTTTTTCAAGTAAAAACACATTTTCACAATTTCAAAATTTAATGTTATTTTTCATTTTGAACTATAATTACATTCTTATCTTTATATATAAATTTGTATTTATATTTTAATTTTTTATTTTGATAATATAAATAAATTTATTTTATTTATATTTATATCTTATTTCGTTATTTGTGGTCTTTTGGGTATATGAAAATACCTCTAAGGCTCACACCTCCTTATTAAGAGCGCATATATCTAGGTTTATTTTTTGGTATTAATATTGGGAGATATCTCATTCAGAGAGTAAGACTTTCAGAATCAGCCTCTGGAGAAATTTATCTATATAATCTGATCTTTTCAATCATTTGGTTCATTGATGGTGCATTGTTTAAGATTTTAAACTTCAGCTTATTGTATGTATTAAGTATATATGAATATATATTTAATAATAAAAAACAAAATGTTTGTTAGATATTCAGTTTTGTTGATATAGATATCAGCTATTATAATGAATTATCCTTTATTACTTACTTTAATGATATCATTTCATTGCTAACTTGAATACAAACTATTGTTATTAGATTATCTTTATTCGTGACCTTGTTTTGATAGTATTTGATATCTAAGAGGTTCAAGTCAAAAATAGCCAGAATCATAACCAAAGAAATAAATAAATTAATTAATGATATTCTTCATGTAGCTCATTAAGTAAAGCTATGAATGACCTCAGGTTCTATTTTTCCTTCTTTAGTTTAACAATTTTTATTTTCTATAAGAAAAACTATAAAATTGATTTTAAGATTACTTATTTTAAAAATAATCAAAGACAAATATTAAAGACCTAATTTGATATTTGCATATATATTCAGGGAGAAGGAAGTCAGGAATATCCATTCCAAACTAAATCCAAATTTGCTATTTGAAAGCTAAACTCTCCTCACCCCTCAAAACAAATGTCTCCCTTCTTTTAATCAATACAAAATTTAAAAGTATAGCTTAAAGTATAATGGAAAAGATCTTGTTTTTGACATAAATGGAAAATATTTATACACAGAAAACATAATTACCATAAAATTGGGAGAGAAACTGAGTGTTCCAAATAATTCAATGTATCAACTATCTAGTTATTTGAAAATGCTACAGAATCTTACCAGAGTTAATTCTTTCAAGAGATAGGCCAAATATTCATACATAAAATCTCATAATTCATAATAAAAATTCCGTTGACTTAGAACAAATATGTCATGATCTTGTGTTCTAATTATACATTAAAGTTATGTTTAGGACTGTTGGTGAACTCTTTACTCAGCTATTGGGAAAGATGTAAGCTACCAAAATATTCAATATGTTACCTCAAAAGGTTTTATTTTTCAAAACGTCTCAGGTCTTGATCAGAACCTAGGTCATAAAGGACTGCTTCATCCCTTTGATACTGGCTAAAATATCAAAGATTGATCTTCAAGATAATCAATGTATGGTTTTTGACCCTTATAAATATCTTATCCGATTTCTCAAAAGAAGAAGCTTGGATTAATAAATACAAGATTCATTGATATCTGGTGAGTCAAGCAATTGATAATTTTAACTTTACTACACGATAAGCTCCTATTTTTTTCAAAAGATTTGAAAAATTCAAATAAAATACCATTCAAATACTCAGGAGCCTATTAGGATAATGAGATATCATTCAAACAGAAATTCATAATCTTAAATGCATAGTTTGATTGAATTATTGTGTTAATAAAGTACTATTATATCTTGAAGAGTCCAAATGCGGCCAAGAAATAAGAAAAGGAAGATAAATTGTTTTTTACTTCCAATTATCTCAAAAATAACTTCAATATATTATCTTTAAGGATCTACTGGATGTATTTATGAATTATACAACCAATTTCATGTTATCATTATGAATAAAACTCATAGAGCTTAATATAATAGTAAAATAATTTTTGATACGTTCCGATTTAGAAGAAATACAAAGAAGTTATTAATCTGACTAATGAATAAAAATCATAAATATTTTCCATTATTTTTCTTATAAAGCAGACTTTTTAATCATACCAGTATCACCAAAACTACACCAAGGTTCATATTTGATAAAGCAAAATTTTCAAAAAAATCCTGATTTCTGAGTCATTCATACTTAAATCTCATATTCTAAATAGATTCCTGTCCTAACTATCAATCCAGTAAGAAATTTTGAAGTCTATCTAATTTTATCATAATGATAAGAGTTGTTTCTATTTTGGAAAATTATTTATTCATTTGGGTATATCTTATTTTCAATTTATCAATATTTTCTAATTACTTCCTATAAATCTGCAGTGATTAAATAATTCATCAAGTTTTAATCCTCTTCATTATCTTTGAAATTGTTTGCAAAAAGAAAATAACCATAAAAAATTTTCATTTTTAATTAGATATTTATGTAAATGATAAAGAGTGACAATTGATAGTTTGATTGTATTGTAAAAGAATAATTTGATATTAATTTAATATTATATAAGTAAATTCTTCAGTAATAATTTGAATTAATATAATATATATAGTTTCTTTATAATGAGATTATTGTTTCAATATTTTGAGCATGAATTACATATGTAAATAGAAAAATTATTCCAAAATAACTAATTATCCTCTTTCAAATAATAGGATCAAAATTCAAAGTAGCTAAAAATATTTTTTCCAATTTTGTTTCACTTTAAATTACTAGTTAATCTCTACAAATATATCAAAGCAAAGCTATGACCTATTTTTCAATGAATCCTAGCTTTGAAGCTCAATCATATATTCTGTATAAATTAATTTTTCAGTCCAAAAAAAAACAACTTTATTATCATTTTTCAATCATATATAAAGGTCATAACAAAAAACAAGATCATGTACAGCTATCAACTAAAGCTTCATATGCTACAAGGTTGTGAGGAATTTTTGAATTATTTTGACAAAGGATCAAAATAAAATAGTCAAATTGGCTTTATTCCTTTCAGTTAAAAATTAGGGTATTGACTCTAAGTATTAATATAGAGAGAACTCTTTGGGACTCAAAAATCAATCATTATAATCTTTTTTCTCTTCAATATTTATCTGGTTTTACTTCTGCTTTTCAAGTTTCAACCAATTTATCTTTCTTTGCTGGTATATGTATGAAAATCATATAGCTGGAAACTATAATGTTTCTATATAATAGAAAAGGCCTGGAATATTCATTATTCATTTCTATTCTCAATAACTCCAAAAATACAACAATTTTATATTATATGTCACAAGAAATAGTCGGAATTTCTACAGCTATTTTCAAAACAATGAGGTCTGTTATTTTATCTTTGATTGAGGCTTATCAGCAAAAAATTGAAGTTCTTTTAGCTTAGCTGAATAAATCAATTTATAGAAATCTTGTTATGTTTGTAATATCAGAAGCTTTTTTAGATAGATGAAACTTTAGGAGATATATCAAATCTCTGTTTTGAGGGTACTTTTAATTATTAAAACTGAATGGTTTTTTTATCTGATTTATTCTAAAATATTATATTCCTGATCTTAATTCTAAGTTTAAATCTTTCATTTCATCTTTATCAAGTATAAAGATGTGTTATTCATTCTCATTTCTATTCATTATGGTTTGAAATAGACCTCACATAACACTTCATCCTTAATTAAATTCCTTCTATTTGAAAATACTAACCTACAACTATCATTTTTATCAGGACTAGATAGATATTAGTGTTGTACAATTCTGTTTTTGCAGCTATCTTTACTTGATAACTTGCTTAGCTAAATATTCCTTCAAAATTTACTGCATTAATAGTTTATTTGACAGCAGCAATTTCCTACATGTATTTTGAGAGATGAAATCCAAAGCATCTATCAATTTAAAAAACTTGAAAACTTGTGAGCCTTGACATGTATTTTACATACCCAAATAGGCTACAATTAATATAAAAATAACTTTTGAGCTATTCATAACCTATAAGTCATGCATATATCCAAAATTAATTATTTGGTATTTAAAAAGAGATTAATAGCTTTTTTGTTTGTAGGTAGATCCATGGATTTAATTCCAGATTTGGATTCTACACAAACCTCTACCTGTGGTAGCTCCATAGGGTGAATAGAATTAAATGAACCCTTTGACGTGGTAAGACAGAAAATAATTCATCACGACATCATCAGTACCACATGAAAAATTGTGGAAATTTTGTATTTCCCAATTTCACACCAAAATAATGGGAATGTGAGAAAACCCATGTTATATATACACTCAGTATAGTGCTATTAATTTTTGTGGCACTTATAATTAACTTAGTATTACATAATGTTCTAATAAGCCCACAGTGCATATCAGCCTTTCAGCCTGAATTACTATTTTTGATGTGAAAAATATCTGTGGGTGACAAAAGACGTGAAAGAGAGCCAGGGTACCCAGCTTCTGAGGCCTCTGAGGAATTAAAAGCTCTAAATCTTGAATCATTTTCTTTTCTTGGCACAATAAGTCTATTGAAACCATTTCGGAACCTTGTTACCAAGCTAAAATCTCACCAAATCATGAGAAAATAGCAAATAAGCTTCTATTTTGACGCGCAAGGGGGTCATGAGAAACCCTGACTCCTGGAACCATGTCCATTATTAATCATTTTTCATTGATAATCCCAAAAGGATTTATTAAAAAATTTTTTGTACCATTATAAAAGAAGTTACCTCATGGAAACTAGCTGCAACTATACTATTTGCTTTTCTATCTAAAAATTACCATGAGCAAAGTGACTATGCCTGACAGCAGGTTTTGCATTTGGAATTTGACATTGGAGATGGATTAGATTAAGGTTGAAGTAAGGAGAGAAACTAAACTCCTAAATAGAAGCCTTGGAAGAAAATAAAGCCACATATGCAAGCCACAAAGTCTCAATTGACTTGGCTCAATTTTACTGTTTGGTCAGGATTGTCAAAGCTCAACAATCTAGCCATACGTCATGAACATATTTAGCTTAATTTTCCCTTTGTACAAATATTATTCAGTACTTTATATCATTTTATTTTCAAACATTTCAACCTCTAGGTTTTTGCCTATATATTTTCAAATATATATCACACTTTCAACATGAATTTTCTGTCAATTTCACTCAGGGAAAGATACATAATTTTGAAATTGTAACCATTGAAGATGAAAAAAGCTCATCATAAGTGTTAGAATATCTTTGGAACTTTCTGAATATATACACTATGAAAAATATAACATCCCATTTAACAGTTTTCTCTTCCAAAAAGATGTACTTTGTGAGGCATCATATGCCTTCTTTTTACTCAATTTTAAGATCAAGGGTTTAATCAAAATTGAAACAAGATTTCAATCTTTAGGGTACATATTCATTTTCAGGAGGGGCCAATAAGAATGTAGTTTATATTGAAATAATATCACCCCTATTTTAGCCCATAAACTGCATTGAAGGAAACTATTACCCTTATAGCTAGATGAAATAATTATTTGAAATACAATATATGGCTCTACTTTTATTATTGAGGAGTTTCTTATTATACTATTTCATGGTTTAAGTTAAAAACTATTGAAATATTCATATAAAAAAATTGGCTTAATAATATAACTTTGAATTCTTATCAAAAAACCAAAACATAAGATTTTTGATTTCTGTGGAGAATTAAATTCTTTTTTATTGATACAAAGTGAGCTCAGGTTGGAATATTAATGTGGAGAAATTATGAGTTCTAAAATCACTATCTTGATTTGATGTGTTACTCAAATATGTGAAAGCCAAGATTATTTGAGTTTCTACTTTGAGAAGATGAGGGTAGTATCTGTATAAAAAGGTTGAATAATGATAGGAAAATGCAAGTTTCTTTTTGAAATCTGAGTAAATCTAATCTTCATGTGCCAATATGACCAGCCATTCTTTTCATGAATTGCTTAATTATCTAAAAGAGTTTTATTAAGAAAACTTACATAATTATTATTATAATCTTCACTGTATTCTAAAGCCCTTTTTGATTTTAAATTCAACCCACCTATGATAAGTATATATGGAGAGCTCTCCATGAAATAAGAAATTGATTATCTCATTTTGAATCAAAGAATTCATAGCTTTAATTCTATTGAAAGAGAATTTTTACTTTATAAACACTACATATTTAAAACTGATATTATCAGGAGTACTTCAGAAAAGAGTTTTTTTAATTTCTCTAAGCTGAAATTTCCTCAAAATTCATAGGGAAGCTTTATATGCTATTATTTATCACTTAATTCAAAATGATATATAGACAAAATATGTATTTTAAATAGTCAAAATCTCCTTATCTATGAATACCTCAGAAAATAGTTTACCTTTCTTTGAAACAATAATACCCCTATACAATATTAAGGAAAAAGAACTTGTATAAATAGGATCTTGTCAAAAAATTGATTCTAAAAGTATTTCTATAGAGCTCCTCTGAGTTCTTTAAATTCATAATTATGTCAATAAGCTCATAAAAACTAAAGGAACAAGAAATGTATAATAATAAGATATTTATGAAATGGGAGTAAAAAGACCATATACACAGATCTCTCAAGTGCTTTTAAAGTATAATATGAGAACATTAAGTGGTATTATTTGTTATTTATCTTTTTAAAAAGGGTTAAAGTATTAATTAAATTCACATCTTTAAAAGAGAGGCCACAGAAATAAGCTGGACCCTTTGTGGACTTGGGCTTTTAGTGGAACAAATACCACTTCAGAGCCTTGTCCAATCAGAATCAAAAAATAGTCTTAATCATGTTTCGAGTATTGAATCTTAATTGTAAAGAATTGATCATGGAATTCATCCATTCAATCTGCTTTTTATGATGGATATTAATGAAAAGTGTCTTTTCAAAACTTTTCAAACCCACATTTCAATTTTCTTTACAAACAATCAATTGATTATTGAAAAGAATAATAAATAATATGCTTTTATCAATGAAAGTATGATAAAAATTTGCAGATATATCTTGTTGAAAATAAAGGAAAACTCTCTTGAACCTTCACAAAGTGAAAAAATTTGATTAATTTGAATATTGAAAATATTTGAACAGGATTACAGGGAGATAAATCTTTTTTATATTTTTTGACATAATTCTATTCTATATTGGCAGATAGCTATCAGAAATTAAATGAACTGGCCATTTATTCTGGAAAAAATGCAAATAATTCTCATTTTTATTAGTTTTATCGGAATTCTATTGAACTTAAAAGCTCCAAATTATCTTTGGAAAATTGTATTATAAAACAGATAATATTCAATTTGATTGTTGAAAGAGAAATTATAAACGAAAAAAATACAAAAAATATCTCAAAAATATTTTTTTAGAAAAGATTTTGAATGAAATGACAGAAATTCCTCAAACAAAGAAGAATAACCAATTTTCAAAATGTGCAGTGAATTTGTTGATATTATTTAAATCAACTTTTTTCTCATATTTTTTGAAAAAAAGAAATAGCAAAAACTTTTTTTTCTGCTAGGCTAAATCAATTTCGCCCATTTTTCACTTTTTTGAGTGTTTTTAATTTTTTTAGATTGGTGTGTTATTTTGATTATTTTGGCACTTTTTTTGGATTTTTTTTATTTTTCTTTGTTCTCTTTTTAATATTTTTAATTTTCTTTAATTTGATTTTTTTTAGTTTTCAATTGAAATTACAATAGCAGGCTTTGAAAAGCCTGCTATTGAGTGTCACTTTGTTACATTACCATGCCTGTAATGGCTCCAACTGTAAATTTGTTGACAATTGTCGACAATTTTACAGTAGAAACTATTACAGGCCCTGTACTGTAATTTGCTTTCAAAATTTGCCTTTCTTCCAATTTCAGGGGCTGTAATTCATAAAGCCCACTCATTCTCTTGTAAACTAAGAAATACTACTCTCAAAAAGGAAAGAGTATGGTATTTTTCCTTTGAAAAGGGAAATTTTTGGTTTTTGTAATAAAATTCAACCAAATTTTAGGATAAAAAGAAATCAGAAAATGAAAAAAATCAAAAAAAACATAAGTGCCATAGATACATATCAATATAGAAGAAAAAATAGACACATTTTTCATATTTTTCTTCAAAATAGTTTCAGCGGAAGGGCTTAAAATCCCTCTAATTTTCCTTCCGAGGGTCCAAAGTTTTATCCATTTTTTAAAAAAACATATTCAAAAATACAGTTTTGTTAGAAGTGGATTAAGCTGAAAAAGTTGATATATATATATATAAGCCATGCTTTGAGATGGAAATAAAAATACAAAAAATTTATAAAGTAATGATAGCTCATCAATAAATAAAGAAAAGAGATTGATTAATTTTATAAACTTCCTTGTACGTTTGGCTTTAAGAAGAATGGAGCTATATAAATTGAAAAGATATTCTTAGATTCAATTTTTTATCATAAAGAGTATTCACTTGAAGGTGAAAATATAAATGGAACCAATTTTTATATAATTTAATATATACTTGGTCCATCCCATTAATAAAGGAAGAAAATCCTTGAGCTTCTTCAATATTTCAGTGGCTTGGAATAACCTTTAATACTAACAAAAATTTAAATCCTGGGTTCAACCTAGTTCACAGGAAGGGTCCAAGATGTGTCTATCAGAGGTCCAACCTAATTTCCAAATGCAACACCTTCTGTCAGGTGTAGAAATTTTGCTCATGGTGAATGGGGTACAAACCTCAAAAATTAATTAAAAATACAATTCTTAATTGATATTTTTTGAATATTTCAGGACCATTTGAGAAAGGGATAATCCACACCAAAATCAAAAAAAATTGTGGATTCATAGTTTAAAGTCAAGGTTATGCTTACAGTTCATTTTTTATGATTTCACATGAAGCACTGAATCTTGAAGAATTCACATAGAATAAAACCTGGGATGACATTTACAATTAAATGGAAATTTTTGAGAAGAGAATCTTTATTTATTCACTGTAAATGGGTTGGTAGTAATGTAAACTGACTTAATTAAGTAATTATGATAATTTCACCTGACTACAAGTGATTTAATCATTAAACCAATTATGGTAAAAGTTTTTTTAGTATTCTCCATGGCACACCTCTGTGATATGTTTTAGAATTGAGATAGGACTACTATTTCTGTTTCTTCAATATCATCCAATTATTTAGAATTATCATTAATACCGACAAGTAAGTATTAATCATAATCATTATTAAGCATTTTAAGCTTTCCAAATCAATAATAAAGGTGTAAAATCAAATAATAATACTATTTTCCAATAGTATTCAACTATTAATTTTTGTATTCCTGTTATAGATCACTTATTGATCCATTAAAATCAACAAATAATCTGTCAAAATAACTCTACCAATTCTTTTCAAGGTTTTATTGAATCATTAGTGAGTGTTTGAGTAATTATTAAGTTTTTTCCCTAAATTTTGTAGCTTTCTTCAAGAATTAAATATAATCATTCTGGTAAGAGATAAGTATTAATTGAAATAACCCTATATTATATTAATAAGAAAATTCCTTAATAATAATTTTTGTAATTTATTCTAGTAGACAATTAATTCTCAATGCTATAATCACTAGTAGTGTACAGCATCTAAATTTTATTCATTAATTATTTTAAAAAAAGTATCTTTTAGGTGTAAATGTTGGTCTTATTTAAGCTTATAAAGCTTTCTTGGTTGTTCCAAATATATTAAATAAGCGAACACATTAGCTTGTTGTTATTCCTATTTTTTTCACTTAAAGAAGATAAACCCATATTGAGTTGGGTCCTATATCTAATCTAGATATTAAAAAAACATTTCATGGAAATTTTAAAACAAAATGAATATATGTGTCCCCATTTTTGTTTACATTATTCATTTTATTCAATCTCTTCATTATTCTTTATCCTTATTCTTTTCAAAATTTTCTGAGTTTTGATTAAAGTGCCTTTTTTTCTATTAAGGGAAATATATTTTTATTGTTAAATGATAGCCAGACAATTCATTGTAATTATTTAAGCCCTAAAGTACTTTTTTAATGGATTAATAAGTCATAAAAAATATTATTTATCATGAATACCACTAATTTGGAAAAGAACTTCATTCAACATGTTTTTAATAATAATAGTAATATATACATTTTATGAATATACATGAGCAAAGAGTTTGAATTGGCTGATTTGTAACTAAAATATCATATTAATAAGTATCTTAATGTATATTCTTGGTAGAAATCCATAAGAATCTTACCTCTTTCATGTGATATTTACAATACTTTTACCAATATTCAGTCAATATTCATGATATTCTTAAGGTATTCTCATTAAGCTCAAAAAAGAAAGAGTTTTATTTTGATAATAAGCTGGAAAAAAAACCTTTTTTGATCAAAGTTTTGAAAAAAACTCCTGTAAATAATAAATTGACAAAATGTTTCCAATAAATTGAAGAAAAATTATTAAAAAAAATAATATTCTGTTTTTAGAATAAATAATTTCTCTTTTTTCAGATAACAGGTATTAAATTCTTTTTTTCAATTCTATTTTTCTTATTATGAAAATCTTAATTATATTTTTTTATGAATATTTCATTATGACCAAATTTACAAAGTAATTATGTTCAATTTTTGAGGATTGTTAAGTTTTATCCATTCTTTCACTAAATCAATACCATATGATATCTACCAGATACATTATTAATTCATAAAAAACCAGTATCTTGAATATTTCTTGTTGTTTTATTAAACCAATTAACTCATAGCTTTTTCTTCTGAGATTATTAAAAAAATCTAAAAAAATAAGTTTATTCTATATATAATTTCAAAGATAAAAATGATTTGATTTTATGATTCATTTTTCTTCTTTTTAGAAGAAAAATATCCAATAGACAAAAACGACCTTCCAAATAAAAATAAAAATGAATAAAATTATTATTACTTTATCTTTATCATTGTGGAATAAAAATTCAAACAAAACATTTTGGAGATAAAGGATAGATTTTTTATTTTTAAGCTAGGCTTATGTGCTTGGTTTAGAAAAAAAATTAATTTTCCTTCAATGAGTATGAATTTCATTTGCATTGAAGGTTTTTATAAAATAAATTCAAAATTTACTTCAAATATCTTAACCTCACCCTAACTAAAGCTCAAATAAACTCAACTGAACTATGAATAAATCTTTTGATTTTTTTGTTTCAATTTTCTTCACTCAAATTGAGTCTCTAATCACTTCAAATGAAATAATAAGTTCTTGAATTTTAAATAAATGAAGCTGTATATTGTTTCAAATGTGCATGAATAAGTTTTATGAAGGCACATAAAATCTTGATGAAACAAATGGTGAGGATTCACAATAAACTGAAAAAGTGAATTTGCTTGAACTTAAGGAAGGACTAATTCAAGGGCTGTGCAACAGAAAAAGAATACCAAAATAATAATAAAATCGCTAAAATATAAAGGATCCTAGAACAAAAAGTAAATTTGGAGGCACAGTGCCTTCAGAAATCAGCTATTTATGTACTTTTAAAAAAACAGGGGAGGCAACCTAAATAAAAAATTGAATTATTATGCAGACAGGAAGTTTATTTATATAGGAACTGAATTGAAAATTTAATATTGAAATGATTCATTTTGAAAAAAGAATTTTTAATTTGAAATAAATTTTTCAAGCATAATTCCAATCAAAAGAAATATTATTATTTGGTTAAGGACCTCTCATTAAACAAATTTCAGAGAAGGTATGAATATTTCATGAGAAAATGTATATTATGTACTATAAGTCAAGCTCTTGTAGTTGATGGGGCTAACCCATTACCAACCTTAGATAATTGAGGTCTCTGGTTATGCAACTTGTGTAGCCAGAACTTAAGAAAAATTCAACAAAAATCACATTTCTTTTTAGATATTTTCCCACTAAGGGATGATACTTTGTAGTAATATTATGATTTTCATAAATAATAGGATTGTGAGGCTTTGAGTGATTTAAGCTCCAATAAACCAGGATAAATGAAAATGGTTTGAAACTGTAATGGTTTTCAAATCAATAAAATCAAAAGAATCATTTTAATGAAAACTACTGTAGTTAAAGTAAGGAATTAAAGCAAGAAAAAGGATGATTCAATTCAAAATTACAATGATTCAAGAAATAAGCGGTTCAATTTAAATTAACCAATGAACAAATAACTCACAAGATGTAAAAAAAGGGAAGCATAGGATGTGTCCAGCTTTCATTCAATATTTAATTCCTATTCAAGGGTTGGGATAATGTTTCCAATCCATATTACATGAAAGAAAAATCATCAAAAACATCAAAAACTAACTCTGAAGTACTTTGATCTGAATGATCATTCTAATTAAACATTTTAAATATAGGGGGATAAGTGGGATTTATTGCAAAGGGAGATAGAAGTGGAATATGAAGGACTAAACCGGGAGAGTGGATATGAATGGATTCATATAAAGGAATCTCAACAGAGTCAATATTAGAAACACAATGGTCTCATGAAAATTATTATATCTACTATCCTTGAAAAAATAACAGTTGTTTCTTTTTCTAATTACCTTTGAATATCTAAAGCTATGTTACATACAATCAGCTTTAAAATAGTGTGATTAGAAACCATATTTGGAACTTCTTTTATCTTACAATTAAATGACACATTTTTTTCTCATTCAAACTCCTTATAATTATTAAAACAAAAAATCTCTATAAGGACTTTAAATTGGTTCAAATATCTTTGTTACTATCTAGATTAATTTAAAGAACAGCTGAAATAAAAAAATTATTTCAAACTATACAAAAGAAGCTATAAAAGCAATCAGAGAGGTGAAAATTTAACTCTGTGAGCTCTCCTCATATGTAAGGTTTTTTTTATGAAAATCTTGATAATATTAATTGAATTGAAAATTACTATGACTTTCTTAAGTAGAAAATATAATTTAATCAAATATTATCACCAAAAAAATAATGATTCTTAATATTTATAACTTTAATAATAATAATAAAAAAGATAAAATTATTAGAAACTTTTAATAATATAATTTTCCTATTATTATTATAAGTCACTGAAATCTATACTAATAAGAAGTGTAAATCTCTTAATGAGACAACTACACATGGAAAATATTAATACTAACTGCTTATAAATGAGGTAAGTATTATTTATAACAGAAAATCACACACACTGTGAAGAGATATTTCTTATAAAGAAATTCAATATAAAAAAACTAATACTAGATAATAATATAGAATATTAAGAGAAAAAATTACTTATAATATTTCTTTAATACAATTATTCAAACAAAAACACTATAGTACCAAATAATGTTTATAGGTTGAATGCATTCCAAAAGTCCATATTCTTGAGGAATAATACAGCTTTTTATGATAAAATAGGATTATGAGAGTTTGAGAGGAAACTTATGTATTATTAAGATATTTAGAATAACAATTTTATAAGATAAAAGAAATTATTGGTGATTAGAAAAATATAATTTTAATTTTATGTCAATACTTTTTACTTTAATTTTGAAACCTTGACTACAAGCCTGCATATAGAGATTTACCCTTTGGCATCTTGGAATTCCTGTCCAAAAGAGGAGTAAACCAGTTTGAACTTGAGTTTTCAATCAAAGTATAATTTCAAATTCTAAATAAGTTGAAAATTCTCCAATACAAGAGGACAATCTTCTTTGAGTTCTTGCATATCCCAAAAGCTGGGTGTCCTGGCTCCTTTAGTCCCACCTTTTTGTATTAATTTTTCCCTTTTCTTTATGTAAAGCTATGCAGTGTATTTAAACCAATTCAAATTGAGCTCGCACAGAATTCACATCCTGTATGGCAAATCCTTACCAAACTCATAAATATGCACAACACCTAAAATTCAACTGAACTTTTGTAAGCTTGCATAAACCTTATGCAACTTTCCAATTTAAATTAAATTTGAAAATTCAAACATTCTAATAAAAATTGTTAAATTTTGTAATTTTACTGTGAGATTATCAAAACTTCCTCCAATAACACTAGAAATAGCCATTTTTGGGTATGACACCCTATGGGTCTACCCTAGATTATTTTTAGCATAGAATTCAAAAATGACATAATATTTATAAATCTTTTTATCAAAAAAGATTCATACTAATTTTTTTTTCTAGATTCATTTGAAAACTCTCTTTATTAGTAAATCAAAGGTATAATAAATTACTCATGGATTTAAGGGTATTTCATACATACCTCACATGCTCACAGTCCCTATCACCCAAACAAATTGTACTACAATTTTTGATTGAATAGTGTAAGTCCAATTGAACTGGGGAGGTATATTCCACTGTCCAATGTCTCTAGCGACTCTTTCCAAGTAATTAAATCACAAAGTTAAAACTTGATTGAGGAACTTGTCTCCTCTCATATCTGAATCTTCTGAGAAACATTCGGGAATCAGGTATTGTATTTTCTGAAAGCCACTAATATTCTTTCTGGGTACTTCTTTACCTTACTAAGTTTTCTCTTTCATTTTCCCCAATTATTCATTACTTTGAGACTGTCAGCACCTTTTGCTCTTCACTTTGATCAACTGGTGGTACGTTTAAGAGTTTTTCACTTCTCAAAGGTAATAATTCCTTATCACTTTAAGTATAAGGCTTTGCTAGAGTAACAGGGAAGGTTCAATGTTTATTTTCCAATTCTCCTGTTAGTTTTACTTGTACTTAATTTGTCCCATTAAGGGCTTCCACAAAAAAGGGTCCTTAAAATAAATATTTCAGTTTCTTTTGATGTTGAATATTATTAGATCTCAAGGTTGAAACTGATATTAAGTCCCCTACTTTTAACTCTGTGGTCTTACAGCTTTTATCCAATTTCTTATTAGCATATTCAAAAGCATCAGAAATTCCTTTACTTTCATGATGCCTCACTTTATCAAGCAGTAATTTATATATTGATTCACTTGAAGAAATATCTGCTAAGTCCTTTTTCAAAGTATCAACTGGAAGTTTGGGATTCCATCCTTTGTCTAACATTTCCAGAGTTTTTCATGTTGAAGAATGGATGGAAGTCTTGTGAGCTAGTTCCAATTATGGTATAAGTTTAAACCAGCTGTAAGGTTCAACTATGAAACAGAAAGTAATAGTTACTAGCATTTTACTTATTGTAATCTGAATGTTCTAATACAAATGAATAATGAGATTAAAAGTGATTATAATATTAATATATTGTTATAATGATGGCATAAAATTTTTTATATTATTTACAAATAATGAAATAATGGAGTATAATAAATATAGCAATATTTAATAAATTAATAAAATTATGACAATTTGTTTTTATTACCAACAAGTAATAAATATGTGAAAAATTGTTTGCTAATGATAGAAAAGAGTTTACAACAATAGTATTACCAATATTAAAGTTATATATCAATGAAATAATCATTGAAAAAGGATAATATGGATAAAATAAACTACATTTAACACTTGATGTAATACTTTTGATTAGATTTATGCCTCATGATGTACATACAACTTATTTGAATTGTAGTAACAGTAAAAAATAGAGAGAACTCCAATTTTTTCTATTTTTACATAGATTTGGAGAATCTAAGAGAATTTAACAAATAAAAATGAAGTATTTATGTAATCACATAAAATTTATTGATTGCTAGAGAGTATAACTTTGTTCTTCTAAAATATAAGAATCGTATATATAAAGATTAAATAATATCACCTTTTATTCAATGTTTCATTGGATTTGATGTTTCTGAGGGAGAAACAGAGGAAGACAGGGTATTTATATAGTAAGGGTCCTTCCTTCTAGTAGAGGTTTACTCATTTTATACACTCAAATTGATCAATATGATACATTTTGGTGATTATTACATTATTATTAAACCTTTTCCTCTCATTATTACGCCATCTTTTAGATTTATCACTGTAACCCCAATTTTCTAACATCATAGGCTTGGAATATGAATACATTTTTTAGATCAATGTAGTTTTAATCATAAGATACAAATATCCACCAGTTTTATCTCCTATTCAACTGCTAAACCTAAAATAAAGCTACAGTTAATAATCAAAAATTATCATCTTTAGGCTTTAAATCTAATATTTAATACCCTTGAGCTTTTTTATGCAACTGAAATTCAGAGAGTGAATTCTAATAGCTTATAATTTTCTTACCAAGCTCCCAAGAAAATTTGATTAGATCATCAAAAATATGTTTTGGATGATTTTTCTTGTAACTCAAGTTTTCTGTTGAGATTTGCAATTTTAAGCTTAAAGCCATAATTTAATAAGGTTATACTTCTAGTATGATGATAGTAATTGAAATCTGAATTTCCAATTTTCTTCAAATTTGGATTACTTTTAGTTTTAAGTGGTCAACTTGTATTGCTATTTTGACCAATTTCTCCTTATTATTATCAACCTTATTTATAGCGTTCCAAATAAAGCTTATATCTTTATTCTTAAAGTTTTCTTGTGGTAAATTAGATTTTGTATAAACTCTTCATAATTAATATTTCAAAGGATATGATCTCAAAGCCATGAATATATGCACTGATCATAAAAGTGCATACATCCAGTTATCTCAGGAAGTATTGGGTTTAAAGATAGGAAATAAAGGAGTTATGTATGTATTTTTCAATGAGGAATCCAATTGTGTAGCTTATTACACATTTTTATTCCTTGGTCTCTGAGATAATGAAGAGCTTATGCCTTTTTGTGGAATTTTTACTTATTTTAATTGTTTTTATGATTATAATTTTAATTCTTATTATTAAAATAAGCTCATTAATATTGTTTGTGACATCTCTGTATATGTTTTCATATCTCAAAGGCTCACATCATTAATGGGTATAGACATCAAAATATTTAATCTCCAGGCCATAGGAACAAAATCTTCTGATCATTTCCTCAAGGTTCTGAGTCACTCTTTCAGATAATTCATTAGTTTTTGGATTATAAGCTGTCTCAAAAATTATTTTAGTGCCAAAAAGCTTATGTAAATTTTTCCATAAGGATGAGGTTAATTTTGGGTCTCTATCATTAAAGATATTTGTGAAGAGACTAGTATGATATATAACTCTATTTCAAATTAAAAAGGGGCGTATCAATAGCTGTATCATCTTTGTTACACTGTAAAGGTTTTTGAGTTTTCTTATATCTATCTAAAATGACAAGACACACATTGTATCTTTTCTCACCGCCAGGTGGTAAGACAGTCATCCAAACCAGATAAACCACTTCCAATGGGGTACTTGGTTTCTGGATAGGAATCATCAAGGAAAATCTCTTACCAATAGCTTTGTTGGCCTTTTTACACCCCTCACAACTGTGATAGTACTCAATGATATCTTTGCTGTAAGATGGCCACCAAGAACATTTCTTAATTCTGTCCATTTTTACTTATTTGGACAGATTTCCAGAGTAAATGTTAACATGGTACTAGTAATATTTTTTTAATTAACAGTCTACTACATAATATTATTACACATGTTTTTTTAGACCTATGGGATACAATAACATCAAATAAATGGAATCTTCCATTATCATATCATATTCTTCATATATCATCAAAATAAGTAGCTAAAGGGGCATCCTTTCAATATTTGTCAAGTAGGGAAGTAAGAATATGAAAATTCTTATCTTCCTTTTAGCTTTCTCTAAATTATTGAAAGAATTATTTTCCCACATCTGTGATATTAATTCCTTTGATTGGAATTCGAGGTTCTGAATTATCAGGACAATAGGAATCATTTTTGGGTGTATTGGCTAAATCCCATCTACTGAAGCTATAAGGATTATTATTAATATTTCCCACTTTATTTATTATGGTCACATTTCCCCTATACTCCTCTATGGAAATCTGCCATGTTAACATGTGTCTGTCTGAATTTTTCATGTCAAGAAGTGATTTCATGGCATTACAATAAGTAATTACCTCAAGAACACTAACATCAAGATAGTAATTAAGTTTTTCCACAGCCAATAAAAGCCAAAGGAGCTCCATGTGGCTTGCTCTATATCTAGCCTCAGTAGGCTTCATTTTTATTGAGATAAAACAAGCTAGACCTTCATAAATCTTTTCATTGACAATTTGAACTTGATAAAGAGCTTCACATCAATATCAATTTCACATATCAATATATATCTTTCTAGGAATTTTACAGTCTGGAATCAATAATAATGGTGCACTTGCTAAGGCATTCTTTATTTTTTCATATGCCTGAATCTTTTCTTGTATCATCTCAAAGACATTTTGTTTCTCACAAATTCTTTACAATTATCTAGCATGGATGGTAAAATCCTTAAGTTGATTCCTTTAATAACTAGGAAAGCCCTAAGAAAGAAAAAGTTTCTTGTTCAGTGTGAGAAATCCTCTTCTGTGGGATTGAAATGAGTCAGTACCTGTGGGGGGAAATCACAGGTAACTATTTTTGAACTTACAATAACTCCTATAGCCAAAGGTGGCAAGGGTGTATTGCCTGCCCCTCATAAAATAGTGAAAAAAAATTCCTTGAAGGTCACAAACCAAAAAAAAAAGTAATTTGCACTACAACTGAAGAAGAAATGATTCAGAATTCTCATATCAGATGTATTGAATATATAATAAAATATTTAATGTCAGTAATTTGGTTGATGTTACAAATTTAATAAAATAGTGGTCTGTATCATTTTATTTTTGAGTGATATTGGGATGATGGGTTTCTTCTTGGTAAGATGGTTATTCAAGGATTCCTGTAAAGTTTGAAGAGTTTTTATAATGTTAATTTTGTTAAGGTAAAGTTATAACAGAGTACAATAATTTTTTGAAGGTTTATAATTTTTGAAAAGTGTTTAATAATAAGATAGAATTTCATTTGTTAAGCTCAAAAGGTAATATTATTTGATGTTAGATTTTGAAAGGGTTAAGTTAGTTTTAAATCTTGATAAGTGGCTTTAATTTTACTGGATAAGTGTTTTTATTAGAGTGGCAACTCTAATCTTGGGTACTGGATAATTTTCTTTTTCTAATAATACGATCCTATGGAGCTTAGCTACTGGGAAAGTAAACTCACCATAATATACTAGACTATCTCCCAGGTGAGGTATAAGTTATTCCTGTGCCCATATTGTGCATAGGCAGATTTTAAAATTTGGGGGTAGAGAGTCCCTCTATTTATACCTTCTTGGAACCCAGGCAGTCCTCCATGTGAGCTTTCTTTTCCCACTTTATTTCCTATTTATTCAATTATGTGACTTTGTCTTTGGTGAGGACCTTTCTTGCATGGGTAAGTTTATTTGAGGTTTGGTGATACTTTTCCTTCTGTACAGCCTCCATTTATCACATGACTCTTTTTTTGGTGATCTAGTTATGAAATTATATTCTTTGAGTTTCCTTGCATAAATGAGGTTATTTAATTTTTTCTTTTTCACAGCCTTTTTTCTGAAACATGATATTCTTTTTGTGGGGGTAGTGTCACATGATGACTTTAAATTTTTCTTGCATATTTCATTTGTTTTAGGCTTGGTAGAAATGGCAGTGTTCTCTCTGTTTGAACTTAAAAGTGAGTTCAGGTGATTATTTCTTGCACTGATGTATATACTGCTGTGCCTGAGATGATGTTATTTTTCTTTTTAGTTTGACACATTCTGTGAATAGTCATGTGGTTTTGATTTAAATAACAGTGTACACTGAATGTACCCTGTTGTATCTATTTTTGACTTGCATTAGAGTTTAAGTGGTGTGAGTAATTTCAAGTTGATCTATTATGTGCCAACCAAGGGTAGGAATTGCCTTTCATAAACTTTGATGACTGTTTCCTTTTAAATTTGGGTCTTTTTTAAGTGGGGTTGCTGTGGATACAAGATAAGGTACTCCTGTGGCTGTGTTGGGAATGACTTTCAGGAATTCCATGGGGTTGAGCTTTTCATAATGTGAATTTTATATTTTGAATGCAAGGTTGCTGTGTAATTCATGCAAGTGTAATCTTCTTGCTTCATGAGTCAGTGGCTATAAGAGGGGTATAAAGCTGCGTGGGGTGTGTAATTTAAATGGTGGTAGCTTATTTGCTGTACCATTTTGCTATATGTAACTTGATTTTTACATATGCATAATTAAATTGAATAATTTATTTTAACGCATACACTTCCCTTTGGTTCCTTTGCCATGGTTTAATGAGTGAATTGCAACTTCTTGATGTAAAGTTTACCCTTTTGTGCAAATATTGACTGTAATTATTCCTGTAGGTGGAATTTATTTCTGTTGTGAGGTACCATGGTCTTGATCCTGGTGAAGAAAATGGTATGAAATACCCCATGCCGCTCTCCATTCAATTCTTTCCCTGGAATTCCAGGTGATGTCTCACTATTCTTCATCTTAATCTGTGGTCTCCTCCAATACCCCTTACTCATTCATTGGGTCATCTTATTAACTTTTTTTTTTCTGTTTGTTATTATTTGTCTATCAATGTTCCTCTTGGGTAAAACCTCTTTACTTGAGAGGCCAAAAATATTGTTGCTGATTTGGTTCCATCCAGCTCCTCATGTTCATATGTTCCCTTTCTTATTTGTCTTCTTATTCTGTATGGTAAATTCCATTTATTTTGAACAGTAGTCCCTGATTGGTTTCTGTTTTTTTGTTTCAAAACAAGAGCAAATCCCCTGAATTAAGTGGTGATCTTGGTTGGTGTGCCATTATTCTGTCCCAATATTTCATTGAGTCCTCCCTTAAGTTTTGAGTTTTCTGCTGATTTCCTTCTAATTTCTTCCTTTCCTTATGAATTTCAGGCTTCAAATAATTCCTTCTTTATGGATATTTTGTGCCATTTCATCATCAAGAATGTTTTTTGTTTCAATTTCAAGTGGTAATACTGGTATTTGTGAAAGTTTTAGTTCAAATGGTGCAAAACTTTAGCTGTAATCTTGCCAGCCAATGTAACAAGTGGTGGATATATTCTCCCCTTTTTTCCATTTTCCCCACACATCTTAACTAGTGCATCTTTGAGTTGTTTATGGCCCCTTTAAACCATTCCTTGAGACTCTGGGTAATAGGATGTAGTGACTCTGACACTTGATCCTGCTTTCTTTACTGCATCTTGCAATTCTTTTCCAAACTCTGGCTCCCCATCAACAATTACTTCCTTTGGTAAGTTATACCTGCATATCCATTCTGAGGGAAACCATTTTGAAACTTCTTTTTCTGTTAATTTTACAAGTCCAAACATTTCTGGCCATCCTGAAAAATCATGTCTGGCCACAACCATATACTTCCATCTTCTATATTCTATATGTACTGCATCCATGCCGACCCTTTCAGAGATTGTTGATGTTTCTGAAAACCTTACTTCTTCCCTTTTTAATATTTGACTTTTTGTTTGGAAGGAAAGTCAATATTCAACCCATTTCTTGACTGATTTCTTCATTCCTTCCCACCAATATCTTTCTTTAAAAAAGTTTCATTTTCCCCTCTGTGGACCATTTATTCATGAAGTGACTTGAAAATTTAGCTTTGAGCTTCTTGACTTGATATAAGCAATTGAGTGTCTGGGTTATTTCCTCTTTTGAGCCGGCCATCTTCCCAGAATAATTTGAGTGACCTTCTTTTTATCCTTCTAAATTCTCCTCCCTTTTTAATTGTCTTTATTTCATTGTACTTGAGTATTCTTGCATTCTCTTCCAAAAGCCTTCTTGTTTTTCTGATACTTGTATTACTAAAGCTTTGAGTGAATTTACATCCTTAGCCCCACATGCAGGGTTTGGTTTATCCAATTTCCTTATTCATCAAATTCTGTTGCATCTTCATCTTTTTCTGCTGAGTTTTTTGTTCTTCTCAATAGCTCATCTGGAATAGTGAAAGTTTTTCCTGGTTTGTAGACCAAATCAAAGTAAAATAGTTTAATTAACATCATTCATCTTTTCATGAGGGCATTGGGTAAACAAGGAGTGTTGATAATTTCAATTAAGGCCTTGTTATAAACTCTTAATTAAAAATTCTTTCCCCAATGTATTGTTTGAAGCTTCTTAAGAATTCTTTCAGCTCCACAGAGTTGTAATTTTGGTTGTGATTATTTTGATTCCAATTTTGAAAAGTTTATTGATCAATATAGGACTGGTCTACTGTTTACTTCTTTTTCTTCCTTAGTGAGTACTGATCCTTCACAGATGTAGCTCAAGTATGCTGCTAATTTTATCTTTTCTACTCCTTTTTTGTAATCCATTTTCTTGAGGGTGATGCCTTCTCCAACAAATTTTCTCAGTTTATTGAAGGATTCTTCACATTTTTTATCCCAATTCTACTCAACATCCTCTCTGATGAGCCTTCTTAGTGTTGATGAAACTTGTGAGAAATTTTCACTAAACATCCTCACATAGGAAAAAAGCCCAAGAAAGCCTCTTATTTCCCTCTTGTTGAGAGGTATTGGCCAATTTTGAATTTTTTTTATCTTTTGTTTTGAGATTTTTGTTTCTTTGAATGATACAACAGGCCCTCCTATGTCCAAAGCTGGAACACAGAATGAGTATTTTTATCCTGAGATGGTGAGTCCTGCTTCTTCAATCCTGAATAAGATTATTTCTATGGTTATTTCATATTACCATATTAATCTTATGATTTAGGAGTCTTATGGTAGTGCTTCTTGGCTTCAAAGTGATCTTGATCCTTTTATTCCACCATCATCAATAAAAACTCCTATACTTTATTGTAGTTCTTCTTGAAGTATTTGGGTCATTTGGGCTTGGTATGCTGCTTCTGAGTTGGTGGCTCCCTGGGGTAATCATTTTATTTTCATCCTCCCAAGTGGTGTTTCAAAATTGTTAGGGCTCTTGGGATGACATCTAAGTCTCTTTCATCATATCCCCACATGATTTCTCCTAGTCCATGGTATGCTCTTCCTAAAAACACATCTAAATATTCTTCAATGTGAAGCTGTAAGCCAGCATCTTTAATTGTGACTTTGTTGAGCTGTTGAAGGTGATAGAAAATTCTGAGTTTCCCATTTTATTTGGCCACACAAGAATCTGGGCTTGTGTAGCTTGATGTGGATTTCTCAGAGTCCAGTCCTGATTCTTTCCCTGATTAATTTGGTAAACTGAGGTAAAATTGATTTGGTTATGGAAATTTGTTTCTTCTTCCAAGGTTCATGAGGTATTACTGATATCTTTTAAGTTTTTCCATATGAGCTCTTGAGTAATACTCTTTCTTCTTGACTGGAAGCTATTGCTTTTTCCCTTAAGGCAATTACATTCTTGAGTAAATTGATTTCTTCACTTTATAACCATCCTGGTGGGCCAAAATTAACTGCTTTCAGTGTTTCATGGGTTTAACTAGAAGGTTTCTTGAAGTATAGATGGTTTTGGTGATATGGGTGTTTCATAAGGATCACTTGAAAGAGGTGGGTTGAGATCTTGAGGCATTGGCTCATTGACTGGTCTCACTTTCTTCAGGACTCATTCATATTTGTCTACTAAGATTTGGTGATCCATCTTCAATTTTGTATTTTAATTATTTCAATGAATTTGCTAATGTCCTGGGATCTTGAGGTCTTCATTATTCTTCTTTCTTCCATGAAAGATGTAGTTTAAGGTCACACAGAACCTACAACTAGGTGTGTAACCCCTGTATTTAGGTAGACAATTTGTGAATTTTAAGTCATAAAAAAACCTCCTGGATTCATACAAGGGCTTATTTTGATTCATGAACTCCTTTGGCCTTGATTTTGGATTTGACTTGACTATTTTTTTATTCTTCAATCTTCATGATTCCTACTTGATGCAACATTCTTCTGGTTATTCTATTTCTTGACAAGGAAATATCTTGTCTTAATTGATGGCTTAGGACTTCACTCTGTTAATTTTGGCCAATTTGATAATTCTAAACACCTGTAAAGCACCTTGTTCCTGTTGCACATGAGAGAGGTTTATTGTCATTCTAAGGACAGAAATGGTTCTTCAGCACTTCTCCTTACTAGGTAAATCTCCTCCAGCTTTGTGGCTTTTTTTTATACATTTACCTGCCCCAGTATATAGAGAAAGCAGTTTTGTGTCATGCTGAGAGCCTCATGAGTCTTCAATATTCTTTAAAATCCCAAGGGAAATTTTATCTGAGTGTTTCCCATTACCTTGTTGGTCCATCATGTTGGGTGATCCCTGTGTCTATATTTGAACCAGTTGATTCATACTTCAGTCCATAAATCTTGAAAAGTGTGTCTTGAAGTCCAAGTGGGTTACAATCCAGAATTAAAGAAAGGGCAAAGTTCTTTTGTTTTACAAAGGTCAATCCATAAGGAACTTCTGATTTTCTTAATAAGTAATCTTCACTTTCAGTATTCTGAATAGCTTATCTGTTAATAAATATTTTTTCCTGTTATCTTGATATTCTTCAAAATAATTTATTTCTTTTGGTTCTGCTGTACTCCTAAAATATACCTGTTATAAAAAAAATCAGATGAAAAAATGATTATAATAAGATGATTTAAAAATTAGTTTTAAAATTGGTTTATATTATTGTTTTTCTTTTGTATCAGGTCCCCCCTCTTCATTTAGAAAACTTTAGTTGGTTTTCAAATTTCAAAGAGGATATAACCTCATTCCCCCAACACTTCCACTATAAGGGATAGTATAAGAAATAAGTTTACCCACCCCTAATTTTTTGTAGTGCTTTTGATACAAATAAATAAGAATAAGTTCACATAGTTTCATTCCAATGAGAACTCAATAATAATAATAATAATAACTAACCTTTTTTTTAATTCAAGTTGAAAATAGCCAAGTATTGATACATCTGAGTAAAAATAACAATATAAAGGAAATAACCCTGAATCACAATCAAGATCATGGAAATGTTTGGTTAAAGGTGTTTTTTTGTGTCAATCAGTGACAATTGGTTCTCTTGGAAGTACTTATAAGTAATATGTAATAATATAGTTATCATAATTTGAGTCCTATATTCACATAATTACCTTTATGAGGCCAAAACTCTTCCTTTTTGAAATCATTATTGTGACTCAGACTTTATTTCAAGTCCATCCCCTTTAAGGTTAAGATTTTCTGTTACCCATAATGCATTTGATTTGTTAAAAAAAGATATAAACAGTGAATTTCAGAGTTTTTACATTTAAAAAGGACTCTTGTTTGCTTTTTTGGGGGATTTTTATATCCCATTTCGAATATATAGCACATTGAGGTGTTATTAATATTTAAATTCCTCAAATTATGTCATCAATTTATGAGGTTTTAGTATAAATAACTCCTTCATAGTTCAATTAATGCCTTCATGGCACAAATACTTCTTCTTTTAAAACAATTGCCAATTACTTCATTTCAATTCAAGAAATATTTCAAATAAATTGATTAATTTAAGCAAATTACTTGATATGGAGAGTTTTTTTAATTATTTTTGAGTTGAGAATTTAAGGCAAATTAATTGCCCTTGGTGTAATAGTGGAAAAATTATAATAAAGATAATAAATAAATAAAATATTCTTGAGACTTTCAATGGGATATTCCTCCAATATTTAGGGAAAATAAATAAATGAATGAATTTGAGATAAAAAAAATAAAAAATAAAAAAAAATTCCAAAATTTTCAAGTAGTTCTTTCTAATTTTTGTTTATAATGACATAAAATTAGAAAGTTAAAAATTAAGTAAAACCTTAGGTATTTTATATTCCATACTAGGAATTTCCAATATTTAAAGTCCTGTTTAGCTGCACTAATCCTTGTTCAATTTTTAAATAGGCTGTTTATGTTCTTGCCAAGGACCATTTTGTTACTTTTTTTAGTTTTTGTTGATAAGAGGGGGAAGTTTATGGTCTTTCCAAGGACAATTGGTTGCTTTTTTTCTTGAGGAACCTATGTTTGATGTGTTTAGGATTCATACAATTTGATTTATCATAGTCTTATTTAGGACTCTTTCACTTTACAAGAATTCTTAAGCTTATAAATTCAGGCCCAATATTTTATGATTAATACCTGTATCATTTAAAATCAAGTACTTTGGTATAAATTATTATAAAAGATAAAAACAAGAATGAAAAAATAAATTAGCATTTTAAAGCCTTTCTTAGGCCTTTTTTTAACTTAAGTGCTGCAGCTGAATGAATTTTAAGGAAAAATACAGCAGTTTAATGTCTTGCTCAGGACATATTACTGTTTTGTATTACCTGTAGCATAAAACCAACATTTTTAATAAAGTGACTTAGTTGAAACAAACAAACCCAGAAGCTTAGAGACATTCTGAGGGCCTTTTTTTTCTTTATTTCTCAAATCCCTGTAGCAATTAAGGATAAGAAATGTTAGATTAATTTATAGCCTATAAAAAGGAATAAAAACAAAACAACAGCTTTGTCCCACAATGAGGGCTTTTTCAATTATTTTTTTTGTTTTTTTGTTTTAAAGCCCTCTTTGAAATAAAATCATAAATTTCATAGGACAATTCCATTATAAAAAATGAATAGAAGTATAAAACAAGAGTTAATAGAGAAAACAAGGTCAAAAACAGTTTAATTCCATGCTTAGGGAACCGTTTTTATTTTATCTGTAGCAAAGTTTTTAAAATAAAAGTGAATCAGAATATTCAGTCAACCAATTTAAAAATAAAAAATAAGCGGTTTATACCCATGCTGAAGGCTCATTGTTTTCCCTTAATCATTTCATTAAACTAAAAAATAATGAACTATCAGTAAAAGAAATATTCAATAATTAAATAAATAAAAGTAAAAAAAAGAATCAAGCAGCTTAATGCCTTTCTCAGGGAATCTTTTTTTGTGTTTATGGTCCAAGAATGAAGAAGATAAAATGACAAAGTGTTAGTAATTTAAAAGAATAAAATCATCCAAAACTATAAAGAAGAAAGAAAAAACAAGAAGTTTAAAGCCTTCCTTATGGCTCATTATTTTTTTTACCCTTTTTTTTCTTATATATAAATATATATTGATTCATAAAAAAAACTTCAGAGATAAGATATTCTCAATAAAATAAGAAAATTGATTAAAGAACAATTAAACAAATGAAAGTGGGAAGTTTAAAGTTTTCACCGGGGCTTGCTTTCTGTTATTCAAGACCTATAGCATAAAAATTGAGAAATTGTTAGTAATTCAACAGAAATAATATCCGATCTGCCAAAATTATCATTAAAAAAACAAAAAAAGCAGCTTAAAGCATTGCTGAGGTGTCTTTTTTGATTTCTTTAAAAGCCATTTATGATTTGTTTTACTTTTATTTTTTATTTTTTAAGCCTTGTAGCAATCAAATTTTTCAAATAAAATCAATCACAAAAGAGAAAAGAATAAAAATGAAAAAAATAAAATAAAAAGATATAAGAAAATAAAAGAAATAAAAAGAAATAAAAAGAAATAAAAAAATGAAAAAAAATAAAAAGAAATGAAAAAAAAATAAAATAAAAATAAAAAGAAATAAAAAAAAATAAAATGAAATGAAAAAAAAATAAAAAAATAAAAAAAATAAAATAAAATAAAATAAAATAAAATAAAACAAAACAAAATAAAAAAATAAAAAAAAAGATAAAAAAAGATAAAAAAAAATAAAAAAAAATAAAAAAAAATAAAAAAAATAAAAAAAAATAAAAAAAAATAAAAAAACATAAAAAAAAATAAAAAAAAATAAAAAAAATAAAAAAAAATAAAAAAAAATAAAAAAAAATAAAAAAAATAAAAAAAAATAAAAAAAATACAAAAAAATAAAAAAAAATAAAAAAAAATAAAAAAAAATAAAAAAAAATAAAAAAAAATAAAAAAAAATAAAAAAAATAAAAAAAAATAAAAAAAATAAAAAAAAATAAAAAAAAATAAAAAAAAATAAAAAAAAATAAAAAAAATAAAAAAAATAAAAAGAAATAAAAAGAAATAAAAAAAATACAAAAAAATAAAAAAAAATAAAAAAAAATAAAAAAAAATAAAAAAAAATAAAAAAAAATAAAAAAAAATAAAAAAAAATAAAAAAAAATAAAAAAAAATAAAAAAAAATAAAAAAAAATAAAAAAAATAAAAAAAAATAAAAAAAAATAAAAAAAAATAAAAAAAAATAAAAAAAAATAAAAAAAAATAAAAAAAAATAAAAAAAAATAAAAAAAAATAAAAAAAAATGAAAAAAATAAAAAAATAAAAAAAATAAAAAAAATAAAAAAAATAAAAAAAATAAAAAAAATAAAAAAAATAAAAAAAATAAAAAAAATAAAAAAAATAAAAAAAATAAAAAAAATAAAAAAAATAAAAAAAATAAAAAAAATAAAAAAAATAAAAAAAATAAAAAAAATAAAAAAAATAAAAAAAATAAAAAAAATAAAAAAAATAAAAAAAATAAAAAAAATAAAAAAAATAAAAAAAATAAAAAAAATAAAAAAAATAAAAAAAATAAAAAAAATAAAAAAAATAAAAAAAATAAACCACCAGTTTAAAGCCTTGATGAGGGGTTCATTGTTTACCCAAGTTATTTTACCAAAATTTGACAAAAACTGAAATATAAGTAAACTTAATACTTAATAATTTAACAAATAATCATAAAAATTGGATTTAGAAGTTCAATTTATTGCGTGGAGAATGATTTCCTTCTTCATTCCCTACAGTAAAATAAAAATCAATAATTAATAGGATAAAACTAAAATAGAAAATAGAAAAAAAGAAAAATCCAGAAGTTTTATGTCTTGCTGAGGAAATATTTAGCTTAAGTCCTGTAGCTGAATAAATTTCAAAGAAGAATACAGCAGTATAATGTCTTGCTCAGGACATAACCTGTAATTTTGAGAATTTCTATATTTAAATAGCCCTGTATAAAATTAAAAAATAAAAAAAGAATAGTTTTATAATAACTAGAGAAATAAGAATAAAGTAAATAATTTTTTATTGAGAACTGGTTGAAATATTATTTGGTGAGGTTTTATCCACTTTCTGAGCTTTCAATAAGTCTCCAGTGTTATTCTAACCAGATTAGTTGGTGTTGGCCGTCATGAAAAATCTGACTCCCTGCTAAGTTCACTGCTGAATTTCTCCTGAATCCATCTTGTTTTACAGGGTTATTTCCGCTTGCAGCCACTAGAAGTCACATGATATTCCTTGGCTCAAGAATTAGCTTTGTTCTTCTTCTAGCATAATTTATAGGAAATGTAGAAATATCAACAGGGTACTCAATGATGTGCTAATGCATGATTTCCTTTTTTAGTTATTGATTGTTATTATTTATGACACTTGCTTTCAATCTTTTTTATTTAATTCCATTAATTTATGTCAAATCTTGAATTCACTGACTGATATGAAAGGCCGGGTACCATTTCTCCTACACTGTGTCTATGAGATGAAATTTGAACTTGATTTCCGAAGCATCAATGACCAAAATGCTTTGTTTTTTTTGTAAAGTCATTATTGGCTACATGGATGACTGAGAGAATACAAGTAGTTCTAAAACACTCAGATCTGTTGCGAATTTTCTAATCCTCCTGCTGCAGTTGATAGCAACTTTATATTTTCAACCTGGCGTTTTTTCAAGTGGTCAGTGTACCTCTAGTATCTTGTATCTAAAAAGGTGTGTTCTTCATTTGAAGATCTGGTAGATCAGCATTGGCATATGAGTATGTAATGAATACAAGTGTGTACTCAATAATTAGGTTGAGTATTAAGTGCGGACTAGTGCACCCTCATAATTTTACCATACCAAATAAGTCATGTATCAATAGCTATGTGAACTAGTATGAGTATGAACTTGTAAATACCAATGAGTATACTCCAAATGAAAACCACATCAGACATATCTAGCCCTTGATATTGAAAAAAACACTAAAAGTACAATACTTTTGGAAGAATAAGGAAAAGGCATGAAAATGAAACAAAGTGAGAGAAATCACACAAATCCTCATAGGGCTGGGAATAGTACCATCTCCAAGTTAGTATGGAGGGGCCCTTTTTTCAGCCACTTCTTCAGGCATTTGAGGTGGGAAATAGTTTTTGAACCAAGGGCTGCACCTTTTTGAGATTTGAGCCTGTTACTATTGGAGAAGACCCTTTCCACACATGCGGATCCTGCAGCAATCAATAAATACCTAAGGGAAATCTTCCCCAATTTAGGAAAGCTTCCCATGACAATTTTTTTCTGTGGTAATTCAATAAATTATTTCAGAAAACAGACATCAAGATAAAAGAGATGAGAAATTATTACCTTCCAATAATCCAGGATTGGTGCAAATTTTGCAAGTAGCACAAAAGCTCAACACCCTGGCTCCTTTGAAGCTGATATGAAGTCTCGATTTGGGGCTTATTCAAATGTCAAAGAAGGTCTGTGTTTTTTTTATCACTTTTTTCTTGATTAGAACTGCATAGGAGTTAATCTTGAGCAGCTAGTCTCTTTGTGGTGATCATTGATGCCAACTCAATGTAGAGAACTTCGCTAAATTCTTTTGAGAATTGGATAAGGATTGAGAAATGCTTAAATATACCATTAGGGTATCTTGGATTAATAAAACAGGCTATCAGTCTGTAATTGTTAGCTATTTCAATTTCGCAATACTTATAATTTTTTGGCAAGCAGCGTCACAAGCGCATTGCTATGAATTCGGATCCACACTTGAATAATGAGCCGATTGATTCAATAATACAAGGTAGTAAGGCAAGAGTAGATTCTTTGTTGGCCCCTTGGATTGAAAGATATTGCATTATTGCTCAAAAATTTGGATAATTGGCTCCATAAACTCCATTGCACTCCACTATTCTTTGGTAAGTTGATACTTGTGATTTTCCTGTGTGTTTGTGTATAATTGAAGAGACAACTTAAATCTGTGTCCCCGTTGAATTTTCTGAAGGAAAAAGTTCCATCAGTTCATTGGAATGGTGATGGGAAGCATTTTGGGATCATGGGTTTTGTTGTGGGATTGTATAAAGAGATCTTTCTTTTTTGCTGAGCAGGGATCCCTTAAAACATTTGTGACTGTTTTCTCTGCACTTAATACAATTAATAGCGTCGAATCAATTGGCTAAACATGGTTCAAAGGAACAATGACTTATATGGTGGTCCATTTCAATTTAGTTATGAGGATCCACGTCAGTATTGGTCGGTTCCAATGATTTATCTTGCGTCTCCAAGTTGGCGTGATTCAATGGTTGGTGGTGTGGCCTCTTAAGTCTTTTTCCAGCTGAGAAATTCACACGCTTGATGGCATCTCAGTACAAAAGAATGTTATTTCAGTAAATATTTAATGTTTTGAGCCTGATTGGGTGTTGAATCTGACCTTCAATGTCTTGAAGGGGCCTATTGTGGACATTGTCACTATCCTCAATTGGTGCTTGTCTAATTGAAAGGTAGTTATTGAAAAGATTGTAGTCCTCATCCGTTAACTCACCCATGTAGGCCAAAAAATCTTTAACCATGAGGTTTATGACATGGCATGTACAGAAATGAAATCTCTTTCTTTATTCCCACGAACTTTTTCTTAAGGATTGTTTTCATGGGGACATTGTTTCCAGTAATTCTGTAGAGGCCTTTAATCATTCCTTTCTCTGAGAGGGCTTCCCAAATAGTCCAAGAAAGGGCCCTTCCTGAGTTAGAGCCAGACATACTCTGGAAGTAAACAGTAAGCCCATGATTAAAAGCTCTGACATAACAAAAATCTATTAATACTGACTTCACATGAAACCAAACTCTTTCAAAATACATAACCAACGGGATCAATCCATTGGATTACTATGGCAAAATAGCTCTGAGCTTGATCCTTAGTCATCCATTAATCCACTGTTGCACAAAATGGTGTTCCATCTGGTAACCAAGCCACTTCATCCATCAGCTTTTGTTTTAATATGTAGTATAGCTGAGTTGCTGTGGCACCAATAATATGTTGGTGTGGCCATTGAAAATGGGGTGCAATTCGGTTAAGGAATTTGTGTATTTGAGGTGATTTGAATATTGAGAACGACAAGCGAATGGGCACTATTCCCTTAACTATTTCTTTTTTGAGCTCTTATTGGGCCTGTGAAGCAATTGGAGATCCAATATTGGGATCAATTGATCCTGAAGATTTAGCTGCCCACGCATCAAATTGCCCACCACACTGATTAAGATGTATATTCATGTTATACATGTTACATCCCATTACCCCAATATTCACACTTCCAGATAAGAAGAGGAAATTATGTCAGAAATTATGATATTGTTAATTCCCTCATAAGAGAATTTATCCAGAAAAAAATCTTACCTGCAATCCTGGCCCTTGGAATTAAAGTGATATTCATTCTTTTCTGCTACCCACACTCTTGTCTTAGTCAGTTTCTGCCAGTAAACCTTTTTCGGCCTGATGAACTACAAGGTCTTTGATGTGATGGAATACTTACTTCAAAATATCCATAACTGTTGGAACGCTTGTGACGTCGTTTGCACATCGTTTCAATAGGTGGTGGAGCTGTTGCATTGTCTTGATTTATGGCATTATCAAGGATAAAATCATAGTCATCGCCTGACGACTCATAATTGAGATCCAACATGGTTTCAAACTGACCCGTGAAAGTGGAAGTAGTAGGTGATTTCAGAGAAAAAGGTGAGGGTGGAGGAAAATGAAGCTCCAAGAGGGAGGGTTAGTTGGATAGGAAATTGTGGGAGTTATTGAAATTCTTCATTGAGTGAAGTGAGCTGATTAAATAGAAATGTTTTGGCACTCAAACATGTTGATGTTCCATGACAAGGGTTCTTGAAGGGTTCATGTTAGATTCAACCAATCAGAATCATTTTGAGCGATTTGTGGGCCACAAATACATGTTTGACAGGTTATTGATTAAATAAAGGAGCATTGATGAGTGTTATGCAAGGAAGTGAGTAATAAATAAAATTAATATAGAAGAGAAATCAGATGAAGTAAACAATCATGAGATTCAAAAAAAATGGTGGTAACTGTATCTGGGATGCACTTGTTGGGTTGGGATTTATTTGGCACATACCCACCGCTTGCATATTGGATCCGGGTATGTACTTCAGTAAATTAAAGTAGGTGCAGGAATTATTCAGGAGGTGAAAATTAAAACACATTCCCAGTTAGTTCATACTTGGGGGACTAACTGTGGAGCCACCTTTGTGGTAGATAATATCAATCTGCAATGCAAAATCTATGTTCTTAAATGCATTCAGATTTTGGTTCGAATGGTACTGGAGTTAATTTTGGGTGGTTAGCTTTCATTTGATTGTAATGATGCATCTCGATTGGGATAGTGTGATAGTTTTCGACAGCTTTCTTGACTTGTTAATTGATCTTGTGAGGAAGATGGTGTTAGTGAGGTTTTGATGCAGCTATAAATAGCCTGCGAAGTTGTCTTTATTCCGCCCTCCTTCTATTTTATTTTTTTAATTCTGATCAGTAAGTTTTTTGTTTAATTTCTCAAAACTGATATTGATGTTTTCTTCTGAAGGCCATAAGTGGCCCTAGATATTATGCACTTTAACATGTTGGAATGTCCCAGAAGGTTTCAGTGATCCCTTCTGCAACTTTATTTTTACCACATAGTAGTCCTTCAAAAGATATGGAAAGCCATAAGCAACTCTGATTGAGTTTTGCTACTATTGGAATGTGTTTCTGTCTCTTATAAAATATTCCCTCCTGTTTTATCTAAAAACTTGGTATTTTCTCCTGTTATTTGTGGTTGTTTAGTTGAAGCTGAAGTTTCCTCTTAAAAAGAGATCCATGAAATAAAAAGGAAATCCAAATTTAGCTTTTGGTTTGACTTGGATAAAACAGCTGAAACACCCTGCTGTTTTTTCTTTATCTACTGCAAGAAATTATCTCAATCTTTATTATAATTCAATTCACATTAGGCTTATGCAAATATCATTTAGTTTGGGTTGTTTCATCTATTTTCCCTCCTATTTTGTTATTGTCATTTATAACTATCTAGTCCCTGATTTCTATGAGAAATTAATTAATGCAAATCAGCTAAAAGTAAATAAATGATTTTATTGTTCTTTTTTTTAATTTATTCTGGAAATTAAAAATTAAAAAAGAACAAGAAGAGGGAGAAAACTATCTATATTAAGATTAAATTCAATGAATAATTAAATTTGACTTTATTTGAGATAAGAAAAAATAATCAATAATATAATCAAGACAATTAGGATAAAAAAATAAAAGTCATATGAGTTTCATTTTTCATTAAAACTCTTTTTACTATATTTCATCATAATGAAATATGAAGAGGATGATTTCTTTATTAAAAGATAATATTTTATCTGAAGAATATTTCAGTAATCAAAACCTTTGTAAATATCTGTTTTATCACTTTATGTTTTGGAGAATCAACCTTTTAAAGGCAATGTAAGTTTTTCCTTAAAGTTATCATCTACCAATATAAATTGAATCAAGACTGCTATCTTTTTTCTTCTATTGTTTTTGTAGAATTAATGTTAATTATTTTTTATTTATTTATTCATTTCTTTTCATCTTTAGAAAAAGAGAAATACAATTATAAAGAGAATCCTCAATATCAAATTAGTCTATATTCTTATTTCTTCCTTCTAAGCTTATATGAACTGAAGCTTATTTTATATTTTCATTCTTTTATGTTCTGTTGCTCTTTTTTTGTAAGTAAAATACAATTAAAGACAGCAGAAGGAAAAAAAGCTGATGGATAAAATGGGGAATAAAGGAATGAGCAGGGGAGATTTTCCTTTTTTAAAAAAATAAAACTTTAACCATGGATTTTCTTGACTAATTGATGCTTAACAAATTTACCTCCCCTCCATTTTTCCCTTTTGAGAGCTTTAAAGAAGTATTCCTGAAACAAGGAGTTCCAATCCTTTTTATTCATTATAGCTCCATAATTTTTCATTATGAGGATTTGTGGTATAAGTGCTCCTTCACAATGGCGATCTCATGTGGCATTCTTCATAATATATTGTTCTGAAATTCTGCTAATTGTTCCTTTTTTAATTGGAAACACATTGAGGTTGAACCAGTATTGGCATTCCCAGGTTCCACAAAATAGTGACCTTCTGAGGTATTCTTCCATTCCAAATATTGGATTCCAGTTTGTGTTCCCAATATTTCCTTCCATTGCCTCCTAGATCAGTAATTTCAGAAATTCATATTTTGTAAGGTTGAATCCAGGTAATTATTTTAATGGATGGGGTATTTCAGTTTCTGATGGCCACTGTTCTTTTTCAAAAAGGTCCTCAAACTTAATATTTGGAAGGACCATGGTTGAAATATCTGGACAGGGCTCTGGTGTTATTAGGATGGCCCATTCAGAATTTCCAATTTATTCTTGTTGATTATTGTGATTTATTAAGGATTCTGCTTCTATCCAGCTTATATCTGTTTCCATTGACAAGGGATTTTCTTCAAGTAATTCCCATTATTCTATTTTGAAGGATCTGGTGGATTTTGAAGTGTTAAAGGTAATATGTATTGAAGCTATTATCAAGTTTATTTATCAAAAGGATATTTATGGGATGTTTTTTTATCTCTTTTCTTAACTATTTAGGCTTGAATAAATGGTATTATTCCTTGTTAAGGCAGGAAGTCATTTCCAAGAGTTCAATAGCTTAAAGGTAACTTTAATGAGTTTTGGTTGCTAATTTCACATAAGAATTTGGATATTCCTCTTTGATAATGCGGGAAGTCACTGCCTTGTAATTTTATGGTTTGGGTTGGTGAAATTGGGTATTTTGGTTTATAAAATGATTGTCCTCTTTGATAAGTCAAAAGGTCACAGCCTTATTATTAATTGAGTTTAAACCTGAATGTTTTTTTATATTTTTATTTGAGAGTTTTCATGTTTCTTTAAGATGCGCCTTAATTGTTTGAACTTTTATTTGTCCATTATTTCTGTCAGAAATCTCAATTATTGTCAGCAATTCCTTGGTGCCTTGATATTTATGGAGTATCCTTAAAGTTCCCAAAATTGTATATTATTCAACTGTTCATATTTTGGTTAACAAAGGAAATATTCATATAAAATTGATTTTAATTTTAATAATTTATCTCCATTTGAACCAAAAAGTGGTGGATTGGCCATGTTAGAGATGATTTTTTTTGAGAGATACTCTGATGAATTTCTGCTTTGATAAGGAAAGAAGTAACTTCCCTATGAGAAAATTTTCAAAGAAGATAAGAAAACTAATGATACACTTTATGAATGATATTGATACATCATTAGAGAAAAGTTTTTGATGATATTGATTTTTATTTAGAGTGGAACTCCCCCAAGTGGGAAAGGTGAGTGTCTGTTGAGTAATCTGGCCAAAATGAGGTCTTTGAGGGCTTCTATAAATACATTTCTTTCTTCAATTTCTTTTTCTGATGCAAATTCTGACCACCATAAGTCTTGATGATTGAATACATATCCATCTCCAACCAATTTCAGTCTTCAAGTTTGATATGACTATTAATCAAGAGTACAATGAATGTTCTTATGAAATATAAGGAATAAATCTAATATAACCACAATTAAATAATTAATTACTTAACTATTTCTTCTAATTTTCATAAACTACTAGTGGTTATAACAGTAAGAAGTAATTGTCTAAAAGAATCAATTCCAAGAAGTATTCAATAATAAAACTGCTTATTAAAATAATATAAATTATCTTAATGTATAATCATCTTCTTCAAGAATAATTATAAATATAATTCTTGAAGAAAGCTATTACTAGAAAAAACTCTAAGAATTAAGTGAAAGGACTAACTAATACTCTGAAGGATCAATGTTGTACTATAATAGTGATAGAAAATATAATAGTTAATTACTATTGTAAAGAGTAAATTTCTATGATTTTACATCTTTCTGATTTTCTCTTAAAGAATTGAACTACTTTAGAAAAGGATTAACTAATACTTACTTGTTGGTACTAATGGTATGATTGAATAATACAATGATTTGGAAAAGACAGCTAGCCAAAGCCTCTTTGAAGTAAAAAACACTTCAAAGAGGAATTCCATAGAGATACCCAAAACCCAGTGTGTGAGAAACCATTAATCCTCTTTGGATAATTGGCTACATCACTTGTGGTCATGTAACATTATTATAATTACTTAATCAAGTAATTTGGCATGACTACCAACCCATTTATGGTTAAGAAATAAAGGAGTAACAACTGTCAATCTTCTTTTATTTCAAAATGATTTTTGATTTCTCAAACTTAATAATGTTATTGGAAATTTGATCACAGATTGTATTTTCTGGGAATTTTTGAAAATTCAGTGTTTCACATGGAATCATCAAGTATGGAATGTAAGGAAAACTTTGTATTTGAATTATGAAGTAATAATTATTTTTTGCTTTTATATTTATTACTCCTTTTGCCATTGTTCCTGAAATTTTCAAAAAGATCCATGAGAATAGTATTTTCAATGGATTTTTGAAGTTTTTACCTTATTTTTACAAGGCATTGCAAATAGCACAGGTGTTGTGAGCCTTAGAGGTATTTTCCTATACCCAAAAGACCACAAATAACAAAATAAGATACAAATATAAATAAAATAAATGTATTTATATTATCAAAATGAAAATTGAAATATAAATATAAGTTTATATACAAAAATAAAAAATTACTTTAAAATAAAAATTACATTTAATTTTAAAATTATGAAAATACATTGTTATTTGAAAAAATTGAGTACAAATGAATTTTTAATAAAATGAATGAAATTAAAATATTTTTTGGTAAAAAGTTACATAAAATATATTATAGCTTTTTATTCAATAATAAGCATAAGAAAATTACTTCACCATTTGATTCTTCATAAAAAATAAGGTAGGCTCACGTCTTAGTAAAATTTCTATACCTCAACTCTAAATAAGCCTAAATCAAGATACTAGTAATTTCTGTACAAAAGTTGGAAATCCTCAAAAACTTAATTTAATTCACACCACATGTGGTGTTAACCATCAATTTTTGTGTTAAAATTGAGGTGTTGTGTTTAGTTTAGAAGTTATGAGGAATTGAATTATTTTCAATTGAAATGTCAAAATGTGCACATGTATTACATAAGTGAGCTTTAATTTACATATGAGGTATCAATTATTTCAGTAAGTGTATTGTAAAACTCAATTGAATTACATATGAAAATAACAAGTATAATACATGATGAAGAATTAAAGGAAAAATAAATTGGAAAGGTTAACTTGGGGGGAAAGGAACTCTAGCGCTAAGGGGGAGCCAGACCCCCAAAATCCTTTCTGACTGGCTTGAGATGTCAAAGTTCATGCAAAATTTCATCACTTTTGGCCTGGAATTAAGTCACAGAGTCTGTGACTCAATTGATGATGAGGTTTTGATACCAAACAGGGCAGTTTTAACTGTTGCCAAGAGGGTAAAGCTACCCTTAAGCTAAAGAAATCTTAGTAAAAACAGTTTTAACTAGTTTCTATGACTCTTACACCCACTGGGAAATGTTTTGAAGGCTCTAGACCAGGTATTACTATATTAATGACTGATTTAAGGGTCTAAAATGGCTAAAACCAGCCCTTTTTTGGTCTAAACCAGGATTCAATGATGCCATGATTGGCTTTTCTGTTGTCAGAGTGTTTTCCACAACTTACAAGAGGAAAGCTTTCTTTTGGAGTGAGAAAATTGATAGCTATAAAGGAATGTATTCTTTGCCCTACTTTTCTCTTCATGTTAGAATCTTTTCCTTTTATAATTATTATCAAAGTTTCATATCCACACCTTACATTCAGAGGCCCAGCTGTGATATTTTACCTGTGACATATTTTTTACTCTTCTTAAATCTTTTTCTTCTTATATTGAAAAATTTAAAAACATATAAAAAATACTGATAATTCAAAAAATCCATAAAAAATATTTTTTTTTCATATTATAAGTGGGGCTTATATTTGTCAATTCTTTCTTGAAATACCCTTTTTTTAACTTGATTAATTGTCTTTTTCATCAATTTTAGTTTCCAACAATGTGGTAAGACAAGAAAATATTGAAACAGCTCCAACAGTAACTAGCATTATTCCTGCAACTACTGTTGATTCTGACCATAATAACACAGTTATTATAACTCAGAATAACCAGCCAGAACCAATTTCTTCTGCATTAATTAACTTGAATATGAGTAATGCCCTTCAGAAGGCAAAGAATTTGGCCAATAGTAAGTTTTTTGATGTAAAATTACTATTTTAAGCTTTTCAATCATAAAATATGCCTTTGACCAGATCAGGAGCCAGCTATAACCCCTCAAGCAGCTCCCAAAAAGGTCATAGACGTGATTATGGCAGAAGCCACTCAGTTACAGAAGGACAAGGGTCAGTTGATGACTTCCATACTAATAAATTAGGTAATTCTGAGGCTGAAAATACTGTTTTACCTTCAAAAAGAGCTGACACCGCCACAAGAATACTCATTAGACATATACAAATCCAGCCAGAGGACCTACAACAATGCATTTCAGCACAAAGAGTACCAGATCCTTGCAGATTTGTGGAAAAACTGCATGAATTCTTACCTGACTATGAGAAAATTCCTGGGCTATCCCAGCACTTGAAAGTTACTCAATGGATGGCATTCATTGATGGAAAAGAAAAACATGATGCTTTTAACAGCAGAATGGAAGTAAAACAACCCTCAACCATCCAAAAAAGTTCCAAAAACAGCCCCAATAGCCATAATCATCAATTCAAATGTGAAGAATCAGCCACAAACTCAGAACAAGGGCAAATTAAAGGCACCAGCCACAAAACCTTAAATGCAAGGTTGCAGAATCCCAAATATTCAGCAGGATGCCATGGAAAATGTAATCCAGATGGCAAGAACAATGATGGAATTACAGAAGAAGGAGGAAGCCAGATTAAAATATCAGAAATTATTTCTGACATTTTTGATGCTATCCTAGAGTTTTATGAAGCTATAAATAACATAAAAAATCATATTTCTGATAAAAATTCATCAATTTGCAACAATCTTAAGACAAATAGCTTAAGTCTGAGCCAAATAAATGAAACACTTATGTGCTTTGAAAAAGTTTGAAGAAAAATTAAAGCTTCTAATAATGACCATTCTTTTGGCAATAATATAAATCAACAATCTTCCATAATCAAAGAATTAACAGACAAATATTATAACTTCAATATTGCTGACATAATTGAAACAAGAATAAAACAATCCATAAATATTAATAACACAGATAGCAAGAAATTCCTTGATGACATTTCAAATTCATTTAGTGAAGTAAAGACATATACAATTTCCTTAAAAAAGTTTTTTGATGCTTTACAAGAAGAAGTATCAAAATTAACAATGAAATTGAATCAAGTCACTGCTGATAATACAAGACAAACAGAATTATGGCAAGAATTGACACATAAGGAAGAGGTATAAAATTGAAGTAATAAATTTAATACAAGCCTTCCAACATGAGCTCAGAAATTCCCAAAGGTGTATAAACAGTAAAGTGAATGAGATTTAACAAATACTGAACATCTTACCAAGAATGTCTACACCTCTTAATTAAAATGAGGGTACAGGAGTTCCCAATCCACAAGTATTGGATGCTGAAAATTCACAGGTAAAAAATGAATTTTCCACTTCTTTTCATAACTTGGAACTATCAATGCGCCAAGCACTCCTGAAGGAAGTACCAAAACTTAAATAATGGCCTCACTTCAGTGGTGAAGGAGAATATGACCATATGTAATTCATCAGAGGTATTGACATGATTGAAGAAGATTTTGATTTACCAGAAAGATTGGTAACAGCAAGATTTAACACCTTTTCTACCAGATCAGCCCACAGATGGTATATCAAATTAAGACAAGCACATAGAAACCAGAGTTGACCTTGGTGGATGTAAGGTTTGACTATGAAACAATAAGTAAAAATTATTCATATTTTACTTATTGTACTATGAATGTCCTTATAAATGAAATAAATAAGATAAAAATAATTATAATAATAAAGAATTATTATATTTATGGTGTAAAATAATTATATTATTAAATAAATATAATAATATAATAAAATAAATATATTAATATAAGATAATTAATATATTAAAAAGCACTTTATTATTGTTACCAAAAAATAATAAAGGCGTAAAAAATTGTTTTTTGATAATAAAAAAAAATTAATAACAATAATATTACCAATATTAAAGTTATGAATTAATATAAATACTATTTATATTAATTATAGAATTATTAAGAGTAATAATAGAGAAAAACTATTATAATAAGAGAAATAACCTACTTTTAATACTTAATATAATAATTTTGAATAAATTTATGCCTATAAGTGTAAATACAACTTATTTAAAGTGTATTTAGAAGAAAATATAAGAAAAATTACAAATAATCTTATATTTATGTGGATTTGAGGTTTATAAGAGAAATATAACAAAACAATTAAATAAATGGAGTAATCACGTCAAATTTGATGATTATAATAAAGATAATCTTTGTTCTTTAATAATATAAAAGTCTTATATATAAATAATAAAGAAATTACCTTTTGATTTAATTATTTTAGTGTTTTTGTAAGCATCTGAGGGGAAAACAGAGTAAAAAGAGCTCTATTTATAGTAAATACCTCCCTCCTAAAGTCCAACAGGCTTCTAGTAGATGTGTACTGATCATATCCGCTGGAATTGATCAATATTTTAAGGTTTGGTGATGATTACATCATGATCAAACCATATTACATCATTATTACGCCATTATTTAGAGTTATCACTATAACTCTAAGTTTGATGATGTCAAAGGCTTTGCAGAACCCCAAAATTCGTGTATTTTATTAGTTTTAATCATAAACTAACAGTATTCACCAATTCTATCACTCATATTGTGGGAACTCCTCTTGTGTGGGATAAAATGAGGCAGTACCTGGAAGGGGAAATTACAAGAAAACAGTTTTGAATTGCTGTTCAAGCTTGTAACCCTTGCTCTGCTTGTGTGTCAGAATAATCTGAACTGCCCTTCCTAAAAAATGCTGAATTATCTTAACTTGAGTTCACAATCAATTTATTTATTGATGGTGGCTAATTCAGAAAAGTGTATTCAACAGACTCTATCAGACTTTGCTTGTTCTCAAAAATATTTATTTAACCTTTTAAATATAACACTATTTAATTAACCAAAAGAAATAATACTAGCACAAATCACACAAAATACTACTACAACAATAACTTAATATAATATGGAGACACTAGACTAATGATAATACTGAACAAACAATCAAACACTTTTTTTATGGTTAATCATTTATTATGTATTTTTTATAATGAAATTCTGATATGACCAGACTAATTAATAGCCACTTCTTTAATAATTTAATTTGATAATAATTCTTTCTTTTTTTAATGAGATAGCACTAATGTATTCTTATAATAGGTTTTTTTTTCCTTTATGATTAATAAAATGTCCTTGTAGTGACCAAAGTATGCCTTTATGAAATTAAATAATATTATTATCTCCTTAAAAAAATAACTAAATGACCCTTCTTTTCCTTCTTCAAAGCTTTGATTGCTTATAATAAGGTGAAATTCTTTTTAAAATACTATTTTATTTAATTTAAGTTCATAAGACTATTATATAAGGCCTTTTTATCCTTTATATAATAAAATTATATTATAAAGTTTTTCTTCTTTTTTTTCTTTCTCTTTTTTTTATAAGACTCTTTTTTTTATAAGACTGATTCTTTATTTTAAGACTTTTTTTTTATTATAAGACTATTATATAAGGCCTTTTTATCCTTTATATAATAGAATTATATATATTTTTTAGACTAGTTAACCTGATAGTCAGGGATGAATTTAAATCCACTTTCCACTTTTGGGGGGATAAAAGACATGAGGGAAAGAGGAAAAATTTGGGGAGAGAGGCCCTCTATTTATAATTTTTGGGCTCTCCATGGGAGGTGTTCAAAAAGAGGGACTTAGAATTTTTCAGTTTCTTTTGGCTGGGAAAATTCTTTTCTGGTGGTCCCACCTAAATGATGTCATTTATGTAGATCATTGCATCATTTGTTTGCTTGATGATGTCATTTGTTGGGTTGCTTACTAATTTGAGGTGTTTTTGCTGGTGCTTATTTGAACTTTATTACTAATCCTTAGACTTGCTGACTAATACTCCATGATACCTGCATCCTTTAACTCCCTAAGTATTACTAATCAAGTATTCTGATTACTAATACTTTCTTAACTCCTTCCTGCTTATGTAATCTGTTTATGTATCCTCCTTCTGCTGTCTTGAATTTAGAATTTTAGATTTTTGAGGCCAATTTGTGGGTTGAAACCTAATTTTATTTTAAGGTTAGGTTTCAGGTATTTTCCAAACTTTAAAAAGATTTTCCAAAATTTTGTCATTTTTTAATTAATTTTTTTTTTTTTTTTTTTTTTTTTAATTTTTTTTTTCTTTTATGTCTTCAATGTGGCTTGAACCAATGACATGGCCATTTTCCTTGACACAAGGCATCACCTTACCAACTGGGACAAAGATCCTTTTATTTTGTTTCCAACAGAACCTACCCATAGGGGTACTGCTACTTTTCACTCCCCTCAAAAAATTTTATTAAGCTGATATGGTATGGCATACCACATCCCCCTCTCCATTTAATGCTGTCCCCAGCATTCATTATCCAACTGAAGCTTAATGAAATTTTCCCTGTTTCTTCTTCCAAATCTTTTATGTTGATCTTGATTGATTATGGCAAGTATGCCATATTTTATTTTCACACCTTAATTATGTTGAGATTGTCTATTGATGGTTCTTTATTGATTTTGAATCTCCCTGCTTTTATAACTGATTGAATGTCTGATTTTCTTATTCTTCTTGTTTTATATAATGTAAAATTAGATAAATGCTAATGAAAATAATGAATAACTGATTATTTCCCACTACTCCCCCAAAACTTAACATCATAAGGAGTGATGAAAAGGAAATAAGTACCACCCCTCATTTTTTTCTATAAGCTTTTTTTCTGATCCAACACCATGATTACTTCTTGAGGGCAATTTCCCTCTCCATTTGATAAATTCCTTCTGATTAACTGTTTCCACCATAATTTTCCATAAAAAAATAAAAATAATTTGGTACAATTTAAGGTCTTGTCCAGGACCTCTGTTTTAGTTCTGATCCTATAATTTTAGTAAAATATCTTTATGAGGCAGTTTAAGGTCATACTAAGGACCTTTGATTGAATTATTACAGCTTCTGGATAAAAAATAAATAAATATAAGATGATTTGGACAGTTTAAGGTCTTGTCTAAGACCTCTGTTGATAAATAAAAAAAAGAAATGATTTGGACAATTTAAGGTCTTGTCTAGGACCTTATGTTTATTAAAAATACACTAAGACTACACTGATAAAAGGAGAAATAACCCAATACACAAACCAACTTCCCAAACCAGATAAGATAAAAAAATGCTAAATAAATTGTATATATTCAAATTCCATATAAATAATATGCAATGAAACTGAAATAAAATCATTTCCATTAAATATGGATTATATGGCTGAAGGTTCAACCCCTCTCCATTTTTTTTTATTCTTTATTTTTACTTTATTTATTTCTTTTATAGCACTACCATAAAATTGATGAGCAATTCCACTCTTTTACAGAAAAAAATGAAATAATAATAAAAACACAAGCCAAATTGACTTTAATGTATATTATTACTGTATATACAATAGCTATAGATTGATAAGATTGAGGGGAATATTCCCCTCTCCATTTTTTTTAATAAATAATGAACAAGTGGAGAATACTAATTAAATGTTGAATTTAATAGAAATTAATATAAATTTAGCCTTTTAAAGTCTTACTAAGGACTTTTGATTAAATTTATATATTTGTATAACTTTTATTGATTAATTTTATATGTAAATGCTACATCTGATATAGCTTTACCATTTTTGATATTTTCTTTTGATTATACTGTTGAGAATTAAATAAATTAATATTTAAATATATATATATGTATATTATATATATTTTTATTTATTTAATTTCAATATGTATATTCTTACTGTATCCAATGAAGAAATGAAAAATAAATTCAAACTTATATATATTTTTTTTTTTTTTAACCTTATTTTGTTTTATTTTTTTATGATTGAAAATAAATAAGTTGGATCATATATTTAGTTATTTATTTTATTTTATTTTATTATATATTTTTTTTTTTTTTTTTTTTTTTTTTTTTTATATATTATTATAATATTATTTATTATTTTTTTATTCTTTTAATTATAATTATTATATTAATTCTTTTTTATGGTACTCTTATGTACCAATAATAAATAAAATATTAAAAAAATAAAAATAAAATTATTATTCATTTACATATGCAACGTAGCATATGTAAAAAAAACCCTGTAACAGGTCGCGCGGCTGCTACGCAGCAGCTGCGTGGTTTTCGTCATTGTATTACTTGTCAACGATGTTTGGACTCGCTCCTGTCCAAAACCCACTCCTAATTAATTTTTTTTTATATTATTTTTTTTCTTCTTTTCTTTTATTTGTTTATCTATTATTTTTTTTTATTTTACGTTATTGTCCGTCACCCTTATTTTGTGGCGTCGTATTATTTTATTCCGATCGTCGTCGTGGGTTTCTTTGCATCTACGTATTATTATTTTTTTATTTATGTTTTGTTTATTAATTATTATTTATTTTATTATTATTATTATTATTTTTTTTTTACTGTCATCGATTGGCAAGAAAACTGGCCGATCTTATTTCTACGTAAGTCGCTTTTATTTTATTTTATTTTATCTGATTGTTTATTTACTAATGTTTTTTTTTTTATTTATTTATTTATTTTATATTGTTAGGTCCCCATTTTATGTTTGGCATGTTGGGACAAATAGGCCGACTTTTAGGTAAGTCATCCTTCCTTACCCACTTTTCGTTGACCTAACTAATTTTCTTCTTTTACTTTATGCTAACGGACTGTTTTTTTTTGTTTTTTTTTTTATATATATATATATCTATTGCCACTCCATTTTTTTTTTCTTCACTACAGATGGTTCAGTATGTCTTTTTCTCTCGAAGTTCGCCCCAATGCTTCTGGCGAACAGAATATTGTTATTCATTTTAACAATATTCGATATAGTTTTAATTTACCGCTTCCAAGCGGTCCTTTTTTTAATTTATATACAGTATCAAATAACTTCCTCCATCCGTCGTTTTATAATCCATCATTAAATCTTATTCCTCCTAATCCACCACCGAGTAACGATTACGAGCCAAATAGTGCTTCAAATAATAGTACGAATTCAAACGATAATTCGTCGTCTGCTGCTACGACCATCCAGAACTTTCCTATTGATCCGAGCCTAGGTTCCGATCCCATAGCCACAATTTCTCCCTTTTCAAATATGTTTTCTGATTCGGACGACTCTTCTCCACCTCCAGTTTTACCTAACGTTTCCGTTGCCTCCCCTGCTACACCATCCTGGGCTCAATCTGAGATCCCAACTCCCCCTTTAATTCCAACAATTGACAAGTTGAAAATCGACTTCGGTTATTACTTTTTCCTTTTCGACGCTGAGATGAATCAGCTTGGTTCTAACATGCACCTATTTTTTGGTACAATACCTTTCGCGATGCTCACGACATCATTATGGCCTCCGTTCGTTCCATTGTACTTTGGTACACCCACTTAGAGGAGTAAGCTTTTCTTTCTTTCTTTTTTTTTTTTTTTTTTTTTTTTTAATTTATTTATTAATTAATTTTTTTTATTTTATATTATCAAATTAGAATTTCAATTCTAATTGCGGAACAGCAGCCACCGTCCGAACCTACCTACTACCCTACAAATGGACCATACGAAGAAATTTACCACGCCGGCGGGTCTTAGGCTTATTATCAAACCTCAAACCTGTTTACCTACTTTATTTTCATTTCTTTTATTTTTTTTTATATTATTATTTATAACTAGAAAAAAAAATAAACGATTCATCAAAAAAAAAAAAAAAAAAAGTATATAATAAATAAATATAAAAAAAAAAACGAATAAAAAAAATGTAAAGTAGGTTAGTAAACGCTGAAATAATTGTTTAAAGCCTGTTAGTTTGTTTGATCTTATTGCCTCCAATCTGCTAAGGTCTTTTCTTTAATATTATTTTTGTTATTTATTTATATTTTTTATTATTTTATTTTTTGTTATTATTATAGCTTATATTATTGATTGTCTCGGTATCTCTGCTGGAATCTATGACTGTAATTGTTTGCCCAGATCCATAAAGTGCCCCACCTTTAAAGAAAACAGTCTTTAGGCTGTAGATACCATCGCTAAATAAGTTTTAAGTAAAATTTCAATAAAAAAGGTAAATATCAAGTTTAAATTTAACTTTAACTTTAAGCAGTTTAATGTCTTACTTAGGACATTAAACTACTATTAGTAATTTTAATTAATTAAATTTTCATTTATTTTTTTTTATTTTTTATTCTTTTTTTTTTTTTTTTTTATTGATAAATTAAATAATATTTTTTTTTTTATATTATAATTAAAAAGTTATTTTCTATTCACTTATTTTATGATAAGTAAGCTTGAGAAAAAAAGGGTAAAAAAAATAAATATATATAAAAATCAAATAAAATAAAACATTGTAAAATAAATATTATATATAAAAAATTTATAATAATATAAAAAATTACAGTGAGTAAATATTATTTCTTAATATCATTGTTATAATTTTTTATGTATGTACTTTTTCTTATTGATTGATCTTCTTATAAAACAGTGAATGAAAAGGAACAAATAATCAAAAATAAGAAATCAGGTACAAATACATTCAATAAGCTGCATGCATATGGTACAGGAACTTGAATTGCCCAGCCACATAAAAAATACAAATATATATATTTTTTTATAATTATCTTTATTTTTTATTTTTGTTTTTTTTTATTTTTTTTTTTTTATTTTATATATTTTTTTATTTTATACTAAGAAAATTAATAATACAAATAAATGGAGAATTTTATGATTAAAGGAGAATTTTAGGCCTCCTGGAAGGATTTACCCTTCCTTTGGACCTTAAATCTTTTTTTTTTTTTTTTTTTTTTTTTATGTTCATTTTTATTATTTAGACTCAATGCTTCATCATTAAAGAAAAAATTATTCATAAAGGAAAATATTTCCTCCTTCAAAATTCTTTTATTTAAGGGTATCCTTTTGTTCTTTTTATGGTTCATTTCCAAGGTGAAATTGATATTCATTTTAATATTTTTTATCAATTTTGAAGTATTATTTTGTCTTTTATGCTTGAATTTCCTCTTTTGCAACTTCTTTTTATTTCTGCATATGGGAAATTCTGTGACTTGAGGTATTTGAGATATTTTATCCTGTTCCTGATTGGTGGTTTCTTTCAAAAATTCTGTTATTTGTCTTAATATTTCCTCATCTTAAATATTATTGTCATTCATTTGTTTGTTATTATCAAGGAGAAAATTCATGTCACTTTTTTCATATAAATTTTCCTTCAGAGCTGGACTTGAAGCTCTAGTAACACTTTTTTTTTTATCTTCCAAGTTTCTTCCAAAAATTAATTCTTCCCAATTAACTTCTTTTTCAGGTATTTGCTGATTGAACAAAGAATAATCATTAATTTCCATATTTTCCTCTTCATTATAGTCTGATAAGGCCAAATTGAATGCTTGATAGCCTTCTGTAGCTTCTTCATCTTTATTAATTTGATTTTCTGTCCATTTTAAGTCTGTTCCTTCCATTGGTTCATTTATGCCATTAATTTCCTTAATGCTGTCATTGACATAGTCCAATTTTGCTCTTGCAGCACTTTCCTCTTCTCTTTGTTGATCATAGTAGTATCCCATATTATACTGTCTTTTTAGTAATCTGTCATATTCTTCCAAATCCAAATTTCCATATCCCTTGTCTTCCTTTTCCAAGTTATGGCCCTTGTACTCTTCAATTCCTGATCTTGATGCTCTTAATTCCTTATTCTTTCTTTTTTCTTGAGGGTAATCCCTTAATCTTCTTACTATGTTGAAATAATCACAAAATTGTTGACCCAAAACAACATAATCTATTCTTGTTGCTGAAAATTTTAAATAAGAAGTTTCTCCAGCTGTGAGTGTTACCAAAACCTTTCCAGCTGTTTTATTCCTTAAAATATGATTCTTCCATATATGCATCTGAGTATTCTTGAGTCCTATACCCATTTCTGTTGCCATTTTTATGGGTATAATATTTAAAGGTGATGTTTCATCCAAAATTGCCATAATTGGTATTGTCTCATAGCCCAGCCTTACATAAGTGGTTGAAAAGTTTCTAAGGCTATGATCAATTCCAACATGATGATTTTCTGCAATTATATTTTCAATTGAAGCCTCCTCACTGGGCTTTTTCCCTTCTAAGTTACATATATTGAGATTAAAATTCATGGCTTCTCTTTTCTTATTTCTCTTGATTTTTTCTTCAGTACTTTCTTCTAATAAATCCATATTATTTAATTCCATATGGTCATTATTTATGTTGGCTTCAGATTGGGTTTCACTTGATAATTCTTCTGACATTGTTATTTCTGGTTCCTTCTGCCTTGCTTCTTTTCCAGGTGTAATACTGTTGACTTGACCTTTAATTTGGTTATTTATCTCTTCTTCCTTACTTAATTCTTCTTCTGAGGTTGGTACTTTCCCTGAGGATTGAAAATCCCTTTTAAATGAATCTTGTTGATTCCTTTTTATCTTACTGACAATTTTGGAAATAAATACCTTGATTCTTTGTGACTTCATCATTTTTGGAACACTGGGGGGATCTTCTTTTGAAATAGTATCTTTTTGTTTCTTCTTCCAAATGGTACCATACTTCTTGGAGATATTCTTGAATAAACCTTTAGACTTGGAGTCCTTTTTCTGTTTTAGCATCTTTTCTATGCTAGGATATTCTTCCATATTGGGTATGTTTCCAAATTTATCCTCTTCCTTCTTCTGCTTCTCTTGAACTTCCACACTTCTTTCTTCATATAGACCAGAAATTTCCTGTTCTTTTGCCATTTCTTGCACTTCTTCTGAGTTCATTTCTTCAAACCTTGATTCTTCATTATTATCTTGTACTTCCATTTTATCCACTTTTGCCATATTACACAACTCCATTCCCTTTGGTGGTTGTGCATGCCATCCTTTGCTTTCTGGTGAGCATATAGGTATGCATAATGTTCTTCCATCCAATTCCCTGAAACTTAAAATTTCACCCTGAGTCTGTGAGTGTTCAAGTCTAATACCATTGTCAGCCAAAAATGGTCTCCCAATAACAGTATGAACTGCCCCTCTGGCTACAAAGAAATGAATTTTCCTTTCATCACCAGATGGTAAAATAAGTAAGGTATTCTCAGATAAGCCAACAATTGCTGTACTATGTCCTCCAATTCCTTTCAACCTCATGTTCAGTGCTCTCATTGGTATTCCTGCTTTTATGGATTCAACTTCTGGTATTATACTCAATTCTGCTCCAGTATCTACTAATGCTTTTACTTTATGACCTTCCAATCCAATGGAAACTTCAATCATTCCAAGAGGACATGCATAATGCATTCTTTCTTCAATTATTATATCTTGCTGAGTGCCTTCTTGACCTTCCACTCTCTCTTCATTATTGATTGACTTAAGAGACATTAAATATTTCTTTTCCCTATCAGAAAGGAATTTTAATTCATTCATGAACCTTGGTGATATGGTGAATATTTCTTCTAAAGTAAGATTTATTTTCTGATCCAAGACTTTGTTAATGACTTTTTCAACTATTGGTACTTCTTCTTTATCCTCTATCTTTGGCTTGATAACTGCTCTACCTTCTTTGGGTGCTTTAATTATGGTTTTAACTTCATCCATAGGTTGCTTTTGTGGTGTTTTATTCTTATGTATGGCTCCTTCTGACTCCCTATTAATCTCTGAAGGCTTTGGTAATTTATATCTTGTAGGTATAATTACTTTTTCTTCTTCCTGATCATTATTATCAATAAATCCACCTGGGATACTAGTCTTTTTCTTAATTATTTCTTGAGGTTGAGTTGATTCTCTTTCAGGTAATGGCTGTGATTGAGCCTTAGCTCTGTCTTCATTTTCTCTTCTTTGCTTTGTATTCCTTAACCCATAGGCATATCCTAGAGGTTCTCTTCCTGTTGATATTGATGGTGGTTGCCAATCTTCCCAATTGTCCATGGTAATAAAGGCAGTTGACTTTTCTTTCTTCTTTTGTTCCTCTTCTTTTGCTTTGTCTTCCAATTTCTTCTTCAATTCTTCTTGTTCCTTCTGAAATTCTCTTACCAATTGCTTTGGTGATAATTTCCCATCAGTTGGAATTCTTGCCCAATTAGGATATAAGTAATTGAACCCTTGTCTTATTACCCATTTTTTGTTTTGGTCTTCAATAAGCTCATTACATCTTCCTGTGGAGTGTCCTTCTTCTGAACAGTAATAACATCTAACAAATGGTTTTGGTGCATTTTGAGCTGGTGCATATGGCACATATCTTGATGATGCTGGTGGTAAATTTTCTTTTGGTCTAAATCCTGAATTTTCAGCTTGAGGGTTAGCATAAGCTATCTTCTGTGGTTTGGCAATTTTACTTAATTCATCCAGTTGCTCCATAAGCTGTTTAGAAACTTCTTTTTCTCTAGGTACTTCTTTATTAACCACTACTTGCTGTTCCTTGAGAGTTTTGGTAAGTTCCTTCATCTTCTTCAAAGCTTCCTGCATTCCTGGAAATAATTCTTCCTTGAATTTAACATTATTTTCCTTGGTTATTGATTCATTTTTTACTGTTTCAATTCTTGGGGATGATAGTCTTTTGGTGACTAATATTCTTGCTTCCAATTATTGTTCAATATACTTCTTTAATATTCTCATAGGTGGTATGAGATATCCTCCATCTTCTGCCCTAACCATAACATTATCTTTAATCATTTCCTTACTGATAGCACCTTTGATATCTGCAGAGAGACAATCAAATACATCTTCATGGAACATATTCTCTTGGGGAATATACTTGTATCTTAGAAGGTAAGTAATGATGGTTTCATATTCTCCAATAAACTTTTTATATTCTGATAAGGTGCTAATTCCTCCTTCATCTTGTGTATCATTGAAAAGCTGAATAAGGGAATCTTTTCTATATCTTCTTTCTGGTTCAGCTCTTCCCCATTTGGTTATAAGATCTTTCTTCAATTGTGTCCAATTACCTTCTTCATATCCTGGCATAGCTTCTATGGCATCACTAATTCTTGGGTCTGTTGTCCAAAATGCCATTTGCATTGCTAAATCTTCATCTGTTGCTCCTTCAATTTGAGCAATTCTTTCAACCTTCTTAATAAACTTCTCTACTTCCTCTCCATTAAAATTGAGATTGTAATCTTTTGCTTTAATTTTAACTACAGGCCTTTCCTGCTTTAGCACTTGCTGCTGTAATGGACTTGGGTTATTAGGTGTAGAGACAAAAGCTCTTCTTGGAATATTGTTAACTCTTGGATTTGTTTCTGGAGTAGAGGTTGCTCTTGGTCCAGGTGTTGGTGATATTGGTGACTCTTCTGGTCTTATATGCCTTGGTAATGTTGATTCACTAGGGCTATTCCCTGGTGTATTTGGTATTGATTGTCTTCTTTTTCCTTTTTTACTGGTTTGACTTAACAAAAAATCTTGCATTTGCTTCATAAAGCTCTGTATTTTCACAGTTTGATCCTCTTCTCCATCTTCTTCTTCATACTGACCTTCAACAGTATCTTCAGGTAATGGTGGTAATTTTGATGTTGACTGTTGATCCATTTTTTCTACTTTGTATGTTTTGCCTTCAAATTTTGCTTCTTCCTGTTTTCTTTCTTTATACTCTTTGATTAGGTTAAAGAAGAATTCCTTTAACCTATCTTCTTCTTTTCTTCTTGTATTTGGTGTTGATATTAAATTACTCAAGCTTTTTTTGTGATGTCTGTCCTGGTGATTTTGAATTTAGTAGTAATTTGTAATGATAAGATTCAGATGATGATGATGAATGAGATTTTGATGATGATGACAATGGTTTATTTAGGTGATTATATGATTCCAGGTTTGATAAATATATATATTTTGATATCAAGCTGAATTGAATCTGATGATATTCCTATCTGACTGCCACTGTTGGGACACCAGATGTGGGAACTCCTCTTGTGTGGGATAAAATGAGGCAGTACCTGGAAGGGGAAATTACAAGAAAACAGTTTTGAATTGCTGTTCAAGCTTGTAACCCTTGCTCTGCTTGTGTGTCAGAATAATCTGAACTGCCCTTCCTAAAAAATGCTGAATTATCTTAACTTGAGTTCACAATCAATTTATTTATTGATGGTGGCTAATTCAGAAAAGTGTATTCAACAGACTCTATCAGACTTTGCTTGTTCTCAAAAATATTTATTTAACCTTTTAAATATAACACTATTTAATTAACCAAAAGAAATAATACTAGCACAAATCACACAAAATACTACTACAACAATAACTTAATATAATATGGAGACACTAGACTAATGATAATACTGAACAAACAATCAAACACTTTTTTTATGGTTTATGATTTATTATGTATTTTTTATAATGAAATTCTGATATGACCAGACTAATTAATAGCCACTTCTTTAATAATTTAATTTGATAATAATTCTTTCTTTTTTTAATGAGATAGCACTAATGTATTCTTATAATAGGTTTTTTTTTTCCTTTATGATTAATAAAATGTCCTTGTAGTGACCAAAGTATGCCTTTATGAAATTAAATAATATTATTATCTCCTTAAAAAAATAACTAAATGACCCTTCTTTTCATTCTTCAAAGCTTTGATTGCTTATAATAAGGTGAAATTCTTTTTAAAATACTATTTTATTTAATTTAAGTTCATAAGACTATTATATAAGGCCTTTTTATCCTTTATATAATAAAATTATATTATAAAGTTTTTCTTCTTTTTTTTCTTTCTCTTTTTTTTATAAGACTGATTCTTTATTTTAAGACTTTTTTTTTATTATAAGACTATTATATAAGGCCTTTTTATCCTTTATATAATAGAATTATATATATTTTTTAGACTAGTTAACCTGATAGTCAGGGATGAATTTAAATCCACTTTCCACTTTTGGGGGGATAAAAGACATGAGGGAAAGAGGAAAAATTTGGGGAGAGAGGCCCTCTATTTATAATTTTTGGGCTCTCCATGGGAGGTGTTCAAAAAGAGGGACTTAGAATTTTTCAGTTTCTTTTGGCTGGGAAAATTCTTTTCTGGTGGTCCCACCTAAATGATGTCATTTATGTAGATCATTGCATCATTTGTTTTCTTGATGATGTCATTTGTTGGGTTGCTTACTAATTTGAGGTGTTTTTGCTGGTGCTTATTTGAACTTTATTACTAATCCTTAGACTTGCTGACTAATACTCCATGATACCTGCATCCTTTAACTCCCTAAGTATTACTAATCAAGTATTCTGATTACTAATACTTTCTTAACTCCTTCCTGCTTATGTAATCTGTTTATGTATCCTCCTTCTGCTGTCTTGAATTTAGAATTTTAGATTTTTGAGGCCAATTTGTGGGTTGAAACCTAATTTTATTTTAAGGTTAGGTTTCAGGTATTTTCCAAACTTTAAAAAGATTTTCCAAAATTTTGTCATTTTTTAATTAATTTTTTTTTTTTTTTTTTTTTTTTTTTAATATTTTTTTTTTCTTTTATGTCTTCAATGTGGCTTGAACCAATGACATGGCCATTTTCCTTGACACAAGGAATCACCTTACCAACTGGGACAAAGATCCTTTTCTTTTGTTTCCAACAGAAGCTACCCATAGGGGTACTGCTACTTTTCACTCCCCTCAAAAAATTTTATTAAGCTGATATGGTATGGCATACCACAATATGACTGTTGAACTTAATTTAAGGTTACAGTGAGTGATCATAAATGATCAAATTAAGCTCAAACTTTGATACTTAATAACTTTTAAGATTTACATGCTAAAGCAATTCAGAAAGTGAATTTTAATATCTTGGAATAACCTTATTATGCTGCAAGAGCATTTCATTACATCATCAAAACTCTATTTTTGATGATTTTTCTTGTAACTCATCTTTTCTGTTGAAATTTAATATTTTAAACTTCAAACCATGATTTCAAGGGGTTATACCTTGAGTATTATAATAAAAAATAAATCATTCTTCACGAAAAAACTAGTAGAATCCAACTGTCTACTTTTTTTTAAGTTTGGACCACTTTCACAACAAAGTGGTCAACAGCTCTTTTGATTTTAATCAATAATCCCTTACAGGTTTTAACCTTGTTTATAACTTGTAAAATAAAATTCATTTCTGTATTACTACAGTAATTACGTGTTAGCTTTATTTTTGGTTCATCACTCTATCATGCATATTTCAAAAGATATTGGCTAAAATCCTTGAATATATGCATTGACCAAAAAAGTGCATGTATTCAGCTTAATTCCTTAAGTATTGACTTTGGAGCTTAGCTTATTAATTTTTTTATATGTGAAATTTTATGGAAAATCTAATTGTACCATTCATTTTACATGTTGTTTCATTGGTCTTAGAAATAAATAAGAATTTGTGCTTTTTATAAGGTATTATTACTTATAACTCATTAAATATTGACTTTACAGATATTCCATAAAAATGGTATATGTGTATTTTACCATGGGTAATCCAATGGTATAATTTATTTCACATGTTTATTCATTGGTTTTTAATTTAAACCAAGTTTTATGCCAATTTATGCCATTTTTGTAGCTTTAAGGTATTTATTTTTAATGTATAATTATTTTAAATATTTCTTGTGACCTTTTTGGGTATGTGGTCATATCTCAAAGTTTCACTCTCCCTACCACCAAAAAAGATTGTCCCACAATCTGATATGTGTAATTAGGGTATCATCCACTGTCCTACCTCTTGAATAGACTTTGTTAGTATTGAAGCTCAATAATGCTTAACTTTTCTATTTTTCAGGTTTTCTTTCATGTCTGAACCTTCTTAGTAGTTTATCAGCATTTGTTATATCTTTCTCAAGTAGCCATTCATCTTCTTGAGTTGAATTTCTATACCTTACAAGGTATTCTCTTTCTTTTTTGTTTCTTGTCCTTCTTTCTTTAAGGACTTTTACAATTTTCTTTTCCTCTCGTTCTTCCAAGGGGGGAATTTCAAGTGGGGGTTCATTTCTTAGTGGAAATAACTCCTTGTCACTTGAGCTGTAAGGTTTTATCAGACTTTCAGGGAAAGTTAGGTGTTTGTTCATTAGATCACCTGTGAGTTCCAATTGCACAGCATTGGGTCCATGAAGTGCTTTTATCATAAATGGTCCTGCAAAGGAATCTTTTAATTTCTTTGGACCTTTTATGTTATTGAAATTGAGGGTTGATACTAGGACCAAGTCTCCTATTTTGAAGTCAGGTGGTTTATGACTTTGATCCCATCTTCCTTTTGCATATTTGAAAGAATCTGGCATACATCTGTTTGCATAGTGTCTTTCCTTGTCAAGCATTATCTTAAAACTGTCTGCTGTTGGATGTATATCCACTAAGTCCTTTTTGAGGGTATCATAAGGAAGTCTTGGATTCCAACCTTTTTCTAGCATTTCTGGTGTTTTGCCAGTAGAAGAATGAATTGATGTTTTATATTCCAGTTCAAGAGCTGGTATTAGTGTACACAAATCATGGGTAAAACCATCAGAATCTTTGAATTCTAGTCCATAAGCACAGAATCTTCTGATCATGTCCTCTAAGGTCTGTATCATTCTTTCTGCTAAACCATCAGTTTGAGGATGGTAAGCTGTTGAGAATGAAAATTTTGTCCCAAATAAGTTATGGAGATTTGTCCATAATGCTGAAGTGAACTTTGGGTCTCTGTCACTTATAATATTCTGGAATAAGCCTGTATGGCTAATAAATTTATTCCATATCATTATGGCTGTGTTCATAGCTGTGTCATCTTCGTGACATGGTAGGAACATGGGAGTTTTTCTATACCTGTCAACTAATACTAGGCATGCATTATAGCTTCTGTCTCCTCCTGGAGGTAATGCTGTTACCCAATCCATATGAACTATTTCCCAAGGGGATTTTGGTTCTTGGATTTGGATCATCATTCCAAATTTCTTTCCTGTGGCTCTGTTGGCTTTCTGACATCTGTCACAGGTTTGGCAGTATTCTGCAACATTCTTCTTCCAATTTTTCCACCAAGAGAAAATTTTAACCCGCTCTAGTTTTCTGTCTTCTGAAAGGTGTCCAGCTGCAACACTATCATTACACTCATGTAAAATAGTGTTTATCAGGGTTCTATCCTTTAAGGCCATAACACATGTGGGTTTGTTTCTATGGTAAAGGATTCCATCAAGGAGGTGGAATCTTCCTTCATCATATGCCTTTTTCCATGTTTCATCTAGTTTTGATGAAAGTGATGGGTCTTTGCAGTCTTTCATTAGAAGTTGTCTTAAGATATGGAAATTTTTGTCTATCCTATAGCTTTATTTAACTTGGTTGAAGAATTCTGTGCCAATGTCTGTAACACATATTCCTTTTATATGGTGCTCTTCCTGTGGTACCCATGCTGGATTGTCAGGGGTATTTGCTAGAGCTCATCTGCTAAGACCATCTGCATTTTTATGAATATTACCAGATTTATGAATAATAGTCATATTACCTCTATATTGTTGGATAGAAATTTGCCATCTCAGCATATGTCTATTTGGAGTTTTCATATTTAATAGAGATTTTACAGCATTACAGTCTGTAATCACACAAATACTGTTCCTTCCAAGTAATGATGTAATTTTTCTAAAGCCCACACTAAGTAGAGGAATTCCATTTGGCTTGCTCCATATCTTGCTTCTGTTGGCTTTATCTGCCTTGAAATAAAACAAATTGGTCCTTCCACTGTTTTATCATTGATAATTTGTGTCTGGTGTAGTGCAGCACCTAGTCCTTCTCCACAAGCATCAATGTAAAGTTTGAAGGGTAGTTTCCAATCTGGCATTAGAAGAAATGGGGCATTTGTTAAGGAATTTTTCAATTCTTCATATGCCTTGACTCTTTCTTCTGTCATTTCATAGACTGTTGGTTGGTCACATAGCTTATACAAGGATTTAGCAATTTTTGCAAAGTCCTTTATATGCTGTCTATAGTAACCAGCAAATCCTAGAAATTATTGCATTTCTTTTTTGGTTTGAGGCATTGGCTTAAGTAGTACTGATGCTACTTTGTTCTTTTCTATGCCTAGACTAAGTCCAGATACAACATGTCCTAGTGCTTTTAATTCACTGTATGCAAAATGACACTTTTTCAAGGAAATTTTCATATTCACTTGGACTATTTTTTGTAGTACCCTTTCTAATCTTGTAAGGTGATTTTCCCAAGTTTCTGAGAAAACTATGATATCATCAATAAAGATAATTAACCATCCTTCTGATAATTCTTCAGGAAATATGGTATTCATCATTCTTTGATAATGGGAAGGTGCATTTTTATGCCAAATGGCATTCTCAAGTATTCAAAAATTCCACAGTGGACTATTATTCTCAGTAGTTTCTTGGCATTGTCTGTTAAGACATTATGATGAAAAGCTTTTAAGGCATCCATGGCTGTAATGAACTTAGCTTGTGACAATTGTGTCAATGTCTCATGAATTCTGGGTATTGGATATCTTTCTGGAATGGTATAGGTGTTCAGGGCTCTGAAGTCTCCTACCATCCTTTATTTTCCATTATTCCAAGTTATAATGACAGGTATAGTGACCTCTACCTGTTCATTATTTCCCACCTTTCTTAATACTCCAAGGTCCATTAATTCTTTAATGTGTACCTCCGAGGCTTCTCTAGCCCTTGGACTAGCTGGGTAAGCAGGTCTCCTTAGTAAAGGTGGGTAAGGTTTTCCACATTAAGAATTATATCCACTTCATGCCCAATTATGGCACCTAGTGGCTCCTTGTCAGTTTCAAAGGCATTTTTGTACTTAAATAAGAGGTCAATCAATTTTTCTTGCATTTTTTCTGTTAATTCTTGATTGAATTCTGCCTCTTTGAGTTGTTAAGATATAAAAAGTTCCTTTTCTGGAATTTTTTCTTCATTCTTAATAGCTGTGATTTGTTTTTTGTTATTTAAGAAGCCAAACTTTTGTCTTTTGTTGTCTCCTATGGTAAAATATCTATCCTTTTGCATAGAGATATCTATGTCATAAATTGATAATCAGTCATTTCCAAGTATGAAGTGATTACTAGTACAGTTGTCCATTACTACAAACTCTACTTTAATTCTGACACATTGTGAGGGGTGAGGAAAAATTAGTGTTAAATCAATTATTCCAAGGGGCTTCACGCTCTCACTTGCACTACTAAATTTGACACCTTGTATTGGCATAAGTTTTTCTTGCCAGTCTGGGACAATGGTTTTTGAATAACTTTTACCCACACAGGTGCAATATGCTCCTGTATCAAATTTAGCTTTTCCTTCTTGGTTATCAACCATAACAATACTTATACTTGATTTTCCAGCTGTATATCCCATTCCTCTTTCAGGTTTGGCTCTATACATTTTGGCATCTTGCATATTTTTCAGGTTTGTGTCAGATGTCCCAACTTGTGGTAAGTTTGAGTTAACATCCAGTACTTCATCAATTATATCAATATTATTAATTTGTGCATTAATTATATTGATTTCATCACTTTCAGAACTTTCTGACTCTTCTGTCTCTTTTTCAGAGTCAGATTCCTCCTCTTTGTCATTGTGGTTTTCTGTTTCCACAATTTCATTAATCTTTGCCTTTTTGAGGCAATTATTGGCTAAGTGTCCAATACCTCCACATTTATGGCATTTTCTTTGCTCATTATTGTTGGATGTATTGGGCTTGAAAGATTCTTTTGATTTATATTTTTTGATAAATGGTTTTTTTGGGCTTTTAATGTCCAATTTCTTCCAAGTCCTTCCAATTTTTGTTCTTGTCACTATGTCTTCTAGTGCATTAATATACTCTTCTGTGGAGCATGGTTCTATACACCTTCTTCTTAGGGCATGTTCTAGCTCTCCTCCACATTTCTTGAGTATTTTCATGTGCACCATTTTTTGTGACATTTCTGGGTACAATGCATTGAGTCTTTCAACTTGTTTTAAGAACCAATTTAAAGGTTTGTCTTTTTCTGGGTCAAAGAAAGAATTTTCAAATGCATTTTCTATTTTGTACCTCCAGGCATCATTATCCCACTTGGTGATTATTTCTTGTTTCCACCGAGACCAGGTATCTTTTCCATTTGTTTGTCTTATGCCATAATACCATCTTTTTGCAGATTTTTCAAACAATGAATGTAATTGTGCAGTGATTAATTCATCTGGTATGGCATAATTTTCTTGTAGCATGTCAATTGTCTTGATAAATGACATGTGGTCATATTCACCTTCTCCTGTGAATGTTGGCCATTCTTGCAATTGAGGTGCTTCCTTCATTAAGACTTGGTTATTGTCTTGGTGACTCAAGTCTGTTATGAATGGATTTGTTAATTCCTCCTTTGGTTTAACAGGGCTTTATATGCGAGAAAATGGTGTTGATAACTTTGGAATATTTAAATTAGCCTCATTAATCTTATCCATTTTTTCAGTAATAAGCCTTATTTCACTTTGAATGTCATCTTTCAGATGCATTCTTGCTTCATCACTCTTTTCTACATGGTCCAAAAGTAATTTTTGGTGTGATGAGGTCTTTTCTTCAAATTCTTCCACAGAAATACTTAATTTGTTTAATTTTTCTGTAAGATTATTAATACTCACATCATAATTGATTGTCAAAGTTTTTTCTTTGATATCACTTATGTATTTGTACAACTCTTGTTGTCCTTGTATTAATTTCTGAGTATTATCAATTAATACTTTTGGCTTATTATTCTCAATCATAAATTTTATGTTAACAATTTCTTTTGTATTTTGTACAGCAATCTTTGTTAAAGATGATAAGCTATTATTTATTTCTTGGAAAGATAATAAACTATTTTTAATGTCTTTAAGAGGTAAAATACTATTTTTAAGCTCTGTTGAAGTATTTACAACATCAGCAGACAAGGTTATTTCTTTGGGAAATGGGGTTGTCTCATTCTTTGTTCCTCTTTGTCTTTGAATTCCATCAAAGTTCTGGCCATGTTGAAGACATTGTCCATGGCATCTTTTTGGATTTTGGGAATCCTGTAGCTTGGGGAATATGGTTTTCTCCAATTCTTTTTCTTGTTCTTCTTCCCTTTTTGGGGAAGTGGGTTGGCTTGGGGCTTGCTAGTAGAAGCTACTGGGGCTTTTTCCTTGGTTGCCTCCTTCTTTTTGGCATGATACTCCTTGATATTTTTGATTTGAGGTTTGGATGATAGTGGATTCCATCCATTGGAGTATCTCACTATTTCCTCCTCTTTGAGGAACCTTTTCAGCATGTGCCAGGAGTTCATCACTCCTTGGTGTATTTGGGGCAACATTTCCCAATATTTGTCCTTGTACACCATGTAGTACTGTTTGTACTGGCTAATGTAGATGTCTATCTGAGCACTCTGAATTTGGTTTGTACCTGTTTGAGTTACTCATACTTGGTTCTAGCTCTGGCTCAGATATCATGGGCATTTCTGGGACTTGCCTTTGGGATAAGGCACTTCCTTGTGTGGATTCTGTTCCACTGGGGATATTGCCCTTCCTTTTCCCTTTTGAGGAATCACTTCTACCTCTGAGTCCAGCTCCATTTGATTGGATGGAGGATTGGGAGGATCTGCTGGTAGTCATATTTTAAGAAAAATAAGAAATAAGAAGATTTAAGAACAGGAATTCTTCTTATGGAAATTTATAAATGAGGTACTCCCCTTCAGAGTCCTGAATAGTGGGTCCTGGAAAGTCCAATTTCTTGCCTTTCTTTTTCTTGGTAATTATTTGTGTTGGAGAACTTTGACAAGTTTCTTCCACCAATCTTTAAACAGTGGTTTGGTTTTCCTCTGTTGGGTTGTCTTCAAACACTAAAAAAGACAAATAAATATAAGTCTTTTATATCAAAGTGTTATTTTTGGTAAGATATGGCAATTTTCCACGTGAAAATTGCTTTGATATCTTTTAAAAAGTGAAAATAATTGAAGAAATGAAATTAAAATGAATAAAATAACTTTTTTATTGGTTTTTATTATTTTTTATGTTTTTATTTTTAAAGAATAAAATAAAAATGAATATGATTCTTTTATGAAATTAATTTATAATATAAAATTATTTTTAATTTATAAAATATCATTTTAAATCACTAGAGTCACTCAAAGAAAGCTTTTGCAAGTCTAAGGATGTGAAAAACCATGTGTAAGACAGTACAATTGCTTTCCAAATGCCTCAATAGCTTTTAAAATCAATAGAATATAAAATTATTATATAATTTTATGATTCTAAATATAATTTATTATTGGATAAGCCCAATTAAAATATTTTTAAAGGTCTTTTAGAGTAAATATTATGGCCAGGCCCCCAAATGTAAGGTTTGACTATGAAACAATAAGTAAAAATTACTAATATTTTACTTATTGTACTATGAATGTCCTTATAAATGAAATAAATAAGATAAAAATAATTATAATAATAAATAATTATTATATTTATGGTGTAAAATAATTATATTATTAAATAAATATAATAATATAATAAAATAAATATATTAATATAAGATAATTAATATATTAAAAAGGACTTTATTATTGTTACCAACAAATAATAAAGGCGTAAAAAATTGTTTTTAAGAATTAAAAACAATTAATAACAATAACATTACCCATAATAAAGTTATGAATTAATATAAATACTATTTGTATTAATTATAGAGTTATTAAGAGTGATAATAGAGAAAAATTATTATAATAAGAGAAATAACCTACTTTTAATACTTAATATAATTATTTTGAATAAATTTACCCCTAGAAATGTGAATGAGACTTATTTGAATTGTATTTACAAGAAAATATAAGAAAAATTACAAATAATCTTACATTTACGTGGATTTGAGGTTTATAAGAGAAATATAACAAAACAATTAAATAAATGGAGTAATCACTTCAAATTTGATGATTATAATAAAGATAATCTTTGGTCTTTAATAATATAAGAGTTTTCTATATAAAGAATAAAGAAATTACCTTTTGATTTAATTATTTTAGTGTTTTTGTAAGCGTCTGAGGGAAAAACAGAGTAAAAAGAGCTCTATTTATAGTAAATACCTCCCTCCTAGAGTCCAACAGGCTTCTAGTAGACGTGTACTGATCATATCCACTGGAATTGATCAATATTTTAAGGTTTGGTGATGATTACATCATGATCAAACCATATTACATCATTATTACGCCATTATTTAGAGTTATCACTATAACTCTAAGTTTGATGACGTCAAAGGCTTTGCAGAACCCCAAAATTTGTGTATTTTATTAGTTTTAATCATAAAATAACAGTATTCACCAATTCTATCACTCATATGTCTGTTGAACTTAATTTAAGGTTACAGTGAGTGATCATAAATGATCAAATTATGCTCAAACTTTGATCCTTAATACCTTTTAAGATTTACACGCTACAGACATTCAGAGAGTGAATTCGAATAGCTTTGCATAAACGTATTATGCTGCCAAGAGCATTTTATTACAAAATCAAAACTCTATTTTTGATGATTTTTCTTGTAACTCATCTTTTCTGTTGAAATTTAATATTTTAAACTTCAAACCATGATTTCAAGGGGTTATACCTTGAATATTATAACAAAAAATGAATAATTCTTCACAAAAAACTAGTAGAATTCAACTGTCTACTTTTTTTAAGTTTGGACCACTTTCACAACAAAGTGGTCAACAGCTCTTTTGATTTGAATCAATAATCCCTTACAGGTTTTAACTTTGTTTATAGCTTGTGAGATAAACTTCATTTCTGTATTTCTACAGTAATTATGAGATGACTTTATTTTTGGTTCATCACTCTATCATGCATATTTCAAAAGATATTGGCTAAAATACTTGAATATATGTGTTGACCAAAAAAGTGCATATATTCAGCTTAATTCCTTAAGTATTAACTTTGGAGCTTAGCTTCTTGATTGTTTTATATGTGGATCTCTATGGAGAATTCAATTGTACCATTTATTTTACATGTTGTTTCATTGGTCTTCAAATCAAATAAGGATTTGTGTTTTTTATAAGGTATTATTACTTATAACTCATTAAATATTGACTTTACAGATATGCCATAAAAATGGTATATGTGTATTTTACCATGGGTAATTCAATGGTATAACCTATTTCACATGTTTATTCCTTGGATTTTAAGTTAAACCAAGTTTTATGCCAATTTATGGCATTTTTATAGCTTTAAGGTAATTATTTTTAATGTATAATTATTTGAAATATTTCTTGTGACCTTTTTGGGTATGTGGTCATATCTCAAAGGTTCACAGTGGAAAACCCAAATCATCAACAAATGGGCCAATGATCCTTGGAGGTTTAAAGTGGAAACAGCCTTTGAATCTTCCAAATTTAATGCTGATAAAGACAAATCTTTACCATGTTTTTTCCAACAAAAGGACAGATTAACAGCATTATATCCCAACATGTCAGAATTTATGATTCACATACAAATTCTGAGACAATGTGGAGGTGATCTAGAGAATGCTGTCAAAAGCAGGACTACTGAACAATATTGAGCAGAAGATACTATTAATATATTAGAAGAAGTAACCACTAGAACCAGAATTGGTTCTAGTAGGGTGAATCTCAAAACAAGGTTGAATACACCTTGGAAATACTTTGTGGACCAAAATCCCAAATAAAATTGTAATAATATGAAGTATAAACCTGCAGATATAATCAGAAAGTGCCATATTTGCCAAAGCACCACCCACCTAGCCAATACATGTCCAAAAAGGGGAAAATGTTTGAAATTGACATTGAAAAAAAACCTGATGTTGAAAAAGATAATAATATTAATGAAGAAAATTCAGATGATAAGTCTCAATATTTTGTGAATCTTCAAAATATATAGAAAATATCAATTCCACCTTTGACACCATGGAATCTTATTCCCACTTGCCACAATTAAGCAATGGTCAACTTGATTTGTCAAAAATTCAAGATGCACAGCTTATGAAGACCAAACCAAACAAGGGAAAGGGTCACATAGCTGGTAAGTCCTGTATAACAGAAGTGGTAATTGACAACAAACCCACCAAACGTTTACTTGACCCAAGAGCCTTCTGCTCTTGTGTTGGCAAATCTTTTTTGAAACTTGTGTACCAAATTTTGGAGACTGATTGTTACCAATTGAGGGAATAAAATTCAATAGTGCAAGTAATCCAATGAAAGAATTGAGAATATTTGAGAAAACTGTCATATTTCCACATATTAATGGAAATTTAAGAATCACTGTTAAATTTGTGGTTATGTAAAATTGCTCTAGTACCCATTTTATATTAGTAAATGACTATTTTATCAATTATGTAATAGACATACATAACAACAAGGACAGATACTTTACTATTGGAGATAATAAGAATCAAAAATTAGCCTTTTTACCATTCAAAAGACAAATTACAGTAAGCAAAGTATCACCAGTCAACTTAGAGCTGGATAAATTCAAATCTAAACATTAAAATGAAGCTGAAATAAGCCTTCATCTGACTGATAAACAGGAAAATAAACTTTCCGCCCTTTTATATGACCACAGAGAAGCATTTGCATAAGACAAAGAACCTTTGGGAGAAATAATTGGTCATAAAGTTGAAATCATCCTTAATATTGAGAGACCTTATCCACCACTCTTCAAAAGACCTGCATATCCAGCAAGTCCTAAATCAATAGAACATCTGGAAATTAATATTAAAGAACTTCTAGACCTTGGTGTAATAAGAAAGGTTGGCCATAATGAGGAAGTAGAAATAACTACACCAGTCATAGGGGCATGGCATAGTGGAAAATCTAGAATGGTTAGGGACTTTAGAGCTCTGAACACTTACATGGTTCCAGACAGGTACCCAATACCAAAAATCCAAATTTCCCTTACCCAAATATCTCAAGCAGTATATATAAGCCCTATGGATGCCCTAAAAGGATTTCATCAGAATGTTGTGACACCAAGGGCAAGAAAATACTTAAGAATTATTGTTCATTGTGGAGTATATGAATATTTAAGGATGCCTTTTGGTATCAAGAATGCACCTTCACACTTCCAAATAATGATGAATGAAACCTTCCCTGAGGAACTTTCAGAAGGATGGTTAATCATTTACATTAATGACATTATTGTCTGTTCCAAGACTTGGGAGGAAAATATATACAGATTATCCAGAGTTTTGACAAAAATCCAATCTATGAACATGGAAATTTCTTTGAAGAAATTACATTTTGGATTTAAAGAACTTAAAGCACTGGGACATGTAGTATCTGGTTTATCCCTTGGAATTGACAAAAACAAGGTTGCAGCAGTATTGCTGAAACCCATGCCTCAGAACAAAAAAGAAAGTCAGAAATATTTGGAGTTTGCAGGATATAACAGGCAACATATTAAAGATTTTGCATCCATAGCCAGACCTCTTTATAGATTATGTGACAAAGACACAGTATTTGAAGTGACTGTTGACAGAGTCAAAGCCTTTGAATCTTTGAGACAAGCCTTGACCACTGCTCCACCCTTACTGATGCCAGACTTTAAACTTCCTTTTAAACTGTATATTGATGCATCAGGGGATGGGCTGGGTGCTGCACTTCATAAAGTTCAGATTATAAATGATAAACCTGTGGAAGGACCCATATGTTTCATATCCAGGAGAATTAAACCAAATGAAGCCAGATATGGAGAAAGTCAAATAGAGTGTTTATGCCTTGTCTGGGCCTTGGAAAAGCTGAATTACTTCCTGGAACAATGTGTTTTTGAAGTAATAACAGATATTACCACTGTTAAATCAGTTTTAAACATGAAAAAACCCAGAAGGAATATTCTCAGATGGCAAATAGCCATACAAGAGTATAGGGGCAATATGACTATTTTTCACAAAGATGGAAATATTAATAAGAATTTAGATGGACTGAGCAGATGGACATTACCAAATAATATTGATAATCCTGCTTATGTGCCAGAAGACGCTTCCCCACATATCCCCATAGAATGAATCAGTATTACAGACCTGAACACAACTTTCTTTGAAGAAGTAAGAAACAGTTATACTCAGGATAGGAATTGAACCTTTTCTGCCAATTACTTACTAAGGACTGTAAAGACAAATCTTTGATACATGCCTTAGATGAAATATGCAAAAAATCATATTATGAAGGAAGATTCCACTTACTGGATGGTATAATTTACCACAGAACTAACCATACATGTGTCATGACAGTTGTGGACAGGTTCTTAATCAATCTTGTACTTGAAGAATTCCATGAGAGCCCTTTCTCAGGAAATCTGTCTGAAGACAAAACAAGAGAAAAGGTCAATACCTGTATATGGTGGCCAATGTGGCAGAATGATGTTGCAGAATATTGCAAAACCTGTAACAGATGTCAAAAGGCAAATAAATCCACTGGCAAAATACTTGCAAATGTGATCAACATTCAAAAATCCAGTAGATCTTGGGAAATTGTCCATATGGACTGGGTAGCTGGCCTACCACCAGGAGGTGATAGAAGTTATAATGCATACCTAGTGATTGTTGAAAGATTTAGTAAGACTCCAATATTTCTACCATGTCACATGGATGATACAGTCATGGTTACAGCTCTTCTGATATGGAATAGAGTAGTATCATGGACTGGCATATTCACAAATATCATTAGTGAAAAGGAACCAAATTCACCTCAGAAATATTGACAAATCTTCACCAATTATTCGGAACTAAGTTGTCCTTCTCTACAGCCTATCACCCATAAACTGATGGTCCTGCTGAAAGGATGATCCAAACCTTGGAAGACATGGTAAGAAGATTTTGTGCATATGGCCTTGAATTGAAAGATTGTGATGGATTTACCCATGATTTTTGTACTCTTTTACTAGCACTGAAATTGGCATATATAACATCCATTCATGCCAGTACCAATCAAACTCCTGCTATTCTAGAAAAAGGATGGAATCCCAAATTACCTCAGGATTCCTTGAGGAAATATTTGGTTTAGATACATCCTACAGCTGCTAGATTCAAAGGAATGCTAGACAAAACTATGAAGAATTCATTGAAGTGCATTAAAGGCTCCTTTGCATATGCTAAGGACAAATGGGCAAATCACATTCCACCCCAGATTTCAAAGTGGGGTATTTAGTACTTGTATCCACCAGTAGCTTCAATAACATCAAAGGATGTAAAAATCTCAAAGACCCCTTTGCAGGACCTTTTGTTATTAAAGCCCTCCATGGAGAAAATGCTGTTGAAGTAGAATTATCTGAGAAACTTAGCAATAAGCATCCTACATTTCCTGTCAGCCTGTGACGCAAAACCAAAGCACAAGCATGGCAGCCAAAATACTATAAATCAATGGTATAGCCAAGATACCACCAAAACATGGATCTGAGCCAAATTAGCTCAAAAGGTATCAAAAGAAATGGGAAACTCACCTCTTTCTGAAAATATAAGTCCCATCACCATAGGACAAAGAATAACAAAGTTATTCATGCTCAAAGTTATTTCCGAGCATAAACCTTAATTTTCACCTCTCATCTGAAATACAGAGTAAGAAGCTTAACCCCATCAAATGGGTATGCAAAATAAAGCTCTAAGCCAGGGCTATCTAATGGTACCAGCCAAATTGAGCTAGCACCAGTATTACTGAAGTTATGGTCAAATCCAGGCCAAATAAGGGTGAACAAAACATTCACCTCTCATCTAACTTCTACAGTTTTAGTGTGAGATACCTAAAGTGGGGTCTTTTGAAAAGATCACAATCAGGGTTATCTTATGGTTTCATCCATTTCCTCATATCTCAACTATAGCAGAAGTTATGGGGCAAACAAGCCCAATACAGCTTTTGCCCAAACTATACCTATGTACAAAAAATATTGTACATGGGATAACTCTGTCATATTTAATGATAACCATTTCAAGCTGGGCACCATTATGTAGAGCTAATACAGGGCTATTCAATGAACCAACTTTGAGCGTGATATCTCAAGAACTGACAGAGGTATGACTATTCAAAGGTCATAATCCCACAATATGGCCAATACAGCTGTATTATGAGATAATACAGTTATACTCTGATTATGAGGTGTCAAACAGACAAAGAAGCATGTTAATACTTCAATACCTCATAGTTAAGTCAAATACAGAGGTCCATACAGGTTCTGTACAGTTTCTGACGTGTCAGAAGCACCAGAACACACCTGTAAACTCCATTAGTAAAATTCTTCAGGAAGTGGTACTCTTAGAATTTAACAGGTATACTTTAAGCTTAAGTATTGTAGGGCTTGCTATTGTAAACCAACAGGCAAACACTGCACCCAGGGCCATCAGCAGTACTCACCATCACTAAATTATTTTAGTATAGCCCTTTTTACTCATATTCTCACTCTAATATCATCATTATTTTTGTGTCACACTCAGAGTTATAGCTTTTCTTATCATTCTGAAGCTATATCATAGAGTCACCCTGATATTTTCAGTGAACTTAATAAAGCCATATAAAGCTAGTGGTGCTGAAAAGCTTCCTTTAAGGAATAAAGTTCCCCAAGTTATACCTCCTATTTAATCATCTGGTATCAAGAAAATTACCAAAGTTCTCAAAGAAAGCAAGTTTAGAACCAATAAAGTAAGGGAATACCTTGTTAGGTATAGTGACCCACCTTGTAAAGATGGATGGTTAGCAGAAAAAGACATACCTGAAGCAGCCAAAGTTCTCAGAAGGTTCAGAAACACAAGAAATAACAATATTAAAAAGTAATATCCTTTTTTTAGGGGGAGGGAATGTGAGCCTTAGATTTATTTTCATATACCCAAAAGACCACAAATAAGAAAATAAGGTACAAATATAAATAAAATAAATTGATCCATATTATCAAAATACAAATAAGAAGATGAATATAAATTCATATAAAGAAACAAAAATTTAGTTTAAAATGAAAATTACATTAAATTTCAAAATTATGAAAATACATTTTTACTTGAAAAAATTAAGTAAAAATGAATTATCAATAAATTACTTGAATTAAAATATTTTTGGTAAAAAGTTACATAAAATATATTATAGCTTTTTATCCAATAAATAAAGATAATAAAGTTACTTTACCTTTGTATTCTTCATAAAAGATGATGTGGGGTCACCTCTGAGTAAATTATCTGCAACTCAATTCTAAATAAGCTTAAATTAAGTTTTTAGTATTTTTTGTACAAAAGTTGAGAATCCTCAAAACCTTACTTTAATTCACACCACATGTGGTGTTAACCATCAATTTTTGTGTTAAAATTGAGGTGTAGTGTGTAGCTTAGAAGTCATGAGGAATTGAAGTATTTTCAATTGAAATGTTGAAATGTGTGCGTGTATTACATAAGGAAGCTTCAATTTACATATGAGGTATCAATTATTACATTAAGTGTGTCTTAAAACTCAATTTAATTACATATGTAAATTGCAGCTATGATACATGATGAAGAATTAAAGAAAAATTAAATTGGAAATATTAATTTGGGGGAAAGGAACTCTAGCTTTAAGGGGGAGCCAGACCCCCAAAATCCTTTCTGACAGGCGTGAGATGTCAAAATTCATGCAAAAGATCATCACTTTTGGCCTGGAATTGAGTAACTGTTTCCAAAAGGGTAAAACTACCCTTAAGTTAAATCAATCTTATTAAAAACAGTTTTAACTGGTTTCTACGTCTCTTATATACATTCTGACGTGTTTGGAAGGCTTTAAACCAGGTATTACTATAGAAATGGCTGAATTGAGGGTCTAAAATGGCTAAAACCAGCCCTTTTTTGGTCTAAACCAGGGTTCAATGATGCCATAATTGGATTTTCTGTTTTCAGAGTGTCTTCCATAACCGACAAGAGTAAAGCTTACTTTTGGAGTAAGAAAATTGATGGCTATGAAAGAATGTCTTCTTTGCCCCACTTTTCTCTTCCTTTTATAATTAGTTCAAACACTTTTAAACCAATCAGTAAAAGATTCCAACCACCTTCTTTAATCATTTTGAAATCCTTGAGCCATGTTAAAAATCATTATAATAATTGTTTGTAACTTGTATAATCATTTTTACCCCTTGAACCACCTCAAAAGTGAATTAAAGCATCTTTCATCACTGTTAACTTTGTCACTTTGTTTCCAAATTCACTCTGGTCACTTTTGGGTGTGTTTTCTCTTTGAATATCTTTTTAAAGACTTTTTTCTTTAATTAGTTTCTTTCCTTTTTTATTTCTCAATTAATTCCAATTGAAATTGCTTTTGAAGAAATTTCTTTTTTAGCCTTAAATATCTCTTGTAGAGGATTTTTGGATCAATTTTTATTGCTGGTAAAACAATAAATATTTATAATATTGTTGCTTTATACTTATAAAGTTCAAAACAATAAAGTTGGTGTGTTTTCTCTTAAAAATACTATTTCATACTATTTTTAATCATTTTTCACCTTATACAAATTTTGAGGACAGGAAAAGTACTTGATTTTTAATCAAAGTTTCATATCCACACCTTACAGTTGTAGCTAGTTTCCATGAGGTAAATGCATGGATACTAGTCCAAAAAGCTTTTTTATTAGTCTTTTAAGGCTTATTCATGGAAAATCATTAATAATTTACATCGTTTCAGGAGTCAGAGTAGCTCATTACCTCCTTGTCACATCAAAATAGTAGCTTATTTGTTATTTTCTTATGACTTTAATGGGACTTCAACTTGGTAAGAAAGTTCCCAAAATGTTTTACTGCACTACTTGGGCAATGATCAGCCATAGATCCAAGCTTTAGAGCTATTCAACCTTCAGAGGCCTTGGAAGTGGGGTACCCTGTCTCCCTTAGCTATTTTCACATCAAAAATATTGATTCAGGCTTCAAGACTGATATCCACTATGGGTGTACTGAAAATCTTTGTAAGAATAATGTGATTTGAAGTTCAATAAACATGCATAAGACTATTATTAGTGAATATTTAACATGAAATTTCTTATATTCCTATTATTTTTGCATGAAATTGAGAAAAACAAATATTTTCACAATTCTCTTATGTGGTATTGAAGTATTTTCCATATTACCACCACATAGACTTAATTTAAGCTTATTCACTCTATGGAGCTACTCTAGGTTAATTATTTTGTAGGTTCCAATTCTGTCCTCAAATCCATGGATTTATCTACTCACAAAAAGTTTACTAATCTTTTCTTAAATCAGAAAATGATGAATTTTGGATATGTGCATGACCTATGGGTTATGCATGGTTCAGAAATTGTTCCAATATCAATATTGGCCCATTTGGGTATATAAAATATACCTCAAGTCTCACAGTACCATTGGGCCCACATTTGATCAAATTAGAGTCCTCTTCTTGGTGATATTTCAATTTCAAATGTTCATCCCACAATTTATTTCCTGGGTTCCCTTTGATTCCCCCTTCAGTTAATAGCTATAAGGATTTTATTGTGTTCAAGTTTGCTCCTGACAGATGACATAAATATTTCTCTTCACATAAACTTTCTTGATCTTAATACCCATAAATGTCTTCAAAGGTAATGTATGGCATTTAAATGTAGTTTCATACATTTTCTTGGTTTAATTCTGTTTTTTCTTCTTCATCAAGAGGTTTCTGTATTAATAAAGGGCTTTCTTGTTGCTCTTGGTTGTTCAATGGGCTATCTGAGAAGTTCATATGGTATGTTTCTTTTGAATTTTTTTCTCTTTCTCCCATAATTCAAAAGTCTTTTTCTATTTCATTTATAATTTCCTCATCTTAAATCTCATGATGTCCACTAAATCTGACTTTCTTACTTTTGTGTTTAGGTTTGAAAGGCTTTCATTGATTTTCTCATTTCCATTCACCAAAATCTGGAAGGTTTCTTCATTATTATCAGTTGGCTTATAAATTATATTTGGTAATTCATCTTCAAAGCTTGAGTATTCAGGGTGTCTTTTGAGGTTTTTTGTCCATTTGTTGTTTTGTAATTCTTGGGCAAATTTATCACCTGTTGAATATTTGGATCACTCTTGAGTCTTCTGGGGAAATTTTGTTATGGTATTGTCCGTTTTTGCATTTTGAAAGTTCTTTGTTGGGGTATTTCCGACCAATTTGGCCATATTTCATAAATACATTCCTCTAAGTGGGCCAGTTTGCCATTCAATTGCTTGAGGTATGCACAAGGGAATGCATAATCTTCTTCCATGAGACTCTTGATAACTGAGTATTCCCCCTGTTTTAAGGTAAAATTATAACTTGATGTTGTTGTCTGCCAAGAAATTTCTTTGAAGTGCTGTATGGAAAGATCCTTTTCAATAAAAAAGTGTATTTGAGTTCCTTCACCTGAAGCCAAAATTATTGGAGTAAATTCTGGAAGTGCCACCAATTAATTAGTATGACCTTCAATTACTCTGAGGTTCATGTTTAGTTTTCTTGTGGTGATTGAGGATTTTCTTGCTATTTCTTCTGTTATGATGGTAATTTCTGCAACAGTGTCCATTAATTCTCTGATAGGATATTCATCCTTTCAATTGAAGATTTCTATAGATCCCAAAGGACAGGCATAATAAATCCTGGGCTTTGGTATTTTCTTTGAACCCAAATTATAATAGTCTTTCTTGAAGATTAATTAATCCGAGTGATTGAATTTTCTCCTTGAATTTTTCTGATAATTTCTGTAGTTTATGAAAAACATTTGGTGACATCCTCAAGCTTTCTTCAATGGTAATGTTGAGTCTTTGTTGCATAATTTTCTTGATAATTGTGTCAATTTCCAATTTTTTTTACATGTTTCCTTCAATTCTTATTTCCAAATCTTCAGCAAGGTGAGTGCATCCAGTTGCTGCATGTACTTCCTTCTTTCAGTAGACACATTTTATTGGTGTTATTGGAGCCATTCAAGCTGGTATGTATGGTTGGTCAATGGATGAAAATGTTGGTAAGGGATTCCTTGTCCTTTTGGGCTGATTATTTTGGTGGAATATTTGCTCCTTATTATCTTTCCAGTTCCTTATTGGTGGATTACCTGCTTCTGATAGGGTTTTGAGTTTATTTAAAACTTCTTGGCCAGATTCTTTGCCTTCATTTCTTGGTTGAGGTTCTATTTTTAGGGAATTTTGAGCTTGTGGGTGAGTATTTTTACTTGCTTTGAAACTTCATCCCAGCTTTCATCCTAATATTTTGTCTTCTTTTCTGGATCTTTTGGTTTATAAAGTTCTTTTTTTTTGAATACCTAATTTAGCCACCAAGTCCTTTTCAATGTATATTTTTGAAATATCTAACCTTGGAATGATATAGCCTCCATCCAAGGCTTTAATTGTGGCTCTGTATTTGATTATTTATTTTTGAATTTATTTCTAAAAACTTGTGTAAAGGCTTTCCAAGATTTCTTTATTGTGGTTAATATTACCTTGAATTTATTTGTATCTTTTGAGCTAAGCTATTTTTGCTTGTTATTCCCCAATAAATTTTCTGTACTGTGTCATGTTTCTTATTCCACCTTCTTGTTGAGTTTTTGCAAATAATTCAGTGATTTAGTAAAATAGTTGTCTTATTTCAGGTGGGACTGTTCCCCATCTTCTTTTCACATCTACTTTAAATTGATTCCAATCAGCTGTTTCATATCCTTGCATTCTTTCAATATTATAGCTGATTTCTTCATCTTTTGTCCAAAAGGCTATTTGTCTTGAAATGTCTCTTCCCCTTTCTCATTCAATTTATTAAATATTTTCAACTTTCTTGATAAATACTTCAACATCCTTTCCTTAAAGCCACAATTTGAAGTCCTTGGATCTGATTTTCACTATTGGAGTATTACTTTGTGAGATTTCTTTATGGAATAGAGTTGGTAATTGGGCAGAAATGATGACTCTTCTTGGTAAAATACTTTTTCTTTGTTCTTTATAAGGTGTTTATGTGGCCATGGGTCTTGGAAAAGGTGAAGGTGATCCATGTGGCCTGAATGATCTTGAAATGGTGGTCTGTTCTTCAGGGGGACTTTGCTGTGGAGTAGAACCTGATAATTTTTTTTCCCTTCTTGTTTTATCAGTTCTAGTGATTCCACTTGCATTTCTAGAATTTTCTGGTGAAGTCTTTCTGTTGAAGTAATTTCTTCCTGTCATTCAACAGTCTCTTCATTAATATTTTCTTCCTGGATTTCTTTAATACTGGTAGGAATTTTTGATGATGAGGGTTGATCCATTCTTAATTTATGGATTTCTTCTTTTAATTCTGGGATTTAGTTATTTATTTTATTCCTTTCAAGGAAATCAAGGAAGAATTTCTTCACAACCTTCAAGTCCCTTTTATTTTTTTCTTTGTGTTGCAATAGTAGAATTAGATTATATTCTTAATTCCTCGCCTAATTCTGTTTCTTGTTTGGGTTGATGATAAGGATGGTCAAAATGAGTTGATGATTGAGATTCTTGAGATGATGAGTTTTTCTGATTTTTATTGTTTTACTCCAGTTTTCTTCTTGAAAGATAATATTATTGGAGCAATTTTTTTGATTTATTGCTTATTTAAATCTGAAGGTCCAGTGTTCAAGCCACTGTTGGGACACCAGATGTGGGAGATTGTCCTGTTTGGGATTAGAATGTGGCAGTACCTGGAGGGGGGAAACACAGGTAACTAGTTTTGAATGTCTAATAGCTCCTGTAACCAAGGGTGGAAAGGGTTTATTGCCTTCACCTCCTAAAATACTCAATAAAATTGTCTTTTGAGGTCACAAACCAAAATGAACTGATTAATTGTTCTTAAAACTGAGGAAGAAATAATTTAGAAGTATCAAAACAGGCCTATGCAATATAAAATCAGAATTTTAATGTCATTAATTTGGTTAATTTTGAAACTTTAATGAAATATTTATATGTATAATTTTTATTTTTGAGTGATATTAGGATGAGTGCTTTCTTCTTGGTGATAAATATTTTTTTAGATGGGTTATTCAAGACTTTCTGGCAAATTTGATGAGTTTTTATAAGGTTCATTTTTTTAAGGTAAAGTTATAATAGAGTAAAATGATTTTTTGAATTTTTGTAATTCTTTTAAGAGTGGTTTATGATAAGATATAATTGTATTTGTTAAATTTAAAATTGAATATTCTTTTATATTGGATGTTTAAAGGGTTAAGTCAATCTTAAATCTTGATAAGTGTTTTCATTTTACTGTATAAATGCTTTTAATATAGTATTAACTCTAATCTTGGGTACAGGAAAACCTTATTTTTTCAATAATAGGATCCCACTGATCTTAGCTACTGGGCAATCTTCAACACTATACATTTACTGAGCTTAGCAACTGGCAAAGTAAATTTAATATAATATACTTTACCAACTCCCAGGTGAGGGATGACTTATTCCTGTGCCTATAATTTGCATGGGGGATTTTGAAATTTGGGGGTAGAGAGCCCCTCTATTTATACCTTCTTGGACACCAGGGGTCCCTCCATGGGAGCTGTCTTTTCCCACTTTAATTCCTCTTTAATCCATAATGTGACTTTGTTTCTTGTTGAGGACCTTTCTTTCATGGGCCAGTTGATTCAAGTTTTGGTGATAATTTTCCTTCTGCACAGCCTCCATTTATCACGTTACTCTTTTTTTGGTGAGCTAGTTATGACATGATATTATTGGAGTTTCCTTGCATTTATGAGGCAATTTCATTTTTTCTTTTTTAAAGCCTTTTTTTCTGTCACATGATATTCTTTTGATGGGGGAAATATCATATGATGACTTTGAATTTTACTTGCATATGTCATTTGTTTGAGGGGTGGTAGAAATGGGTATGTAATTTATGCAGGTGTCATGGCTGTTTTTTCTCTTTTTGAACTTAAAAGTGAGGTCAGGTGATTATTAATTGCACTGATTTATTTACTGTTGTGCATGAGATGATGAGATTTGTCTTTTTAGTTTTACACATGCTGTGCATAGTCATGTGGTTGAGACTTAAATAAGGGTGTATACTGCTTGTACCCTGTTGTATCTATTTTTGACTTGCATGAGGGCTTAAGTGGTGTGAGTAATTTTAAGTTGATTCATTATGTGCCAAAAAAGGGTAGGAATTTCCTTTAATAAACTTTGATGGCTGTGTCCTATTAAATTTGGGGCTTTTTTAAGTGGGGTTTCTGTGGATACAAGATAGGGTACTCCTGTGACTGCATTGGGAATGAATTTCTGGAATTACATGGGGTTGCACTTTTCATAATGTGACTTTTCTATTTTTAATGCAAGGTTGCTGTTTAAATCATGAAAGTGTACTTTTCTTGCTGCATGAGTCCAGTGGCTATAAGAGGGGTGTAAAACTGGGTGGGGTGGTACCTTATTTGTTATAACTTTTTTGCTATATGTAACTTGATTTTTACATATGCATAATTAGATTGAATAATATATTTTAACACAAAAACTCACCATGTAAAAAGGCTATCTCGGCCTGCAGGGGTAGTAGGTCCAACTGTGGTCCAACCCATATTCCAACTTGCTATTATTATTTGGTCATCTTCCAAGCCAGATTTTCAATATTCAGAAATACCTCACAAAATAAATTTAATTATTTAACTTCTTGGAAATCCCCAGAACTGTTTTCAACCAAAATCATCAATGTTAAAATTAATATTAAGCCACTTATAATGCGGTATCCATATTTCAATACATCAAAATCAAAATAACACCTTTCCTTATATCCTATAATATCCTTCTTTTCATTTATAGTCTTTCTCTGAAGGTTTATGAATCAAATATCAATATTTCCAATTTTCAAAAGCTTTACATTAAAACATCTCTTTTAAAAAATCACTACTCATCATTTTCTCTCACTAACTCAAAAGGATCCCCAAAATTTGTATTTCTCATGGCTTTGTTCTCCCAAAAGCTTAATTAATATTTCTTTCTATAAATCAAGAACGGATCAAAAAATATCATGTTCTTATTTATTAATTTGGAAACAATTTCTTCAAATTATTTGTGAATATCAGATTTACAAAAATATCTCCCAAAAATATTCAACAGGTATAATTCTATCTCTCTCTTTTCCCAAAAATTCCACACTTTTGAAGCTTGAGACAAAATATGGTTTTCATTTTCCCAAAATTTAATATGAAATGACTTTCTCACCTTTTTCCCATGAAATGAATAAACTGAGACCTCTTATGGCCAAGAAATTATTTCTTGCAATATCCAGTTACATTTATTATATCTGAAAATTTTAGAATGAACTACTTGATAGCAATATGTTACAAAATATTATCCAATTTGTACAAAATTTATCTTTTAAAGAAGAATGCATCAAATCCTACTCAGTGGGGAAGTATAATTGAACTCAGGCCCTTGTTTTTTTTGTCTTTTCCAAAAAATAATAATCAACCCTCTAGTACTCTTTCAAAATCAGAAACATGGTAGTTAATTCCTAAATTGGCCCAAAAATTCCAATTTGACAAATTAAAATTAAACTTATATGTTTCAATTCTTCAAATTATAATTATTTATCTGGATTCAAAGTATGCACTAAACTCCCAATAGTATAAGAACTAGGGATATGTATGAAAGGGTTTATTAAGCATTAAATCTCAATTGAGTTCATTAACCATTTCAATAAAAATTAAATTTCATGATATTACTCTTAAATCTTCTCATACTCATTTTTTCCAAGAAAATTGTTTATTTCAAAATATTTATTGAAATTGAGTTGACAATTTATTTCATATTTCAATTTTTCTAGTAATCATCACTCCATTACCATGGTGATATTTTAAAATTCAAAGTTATAATATTCAGTTTATGAATAAGATTCATCAAGTTGAAAAATTTCTTGGAAAGAATATATGCCCTTGTTTATGGATATTAGGAGATTTAATTGGGAAAAGAAAAGTTAATTCACTTGATAAAATAAACTCACTCTTCTTCAAATAAAATAAATCATTTGAGTTTCAAACATTGGCTTAAGAGATTCATAATAATACTGAAATAAGGAGGTCCCATATTGGTGTGAGAATAATGTACCTACTTCCAAAACTTCCCCTCTAATTTATAAGGATTAATAAAATCTTAATTAATGCTCATCATTTGCCAAAAACTGCAGGGATTATATTTGGATCAATATGATGAGCTCAAGGTAGTAGTAGAACATATCTCTTTTGATCAGCTCACTTCATTTCTAATTCTCAAATATTTCTGACATTATATGTGTCTCTTGTAAATTAAAGGTATGAACTAATATTCTTCCAAGTATCCACCTCCCTGATATCTTGAAGGATTTATACCCTTGAAGTGTGGCTTATAAGCAGACAAATTTGGATATATTTTTCTCTTTCCTGTTGAAAAAGAAAAAAATTATGTAAAAATGTCAATTTTAATTTTGATATATTTTTACAGTATTAGTGAGCTCTAGAAAGAATAATAATAAAACTCTTGAACCCACAGAATGGAAATGGAGGTTAATCTTCTGATAACATAGTTCTTTTGGAATTTTTTCATGCTTCCTTTAAACTGGGAATTTTGTTCAGAATTTGCAAAACTCATGTATATATACATTTATGCAAATTTCTGAATTAAAATTTGGTTCTAGCTCTCTATTATACAGTTTTCTATCATTATTAATTCAGCCTATATATACACAGCACTCAAACATATCAAACATGAATATTATTTTCTTCCTTAATTTCAATGAAATTGTTATTAATTTTTCAAGAAATGGAAATATTTGAATCTCGAGAGGTGGTTTTTCACTTCCAAATATTATTTCATACTAAATCATGTTCCCATAAAGAAATAATTTTCATTTCTGTTTCAAAGGAGCTTTTTTTTTGAAGCTCTTGTTTTCAAATTGCAGAAAAAATCAAAAACATTTGATAGTATCACTCAATTTCCACTTTTTTTTTTCTTGATTGTTACAAAAAATACTCAACACAACTAAATTCAATGCAAAAAACGCATTTTCTTTATTAGTCCCAGTGAAAATAATTATTCAAGTATCAGAGCTCTACTATCCAGCTTCATATTCTCAAATGACATTTACCAAAGGCATCTTTGAAGTGGAATACTTGTCCACTTTGGAGAAGTTGATATTTTCATAAATTTCTCTATGTAATAATGTTATTTATCTGATGAAAACTTTTTATATCAACAGGAATACTTAGTATAAACTCTTCAGATATCTGAATCAAATAATATCAGAGTATCCTTTTGAATTTCCTTATAAATTGATCAATAAAGTGGTACATTTTCAAAGGCTCTGTCTATTTTAAAAGAGAATTATGTGTCCAGAAGTAATAGTATTATGAATTGGCTCCTACAGATCTGTTTATTCTAATTTTTTGTTTCTTTGGATTATTGGATGTTACTTATTTTCACCTTCATTAAAATTTGACTCAATCCTTTTTCCAACTTATATTTCCAGGCCAAGTTTTAGTCAAAATAGACCCAAGTTCAATTAGGAATCATTCAGCAATTGACTACTATTAAATATTTCTGAATTGAATAAAAACAAGAGTATTTTTGTGTCTATTAATTAAAATTATTGAAAAATAAGATTTATTGAAAGTTTTTCAACAAAGATTGTCTATAAAATTTTCAATAATTTTGAAAATAGTAATATATTTGGCCTTTGATATTTCTTCAATTCCATTTCATGCGGTTGGGATATAGCTGTCAAATTTGAAGTCAATTGAAAATGAAATATATTTTGATCCACAGGTATTCAGTACATTGAAATCCATGGGTTTTGATATGTGTACCAATTTCTAAATCAAAACTTTAAATCAGCTTTCAATTAATGTTAGCATGGTTCAAAAATTTTCATTTTCTTTCATTCTAATTTCCTGAGACCAAATTTCCCTATTTGAAGTATATGCTTGCAATCATATTGATATTTTGAATTCGTGGCATTTCTTTTACTATTTTCCTTTAATTTTTGGAACTATAGTTCTCCTGTATCTTACTTTATTTTTTGTTTTTGTATTTCTTGCTTTTGTCAATTCTTCATTTTATTTTACATTTTTTATATTTTTTGAATTTTGTTCATTTTCCTATTTTTACTTTATTGTTTCTTAAATTTCTATTTTTTTCTATTTTTTGTATTTTTTCTTTTGACAAGTTTAACATTTTATTTTTATTTCTTTTGTATTTTTTCTTTTAATAATTCTTTTGATTTTTTTGCAGCTTATTTTGAAATTTGGATTTAAATTTGATGAAAATTGTTTTCAATTTTTATTTCTATTTTTCATTTTTAATTTTATTATTTTTTATGGGGAACAAACACTCCAAATTAGTGTTTTTCCACTGATTTAGATTGTTTGCGCACCACAAAAAAAGAAAAAAGAGAATTATGAAATTAAAAAAATAAAAAGAAATCCATATTAAAAAAAATTAAATTAAAAAAATAAACAAATAAAAAGGATGATAAACTTAGAAACAAAAATTAATACAATTAAAAAATCAAAATATTAAAATTGAAAAAATAAATACAATTAAAAAAAGATAATATGATTAAAATTAAAATTTGAAAAAAAATTGAGAGAAAAAAGAAGCATAAAAACTAACTTAACAATAAAAGAACTTAAAAAAGAAAAAAAAACAAAATTTTACAAAATAAATACATAAATAAAATGGAATTCAAAAAAAATGACAAATTTATTTTTTTCTTAAGATATTTGATGAAATTAATAGAACAGCAAAATATCAAATGACAAAAAAGAGTTGGAAAAATTGAAAACAAAAATTTAATTTTTTTGGATCATTGAAAAAAAATAACATTATAAATATTCAAGAAAAACACAAAACTCGGTGAAAGCAATTCAAGTTCCAAAAAAGATTCATTATCAAAAGAGAAAATTTAAATTTGAAAAAAGGTTATTTTACCTCTTGATCAAAATTCCTCATGATAATAATTTTTCACTTTTTTCAGAGAAAATTTTACAACCAATAAGATCTCAACTACACAGCAATATTGATAAGAAGAAATTAAAATTTATGGAAATAATAAGCTGATATGAAAGCTCAAGAGAGTTGAACCAAAACTGTGAACTGCAAAAATTTAACACTCGAATTCTTTGCCAAATTGCACATATGGAATTTGTGAGAAAACTCATTGATTCAAAAGGATGATGAGGTGTCTAAAACAACATTTAAAAATTTGGAAAAAATTAAATTAATTTTTGGTAAGTACCTTCGTGCTTTATTTTAACAATGATTAGACTCAATGAAAAAGGTTATTGCAGTTGGAAGGACCTTTTATAATGAAAATGTTTCAAAAACCTGAAAAACACTTATGAAGATGTAAGAATAGACTTAAATGGATATTTTCAATAATAAATATAAAAGTACAAATATTCAAGATAAAGAATACTACTTGCAATTAAGAAAAACTCATGGCTAGAAATTATGCTTGAAAGACTGGTGAAAATAATTTTTGCAACAGTAAGAGTTTTTCAAGAGTAATAAGAAGAAATTTTATGTATTCTTCAATAAAATACTCAATTCCTAGTTTCTACCTTTTCAATGGTATCTAAAGTATGTAAGAGGCCAAAAAGAATTGAGCTGAAGTTTTGGCTGTAAAATGTGTCATTATCAAAATAACCTTTTTATATATTGAAGTTTTGCAATCAAAAAAAGTTTTAAATAATTCTTTCTGTAATGGTGGGCACATTTTAAGCGATTCGATTCATCTTATTGGAAAGAAAAATGGAGTTCATATAAATATTCTCCCCAGATATTAATGAGAATTTTCTTTCCCTGTTGAGAATAATTTTCATTCAAGACCCTATTGAATTGATGGCAATGATCATTAAAAGTCCAATATCTTCCATTTCAATTGAGTAAAATTCTGAATTTCCAAAGTTGTGTCTGAAAGTATCTAAAAAAACATTTCAAGATTAGGACTCAGGCTAAAGTAAGGTTGGATCTGGGTTGGACCTGCTACCCCCTCCTGTGGGGGTAGCTTTTTTTTCATGGTGACTTCCTTTTGGTGCCTTTGCCATGGTTTCATGAGTGAATTGCAACTTATTGATGTAAATTTTACCTTTTTGTGTAAACATTGATTGTAAGTCTGCCTGTAGGTGGAATTTATTGCTGTTTTGGGGTAGGATGAGCTTGAGCCTTGTGAAAAAAATGGTATGTAATATTACATCAGGGGCATTTGTTTCAGTAATACCGCAGAAACTTTGGTTTTATCAACACAAAAGCTCATTCCTGAAACTATATGTCCCATAACATTTAGCTCATCAAACCCAAAATTAAATTTATTAAGAGATATTTTGATTTTCACTTGAGAAATTTTCTTAATTACTAATGAAAACCTCTCTGAATGAAATTTCTAGGTTTCTGAACAAATGATAATTTCATAAGTATAAATTATTGACCATACCTCTGATAACTTGTTGGGGGAAATGTTATTCATCCTTCTTTGATAATGAGAGGGTGAATTTTTAATACCAAAAGGCATCCTCAAATATCTATTAAAACCACAATGAAAGATTATTCTTGATAATCTCCGAGCATGAGGTGTCAGAAAACGTTGATAGAAACCCTTAAGTGCATCCATAGAATTAATGAATATTTCTTTGGATAATTGAGTCATATTCTGATTGATTCTAGGAATTGTATACCTGTCCAGAATGGTATAGGTATTCAATTCTGTAAGATCACCAACTATTCTTGATTGATCATTATGTAAAATGATTATTACAGGGGTTGTGACTTCCCCTTCCTCATTATGTCCAGATTTTCTGAGAACCCCCAATTTAATTAGCTCATTGATATGAGAATCCAATGCTTCCCTATCTCTCAGGATATCTGGGTAAGCTGTTCTTCTTAATAGTGGAGAAAAAGCTCTTTCCATATTACGATTATTGTCCATTCAATGGCTCTTAATAGCTCCTGGTGGTTCATCATTAGAAGCAAAGGCTTTTTTACACTGAAATAGAATTTTAGTAGGGTCTTCCTTCATTTCTGATGTCAATTCAAGACCAATTTGTGCTTCAATTAATGTCTCAGTCACAAATTTCTCCTCATTAACATTTTATACTTGTCTTATCAAATTTATATCTTTCTTCTCTAAAGGAAAAGCAATTTTTTGTCCATTATTTTCCACTATAGTGTAGCTTCTGTCATTATGATTCTTAATATCAATGCCATATTTATTGAGATAACTATTCCCAAGTATGAAATGTTTTGAAGTACAATTACTCATAACAAGAAAGCCAGATTTCAGTCTAATACTTCCTCCAGGTTGTGTATATATCATTTCTGCTTCAAAAGTTCCCAAATGAAGCATATCTTGGCTAGAGCTACTATGTTTTATACCCTCAATTGGCATAAATCTCTCTTGTCATCTGTATAAATTTTATCCAGATAGGTTTCAGCAACACAAGTAAAAAAAGCCCCTGATTCAAGATATATCTTGGCTTCTTTTTTTTATCACAATATAAATGATACAAGATGACCCAGCTGTACAAAATTTACCTCTGGCAGGTTTGGCTTTCTGCATCTTTCAATATTGCACATGTATGAGATCTATAAATTTATCGCTATATTGTGGTAAGTGAATATGCACCTCTTTTACTTCAAAGGATACATTTATGTTTTCTATACCGATTTCATCTGGTAATTATTTGTCTTCAGAAGGTTCAAAATCACTTTCTTGTAAAGTAACTTCATTTATTTATTTGGTATCTTGAGTCTTCTCAAGTTTTATCTCATTAATTCCTGTTTTTTGAGGACAGGTATTAGCCAAAGGAGAGGTAATTCCACATTTATGAAATTTCAAAGGAGCTCTTTCTTGTTATTTATTTTTTCTTTCTTTTAAAATTGGTTTCCCAAAGTTCTTACTGTCTGTTGAGGGTTTATGAAGATTTCTGACAATTTTTGTTCTGTTAGTGATGTCTTCCATTGCATTCATATAATCTTCTGTAGAGCAAGGCTCAATAAATCTTCTTCTTATAGCATCTTCTAGGTCACCGCCACATTTTCTTCATATCCTTTTATCTACAATTTTCTAAGACATATAAGGATGGAGGGAAGTTAATCTGTCCTTCTTCTTATGAAACCAGGACATGGGCCTTTCCCTTTAAATAATAAAAATTGCTTCTTCAAAATAATTTTACATTCTAGATCTCCAATGGTCATTACCCCATTTGGAAATGATCTTTTATTTCCACCAAGGCCAGGAGTTCTTACCATGGTCTTTTCTCATTTTATAATACCATTTCTTTGCTTCTTTGGTAAATAATAAGTGTAATCTTACACTAATGTCTTTATCTGGTATGCTAAAGTCTCCTTTAAACATATCAATTTTTTTCATACATTTCATAAGATCTTTTCTCTCACCACTAAAAGGTAGGCAATTTCTCTAATCTTTGAATTTCTTTGAATCTAAAGGAATTTTCCACCTCTGTGTTACTTGAAATTTTTTTATGATTAAGATCATTATTATTCAGGTTCAACACATTTTTGTCTAGAATTGGTGTAGAATTTCTTGGTAACTAATTTTTCAATGAGATATTTCTAATACATGATTCAATATCTTCTTTCAATTCAATTTTTCATTTATGACTTTTTTCCAATTGTTCTTGACAAGGAGCTGCATTTTGACCAGTTCTGCTTTCCAAGTTTTAAGCTTTTATTCTCAATTCTTTCAATTTTTTAATAATAGAAGAAATACAATTTTCATCTGGCTGATTAAGCAATATGATTTTGGATTATATTCTTTCACAATTATTCATCAAAGACAAAATGTTTTCTTTATTTAAATTTTCCAGACCCATAATAGTCCTTCATGATTCTTTCACTTGTAAAATTTCTCTACAAAACTTCTGTTGGATATAATCAAAATCATTCAACTGTATTAAAACTTCTTTATAAAAGTTTCAAAGTAAGATGAAATCTTTACAAAATATATTTCTTTGGAAAGTAATTATTAATTATTCTCTCCTCCTTGTTTTTGAACTCCATCAAAGCTCTTGCCATATTGAACACATTGGCCATTGCTATCCTTTCTTTCTTTGAAATTCTGTAATTCTGAGGATAAGGCTTGTTCTATTTGACCTTTCCCTTTCCTTTTACCTTTTTCTTTTCTTTCTTGTTGTTCTTTGGGGCTTGCTTTTCTTTTCTTGTCACTTTTGCGGGCACATTCTTGCTTGTGGAGGCTTGGGTATCTTCCACAGGGGTGTTGTTCTTTCTTTTGGGAAAAATCCTTCCTCTGATTCTCTGATAAAATTATTTGGGTTTTTAGCCAAGCCTTCTTCTTTTTAACTTTCCCTTTGCAAGAGATTGTAGTACATCCTTGCAAAGGCGCTTTTTTCTTTTCTAGGCCCAAGAACTTCTTCATCTGAAGTTAAGATTTCATTTCCCCTATCCACAAGCTGGGAAGAAGTTCTCACTCCTGTCTCTTTCCTGCCATAAACCAGTTCTTGTACTGAGACTGGTATATTTATACTGATTATTCCTGCAAGCTTTTCCAATGTTACAACAGTAACAGAAATCTCAAAATGAGTGTAAAAGGTTCTGGATAAGCTTTAGGAAGCTGTGGGAGTCCTGGTATCCTCCATTTGTGTGTCTTCTCTGGGCTGGAATTCATGTCTTTTGGATTTATGACTTGATTTTCCTGGTCTGGATCCATTATATTGGATGGACTAATTGCTTTCACTTCTAGTAGGAGTCATTTCATGTCAATTTAAAGAAGAGTTGATTAAGAAATGGGTAAAATTCACCTGCTGGACCTTTAAAAGGTTCTTTTTTAAGTAAATCTCTTGGTCTAGGGATGGTTTGAATTTCAACACTTGACTCTAAAATGCTAGAGTAAGAAGAAACTCTTCTGGAAGATAACACTAGAATCAAAATATAATTTTTGTTTATTAAAAATAAATAATAATAATAATAATAATAACATCATAACTCAATCTATTGAATAGAGATTTTATAAAGTAGTTTTTGGGAAATTATATCAAAATTGAAGAAAATTTCTAAAGAGTAAAAAAAATATCTTAAAATAAAAGTTTTTCATTTTTTACTTTTTTCAAGAATAATAATTATTCAATTAATGAAAGTGTAATAAAATTATATTAGTATCCACTTTATACTAGAATAACTTAAAGAAAAATTTCAAGTCTATAATGTGAAAAATACACCAATTATATAATAAAAACTTATTCCAAATCACTCAATAGTATATTTTTTCAAAAGGTATTATTAAAAAAATAACTCTAAGTAATTATGGAAATTTTATGTTAAAATAGAGTAAAATAAGGTCTAGAATATGATTTATGTCCAAAAATTGGTTACAATCATGGCCAGTCCCCCAAATGAAAGGTTTTTCTATGAAACCCTTGATAATATTAATAAAAATTAAGAGTATTGTGATTTTCCTCAGTAGAAAATATGATATAATCAAATATTATAACCACAAATATAACTATTATTAATATCAATATAAAATAAAAAAAGTTAATATTATTGAAAACTTTTGATAATAAAATTATAATAATTGTATATAAAGAATAATATAATTATTATATTATTATTATGAGTCATTGACAGTTATAATGATAAGAAATGTAAAGCTCTTAATGAGACAATTTCACTTGAAAGATATTAATATTAACCACTTATAAATAATATAAGTATTACTTATAAAAAAAATTATCACACACAATGTGTGGAGATGATTCCCATTTCAAAATTTTATATTTAAAAAACAAATATCATATGAAAAAATATAGAATATTCAGAGAAAACCTTACCTATAATATTTATTTAATACAATAACTTAAACAGAGACATTTATAGTATTATATAATGTTTATAAGTTAAAAACATACCAAAAATAAGTATTTTAAAGGAATAAAACACCTTTTTTATAATAAAATAAGATTTTAATATTTTTAGTCAATATTTGTGTATTTGAAAATAATTTTATAAGGTGAAATGAATTATTGGTGATTACAACAATATAATCCAAATTCTATGACATCAATTCTTTATTTACAGTTTAGAAAGAATAGAATATCTTTATAATTACCTTAAAAATAAGATTTTATATTTAATAAAACTTTACCTGTTTAAATTTCTAATTTGATTCATTGAATGATGATGATGGATAAAAAAAAAATAATTAAAAGTCTTCTTTTATGTCTACAGAGCAGCTTTCACTATTAATAATGGATATAGAGGGAATTCTCATATCAAAATCAAAAAAAAATGCTTAAAAAGAAGGTTCTTAATATAAGGAAGTTTTTTCATCTCAATTTACATTTACAAGTGTTATTATTAACTTCAAGTAAATTTAATCCTCCTTTAAGCTTATTATTTATTTTTTAATATAAAATCAATTCATTATTTATTTTAAAGTTACTCATATGAACAACTAAAAAATAAACTTTTGAGAAAAAAAAATTTAAATAAGATTTTCAGTTCATTTTTAAACAAATCTTAATTTTGTTTAAGAATACTTAAAAGAGATATTTTCAAGGCTAAATATCAAAGAATATTACTAATAAAAGAAACTTAAAATTTAATTTATACACAGATAACATTAAATTTTAAGCTGTGTTAAACCACTAAGTAAATCCATTAAGAATTTGATTTAATATGGATTTTTGAAACTATTGCTATTTTTCTGTGTAAAAACTGGAAATACAAATTAAAAAATAACTTTTGATAAGGTTTAAATGCTTTTAACTTCAATTTTGAAACCTTGATTAAAAGCCTTCATAAAAGAATTTACCCTTGGCAGATTGTAATTCCTTTCCAAAAGAGGAATAAACCAGTTTAAACTTCAATTTTCAATTCAATTCTAATCTTGAATTTTAAATAAGGTTGTATTCTTCAATACAAGAGGAAAACCTTATTTGAGTTCTTGCTGATCCCAAAAGTTGGGTGTACTGGCTCTTTTTGCCTTTTTCCTTTTGTCCCACCTTTTTTTCTGAATTTTGAACTTTTCTTTATTTAAAGCCATACATACAATGGATTTAGATCAATTTAAATTGAGCTCACATAGGATTTACATCCTGTATGGAAAATCTTTACCCAATTCAGTAAATATACACAACACCTCAAATTTAACTGAATTTTTGTAAGTTTGCATGAACCTTATTCAAATTTAAAATTAAGTTTAAATTCAACAATGTAGAAAGTTCAATAAAAATTATTAAATTGTTTAATTTTACTGTGAGATTCTTAAAACTTCCTCCAATAAAAATAGAAATAGCCATTTTTGGGTATGAAACCCTATGAGTCTACCCTTGGTTATTTTTGGTGTAGAATCCAAAAATGAAATAATATCCAAAAAAATTTTATCAAAAATAAATTTATAATTCTGTTCTTTTTTGAATTAATTTGATAATTCTCTTTATGACTAAATCAAATGTATAAAAATTTATTTGTGGCCTTATGGGTATGTCATACATACTTCACAGGCTTGCACCATCTGTTTGCTGATTTAATGTTTGTAACAAAGTAAAACTTGCATTATCTAATGAGCTGTGCAATATCCTACATGATATTGTTACTTTTCCAGTATGCAAAGAAACAATATCCTGTGGTCCAAGTATATATCAAAATTTATTCTTTAACCAACCAAATGCTTGTTATACTACAATTACAAATTTTCAATTAAATTAGTATAATTGTCATTTTATAATTAAAGAATAGATCAAGATAAAATGCAAGTGACCTTGCTGATGAGTGTATGAAATTGATATGGGTTTGTACTATATTGGTTGTATTTTGAGAAGGTAATAAAATTGGAAGTTTTGATTAATATTCAGAATTTCCAAAGAGCAAACAATATTGACAAAAGCTTGTAATTTCATTAATTGAATCTTGTCCAATTGGTGATTTCCTGAATATTCTTCAATCTTAAACAGATCATAGAAGTCCACCAAAAATCCATTTGACACAATGGTTTATCACCTCTTTGAGAAATAATTGAGATAAAAAAAAATGCTCATATTCCAAAAATTTGAATCACCATCCACTATGCATTGAAAGGCAATTGAGTTAAAGCCTTTTTGATTAACATATCAAGTTTATTTGTCATTCACTGGAATAATTATTGGAATTTGGGTACCATCAATGGCCTAAACAATATTTGTTAATCCATTCCACCTGCTGAGCTCACCCTGTATAGCATTTCATTCATTTTCATTGTGTACCTTTGGGAAACTGAAAAAAAAAACAAATGATAAGAGATAATATCCAAATAAAAAGTATGAAGATAAAAGTTTACCTTGTATCATCATGTAAAACTACCAAGATTGCCTTGGCCACCATCTGTGTGACTGATATGCAGTTGCTTTTCCAACATTGAACAAGTGTCCTAAAATTTCACCAAAACTTCCATGACATGATTGATACAGCTTCACTGCAATTTTTTCTTTGGTTGACAAGGCTCTTCTATTTATTTTGTTTTTACTTTCTTTATTTCATTTGTAATTTCAATATGAGGGCTTAAGGCTTCTACTAAGTTATTGAAATCTTCATGTCCCATGCAGAAAAGGCCAATAAATTGACTTTAATTATAAAGAATATTGTCTTTCCATGGATTAAACCACGCACCATGCTATGTTGACTGCCAATTATTGTGCCTGATGAGATCAATGAGAGCTCGATGCATTGTGATTTTAAAAATCATTGTTGAAGTTACAAATGATGACTTCAATAATTTTGACAAAATGACAAAGCAAAAGTTGATTCAATCTTTGAATTTGAGGAATGAGCAAAGCAAAAAATAAACACTTTCATACACGTTCGATTAGCTTGAAAAACTTTCTGATGAAAATAAAAAATAAAATAAAATAAAATAAATTTTAATTAAATTTTGGTGAAGTTATTTAGGCCCGGTTTATGTTTGGGTTTTGAAATAAATTTTGAATTTATTTTGAAATTAATTTTCAAAATTTATTAATTAATTTTATTCAATTTGTATTCAAAAATCATCTCAAATTTTCTTCAAAACAAAGTAAGGCAAATTCGAAAATTTGAAATTTCTTTATTATATTTTAATTTGTTTGAGCACATTATTAATCAAGAAAGTCGCAAACATGGCCAACCTGACCCCCGATTCTCAATTATCAGCATATGAACGCATAAATCGCCAACTGAGTGGAAATCAGGACCAAGTTGATGATTTTCACTCGGGACAAATAAGCCCAAATCTCACGAATGATAATATGGAGCAAACGAATAGTGGACAAATCACCAGTGAAATAAATTGGGAAGCTTCGCCAAGTGAAACATCAACTCAACGACGCAAAAGGCGTACAAGTGAAGAAGCACGATTGTATTGGCAACAAAGAGAACATGAGCGCATGCTTAAAAGACAACGACGTGAAAATGACCGTGTTAATGCTGAAGCACAGAGACTGAAGCAGGTTGAACGATGTCTGGCGCAAGAAACTACTGAGAGAAATCGCAAGAGCAGATTTTTTTGGAATGAAGATAGTACACGTCAGTTATTGGAAATGATGAGGGACTTACGTAATGAATTTGTCAATATGGATGAAACAATGTGTGGATTCATTCCTTGGAGTCGATTTTTCAAGACAAATGAAAATCACAAGCACGATTACAATTTATTAAAAGACCTGTCTTTCGAGACACTGGAAAGACGATACAAGGTAAGATTGGGATTTTATTATTATTAAAGCAAAGCTAATTGACTCTTATTAATGATAGAATATAAAGGATTCATGTGATGCGACTGGAGGAGGAGGGTTATACATCCAACTCCAAAGACATCACATGACTATGGAGGTGAGGAAAAAATTCTTATAATAATATATTTTTACTAAAATGATTTAATTCATAGATTTATGATTTACTGAAAGAAATAAATCAACATAATTGTGGGACGAATGAGGTGGGCTTTGAATCAGGAGATTTGCAAACGCGGGCGAATGACGATGATGGTGAAATCAATTGCGAAGGGGTGGCAGTATTGACGCAATCATTGCGTGATCAAGCGGGTCAATCATGGAGTGACAATGGCGAATCAGCACCAAGAGATGGGGTGGAAGATTGGGCAGATGATTCCACAAACATCCAAAGTCAAACTGAAGGGAGTCAAAAAGTTGGCAACATTCCTGGAACTTCACATAGGTCTAATCGGAATTCTGTAAGTCAATCGTCAAGTGTAAGTAGGGGTACGACACGCCGGGATCGTAATTTCATGAATAACATGAATACGAATATGCAAAACGTCTTATCCCCATTAATGCTAATGCTTCAACAAAGTCAAGATCGTGCAGAAGAGAGAGATTGGATGCAAAGATCCAGGGATGATGAAAGACAAATGTTGATGCGCGAACGTGAAGAAGAACGACGACTACAGGAAACACAAATACAGGCCGAAGAAAGAAGAAGAAACGATCAGGTAAATATGTATATGATGGCGATGTTGTCAAAAATGACTGGAGTGCCATTGGATGATCCACCATCTGGGTAGCATTTGGAATAATAACAATGTTAACATTGGCGGTAGGTCATTCTTGAATATAGTTTATCTATATGTCAGTGTCATAAGCTAATGGAGGCGTGACTTTTAGGGTCCTGGTCAATCCAATTTACTGAATGTGCCAAAAAGGGGTTGCAATTGCAAATGGTGGTCTATAGGTGTACCTGAAAAGAGAAAGTAATTATTCTGCCTGTTTAAACAGAGCAATCATATTATTGTAATATACATGTTTGAAATATTTGAGGCGTAAACATATATATAGATCATTGCGTGTACCAAAGGACCTTCACGAGCAACATCTCTTTTTAATAGACAATTCTAAGCTCAAGTTTTCTAATTCCAATTGAAAACTACATTATCATTTCAAATAAAAGAAAAATCTTGACGCTTAAAAATTTTTGACAATGCGCACGCCTTCATCCGCTGTCAACATAGACCATTCAAACACTCCATCCAGAATATTCAGCGCAGAATATCTGCAAAATATGCGCGATATTGATCAGATGCAACTCAGAAAGCGACAAATTCTTAGGCAAATTGACATGCTTAAATGCAAAAATGAGTCTTCTGATGAAGAAATCGCATTATTAGAGAGGGAGCTGAATATGAAAGATCAGATCATTCAACAATTGCAAAGTGAAATGTTGCGAGAGTTGAATGATCTCGAGGCTCACTTACACAATTTGATGTGATGATAGACGTTAATTGGCAGTGCGTTTCTTTTTCCTATCTCTTTTCCTTGACGGCATTGGTTGACCTCCGACTTTTCAGATGTCATTCAAGATCACACCCTTAACAGGGTTTGACAATTTTATAAATTTACGGATTTATTTGCTCGCATATATCCATCATAAGCCTGACGAACACTGAAGTAAACGAACGTTTTGTAATTACATTCACTACTTCATTGACACAAGGACATCGCCATGTGGTTATCCTTACATGATTTATTTTTTACTTAACATGCCAAACTCAAAGATGTCTTTTGAAACCCTATCCTAATCTTTCCTCTTGAGTATTACGTTGATTCCAATTGTCTAAGAAATTGCCTTGATGTCCATTCAAGACGTTGTGAAGTATCATGCACGCGATTGTCACTTTCACTGCATGTAGTGGTACTATTGCTTGTGGCGTCAAGAGACATTGAAACCAATTCTTCAAACGTCCAAAGGCCTGCTCAACTACTATTCTACAAAGACAATTCTCTTGTTAGCCATTTGTTAATTCTTTCAAAAATTTTCATACCTTGTTGAAGAATGAATATTATTGAAATGTGCTCCTTCTTCATTATGAGGATTTCTCGAGGGTACAAGTATTGGTAGTCTTGAAGAATATCCTGAATCGCCGATAAGTAAGCAATCTGCCGGGAATCTTGCCACCCCATTGATTAGATCTTGTCCAATCTGAGATTTCCTGAAGACACGACTATCGTGTAATGATCCTGGCAGGCCTCCATACACCTGTATTCATACATTTCATTCCATATTGTTTCCAAAAAAAAAAGAAGTATACTCACGTTGCAAAAATTCCCGTGAGCATCAACAATGCATTGAAAAACAATTGAATGCCAACCTTTCCTATTGACGTACGCATTCCATTGATCATTGGCGGGTGGTATTATTGGTATATGCGTTCCATCAATCGCGCCAATGATATTTCTTAGGCCTTGTCTTAGCCTAAATGATTCCTTTATTTCGGCCCACTTCTCTACATCATCTGCAGCTGGAAAACTACATAACATTTATATCAGTCTTTCGCTTTGATTCAACAATTTTCATTTTAAGAAAATACATACATGATTGTTGAATCATGCAAGGCCTCCAAAATGGCTTGAACCACCGACTTTGAGACCTGATAAGCCGTTGTCTTGCCCACATTGAACACATGCCCCACCGTATCATAAGAAGCCCCATGACCCAGCCTATATAGAGTAATTCCTACCTTCTCTTCAATAGTTAATCCCCGCACATCTTGTTGAAACGCGTTGGGGATATAATTTAACAAAACTCGTATTAACATAAAGAAATCTTGACGCCCCATTCAAAAAAGCCCAATGAAACGATTTTCATTGTATAAGTCCTCTTCAATCCACGGATTGAAGCGCCTTCCACGTCTAATTGAACAACGCTGTTGATGCCTACATTCCGCGTACCATGTCAAATGAAATGACCAAGAAACTACCAAACACGAGAAAATACCGATCAGCTGAGAATTATTCATCACAAATACGTAAGAACTTTTCCAAAAAAAAGAAATTAGTGTGGAAAAAATAATGTCCTTTTGCCATATTAAGTAGAAAAAAAGGAGAGTTAATTTGCAAGAGTAGATAGATCATAAACGTCAAATAAAATTGCAAGCCAATTTGAAAAAGTTTTGAGTTTATTTTTAATTAAAAATAATTAACTAATTTTGAAAATTAATTTCGAAATAAATTCAAAATTTATTTCAAAACCCGAACATAAACCGGGCCTTAATATTTTTTTTTCAAAACCCAGCTCATAAGCCCGGTCTTAAGTTTGTTAGTTTCATACAGCATTTTTGTTAAATCAATACTATATCGTACTAAATACAGCATCAATTTAGCGAAATGCTAGCTTCTGTTTAGTCAGCCCTTGATTTTTTTAGTTGTATTTTTATTTTTCTTGAAAGTAAACTAAAAATCCGAATTTATTTCTTTATTTTTAGAATTTTTCTTAAAATTTATTAGATTGTTCTTGGTCATGAAATTATGTTTTAAGTATATATAGCTTGGTTTAATGAAAGACCGTTCACATATTTATCTATCACCTGCTAATTCTCTCTTCCAGAAAGCAAACATATATTCATAAAATTTTGATTACATTTATTGTGCATTTTTAAAGTCTATTTATTTGACAGCTAACAATGATGAAATGAATGGCAAAATTAATTTAATTTATTCTTATCATAATAACAATTAAAGTCTTCTGAGAATATCTTGAAAATTTGTTATAGGTATCCACATAATTGAGTATATGATTTTAGGATTTCAAAACTAAAATAAAATAAAATACAAATATCGAGGTCGAAAATCCAAAACTCGAAACTATTTTTAATTTCGCATTTTTTCTTCATCAAGATAAAAAAAATTAAATTGCCCTTTCATTTAATAAAAGGCACATTTACGAAAGACGTATTAATTATTACAATGTTTTTTTTGTCCGTATAACGAAAATCATAATAAATATCTTTACAGCCGCAAAATATCATTAGCTTTTTATTTTACACTTCTCTGTCAGAGCATTTTGTTAATTTCTTTTTTGAATATTTTGATCAAAAATTTGAAAGATTTTAAATATCATCAACTGGATTTCTTCAGGTTTTTTGAAATTCGTATTCATCCAAATGATTTCATGCATTTCTTCATCTATTTGCCATTCTAGTTCGATGTTCTCATTCTCTTCTCGCACTTCGTCTTGGTTTGGGATATTTTCATTTTGTGTTTGCGTTGGGTCAGTTGTCATACCAGTAAAATCGTGCCCTCTTTTCTTTTCTGTTTCAAATTCCTTGATCCTTTCGACCATCTTTTGCTTTAGTAAAATGACCGATTCAAGTTCTCTCGAATTAATCTTTTCAGCTTGATATTTCATTCGAAGTTCGACCTATGGAGTTTATTACTCCAATCAACAAATGGATGTTTTGAAAAGTAGATATGAAGAATCAACCTACTTGAATACCTAGATATGACTCTCGAGAAAGCGTTACGCGAATCGCCATATTTCTACCACAAATCATTTCTTTTAAAATATCCTTTTTAAATGTTCTATCAACTGGGATCATCAGCAACCCAACCACTTGAAATGATTGATTTAGTATAGGCATCTCAACCGGATTCCCTTTTGAATGTTTGCTGATTATTTGTTCTGTTAATGGTAACAATTGTTGATAGCTAACCCGCTGATTTTGAAGTCCAATCATTAGTTTATTTAGCGTAACTTGAACACTTTTAGTTTCAATGAGTATGGGTGTAAACAAAGAAATAAGCAGCTGAAGTATTTCCCCTGAAAAATTATAGACAAATCGGGCTTACAGACAATGGTGATAGACATATTGCAGTTGGGCTCGGCTGAGCGTGAACCTGCTGGGATGCCAACGAAGATACATATTAGCAATAGACATAATGCACTGGAGATAAAAATAAAAACACCCTACGGGTCAAGCCCCCCATCATTTGCCTCAGAATCTCCATAAAACTTGGGAACAACGATGCGTTCCAGCCGTCTAAATTTCCAAAAGCCACCATTGCCACCGAGAATTGTATTGATGAGAATTAATAAACATTGAATTCCACTTTCCGTAATCATGATCAACAAGTAATGATCTTTAAAATTTGATAATCGGCAGTATGTTGTCAATTTACAAACGCGCTGAAAAATTGAATTTGAAGGGGAATTCGAGAGTAGATGAAGATCCTGTGGTCGGATTGGTAGATTACGAGTTGTGCGGATCCCTAGTCTATGAGCTTTAAACTCGATTTCATTTAATAGGACCTAAGCAGGGCGACCCCACAACAAAAACCAATTGTACAGCTGTTATTTTGAGAAAAAAAGTCTCTCTATCAATGAAAGCAAGAAAAAATTAAGCTCAACGTTAGACTTGACTTGGATCAAAATTTCTCTCATGTCAGATGGATTTCGATTAATCTTATCGCCTGATGTTTTTAAAATCTCTGGATTGTGTTCCGTTTGACACCAAATGTTCAAGTCTCGTTCGATACTGTGATCATCCACTTCGACTGCAGATGACTTTTGATTTGTGATCGATTGTAACCTAAATCGTCCGGAGAATTGGTCGATAAGAAGTTCAACGGCATGCCGAGCGTGTAGCACAACTTCGATTGACTTCCCATAACGCGTGGAGCATGTCTGATTTCCTACTTCACATGGGATCATTCGGACTGATGCAAATGAGGTAGCAGCTGAGCGTGCTCTACTTTCAACCCTAGCCAACCCGACAGGTTGCTCCAACCGAGTCAAGTCATAAAAAGCTCTTCGCATGATGCAATCCGTATGGACACGAACGGCACGCTCTAGAATGTTTTCTAAACACAAATCCTCGAGCACCAATTCGAGTTCAATCAAGCCGGTCTCATTCTGAGAAAATATCAGCTCTTTTCCCTCCTGAATCATCAGACCTTTTAATAGCTCGCGAGTGAGTTTTGTCTGTTGATCAGGTGTGCGACTTGCTCTCTTTGCCAATTCGATTGGATGCCAAATCACTTGTATTCGCTTCTTGTAGCTCGCACCATAATCTCCGTCGTCAGTTATCGATTTTTTTTCTATGGGTGGGTATCCGTTCAAAAAGTCCAAGACCTTTGTTTGACTAGGAGAATGGGTTTCAACTTTTAAAGATATTGTAAGCGAACCAAGTGGAATAGGTTGAGATGGCACTTTTGATGCTTGTTGTCCAAGTCTAGTCATCGCTATTGGAGCGGGTCGGGCATGTCTAAGGTAGTGCACAATTTAATTCGAAATAAAGAAAACAAAGCCTGGCCAATAACGGAAAATTTGAGCACATACGTCCAATAGAGTATGGTGAGGATGTTACTCTCAGATGTTACCCTAGTATGACTAGCCCAAGCAGACCTTTCTAATTGGCTAGCTTGATAATGCAAAGCTTCCATCTGATAATTCAAACATAGGTCCCCTATTGAAGGAAATCATACTAAAGGTTAAAAAAAATACCAGATTATTCAAGGGCATAGTAGATTGAACTGACGGAGAAAAGCAAACAATTTCATTAATGGCCGCGGGGGAGGCTTGGGGTTTTGATTGGATGTAGTTTGACCAGTTGGTGCCATTATTTGATTACCTAGCTCAATTATTTGATCCCTAGCGAGACCTTGTGGAGTGCTAGAAAAGTCTAAATGGAAAAAAGGTTTCGTTTTATTAATTGACGAAGGGATAAGAACCGAGTGTTTTAAGAATTATGGCAACCTTTCCCTCGTGGACCCGCTACTTTGAACAAAAATTCGACGTGTAATAAATACCACTGGGAGTCTGAATCACCTCCACCTAGAGTAAGACTACATTCAAACAGGTGATCAACTCTAAAGATGACTCTTCCATCGCCTTTTTTTATTAAAAAAAAGGCAACAAAAAACAAGTGAAAATGCAAAGATGCAAAAGGCAAAAAAGTTGAATTGGGCCAAAAGAAATCAATAATAATAGTAATAATAATATAGAAAGTCTGGCCAAATCATTAGTGTACGACCGATGGTGATTGCCAAAAAGAAGATAAAACGGGCAAAAAAGGGTTGGAGGACGAACAGATTTGATAAGATCGAAACTCTTTAGGCAAGACTTCATTTGAAAAACCAGCTAATCGAAATCGAATTAAATCATTTAAATCTTCCATAATTTTGATTACTTGTGAATCGGTTAATTTTGGTTTTGTTTCAAATTCTTCAATCAATTGGCCAGGTAAAGTTGGATATCCCTGAGTTAAGACTCTCAAAGCTGTTGGTAAGTCATAATTTCTCATTCTAGTCATAATAATAGTAGTAATTAGATCTTTATATGAATTAATTCATCAGCTTGATGAGCAGGATTTAGTTGAGCAAACCTAGCGGAATAAAAATTTTGTTTGGAAGCCTTCAAGATATCAACCGTTCGTTCAACCTGACGATTTTGACGTTGTAAAAATTCAACAATGCTCTATTAGATTCAAAAAACAAGAGATTGATTAGTGATTATTTAAGATGGAATAAATAAATCATGAATAAAATTGACCATAATTTTATGGACAGAAGAAGAATTTGAGGACCATTTTACTAGAACGAGTAATTTGATAATTTGCCTACGACTATGAATGACATAATCTATTACTCTTTTTTTTCGTTCAAAGTCATCTAAAGTTGGTGATCTAATCAAAAATAATAATAAAGTAAAATAAAAAAATATCAATTGAATGATTTTTTCCTTTTTCTTTTTGTGAAGATGAATAATTTGGATTGAAAGTTCCAACTGGTAGAATTATATTTAAAGATTGTTCCATTTGCCTACGTCTCAGCCAACATTTGTAATTCATTAAAAACTTGAGCGATTGTACGCTGAATAACGAATTGAAGTGGGACTAAATGAGGGCCCCATTGCCTGCCTAATTCCAATTGATCGATTTGATTGATGGTCTGAGGGTCTAATTGGTCAATTGAGATTGGAAATGAGAAATTATTTGATGAATTATCGAGAATTGTAAAAGCTTTATCGAATTTTGATTTTAAATTATTTGATTTTTGATTAATTGAGCTAGAATTATTTGGACTCATTGAATTTGAATGATTGGAATGATTTGGAATGATTTGAGAAGAATTCTTCATTGGATTGGAATTGATAGATTGATTGACTTGATGAAGATTGAGAGTTATTACCATCTTGCCTGTCTTTGGCTCGTCTTGTTGGCCTTTGTCTCTTCTTGTCTTCCTTTGTCTCGTCTTGTGTTTGTCTTTCTTGGTTTGGAATCTTGGATGAATCGATTTTCTAATTAAAGAATTTTTGGATCAACTTGAATTTCCTTTGGGCTTCCTAAGCCACGCCTCCTCCAACTGGTGCGGACATGCGCTGCGCGATCGGCTGCCCATTGCTGCGGAAGCACTCCAATCGAATAGATGTTTTAGGCCTTTCACACAGATTTCGCAGTTTTGGGGCACAAGTTTTGGCTAAATTGGGTCTAATCGATTCATCAGCACTGCAGTGGCATAAGTCGTGACGCTCATGTGGTATTGAAATCTAACAGCCTGCTGCTGGCTCTGATGCTAGAGCAAGAACTTTCAAAATTCAAATCAGACATGATTAAGACAGTGCAGCTCGATTGATTAGTGCAATTTTTACCTTGAACATTTTATGGCTCATTAAAACTGTTGATGAGTGGTTGTTTTTCAAAAAACCTCCTTGAAAACAATCAAAATTTCAATTTCAAGTTGGCAACTAGAGTTATTCTCATTGTAAAAAAAGCTAGGTTTCTTCTGCTCAAAGCATGGACTTTTTATCTGCCTTGAAAGGACATCTTTAATTTACTTTAGAGTTATATCAAAGCTGATATTTTTTGCGTGCCCCCAGTGTCCTCCCTGTGACCTTTCGTTGGGGGAAAGATGGCCTCGCAGTTGGCACAATCATTGAGCCTCAGCCAGTCTCCTTTGTCTTTCCCTTGAATATTCCATAAAAAATTATTGGTCTTCAAAAAGAATATAGGTTTTTTACCAAGCTCATACATTGGTTTATTTTTGAATGCAGCCGGCACTCGATAGCGCTCCTTGAGTTAAATATGCCTTGGCTTTCATTTAGCTTGTAAGTTTTTATTAAAAATAACGCCGACAAATCAAATACTCAAACAACAGAATTATCTAATTACATTCATCCTTATGAAATCCAACTTACAAAAACAAATAGCAATTATGTTTACAAACATTCAAAGCTACCTGCTTCAAACTAATTTGAACTTAAAAATACTGCACTTTATGAATGTTAAAAATCATCATCTTAATAATAGCTAGAGAATGTGCAGTACTAAAAAAGTGAGAAAACTCAGATAGTTTGAAAGATTTTATGACTACGTCGATTCATGCCAATCCGATCTAAGTCTTTATCTCGTGGTCCAGTAACGCCTAATTGGATTTAGTTTAAATTCATTATTCATATATTATAAGAATTGTTTGTTAAATTTCTTTTCATAGAGCTCTCATGCTTAGCTGAAATATCAGGGGTCCCACTCACCATTTCCCCACCTTAAATGGTTCAGCGTCACAGCCCTTTTGACTGGATCAATCATCTTCAAGCTTGATTTCCAACCACCATTTTGACTTGCTTCTAGCGTGGTAGGATTCGAAAATTCGTCACCCCATCTAGACTGATTGAGTCCGTTACAGGCCAAATGAAAGCAACAGACCAGAAATAAGAATTTTGTTACCTGATTGGAATTTTCCAAGCTCAAGATATGTAAATTATTAAGCGAGATATGACTTAAACTGTCCACGAAATTTTAGACAAGATAATAACTTTCCATCCTTAGCTTCGTCAAGCGCACGAAACTTATCCTTTGCAGGTGACGGATAGTGTTGAAATGCTGAGAAGTGTAAAGCAGGATCCCAAAGGGGACCGTAGTCAGTCCGATCGACAGGACCAATAAATTTGACTGGGGAGTAATCATGCGTTCTGTTTTGGTGACGAAAAACAATTCAATGAGAAATTCAACATTACAAAGGAGATTAACTTGAATCACTATATCTTGACAATTACAAAGACTAACCCTGGTTTAGGATACATAGCATCTAGTTTCATGAAATGTCTAATCAGGGGTTTACGCTCATGTAGAAAAAAACCATCCCAATACACTTTTTTTCAGTTTCACAAAACTTTCAACTCACGGGATCCAAAGGCAGAAAAAATAATGGGTCTTTTCCTATCATCTGTCTTAGTTAAGCTATCGTACGTATAGGCGGCACCATCGGAGTGAGCGGATAGATGCACTGCTTTTGGTTTACCATTCTCAAATCTGATCATACAGTGTTCCCTTATAGTTTTTTTGGATGATTTATACAAATCAGTTTTTTTAAAAAATGAATCAAAAAAATCAATATCTTACCAATCCGACTATCAAATCAATTTAGTTTGTTGAGTAAAAAAGAATCATATTTTCCCGTCATCATTTATTTTGTTTATTGGATTAAAATTAAGACATCAAGATATTTTTAGGTCTACAGACAATGTGATTTCCAAAACGAATGTTGGCGACGGTTGGCCCCAAGTTGAAAGAGTAAAAGACTAAAGAATTCTTGCTGATTAGTTAAAATAGTTTGGCTAAGCTTGATCAAGCCAAAGAAGGCATGCCGACGACAACTGACAAAACCAAAAGGCGTCAAGAGTACCAGGAATTCCAAGCAAGGTTGATTTGTCGACCAAGATTAAGATGGCAGCTGAGGCTTTTGAGAGATGGTCTCTATCAGGCTTTCCATCAATTGATACTAGCCAGGGATGTTGGCGTGGTCCTGGACGAACATTTACAGTAGCGGTCAAGTAGCTACGCTCATGATTCAAGTGAGATTGAGCAAGGACTGAGAAAGGATCATGAGAAGGAGGATGTACCGGTTGATGACGATGGGAATGGATGATTGTATGCTTGAGATGCTCCTGCAAGCTAGCTGGCCAAAATGGTTCGTTTGGATGAAGATAAACCAACGGTGCATGTTCAAGCACATAAGCTGGTACTGAATCCAAAGAATGATGGATGAAGTGATCTGATCCTGATCCTGATGGTGATTCCGAAGGAGAAGTCCCCGTCCGAAGATGTTTAATGAAGTTGGTAGTCGTCTGGATTGGATTTTGTGAGCTGATCATGAAATTTTCTCTCATCGTGCACAGCAAATGGATGATGGCTTTCAAGATTGTTCTGGCCCCAGAAACTGGATACACTCTCACTGACGCAACCAAGACCCTCAAATTTATGGGCTCAAGATACCCTCAAGACCCTCAGACAGAACATCCAAAATCATTAGGGCCTTTCCATTTTCTTCACACCTCTTCTACCTATAGAATTGCACCAACACTGCACCTTGCAGCCAAAATCCTCAAAAGAAACACCCCCTCATCCTACCCCTTGGCTGACATACCCAATCGCACACTGACAATTGCCGTATACCTCAGATCAGCTCAAGTGTACCCCTTCTCGCAAATAAAACTTCAAAAAATGGTAATATTAAACGCACAGACAAAAGCTACAATCTACCAAGATGAGGGTCAACTCCTAAATAACCACAGATGCCGTAAATGTAGACTTACAATTACAGATGATAAATCCGCTTATAAAAATAGAACAAAGTCAAAAACTGAACAGCCTATTAAAATCCACTAAGATACTGTACCTGGGGGAGAAGCCGCCCATCCCACTGAAAAACAGACATAGCCTTGAAAGTGGGAAAAACTACTCAAGACTTAAATTCTAGTTCATGGTTCTCATGTGGAGGATATAAAACACGAGTTCCAGTGAGCTCAATAACATGAAAGGCTACAGGACTAATGCTTCCTGGAAAAATAGATTATTTGAATGATAATTTCATATTTTTGCGTTCTACTTTTAAAAATGGAAAACTAATTAATTTAAAAGTAAAATTTTATTAATATGACCAATCTCTCATACTATACTATCTTTCAGGGATGGCTAAGCAGTATCAATTAAGTTTTTAGCAATGCTGAATACGGTCTTATGCGATTGGTGCAGGGATACTTAAAATGCCTATGGAGTTTGTACTGATTAAGAATTTAACCCTTTATCGGCTAAGTCAGTCCCAGTTGGAATGGCAATAAATTAAGCGGGTACTGAGATTTAAGCCAATGTTTTGTGCGGGACAAATTTTTTTATTTTGAGCATCTTTAACATGAGACACAAGCACTACTAAACAACAGCCTGGTCATATTGCGTTTTAATGACCAGGGTGGCAATAGCCACTAGAATAACAATACAACAAAAATAACACCTGCATCGCGCCACTAGGGCGGATACAAAAAACACCTTATAAAGCCCCAAGTAAGACCATCTTACCAGCCCCAAATTAATTTGGTGGCTGCTCATCATTCAAACATTCCTTCAGGCACATAAGATGTGCAATGGTGCAAGTAACCAGTGGTGATTTACGATTTCTGCTTTGTGAAAAACCCTGCTAAATACTGGAAGATGAGACAGCAATGCTCATGTAAAAAAACACAATCTCCCCCAAATAGGAGAAATTTCCAGTAATAATATTCCACTGCACCAATGTCATGTTAATGTAAATAAGGAGTATAAAGAGGAATCAAAAAACACACCTTCCAATAATAAGGAATGTGTTCAGCTTTATAAATTGGGTGGAAGTTTTGTAAATAGCTAAGTACCTCATCTTTGTGTGACGGGGTTGCAGAAACATTTGTTTCTATAGGTGTTTGGCCAAGGTGCCACATAAGACTGTAATAATCTGGTTCACCAAACTGGTTGGAGCCACTCTGAAGTCCTTGAGCTTCATACTCAAGGGTGCTTTGAGACACTATATTAGCACTGTAATAATGGTGTTGATCCTTTCAGTTGGAACTTGAAAATTCTTGAAAATTCTTTCTCTGTAACTTGGGTTGAGCAAGGTGGTGTTTAAGGTGTCTTTATTATCCATTTCAATCTGGACATATTTTTCCAGTTTTGTTCTTGCAGTATGACAAGCTTTCCTCAATGTATGAGGGGAGACATGTTCATAGTGCAATAGCCAATTAATAATAACGTGATAATATGGGAGTACTAATTCTTTATTGGGAGTTCCGCTTGGAAGGCATTGAAGGATTTCTCAAATAAGATCCATGAATTTCATTTCACTCCATAACTCCTCAGTGAGATGATACTTGCTGTATTCGTTTGAATTAGCTTAAAATTGAATGCTAAGATTGAGTTTTTGAGCTGTTTGGATCCGATGCAAGAAGGAATTCCAGCAAGTCATAAGAATGTTGATTGGTAAGACCTTAGGGTCACAAGTCTTATTTCAATATTGAATGAAAACATCACATTGTTTCCCAGAGCCATGGATATGGGAGCAAAGGTCCCTTAAAGCTTGAACAATTGTGTGACCTAGCAAAAAGGGTAAATCAGTACTAGTCATCTGATTATTATTGGGCCAACAAAGAATTTACAAGTTCCAGGCGTTCCCCCTTGCTCGTTGGGTATTCCAGAGGAATTCCCATTTATAGGATCAGCTGAAAGAATAGATAAAGGTGTTGAGTTGACTTCAGTCTCCAATGTGATGTGGTCCAAATGGCAAGGCTTAATCTTTCGGATAGCATCCCTTTTGGGATTTTGAATTTTTGAAATTTTTTTACATACGCATGCTGGATACCTTAGTGCTATGGCAACAACAGATAATACACATGAAAGCTTACCTTGGATCTCCTTGGTAGTTGGACCATCATCATCTTTGCTATACCTCTTAGGGGCCTGATTCACAGCAAGGTAATCATTTAAAAACTTGTAATATTAATCAGTAAGCTCCCCCGTAAAGGATAAAAGTTACTTTTCCACTAAATATAATAAATGACAGGCACAAAATTTATGTTGATTGTCTGCTGGCCAAGTTATGCTAAAAAATTGGAATTTGCGCTCCAGGGAATGGATCATTGAGCTATTGTTGGTGGCATCATTGCCAGTAATGCTGTATAGCCAATGAATCAAGCCCTGCTTGGATAAGGACTCCCAAACACTCAAGTCCGATTCTTTCCCAGTGTGGGATCTATTGAGAATCTTCAAAGTGAGAACAACCCCATTAATTATTACAACTCCCAAAAAGATACTCTACAGGAAAGTTAATTACCTCAAAAGACAGAAGAATTGTGTCAAAAAACAAATCGAAGAGTATCAATCCATCAAACTACCATGACAATATAACTTTGGCTTTGATCTTTACTTGTCCAAAAATTGATAGTTTTGATAATGTAGGTGCCATCTGGAAATCCGAAAATTCCTTCTATGAGATCTTACTTGCATTTGAAGTATAGCCGAGTGACAATTGGAGCCATTTTTTGTCGCTTTGGCAAGATGAAATTGGGGGATATTTGAGACAACACACTGCTGGTTTTCTTCATCAGCTAATTTTAGCTAATTTGTCCCCATGGACTGGATTGGTAAAATCTTTTCATTTTCCCTGATTCAGTGAAGAAACAGACACATTTGGCACAGTTTTTTTTGAGATTTGAGTTGTTGCAACCTATAATACCAATCGTGACACTACCGAAAAGGGAGGGGTCATATTCAAAAAAAAACTTCATTTATTTGAGTAATTGGTGCACTCACCTACAATTATTAAATTTATGCATGTAATTAAAAAGTCAGAGATCTTCAAGCCACTCCACATTTGGCACCATTTTCTGCCAATAGATCAAAATAAGCAGTGAACACTTTATAGAGTAATGTATGTGCTTAACTCAAAGTAATAATAGACATTCAAGTGGATATGTAATTTCTTGATGGTCCTAAAAGGGGAAGAAGCTAGCAAAGCCCAATCAGAGAAGGAGAAAAGGGCTTCCTTCATATACTCATTGCCATTGGGTTCATACTGGTTTGATTTCTGCAAAGAATCATTTTGTAAAAAAGTAGTAACTAAATATTTGGCTTGGAATGGGAAATGAAGTAGCAAGACAGTAAAACCACATAAAGAACCAAAGGATTTTAGCTCCCCAGGAGACATATCTATATCTTGGAGCAAGTTTTCAAGTTGCAAGTGAAGGTCCGTGGTGATAGTTGGGAGGTTATGAATAGTAAAGCCTGATGGCTGGTGTAAGTTCAAATTTCAATTTCAGTTGTATTGGTGAAGAGAAGAATGTCTTTTTAAAATCTTGAAATAATGTTACTAGATGAGAGTGAAGTGAGCAACAGTGATTTGGTAAGGATTTGGAATAAAATTCAAAGAAACTAAAAAATAAGACTTGTTATGACAAATGGGAAGGCTCTATTTGGGCCTTGGTGCAGTTAATAGAGGTAGTTATGTTTTCTGGAAAGTTCTGAAACCCCATTGGCTATTGGGTGGAACTATAGGAGTGACGGAGTTGGGACCAAAGAGGTGGGAAACAAAAAATCTGGTTAATAGGTCAAGTGGGGCCGGGATATTAAGCTAGAAAGGGAAGACTCATTCTCAAGAGACCTGGTTACAAGAATATTCAGTTATTTTTGGCCAACAATACTCACTGCTATCTTGAATTGATACCAGAGGTATCATATCACTACTTTGGGGGTATTCAGTAGCCCTCATGTGGGTTTTTTATAAGTGCTGGTTCCTCAAGCCCTCCTCTTATTTGATATACTAATATAATTACTCCTTAATAATACCCTTACAAATCATTAAAAAACAACAACTTGTACCTCCTGGTTTCCGGAAATTGGATTGATTCTCATTAGAGAACAAGGGAATTTTGTTTGGAAAAAAATCTTTGAACATCCATAAGCTCACTTATAAGGCCTAATTTTATTTGATTAAATGACTAATAATGAATTGTAAACCCACTAATGAAAAAATCCATTGAAAACCAATATAGAGACCAATATTTTTGTTGATGGTTCAGCCATTCTTTCAGACAACATAAGAAGAAATAGTATTTCATTCCATGAATTAATCACTGTGGTTAAGTGTTCATTTTGGGAGAAGACCTGCTCAAATGATTGTGAAGAGGCTGAAAGACTTAGTCTTTAAGTTCTCTTTCCCCCAATTTGGGGAAAACCCATGAATATTTGATCCTTAAATCCAAAACATGCATAAGCTTCTTGTTAATTTAATTAAATATGATTTTGACTCATCTGCCAATAGAATAGGATGTACGCATGCAGAAATATTTGATGATGGTGTTGAAGGTATAATATGGATTCATACATATTATAATGTTGGATACTACTGGAAAAATTAATTTAATGGTACTATGATAAATTTCAATAAGATTTTTTTATGGTTATTCCCAAAGGGGCCTGGGGAAGCTGGGGTTCTGGTCACAGTTTCACAAGAGGTTAGTTCATATTTCAGGCTCAGATACTCTTGCAAAAGGGAATGTATGACATATTCACACATTGAAGTGGTACAAATGTGATTAAAAAAATTCCTTTCAATAAGTTGGTTCTTGTAGAGTTAAAATTGGAACATTGTTACTTTTTAGATTTGGGATCTTTGTATTTGTGAAGTTTTTTGATTTCTTTAAGAAAATTAAGGCTCCAGAATTATGTGCCATCCAATGTACAGCACTGAAATATGTTTATGAGAGAATTATAAATAAGGAGTGCAAATGTGTTTTTAGTGGAATAATACCGGAATTTTGTTAAATTATCCTTCTAATATACACAAATTGGGCACAATCAATTCCAATTAGGGAAATTAATTGTCACTAAAAGCAAAAGGACTTCTATGGGGGGTTCCCTATATAATTCACCATGAGAAAAGTGGCTACACTTGACAGCAGGTGTTTCATTTGGAATTTGAAATGGGAATTAAACTGGATTCAGGTTGGAGATAGGACAGAAATTCAATTTAAAAATAATTTTTTTGGAAGAAATTTCAGCCACATATGCAAGCCACAAACTATAAATTCAGTTGATTCAGTATCAGTGCTTTTTTGGACCTGTTGAGCCTTCATAGCTTAACGATACATGTTTAAAAGACTTATTTCAATCTTCCCTTTGTGTGAATATTGTTTATTAACTGTTATAGTTTAATTTACAAAATATTCTACCTTTGGAGTCTTATAGATTTCTACATATATATTTCAGTTTCAATATGAATCCTCTCTCAAGATCACTTATGGGAACTCATAGATCAATAATATTGAAATAAGAACCCTCCAAGCATCAGATAATATCTTAATGAATGCTAAAATATCTTGGGGATTTTGGGATTCTATTCCAATTTACATAATATAAAAAATACAACCTATCATATAGCTTTTTTTTCCCATTAAAAGGTGTATTTTGTGAGACATTAGACTCCTTATCTTGGCTCTCTCTTCAAAGTAAGATTTTGATTTATCTTTCAACAAGCAGTCATGATTTATGGGACAAACTACCTTTGAGGGTAAGCCTTCAAATATTTAGTATATATTGAAAGATAATAGTCCCTATTTCAGCCCATATAATTGTTGATAGAAGGCTTTTGAACTTATAGCTAGATAATATGAATATTCAAAGTGAAATATTGGGTTGATTTTTGGAATCAAGAAAATGTTTATTATACAGCTTCATGGTTAAAACTAATAATTATTCCAATATTAACAATCAAAAAAATGTTAATGAAAGAATTCCAAATATTCATAGCAATTAAAAAAATGGATTTATTTCATTTTTTTGAGCATTGAATCTGTTTCTTTATTGATAAAAGCTTAGCTTTACTTTTTACATTCTTGTGTGGAAATAATTAATTTGGATTTCGCCATCTTTATCTAGTCAATTTGTAAGGTTTGTCTATGAAACTCTTGATAATAGTAGCAAAATCAAGAGTACTATGACTGTCCTCAGTAGAAATATATAATATAACAAAATATTATAACCACAAATTTAAATATAATTATTGAAAATAATTATATAAAAAGAATAAATTTAATTATTATTATAAAAATATAATAATAAAAAAAATAATAATAATTATAATAAATTATAATTATTCTATTATTGTTATAGTCACTGACAGTTATAACAATAAGAAGTGTAAAGCTCTTAATGAGACAATTACATGTGGAAATATGAATATTAGCCACTTATAGATAATATAAATATTATTTATAAATAATTATAACACACACTGTGCAGAAATAATTCTTATAGAATAAAAAATTCTATATAAAAAAACTAATACTAGATAAAAAAGATATAGAACTTTAAAGAAAACTTACTTATAATATTTATTTAATACAACAAGTCAAACAACAACAGTTATTATATTAAATAATGATTATAAGTTAAAAACACGCCAAAAATCAATAATTAAAAAGATAAAACAACTTTTTATAATAAAAATTATGATTAAAGAGTTTTTAAGAGGAATTTGTGGATTTTAAAAGATATTTAAGATGATAATTTTATAATATAAAATATATTATTTGATGATTACAACAATAATCTTAATTCTATGATTTCAATTCTTTAATTTACAATTAATAAAGAATAAAATAACTTAAGAATTACTTTAATAATAAAACTTTACCTGTTTAAATTTCTAATATGATTGGATTGATAATGAATGATGGACAAAAACAGTGATGAAAAGACTCTTTTTATGTCTTCAGAGCAGCTCTCATAACTCATAATGAATATAGAGGGCGTGCTCAGGTCAAAACTGAAAAACCATACTTAAAAACAAAGCTCTTAACTTAAGGCAACTTGTTTTTAATTCCAATTTAAAGTTACCAGTGTTATTCTTAACTCCATGTAACTTTAATCCTTATTTAAACTAATTATTTTGAGTTTTCAATATAAAGAAAATTATTTATATTAAACTTAATCACATGAAAAACTTAAAAATAGAGTTTCAAGCAGAAATATCTTAAACTCAATTTTTAATTAATTTTTAAAGAAATCATAATTTTCTTTGAGCTTAATTAAAAGAGTAAATTTCCAGGCTAATTACCCAGGAAATTTATTTATAAAAGATACTTGTAATTTGGTTTATATGTAGATAATATTAGATTCTAAGCTGTGTGAAATTTTCAAGTGAATCCATTAAGAATTGGATTTTTAATGAATTTTTGAAGTTATTGCTATTTATCCACGTAAAATAGCAATACACACCAAACCTTAACTTTTGATAAGGTTTTAATGCTTGTAAACTTAAAGTTTTAAGCTTATTTAGGATTTTTAAGCTTGATTAAGCTTTTACAGTTCTTAAAACCTTGATTTCAAGCCTGCATATTGGGATTTACCCTTTGGCAGCTTGAAATTCCTGTCCAAATTGGGATAAAACCAGTTTAAACCTTAAGGTTGGATCAAAGTCTAATCTTAAAGTTTAAATAAGGTTGAAAATCCTCCAATACAGGTGGACAACCTTTATTGAATCATTGCAGATCAAAAAAGTTGGGTACCCCAGCTCTGTTTGGTCTTTTTCCTTTGTCCCACCTTTTTGCGTGGATTTTGCCCTTTTATTTATTTAAAGCCATACCATGGCTTTAAACCCTTTTAAATTGAGCTCACGCAGGATTTACATTCTGTATGGCAAATCCTTAGCCAATTCAGTAAATATACACCACACCTCAATTTTAACTAAAATTTTGGTAAGTTTGCATTAACCTTATGCAACTTTAAATTTAAGCTTATTTAAGCTTAAATTTAACAATTTTAAAAAAATGTTAAAAAAGTTACATTAGTACTGTGAGATTCTTAAATCTTCTAATAACACAAGAAATAAGTGTTTTTGGGTATAAAACCTTATGGATGTACCCTAGGTCATTTTTGGTGTAGAATCCAAAAATGACATAATATTTATAACTTTGTTTATCCAAAAAAAAAGTTATACTTATTTTTTGTTATTTTTTATTTTAATTTCAACTAAAAAGTCTGTTTAAGACAAAATTAACTGTTTATAAAATCATTTGTGGCCTTATGGGTATGTTATACATACCTCACAGGCTCACACAATTGCTTGAATATTTGAGAAATCAAGATAATTTGGGTTGTTATTTGAAGAAAATTAGGGTAGAAGCTGTATCAAGGAATGGAATAAAGCCAAAATAATGAAACTTTTGGTGTGAAGTTTGAGTAAATTCACTCTTGATGTATAAACATGGCTCAAAATTAATTTGATCAATTCTTTGATCTTTTCAGAACACTTTATAAATATACATTGTTATTTAATGTATTTTTTGTTTATTTCTGCTGTATTCTATAAACTCTCTAAATCTTAACTTAAATTTCCTTGATATGAAGCCCATTTTGGAATATCTAGGATATATTGAGAGCTCTCTATTCACTGAAAAAATTGAAATTGCATCTGAAAATGGTGGGTTAATAACTTGAAGTATTGGAAATCATATTTTTGGCTTTATCAATAGTAAAAATAAAAATTTAGCATAATCAAAACTAATTCAGAAAATAATTTCCTAACTTCTCTACAATGAGATTTTGTCAAATGATTGGGTCACTCCTTCATATAATTCTATCAATCATTTAACTTAAGCTAATACAAAATTCCAAAAGACATTCAAAATTATTGGAAACCTCATATTTATGAAGAGATAAATCCAGTCAATTAGTTATTTTAACATATTAAGGCAAAATAGCTGGTATAAATTGTTTCTTTGTATATAATTTTTTTTAAACGCATATCTTCAAAGCTCACTGGAGTTTTGTTAATTTTGTGTTATATTGATACATTTGTACAGCCTAACATAATGATAAATTGAGAATAAGAATATGTTTATGAATCTTACCTCAGGAGACTATATAATAATCTCTTTCAAGTGCTTTTACAATATAATATGAGAACACTTCTTGTTTTTATTTGGTATTTGTGCTTAATGAAAGGGCAAGAGAATTTATCAAAGTATCATTAATTAAAGGGAGGCCACATAAGTAAGCTGGACCCTTTTTGGGATTTAAGCTTCAAGTGGGAAAAATATAACTCCAGAACCATGTCCACTCAGAATTGAATTATGGTCTCAACCATGTTTCAATTAGGCAATATTCATTATTAAGATATTAACAAGGAATTGGCACTTTCAGTATTTTTTATGGGAATCTGTGAAGAGTGTTGGTTGAGAAATTTTCAAATCCTTGAATTAATGTTCTTTATAAACAATGGAGTACTTAAGAAAATTAATCATGAAATATATTATTTGATTTATGAGACTATGATAAATATTTGAAAATATATCAATTTGAAAATTGAATAAAATACTGTTTAAACTTTCAAAATTGAAACAATATAACTAATATTAATCTCAAAAATATTTGAACAAGATTTAAGCGAAATAAAGGTTTTTGAGATTTTATTGACATGAAACTATGCTTTACAGGCTGATGGTATTTAGAGACTAAGTAAGTTCATCCTGACTTATTGAAATAAACAAGAATATATTGATTCTTGATTATTATTATTGGTGCTATATTGAGTCTATATACTCTCATTGGTCTTTAATAGATTTTGTTGAAACATGAATATTATTGAAGAATATTGTTGAAAGAGGAAACAAAAACACAAAAACCAAAAAGAAAATTTTAAAAAGTGTTTTTTTCAACAAATAATTCATGCAAATGAAAGAGCCACCTCAAAAAAATGAAGGATAAAAGCATTTATCCGAGGTGCTCTGAATTTTATCTCATTATTCAAATAAAGATTTTTTTATATCTTTTTGTGAAAAGAAGTGGAAATAGCTTTCTTTCTACCACCCTAAAATCGTTTTATTCCTTTTATTTCACTTTGAGTTTTGTTATCCATTCTTTATGGTGAAATCTTATTTTTAATTAATTTTTCATTTTTATCTTCTAGGAATCTTGATGAGTTTATTTTTATATATGTTAATTTGTTTTGATGTAGTTTTATGTTATGTTTTTCAATTCAAATTCAAGGAGCAAGCCTTTTACAAGCTTTGCTACTGCAAAATTATTTACATGTGTCAAGTTTCTTACAGTACAGGAGCTGTAAGTGCTGCTTATGTAATATTGTTGACAATCGTTGATAATCTTTACAGTACCTTCTATTACAGGCCCTGTTATTTTATTTAATTGTAATTTCCAGATTAACTCCAGTAGAGGGGGCTGTATTGGATAGAGACCACTATTTCTCTGTTTATTTGAGAAATAAAACCATTAAAAAAGACACAATAAGATATTTTATCTTTGAGAAAGTGAAATTTTTGTGTTAGTAATAAATATTGAAAATTTTTCTTAATAATAAAGAAGGAATGAGAAAATCAAAAAAATAGGAATAAAACTCAAGTTCTAGGAATTATTATCAATGAATAAAAAACATATAGGTTTTTTGTATTTTTGGGGAAAAGAGTTTATTCAAAAAAAATTCAAAACATTTTTACCTGGTCCTTATGAGGTTGTAGAGATTTAAAAATATAAGAAACAAACATTTTTGTCAATCAAGTTTCTTTGAAAGATTCTTCAGTTGAAAACAGGTGATTTGAGAATTTGTGAGCCAGTTTTTGAAGAAGGAATAAGAGTTAATATTGCTACAAATTAATAAGGATTTACAAATCAAGACAGGGATTTTTTTGATTCATTGGGAAAAATGGTATTTAATGTTTTTGGCCTTAAAGAAAACTAGAATGGTTGAAATTGAAAATAAAGCTTTAGATAAAATTTCTTATTTTGAAGAATATTATTTTAAATATGAAAATATAAATGGAAAGAGTTTTAATATACTATATTATATAACTACTCCATCCAGTTGAAAAAAGGAATAAAATATTGGAAATTCTGTAATATTTCAGTGGCTTGGAAGAACTTAGAATCCTAAAAAACATTAAAATCCTGGGTCCAACCTACTTCACAGGAAGGGTCCCAGCTCCTTCTAGCATGGGTACAAGCTAATTTCCAGATGAAACACCTGCTTTCAGGTGTTGAAATTTTGCTCATGGTGATTGAATATAATTATCGAGTTTCTTGTCCCACCATATCTGTTTCAAGAATTAATTTCAGAATTCTGTAACTATTGAAAGGGAAAACAATTCAAGAGAATGAGTATAGTTTTAGATGTCTTTGGAAATATGTCCCTACTTTTCTGACTGACAAATGTGGGGTAAGAGAGCACATAAATAATGCACAGTCACTGGTCTCTTTTGGGTTCCTGGCGTGATTTCTCAAGGTAGAATATTGAGGCACTTGTGATAAGTTAAATAAAGAAGTTTCATCAATTTTCAAAAATAAGCCATGAATGGATTCTTGTTGGGTTTACATTGTAGCACTACCTAAAACTCAGGAATTTAATGAGATTTTACTTCCAAAGAGGTTAGAGTTTCTGTTATTAGAATATAGGAGGTAGTGTTCAATGGTAAGCTGTATTATATGAAGAAATGAAAATAACCTGAATTAAATATGAATCAGAGGATAGGAATATCAATTCACCAATTTATATTATTAAATTAGGATAAGTCTTGACATAAATGGCTGTTAATGTGAAATTAATCCTTGTGAGTGAGCTTTATAATTAATTTGAAGAGGTCTTTCAGTACTAGGAATACAGAATGGTAGCAACACCAGTGAAATCTCTCAGACCAATAAGTGTTTATCTGTTTCTATTTTTTATGGAGGTCTCTTAAAATGTCTAAATTGGGAAAAGAATTTTCCCTTGAAATAGAATAAACCAAATGAAAGAGAGAACATCTCAGAGAAACATGGAAATTTTGTGCCTTGAGTGAGAAGAAGTGATTCTTTAAAACTGCAACAGAAGTAAATTGAGAGTAAATATTTCTTTGGAATTTTATTTTGGGACTATTTCCAAAAAATGATTAACTTTGGTATTTGGTGCTCCAGGAAAATATTATACAACTGATCTGTATAAATTGAGGTGAAGCTTATTTATTTTTTAAAATTGACTCCTTCATTGAATGATACCAATTATCTTCAAGGAATCTTATTTTTTGGTGCTTTGAAAAAAACTTTCTTGAATATTGGAATCATTTTCCTCCAATACAAGAAAGGTAATATTGAAATAAATAACACAATCTAAAAGTATTTCACACATGATTTGAGCCCTTTTAATATACAGCTTCAGATAAATGGACCACAGGGCTTGGTATTACCATCCTTGATGATAAACTGGGACATTTGTTCTGGATTTTTCAATTTGAAAGTATTTTGGCCTTTTTTTTGTAAAATGATTGCCTCAGTGAGAATAGCTCAGAGAATTTTTTATGTGATCTCCTTGTGGGCCTTAGAGGTATTTTGATTTACCCAACAGAGCACAAATTGAAATATAATTAATAATAAGAAAATTGAATCATTTTAAAAATGTTAGAATCAATTTTCTAATGAAAGAAAAATCAAATATGAGAACTGTGGAAATATCATTTTACTTCAAAAATTTAACTGAGAAAAATTATCACAAATAGTATTAAGAATAAAATCATTTTTGAAGTAATTTTGATAAAATTTATAATAAATTTTTTTAACATGAATAAAGTTATGAATTTTATATAACCATTTAATTTACCATCATATTTCAGGCTGGGGTACCTTTGGATATAATTTCTGTAACTCAACTTTAACTAGGCTCAAATAAAGTCTTGAGTATTTTCTGAATCAAAATCTAAAAATACCTAACCCTTTGATTTAATTTGCACCAGATGTAGTGTTAAAAATAAATTTTTTCTTTAAAATTGAATGGTGATGTGTGGCTTAGAAGCTTTGAAGAACTGAAGTATTTTCAATTGAAATATTAAAATGTGCACATTTATTACATAAGTGAACTTCAATTTACAAATAAGGAGTCCAAAATCAAAGTTTTTACTGTAATTTTACAATTGAATTACATATGTAAAATTTCACATATAGTATATGTGGAGGAATGAAAGAAACATAAACTAAAAAGATTAGATTTGGTGGGGAAAGTAATATTGGCTTCAAGGGTGCCAGAATCCTCCAAGTTCCTTTGTGACAGGCATGGTATGTTAAAATCCATGCTATATTTCATCACTTTTGTCCTGTAATTGAGTCACAGGGTCCATGAACCAATTGATGATGAGGGTTTAATACCAACTGGGGAAGCTACAACTGTTTCCAAGAGGGTAAGAAAGCTTCAAAGCTGAAAATAACTCAATCAAAGAAGCTTCAACTTTTTCAAAGGACTGTTGCACACATTCACCATGAGCAAAGTAGCTACACCTGAGAGAAGATGTTTCATTTGGAAATCAGCTTGGCCCCAGCTTCTATTAAGCTTGGTCCCTGCCTCTGAACTAGGTTGGTACTAGGATCTGACTGTTTGTAAATATTCCTAGTCCTTCTAAGCTACTGTAATATTGAAGAAGTTTCAATTTTGATATTATCTCCTTTCAATGGGATAGAATGCAGCTGTATTACATTATCTTCAATGCTTCCAGATATTGGGATAAGTTAAAAATGCCTTTTATTAATTATTTAATCTTCATTAAAAGATCCTGTATCATAGATTATTTAATTTCCACCTATATTACTTATTGAAGCACTTTATTTTCTTTTTCGAAGTCCTCAATAGCTCAAGCTCAGTTTTTAAAATTAGGAAAGCCTTTATTCTACTTTTCTGGTTATTTATTATTGAAAAATATTGATATTAATTCTTATTTTTTTCTTAACGATATGAATTAAAAATGAGCTATTCTCAATTAGAACCTTTCTTCAAAGCCTCTATAATTGAAATTTCTTTATGTGAAAATTTTTTTGGAATTGGGAAAATAGTTTTTTTTGGGCTTTTTAAAAGAAAATCCTGAAAAAACATAGAATACTGATATTTTTCTCAATTTATTTACTTGAATCTTTTCATTTACAGCATCATTTGGATAATTTCAATTTTAGATTCTTTCTTCTATTTATACTAACACTTAAATTAGCTTATTTTCATCAGTAAAATAACTATAGTGTTTTTTGTAAAAAAAATAAAATTCTTGGCTTTTTTGACCGGCTTTTTGGATTTTTTTTGATTTATTTCACCTATTTATTTTACGTTATATTTTTATAGTTTTTCACATTCAGAATACATCTATAAGGATCTTACTGTAAACAAATCAAGGATCATCAATTGTTACAGTAGTTTACAGTCAATCCTGTAACTGTAAAATTGTCAACAATCGTTGACAATTTTACAGTAGAACTAATTACAGGACACATACTGTAACAAAGGTAAGAATTGTGGATTCATTTACTGAAGCAGGGCTTACAGGACCTTCAACTGTAATTTTCAATAGAGAAAAAAAATAAAATCAATTCAAAAACTATTACACAAATAAATGAACAAACTCAATTTTTTTGAAAAGATATCCAAAAGAAAAAGGTGAATAAATGATTCAAATAAAATATCACTAGAAAATAAAAAATAATAAAACTCAAAGAATATAAATAAATAAATAAATAAAATATTTTGGAGTAGCCAGAAGACAGTTTCTTCTACTTCTTTCTTTCAAAGATTCTAGAAAAAAGATCAATCGTAATAAAAAAAAAATTAAGCTCAAACCTCCTAGATGTTTTATTGATTTATTTCTTTTAGTCCACTATATACTTCTATTTAAAATATTTTCTTAATGAATTCTGAAGAATATGTACTGAATATTTTTGAGGAGTTTTGTATTGCTTTTCTCTTTCAAAAATCAAGAAAAAAGTTCAAGTTAACAAAAAAGCATGTGGTAAGAAAAAAAAGGAAATATGTGAATTCAGTATGATATTAATGAAAATAACTCAACATATTAATATATATTTTATTTGAATAAATGAGGCGAAAGTTCCTGGACCTCTGGGAGCTATATCCCCATTTCATGAATAGGGATTTGTCATAAATATTCCAAAAAGCTTTCTTCCCCTATTATTCTATTAAATAATGGTAAATAGTCAGATTAATCTTAGGCTCAAAAAAAATTTTCATTAATTTTAACAATATATAATTTTGAAAATTTAAATTAAATTTTACAGATCAAAGCATATTGATCATGATATAAGTGCATATTTAATACAGTTTTTGGGCCAAATTTCATTTTCAGATTTAAAACTTTGTTTTGAGACACTATTCATGTATCCCCATCAAAAAAGAGATAATATGTGTCAATTTATTGACAGGTTTTCAATAATAAGAATTGAATCCTTTAAAAGTGAGCTAGACCAAATTTTGAATTTAATTGGACATTGCTTTGAAGTCATATTTGTGTTACTTCAACATTACTTCCCAAAAGGTTCCATCTCATTTCTGTGGACCCTTTCTTGTAAATATTCCCCTAATCAATAATTGAATTTTTTTTTGAGAATAAATATCTAAAGAGAGAAAAAATTCTTGTGAGGTTCTATTTCAGAAATACTCAAAAGAGCTACATGTGTAGCTTAATTAGCTACAGTTCATAAAAATCTCATTTGTCCCAATTTATGGTTTTTCTAGGCTAAATAAGCTTATCAAAGGAATTTTAACTTGAAAGACCTCACAGAAGCTTTATAAATAAATTTTGAGGAACAAATTTGATAAAAGGGCTTCTTCATTTCAGCTTTCTTGACTTGATACTACATATAACTTCTATTATTTGAAATAAATTGGATTAAATGTTTTATTTCCTCATGAATATTTAGACTCTAGTTGTTCTAGAATGCTATTTAATATGTTTATTTGGTTTTGTTCAAATACTAATGAGGATTAATAAGTTCAAGAAAAATTCTAGAATTACCTTCTCCATTATCTGTTCTAGTTTGATTTTTTAATTGTGTATGATTACTAAGTTCATGGAGTCATCTTGAAATATTTAAAGTTATTAACCCATACGCTTAAGCTTACATTACTGATTTTTGAGTGCATAGAGAGGCCTCCATATTTTCTAGCAATTGGAAAATGTCATGAAGCTCAAGTTTGTTAAAGGGAAGATGGAAACTCCTCATGAATTAAAACCAGAATGATTTGAAAATGAATGACTTAGAAAGCTACTCTAATGATTTTTTTGAATAATATTATAATTTATGAAGATGGGGGTCAACCATACTTATACATGAAGATTAGCTTTCCTTAGAATCTACACAGATAATTGAATTTAAGCCCGAGAGGAACTATTTGTTAGAGATGTGTTTTACTTCTTGATAAAGCTCCTACCCTGACTTCCTTGAAATTATAGCCCACATTATATTGGCTTTTTACATACTAAGTTAATAAATAAACTCCATATGTTGAATTCATACTCCATAATTTTTTGAAAGGAATATTCAAAATAAAGGCAAATTGGTACCAAAAGACAAAAAAATTGAAGAACCTGAAAGGTTTGATAGTTATGAAGATTGAATATGCTATTAGTAAGACATGTATTTTATGATAATCAGAATTATTTCCATTTTACAACGTGGGATTGAATAATGAATAAGTCCCCAATTCTAAATTTGAGACCAAATATTCTACTTTGAATATCTATAGCTTCCAGCTATGAGTCTAACGCACTCCTCTGAAGAATTTTGTGGGCTGAAATACTGGTGAAATCCATTCAATTTACCCGAAATTTTGGTGACCCACTCCTTAAAATGACTTTTTATTGTAGATTTTAAAAGCTTGTTTCAGTTTTAAATAAGGACTAAATTTAAGAAGGGATGGGAGTAATGAATACCATTTCTCACAAAATACATCTTTTTATAAGAGAAAACACCTTGATGGTAGGGTATCTTGCTATAATACCAATCTTTTCAGAAAGTACTAAAGTTCAAAAACCATTTTCTCATTAATGAAACTTTTGTTCAAAGATACAATGGTCTAAATCTTAATAATATTAATCTATGACTTCCTGTAGGTGAGCTTGAGGGAGAATTTACATTTCAATTGTAATATGTATGTAAAAAACTCAAAAGCTGAAACTTTTGTTCAAAGATACAATGGTCTCAATTTTAACAATATTGATCTATGAATTCCTGTAAGTGAGCTTGAGGGAGAATTTGCATTTCAATTGTAATATGTATGTAAAAAACTCAAAAGTTGAAATTTTGATTCATGAAATTATAGAAAATGATGATACAGATTAAAGCAAACAGGGAATGGCAGTAATTACTTTTATAATGTGTTATTGAATGATTGAGCTTTGGAAATCCCAACCAAACACTGAGATTAAAAAATTTGAATTGAGACTTTGTGGCTTGCATATATGGCTTGAATTTACTCCAAAACTTCTCTTTTCAAATTTAATTTCTTCCCTAACTCCAAAATGAATCCAATCTAGCTCCAATTTCAAATTCCAAATGAAAAGCCTGCTGTCAGGTGTAGCCACTTTGCTCATGGTGCTTAATACAATAATTTCTGTTTTATACAACTAAAATGGCTAAAACCAGCTTTTTTCTTGAAACCAGGGCTCAATGATGTAATAACTAGAATTTATACTTTAAATATGTTTCTTATGACTGCTCAGAGAAATATTCAATTTTTGAGGAAGAATAGTTGTGGTTATGAAATAAAATCTTCTTTTTGCCATCTTTCATTTACATGTATAATTTTTTTCTTTTAGAATGATTTTCAACAGTGTTAAGCCAATAAATTCAAGATTAAGATCTTTTAATTTTATAGTTATCTTAACAATTGTTAAACTACTAAATGAAAGATTTCAAAACCCACTTGTAAGTCACTTTAAACTTTCTAGACACATCCAAAATAATTATAATAATTTTTGTAACACTTATAATAATTGTTAACCTGGAATAACTCCAAAAGTACATTAAAGCATCTTTTAGTACTTGAAGCTTTTTTCAATTTGTTTCTAAATTTACTCTCTTCACTTCTTTAAATTATTTCCATTTTACATTAATATAAGATACTTTGTTATTCTATTAATTTCTTGTAGTCCTTTTATTAATTAATTCCCATTGAAATTGGTCTTGAAGAAATTTCTTTTGCAGTTATAAATATCTCTTGTGGTTTTTTGAATATGTATTTATTTTTAGTGAAGAAAGAACTCTTTATGATAATATATTATTATACTCAAAATTTTTGTGTTTCTTTCTTTTAAAACTATTGAAATTGCTAGTGTTACTCTATCTTAACTAATTCAGCTTTTAAGGGAAGGAAAAGTACTTTATTTTTAATCAAATCCTTGTATCCAAAAATTAAATTTGGAGCCCAGCCAGAATCTTCACCTCTTAAATAATTCATTCAAACCTTTTAAGTCTTTTTATTATATTGGAACACTCAAAAACCCATAAAAATATCTATAATCTCAAAAAATTGATGAAAATTATTTTTTAACATATTATAAGTGAGGCTTTTGTTTTCATTTTTGTTCCAAAAATCTTTAATTTTTGAATAAAAGAATGCTCCCTTATTTGATTTTGGTGTCTGAAACTATGATAGGACAAGAAAATCCTGAAACAGCATCAACAGTCACCAACATCATTCCTCCCAGTACTGTTAATTGTTGCCATTATAGTGCAGTTTTTTATAGCTCATAGTAATAAAAATTAATTTATTTAGAATTAATGAATTTGAATATTGGTAATACACTTCAAAAGGGTAAGAAGAAGTAAAATGGCAAGGTTTTTGGAGTAAAATTGTGATTTCTCAGCCTTTTTGCTAATTATTATGCTTTCCATTGGATAAAGAGCCAGTAATAACCCATAAAGCAGCTATAGATTCTCTTATTTCAGAAGCCAGTCAGCTACAGAGGGACAAAAATAGGAAAATGAACCAGATACTGACAACTTATTCCATTCTGAAGCTGAGACAACGTTTTTGTTTAAATAAAGCCAAAGACACCATGAAAAGCTCCAGTGGACATTTGAAAAGTAATCCAAACAGCATGAAAAAATTAACTTCAACAGAAAGAGTCCCAAATTATTGGAGATTTTTGTAAGAATCAAATGGAATCTTACCTTATTTTGAGATAGCATCTAGGTCATCCTGAAATTTCCATTTGCTTAATGGATAGAATCCAATGATTGGAAATAATAACAGGATTATTTTGATCTCATAATGGAGAACAAACCACCCAAAGCAACCAAAACCATTGAAAAAGCTATCTCAAGTGGCCAGAAGCTCAGAACAAGGGAAAAAGCAAGGAACCAGCCACCAAGAAATACAGCCAAGCCTTCAGAATCCCACAGATTCAACAATATTCCTTGAAATTCTTTTCAAGATAGCCAGAACCATGATGAAGATACAGAAAAGAGGGGAAGACAGAGTAAAATACAATACATAACTTCTCATATCATTTATGTCCTTTCAGCTCTGTATGTAGCCATGAATGATGTGAAAATTCATATTTCTGATGAAAATTGAAATATTTGTACTGACCTTAAGTTCAGTAATTTAGGTTTGAGCCAAATATATGAGACATAAAGATGTTTTGAGAAAGCTTTAACAACAATCAAAAATGTCAATACTGAAAATTTAATTTCAGAAAAGATTAATGAGAAATCCATCCTTATACCATGATTAAAAAATATGTATTCCAAATTGAATATATATTTTATTATTGAAAATAGAATACAGAAGGAAATGGAAATTAGTCAAGAATACAATAAAAGTATACTTGATGACATCAATAAATTATTTTCTAATGTGAAGAAATATCAAATTTCCTTGAGAAAGTGTGTTGAAATTTTGTAAGAAAGATTATCAAGATATACAGTGAAATTGGACCAGGTAATATCTAATAATACAAAACAAACACAGCTATTTCAAGAAGTGACTATTAAGGAATTCATGTATAAAATTGAGTTAATCAAATTTGATACAACATCTTCAACATGAAACCCAAGAATCTTCAAGGTGCAACAACAGTAAGCTATGTGAAATTGAAAAATTACTGAAAAAACTTTCAAAAATTTCTACATTCTTCTCTGAGTCTATGTAGAAGCTATGAAACAGTGATTAAAAGCTTTAACTATGACTATAACCTGTAGAAATGGTATAATATAGAATTAAAATGGCCTTAATATTAATCAATAATGGTGATGGGTCTGTTTAAAGCCCTGGCTTCAATTATTATTAATGGATCTATTATGATAAGAGCTACAATAATTAATATTATAGCTATATCTTAATGTAATCTAAGGGCTACTTTTGTGTAGCACAATGTAACCATATAGGAATAAGCTGATAAGCTGATGGGGGGTTTTCCTAGGGGAGAAAGCCTCCTTTTATCTCAAATCAGAGTGGATAGAGGTGGATAACCTCTTACCACATTGATAGAGTGAAGATTTACACTCAGGTAGCTGGTTTGTGGTTCAACACAACAAGAAACACCTGTATATTTGTCCAAATGTGGGTTCAGAACCACATCTCAACCTTTTGTACCCACAATAGGTGGGTATTCTCACCCATGGACGGTCCAAAAATATTCTATGACCCTTATTACCCAGGCTATGAGGGGTAAATTCATAATTCAATTGTATGTAATAAATTCCCTCAGTAACAGTCAATAGAGTTTGAAATGGAGATTTGAAATCTTTATCATGAGTAATAAAATGATAAAAAGCCTTTTGAAAGCTTTAACACCTCATGATACAGCTATGTGGGATAGTATCCAACAGTGCCACTTGGTGTGCAATTATAGCTTTAAATCCTGAATGAATTTGTCAGTTTTTAAGATACAGGGCTCAAAAGTGACTCAGATTTTTTCCAAAAGTGAGATATACAAGATGGTTACAGTTTTTACACAACTTGGATTGAGTATACCCAAGTTATACAGGCTCAAAGGTTTGTGAAATGTCTGTAAAATAGTAATTTTATTATGTTTTAGAGAAAAATGCCAAAAAATTCCAGGAAGTGTAAGATTCAGGAAAAAGTGGTGAATTTTTAAGTATCCCTTCTCTAGCCCTTCTAGAAAATATGTCATTAGACAGGTCTCTAAGCAAAACTGTTGAAGTTTGATAAGAGGTGAAACATAGTATTATCTTTTCAAGTTGCCCAAATAATTTTTGTATGGTAATTTCTGCTTAATTGGTGATAGAGCTTAAGATATTGTACCATTTGATATATATAACTGAGAGATTAAAGAAAAGACCCAATATCCACCTTTTAGATGAGAGGTGAATATCAAGGTTTATGCTCAGAAAGAGGCTTTAACCTCAACAACTAGGTTGATTCTCATTGTTTAGTGATACGAATGGTCTTCTCTGAAAGGGAAGGACTTTCATTTAATGTGGTAATGCTTAAAGAATACCTTTTTGAGTTATGTATTGTGTTTTTGTGGCCTTATTGTACCTATATTAACTTAAGAAAGGGTGGAAAGGCATGTATTTTACCCTTTTTTGGGTAGCATGTTTGTGGTAATTTTGGAGGTCATGCTTGTGCTCTAGTTTTGAGCTACATGCTAACACTACATGTAAGGTGTGGATATGAAACTATGATTCAAAATCAACTACTTTTCTTGTCCTCAAAATTTTTATAAGGTAACGCCAATTTTATTGTTTTTAAATTTATAAGTATAAAACAATAATATTATAAAGATTTATTGTTCTACCAACACTAAAGATTTATCCAAAAATACTCTACAAGAGATATTCAAAGCTACAAAAGAAATTTCTTCAAGAGAAATTCCAATTGGACTTAATTGAGCAAAGGACTTCAGGAAATCAATCTAACAACAGAGTTTTTAAAAAGAATATTAAAGATAAAACATGCCAAAAAGTTACCAAAGTGACAAAGTGAACAGTGATGAAAGATGTTTTAATTCACTTATGGGGTTGTCCAAGGGTAAAAATGATTATAGGAGTTACAAAAAATGATTATAATGATTTTTCACCTGGTTAAAAGGTTTAAGATGATTTAAGAAGGGTGGTTGGGATCTTTTATTGATTAGTTTAACAGTGGTTAAACTAATTATAAAAGGAAAAGATTCTAACATGAAGAGAAATGTGAGGCAAAGAAGAAGTTCTTCTATAGACATCAAATCTCTTACTCCAAAAGTAAAATTTGGTTTTGTCCATTGTGGAAAACACTCTGAAAACAGAAAAGCCAATTATAGAATCATTGAACCCTGGTTTAGACCAATAAAGGGCTGGCTTTGGCCATTTTGGACCCTTAAATCAGCCATTGCTATAGTAATACTTGGTTTTAAACCTTCAAAACACATCAGAATGCATGTAAGAGATTTACAAACAATTTAGAACTGTTTTTTATCTCAAGGGTAGTTTTACCCTCTTGGAAACAGTTAAAACTTCCCTGGTTGGTACCAAATCCTCATCATCAATTGAGACACAAACCCTGCGACTCAATTCCAGCCCAAAAGTGATAAAATTTTGCATGGAGTTTGACATCTCACACCTGTCAGCAAGGAATTTGGGGGTCTGGCTCCCCCTTGGAGCCAAGATTCCTTTCCCCCCCAGAATCAATGTTTCCAATTTATTTTTTCATTAATTACTCATCATGTATTATACTTATAATTTACATATGTAATTAAATTGAGTTTTTACAGTACTCAACTGTAATAATTGACACCTAATATGTAAGTTGAAGCTCACTTATGTAATAAACGTGCACATTTTGACATTTAAATTGAAAATACTTCAATTCCTCATAACTTCTAAACTACACACAACACCTCAATTTTAACACAAGAATTGATGGTTAACACCACATGTGATGTGAAGCAAATAAAAGCTTTGAGGATTTTGAAATTTTGTACAGAAAAAACTAAAATCCTAATTTAAGCTTATTTAGAGTTGAGTTACAGAAATTTGACCCAGAGGTGACTCCACCTTATTCTTTGTGAGGAGTCCAATGGTGAAATAACTTTCATATGTTTATTTGTTGGATAAAAATTTATGATAATTGTTATTTAACTTTTTTCCAAAAATATTTCAATTTTGGTAACCTTGTTGAAAATTCATTTTTACTTAATTTTTTCAAGTAAAAATGTGTTTTCACAATTTTAAATCTAAATGTAATTTTATTTTGGAGTTATAATTAAATTTTCATTTTTTTGTGTATGAATATATATGTATATTTTAATTTTTGTTTTGATAATATAAATAAGTTTCTTTTATTTAGAATTGTATCTTGTTTTATTATTTGTGGTCTTTTTGGTATCTGGAAATACCTCTAAGGCTCACATTCCCTCCCCCTTAAAGGGAATATTACTGTAAGGTTTGACTATGAAACAAAAAGTAAAAGTTACTAATATTTTACTTATTGTACTATGAATGTCCTTATAAATAAAATAAATAAGATAAAAAATAATTATAATAATAAAGAATTATTATAATTATGGCATAAAAATAATTATACTATTAAATGAATATACTGATATAATTGATATTATATACAAACAATATAATAAATAAATATATTAATATAAGATAATTAATATACTAAAAAGCCCTTTATTATTGTTACCAGCCAATAATAAAGGCGTAAAAAATTCTTTTCATTAATAAAAACAATTAATAGAAGTAGTATTACCGATATTAAAGTTATATATTAATATAAATACTATTTATATTAATTGAAGAATTGTTAATAGTAATAATAGAGAGAAATTATTATAATAAGAGAAAATAACCTACTTTTGATGCTTAATATGATAATTTTGGATAAATGTATGCCAAATAATGTAAATACAACTTATTTAAATTGTATTTACAAATAAAAATAAGAGAAATCACAAATTTTCTTGATTTTATGTGGAAATGAGATTTTTAATAGATTTATAGCAAAACAGCAGAAAAATTGAAGTAATCACATCAAAAATAATGATTATAATAAATATTATCTTTGGTCTTTGATAATATGAAAGATTTATGTATAAAGAATAAAGATTTTACCTTTTGATTTAATTGTTTTAATGTTTTGATGTGTCTGAGGGGAAAATAGAGTAAAAAGAGCTCTATTTATAGTAAATACCTCCATTATAGAGTCCAGTAGGCTTCTGATAGACGTTTACCAATGGTATCTACTAGAAACAATCAGTATTTTAAGGTGTAGTGATGATTACATCATGATCAAACCATTTTATCTCATTATTACACCATTATTTAGAGCTATCACTATAACTCTAAATTTGATGACATCATAGGCTTGACAGAAGCCTAAGATTTGTGGATCTTATTAGTATCAATAATAATCTAATAGTATTCAACATTTTTATCACTTATATAACTGTTAAACTTAAAATAAGATTACAGTGAGTGATCATAAATGATCAAATTTAAGCTTAAACTTTCATAATTAATAGCTTTGAAGTTATACACGCTAAAGCTATTCTGAAAATGTATTCTGATAGCTTGGCATGTCCCTATTGAACTTCCAAGAGAATTTAATTACATCATCAATACTCTATTTTTGATGATTTTTCTTGTAACTCATCTTTTCTGTTGAAATTTAATATTTTAAACTCCAAACCATGATTTCAAGGGGTTATAACTTGAATATTATAATACAAATTACATCATTCTTCACGTATGAACTAGCAGAATCTAAAGGTCTACTCTTTTTTAAGTTTGGACCACTTTCGCAACAAAGTGGTCAACAGCTACATTCATTTTAATTAATAATCTATTACAAGTTTTAACCTTGTTTATAAATTTTGAAATAAAGTTCATATATGTGTTTTTACAGTAATTACTTGGTGACTTATTTTTTGGTTTATCTCTCTATTTTGTATATTTCAAGTGATATTAGCTAAAAACCATGAATATATGCATTGACCAAAAAAGTGCATAAATTCAGCTTAATTCCTTAAGTATTGACTTTAGAGAATAGCTTTATAATTGCTTTATGTGTGGGGTTCATGGAAAATCCAATGATACAATTTATTTCACATGTTGTTTCATTGGCCTCTGAGTTAAATAAGGTTTTATACCTTTTTCAAGGTATTATTACTTATTATTTAGTAATTATTGAATTTTCAGATATGCCATATAATGACATATGTGTATTTTACCATGAGGAATCTAATGGTGCAATTGATTGCACATTCTTACTCATTATATTCTGAGTTAATCCAGATTTTGTACTTATTTATGGTATTTTTACTAGTCTTTGAGATAATTATTATAAGTAGAATTATTACAGAAATTTTGTTGTGGCCTTTTTGGATAAGTGGTCATATATCAAAGGCTCACATTCCCTACCACCAAAAAAGATTGTACCACAATCTGATATAGTTAATTAGGGTATCATCCACTGTCCTACCTCATCAATAGACTTTGTTAGTCTTGAAGCTCAATAATGCTTGATTTTCCTATTCTTTAGGCTTTCTTTTGTGTCTGAGCCTTCTTAATAGTTTATCAGGATTTGTTATATCCTTCTCAAGTAGATATTCATCTTCTCGAGTTGGACTTCTATACCTTACAAGGTATTCTCTTTCTTTTTTGTTTCTTGTCCTTCTTTCTTGAAGGACTTCCACAATTTTCTTTTCTTCTCCTTCTTCTAAAGGGAGTATTTCAAGTGGGGGTTTATTTCTTAGTGAAAATAATGCCTTGTCACTTCAGCTGTAAGGTTTTGTCAGACTCACAGGGAAGGTTGGTTGTTTTTTCATTAGTTCACCTGTGAATTCTAATTGCACAGCATTGGGTCCATGTAGTGCTTTTATCATAAATGGTCCTGCAAAGGAATCTTTTAATTTCTTTGGGCCTTTGATATTATTGAAATTTAGAGTTGACACTAGGACCAAGTCTCCTATTTTGAAGTCAGGTTGTTTATGACTTTCATCCCATCTTCCTTTTGCATAATTGAAAGAATCTTGCATACATCTGTTTGCATTGTGTCTTGCTTCGTCAAGAATTAACATGAAGCTACTTGCTGTTGGGTGTATATCCACTAAGTACTTTTTGAGGGTATCATAAGGGAGTCTTGGATTCCAGCCTTTTTCTAGCATTGCAGGTATCTTGCCAGTTGAAGAATGGATTGATTTTTTATATGCCAGTTCAAGAGCTGGTATTAATGTACACCAATCATGGGTAAAACCATCAGAATCTTTGAGTTCTAGTCCATGAGCACATTATCTTCTGATCATGTCTTATAATGTCTGTATCATTCTTTCTGCTAGACCATCAGTTTGGGGGTGGTAAGATGTTGATAATGATAGTTTTGTTCCAAAAGGTTATGGAGGTTTTTCCATAATTCTGAAGTGAATTTTGGGTCTCTATCACTTATGATGTTCTGGAATAAGCCTGTGTGGATAATCAATTTATTCCATATCATTATGGCTGTATCCATTGCTGTATCATCCTTGTGACATGGTAAAAACATTGGGGTTTTGCTGTATCTGTCAACTAATACTAGGTATGCATTGTAACTTCTGTTTCCTCCTGGAGGTAATGCTGTTACCCAATCCATATAAACTATTTCCCAAGGGGATTTTGGTTCTTGGATTTGGATCATCATTCCAAATTTCTTACCTGTGGCTCTGTTTTCTTTTTGGCATATGTCACAGGTTTGGCAGCATTCTGCAACATCTTTCTTCCAATTTGGCCACCAAGAGCAGGTTTTTACCCTCTCTAGTGTTTTGTATTCTGAGAGATGTCCAGCTGCAACACTATCATGACATTCATGAAGTATAGTGATTATTAGAGCTCTATCTGTTAAAGCCATAACACATGTATGCTTAGTTCAATGGTAAAGGATTCCATCAAGGAGGTGGAATCTTCCTTCATCATATGCTTTTTTCCATGTTCCATCTAGTTTTGATGAAAGTGATGGATCTTTACAGTCTTGAATTAGAGGTTGGCATAAGATATGGCAGTTATTCCCCATTCTATAGCTTTCTTCAACTTGGTTAAAGAATTCTGTGCCTATATCTGTTACACATATGCCTTCTATATGGTGCTCTTCCTGTGGTACCCATGCTGGATTGTCAGGGGTATTTTCCAGAGCCCATCTGCTAAGACCATCTGGACTTTTATGAATATTACCAGATTTATCAACTATAGTCATATTTCCTCTATATTCTTGGATGGCAATTTGCCATCTTAACATATGTCTATTTGGGGTTTTCATGTTTAATAAAGATTTTACAGCATTGAAATCTGTAATTCCATCAAACACTGTCCCATCTAAATAATAGTGAAATTTTTCAAAGCCCACACTAAGCAGAGGCATTCCATTTGGCTTGCACAATACCTTGCTTCTGTTGGCTTTATTTGTCTTGAAATGAAGAAAACTGGTCCCTCAACAGGTTTGTCATCGATGATTTGTGTCTGGTGTAGTGCAGCACCTAGTCCTTCTCCACAAGCATCAATGTATAGTTTAAAGGGTAGATTCCAATCTGGAATTAGAAGAAATGGGGCATTTGTTAAGCAATTTTTTAATTCTTCATATGCCTTAACTCTTTCTTCAGTCATTTCATAGACTGTCTGTTGGTCATAGAGCTTATACAATGACTTAGAAATTCTTGCAAAATCTTTTATATGTTGTCTGTAATAACCAGCAAATCTCAGAAATGATTGAATTTCTTTCTTAGTTTGGGGAATTGGCTTCAATAGTATTGCTGCTACTTTGTTGTCTATGCCCAAAATTAGTCCAGATACAACATGTCCTAGTGCTTTCAGTTCACTGTATGCAAAATGACACTTTTTCAGAGAGATTTTCATATTTACTTGTACTAGTTTGTGCAAGACTCTTCCTAGTATTGATAAGTGACTGTCCCAAGTCTCTGAGAAAATTATGATATCATCAATATAAATAATCAGCCATCCTTCTGATAATTCTTCAGAAAATATGGTATTCATCATCCTTTGGTAATGGATGGTGCATTTTTTATACCAAATGGAATTCTGAAATATTCAAAAATTCCACAGTGGACTATTATCCTTAGTAGCTTCTTGGAATTGTCTGTTAAGAAAATCTGATGAAAGCCCTTTAGAGAATCCATGGCTGTGATGAGCTTAGCCCAAGATAATTGTATTAATGTCTCATGGATTCTGGGTATTGGGTATCTGTAAGGGATAGTATAGGTGTTTATAGCTCTAACATCCCCTACCATCCTTGATTTTCCATTATGCCAAGCTATAATGACAGGTGTAGTGACCTCTTCCTGTCCATTATGTCCTACTTTCCTTAATACTCCAAGGTCCATTAGTTCTTTAATGTGTACCTCTAAAGCCTTTCTAGCTCTTGGGCTGGCTGGATAAGCTGGTCTTCTTAATAAAGGTGGATAAGGTCTTTCTAAATCAACGATGATGTCTACCTAATGTCCAATTATGGCACCTAGTAGTTCCTTGTCAGTTGCAAAGGAATTTTTATATTTAAATAAGAGGTCAATAAATTCTTCTTTCATTTTTACTGTCAAGTCATGATTGAATTCTGCCTATTTTAGCTGTTCAGTCATGAAAAAATCCATTTATGGGCTTTTTTCTTCATTCTTGATGACTGTAATATGTCTTTTGTTATTGAAAAAGCCAATTTTTTTTCTTTTATTATCTCTTATGGTAAAATATCTATCTTTTTGATTAGAGATATCTATTCCATAAATTGACAATCAGTCATTTCCAAGTATAAAATGGTTACTAGTGCAGTTGTCCATTACTACAAACTCTACTTTCAATCTGATACATTGTGAAGGATGAGAAAAAATGAGTGTTAAGTAAATTATTCCAAGGGGCTTCATGATTTAACTTGCACTATTAAATTTGACACCTTGTATTGGTATAAGTTTTTCTTCCCAATATGGTACAATTGTTTTCAAATAACTTTTACCAACACAGTTAAAATATGCTCCTGTATCTAAGCTCACTTTTGCCTCTTGGTTTCCCACCATGACAATACTTATACTTGATTTCCCAGCTGTATATCCCATCCCTTTTTCTGGTTTGGCTCCATACAATTTAGCATCTTGTATGTTTGTGAGGCTTGTATCAGATGTTCCAACTTGTGGTAAGTTTGAATTGACATCCAGTACTTCATATATTAAATCAATATTATTAATTTTTGCATTAATTATATTAATTTGATCACTTTCATACGCTTCTGATTCTTCAGTGTCTTCTTCAGAATCAGATTCTTCTTCTTTATCATTGTGGTCCTCTGTTTCCACAATTTCATTGATTTTTGCTTTTTTAAGGCAATTATTGGCTAAGTGTCCAATACCTCCACATTTGTGGTACTTTCTTTGCTAATTATTGTTGGATGTATTGGGCTTGAGAGTTTTTCTTGGTTTATCTTTCTCAATAAATGGCTTTTTTGGACTTTTAATGTCCAATTTATTCCAAGTTCTGCCAATTTTTGTCCTTGTCACTATGTCTTCTAGTGAATTGATATACTCTTCTGTAGAGCATGATTCTATACACCTGATTCTCAGGGTATGCTCCAATTCTCCTCCACATTTCTTGAGTATTTTAATGTGTACTATTTTTTGGGACATTTCTGGGTACAGTGAATTTAATCTTCCAGCTTGCTTTAAGAACCAACCCAAAGGTTCATCTTTTTCTGGGTCAAAGAAGCAGTTTTCAAATGCATTTTCTATATTGTACCTACAGGAATCATTAGCCCACTTGGTGATTAATGCTTGTTTCCACCAAGACCAGGTATTTTTGCCATTTGTTTGTCTTATGCCATAATACCATCTTTTTGCAGATTTCTCAAACAGTGAGTGTAATGTTGAAGTGATTGATTCATCTGGTTTGGCATAATCTTCTTGTAACATGTCAATTGTTTTAATAATTGACATATGGTCATATTCACCTTCTCCTGTGAATGTTGGCCATTCTTTTAATTGAGGTGTTTCCTTCATTAAGACTTGGTTATTGTCTTGGTGGCTCAAGTCTAGTATCAATGGATTTGTCAATTCCTCTTTTGGCTTAACAGGGCTTCTTATATGAGAAAATGGAGCTTATAACTTTGGAATATTTGAGTTAGCCTCATTAATTTTATCCATTTTTTCAGTGATAAGCCTTATTTCACTTTGAATATCATCTTTCAGATGCATTCTGGCATCATCACTTTTTTCCACATGGTATAAAAGTAATTTCTGGTGTGATGAAGTCTTTTCTTCAAATTGTTCTACAGAAAGACTTAATTTGTTTGATTTTTCTGTAAGATTGTCAGTACTCACATCATAATTGATTGTCAAAGTTTTATCTTTGATATCTTTTATGTATTTATACAATTCTTGTTGTCCTTGTATCAATCTTTGAGTATTATCAATTAAAACTTTTGGTTTGTTGTTTTCAACCATAAATTTAATGTTATCAGTTTCTTTTAAATTTTGTACAACAATTTTTGTCAAAGATGATAAGCTATTATTTATTTCTTGTAAAGATAATAAGCTATTTTTAATTTATTTTAGAGGTAAAATACTATTTTGAATTTCTTTTAAAGTGTTTAAAACATCTGGGGACAAGGTTATTTATTTGGGAAACAAGTCTGTCCCATTCTTTGCTCCTCCTTGTCCTTCAATTTCATAAAGGCTCTGGCCATTTTGAAGACATTGTCCATGGCATCTTCTTGGATTTTTGGAATCCTTTACCTTGGGGAATATGGTTTTATCCAGTTCTTTTTCTTTTTATTCTTCCCTACTTGGGGAAGTGGGTTGGCTTGGGGCTTGCTGGTAGAAGCTACTGGGGCCTCTTCCTTGGTGGCCTCTTTCTTTTTGGCATGGTACTCCTTGATCTTTTTGATTTGAGGTTATGTGTTCTTACAGTAATTACTTGGTGAATTTATTTTTGGTTTATCTCTCCATGTTGTATGTTTCAAGAGATATTAGCTAAAAACCATGAATATATGCATTGACCAAAAAAGTGCATATATTCAGCTTAATTCTTTAAGTATTGACTTTGGAGAATAGCTTTCTAGTTGTTTTATTTGTGGGGCTCATGGATAATTCAATGGTACAATTTATTCCACATGTTGTTTCATTGGCTTCTGAGTTAAATAAGGTTTTATACCTTTTTTAAGGTATTATTACTTATTATTCAGTAATTATTGACTTTTGAGATATGCCATAAAAATGACATATGTGTATTTTACCATAAGGAATCTAATGATGTAATTGTTTTCACATGTTTACTCATTCGAGTATGAGTTAATTCAAATTTTGTACTTATTTATGGTATTTTTACTAGTCTTTGAGATAATTATTATAAGCATAATTATTACAGAAATCTTGTTGTGACCTTTTTGAATATGTGGTCATATCTCGAATTCTCACAATTAATTTGAAATATTGTTATTTCTAGTATTTATGAACCTTCTGAAAGGTTTAGTAGCTTTGGGTATGTCTTTTTCTGCAGCCCATTCATCTTCACAAGTTGGGTCACCGTACCTAAAAAGGTATTTCCTTACTTTCTTTGCTCTTAACTTCCTTTCCTTGAGGAGTTTGGTGATCTTCCTAGTATCAGAGTATTAAATAGGAGGTATATGCCAGGGAACTTTATTTCTCAAAGGAAACTTCTCAGAATCACTAGATTTATATGCTTTTATGAAGCGTACTGGAAATGTAGGAGGCTTATTCCTAAGTTCCTCAGATAATTCTACTTCAATTTCATTTTCCCCATGGAGGGAATTAATAACAAAAGGTCCTGAAAAGGAGTATTTGACCTTTTTCCATCCCTTGATGTTATTGAAGTTAGTGGTGGATACAACTACTAAATCTCCCACTTTGAAATCTGGAGTGGCATGTTATTTGTCCTGTTTGTCTTTGGCATATGAGAATGAGTCCTCCATGCACCTTATTGAATGCTTTCTAGCTTTGTCTAGCATTCCTTTGAAGCTACTAGCTGTGGAATGTATTTCAACCAAATCCTTCCTTAATGAATCTTGGGGTGATTTGTGATTCCATCCCTTCTCTAGAATAGCAGGAGCTTGATTGGTACTGGAATGAATGGATGTTTTATATTCCAATTACAGTGCTGGTAAGAGATTACACCAATAATGTGTGAACACATCACAATCTTCCAATTAAAGGCCATATGCACAAAGTCTTCTCACCATATCTTCAAAGGCTTGGATCATTCTTTCAGCCAGACCATCAGTTTGTGGGTGGTAGGCTGTAGAGAAGGACAACTTTGCTCTAAATAATTGGTGAATGTTTTTCCATAGTTCTGAGGTGAATTTGGGATCTCTGTTACTAATAATATTTGTTAATATGCCAGTCCATGATATTACTCTATTCTATATTAGAAGAGCTGTATCCATGTCTGTATCATCCTTGTGACATGGTAGAAAGATTGGAGTCTTACTTAATCTGTCAACAATCACTAGGCATGCATTATAGCTTCTATCACCCCCTGGTGGTAGACCAGTCACCCAATCCATATGGACAATTTCCCAAGGTTTGCTGGGTTCTTGGATTTTGATAATATTTCCAAGTCTTTTCCAGTGGATTTATTTGCCTTTTGACATCTGTCACAGGTTTTTCAATAATCTGAGACATCTTTCTGCCACATTGGCCACCACATACAGATCTTCATCCTTTCTCTTTTCCTGGACTCAGACAGATGTCCTGAGAAGGGGCTTTAATGGAATTTTTCAGTACAAGATTTATTAAGGACCTGTCCAAAACATTCATTACACATGTATGCTCAGTCCTGTGGTAAATTATACCATCCAGTAAGTGGAATCTTCATTCATCATATGATTTCTTCAATATTTAATCCAAGGCATGTACCAAAGAGTTGTCCTTACAGTCTTTGGTAAGTAATTGGCATAGGAGGCTAAAACTCCTATCTTGAGTATAGCTGTTTCTTACTTTCTCAAAGAATGTTATGTTCAGATCTGTAAAACCTATTCCTTCTTTGGGATCTGTGGGGAAGCTTCTTCTGGAACATAAGCGGGATTATAAATATTATTTGGTAATGGCCCTCTGCTCAGTCCATCTGCATTTTTATGAATATTCCTATCTTTGTGAGAAATATTCATATTACCTTTATACTTATGTATGGCTATTTGCCATCTGAGCATATGCATGTTGGGTTTTTTCATGTTTAAAAGTGATTTAACAGCAGTAAAATCTGTTATCACTTGAAAAAAACATCCTTCTAAAAAGCAATTGAGTTTTTCTAAGGCCAGAAAAGGCATAAACACTCCATCTGACTTGCCCCATATCTAGTTTCAGTTGGGTTTATTTTCCTGGATATGAAAAATATGGGTCCATCCACAGGTTTATCATTTATAATCTGCACTTAAAGCAGTGCAGCACCTAGCCCATCCCCTGATGCATCAATATAAAGCTACAAGGGCAGCTTAAAGTCTGGAATCAGTAAGAGTGGAGCAGTGGTCAAGGCTTGTCTTAAAGATTCAAAGGCTTTCACTCTGTCAACAGTCATTTCAAATACTGTGTCTTTGTCACATAATTTATAAAGAGGTCTTTCTATGGATGAAAAATCTTTAATATGTTGCCTGTAATATCCTGAAAACCACAGAAATGATTGAATTTCTTTTTTATTCTGAGGAATGGGTTTCAGTAGAACTGCTGCAGCTTTGGTTATGTCAACCCCAAGGGATAAACAAGATACTAAATGTCTCAGTGCTTTGAGTTCTTCAAATACAAAATGAAATTTATTTAAGGAAATTTTCATGTTTACAGATTGAATTTTGTTCAAAACTCTGGATAATCTGTATATACTTTCTTCCCAGGTCTTGGAACAGACAATAATGCCATCAATGTAAATGATTAACTATCCTTATTAAAGTTCTTCAGGGAAGATTTCATTCATAATTCTTTGGAAGTGTGAGGGTGCATTATTTATAACAAAAGACATCCTTAAACACTCATACATTCCACAATGAACAATAATCCTCAAGTATTTTCTTGCCCTTGGTGTCACCACAATCTGATGAAATCTTTTAAGGGAATCTATGGTTCTTATATACACTTCTTAAGATATTTGGGTAAGGGCAATTTGGATTTTTGGTATTGGGTACCTGTCTGGAACAGTGTAAGTATTCAGAGCTCTAAAGTCCCCAAAAATTCTAGATTTTCCATTATGCCCTGCCACTATGACTGATATAGTTATTTCCACCTTCTCATTGTGGCCAACATTTCTTATTACCCCAAGGTCTTGAAGTTTTTTAATATGGATTTCCAGAGCTTCTCTTGATTCAGGAATTTCTGGATATGCAGGTCTTCTCACAAGTGGTGGGTAAGGTCTTTCAGTATTAAGAATAATGTCAACCTCATGACCAACAATTTATCCCAGTGGCTCTTTATCTGATGCAAAGGCTTCTTTGTGGCATATAAAAGGGCAGAAAGTTCACTTTCTTGTTTCTCAGTGAGATGAAGACTGATTTAAGCTTCATTTAACTGTTCAGACTTGAACTTTTCTAACTCTAAGTTGACTGGTGATACTTTGTTTACTGTAATTTGTCTTTTAAGTTGTAAAAAGGGAAGTTTCTGACATTTATCTTCCCCAATAGTAAGGTGTTTGTATTTGTTGTTATGTAAGTCTATGCCATACATAATTAAATAGTCATTTCCCAAAATAAAATTGGTACTGGAGCAATTTCCCATAATAAAAAATACAAAAGTCATTCTTAAATTTTGATTCATGTGTGTAAATATGACAGTAGTCTCAAATATGCCCAATTCTTTCATTGAACTACTTGCACTATTTGATTTTATTCCATCAATTGGCAATAATTTATCTTTAAAATTTGGTACACAAGTCTTACAAAACAATATGTAAAAACAAGAGAAGAAGACTCCTGGGTCAAGTAAAAGCTTAGTGGGTTTGTTGTCAATTACCACCTCTGTTATACAGGAGTTACTAGATGTATAACCTTTTCCCCTGTTTGGTTGAGTTTTAATTAGTTGTTCATCTTGTATTTTTGATAAATCAAGTGGACCATTGCTTAATTGTGGCAAGTGGGAATAAGATTCCATGATGTCAAAAGTGGCATTGATATTTTCTATATCATTTGAAGATTCAGAAAATATTGATGATTTTTAATCTTAATTATCTTCAATTACCTCATCCTTTTCAACATCAGGTTCCTTTTCAATGTCAATTTCATTGATTTTCCCCTTCTTGGGAAATGATTTTGCTAAATATGTGGTGCTTTGGCAAATATGGAACTATATCATTACATCTGAATATTTATACTTAATATTATTAGAGTTTTATTTGTGATTTTTGTCCACAGAATCTTTCCAAGGTGTATTCAACCTTGTTTTGAGATTCACCCTACTAGAACCAATTCTTGTTCTGGGGGTTACTTCTTCCAATATATTAATGATATCTTCTGCTGAAGATTGTTAAGTAGTCCGGCTTTTGACAGCATCCTGGTTTTGAAAGAATGCTCTAAGTCACCTCCACATTGTCTTAGAATTCTTCTGTGAATCATAAATTCTAACATGTCAGGATATAATGTTGTTAATCTATCTTTTTTTTGTGGCAAAACCATGGTATATCTTTTTCCTTGTCAGAATTAAATTTAACATATTAAAAGGCTGTTTCAAATTCAAATCTCCAAGCACCATTTCCCCATTTGTTGATAATTTGGGTTTCCCACCAATTCCAACTTTGGTATCCCTGTGCCTGTCTCAATTTTATATACCATCTGTGGGCTGATCTTGTAAAAAAGGTGTTAAATATTGCTGTTACCAATGTGTCAGGTAATGCCAAATCTTTTTTAACTATGTCAATACCTCTGATGAATTCCATATGGTGATACTTTACTTCACCACTGAAGTGAGGCTATTCTTTAACTTTTGGTACTTCTTTCAAGAGTTCTTGGCCCATAGATGGTTCCAAGCTATGAAAAAAAGTGGAAAATTCATTTTTTAAATGTGAATTTTAAACATCCAATACTTGTGGATTGGGAATTCCTGAACCCTAATCTTGATTCAGAGGCATAGACATCCTAGGTAAGGTGTGCAGTAATTGTTTAATATCATTCATTTTCCTGTTTCTACACCTTTGAAAATTTCTGAACTCACATTGGAAGCTTTGTATTGAATTTATTACTTCAATCTTATACATATCTTCCTTATGTGTTAATTCTTGCCATAATTCTCTCTGTCTAGTATTATCAGAAGTGACTTGATTCAATTTCATTGTTAATTTTGATACTTGTTTTGAGGTGTCAAAACACATTTTCAAGGCAATTGTATATGTCTTTACTTCAGTAAATGAATGTGCAATATCCTCAAGGACTTTTCTATTATTTTCTTTGATAATATTTATGGCTTTTTTATTCCTGTTTCAATTATGTCATCAATATTGAATTTAAAATATTTGTCTGTTAATTCTTTAATAATGGCAGATTGTTCATTTACTTCATTTCAAAATGAATTGTAATTATTGAAAGTTTTAATTGGTCTTAAAACCCTTTCATGACACATAAATGTCTCATTCATTTGGCTCAGACTTAGGTTATTTGTCTTAAGATCATTACAAATTGATGAAGGTTTTTCAGAAATGTGACTTTTCATGTCATTTATAGCTACATACAAGTTTGTAATGTCATCTAGAATATAAGAAATAATTTCTGATTTTTTTTCTGGCTTCCTTCTTTTCCTGTAATTGCATCATTGTTCTGGCCCTCTGAAATACATTTTCCATGGCATCCTACTGAATCTTTGGGATTCTGCAGCCCTGGTTGTAAGGTTTTGTGGCTGGTGCTTTGCCTTTACCCTTGTTCTGAGCTTATGGCTGCTTTTTCACATTGGAATTGCTGCTGCTGGCTACTGGGGCTTTTGTTGGCACTTGCTTGGGTGGTGGAGGGTTTTTTTCCTCCATTATTCTGTAAAAAGAATTATGTTTTTCTGTTACATCAATGGATTCAATCCATTGAGTAGCTTGAAACTGCTGGGATGGCCCAGGAATTTTTTCACAGTCAGTTAAGAATTCATGAATTTTTTCCACAGATCATCAAGAATCTGGTACTCTTTGTGCTGCTATGCATTGGTTTAGGCCTTCTGGCTGGCTTTTTATATGTCCACTGAGGCTTCTTGTGGTGGTGTCAGGTCTTTTTGAAGGTGAAAAAGTATTATCAGCTTCAGAATGGCATAATTTGTGAGTTTGGGATCCATTTACTGACTCTTGTCCTTCTGTAACTCGTTTTCTTCTGCCATAATCATGTCTATAGCCTTTTTTGAGAGCTGATTGAGGGGTTATAGCTGGCTCCTGATCTGGATTAAGGCATATTTATGATTAATAAGCTTGAAAATAGTAATTTTACATCAAAAACTTACTATTGGCCAGATTATTTTCCCTCTGAAGGGTATTACTCACGTCCGAGTTAATTAATTCAAAAGAAATTGACTCTGGGTGGTTGTTCTGAGTTATAATAACTGTGCTATTATAGTCAGAATTGGCAGTACTGGCAGAAATAATGCTAGTAGCTGTTGATGCAGTGTCAATATTTCATTGTCTTACCATGTTTTCAGACACTAAAATTAATTAAAAAAGAAATTATTTGAGTGAAAAAAGTATTTTTCAAGAGAGAAATGAAAAAATAAGGCCTCACTTATAATATGAAAAAGTTTTATTTGTTATGAAATTTTTAGATTATAGGTATTTTTTATGTATTTTTTAAATATTTAAATATAAGGAAAGGGATTTAAAAAGAGTAAAGATATATGTCACAGGTAAAATATCATGTCTGGGCCCCCACATGTAAGGTTTGGATATGAGACTTTGATTCAAAATCAAGTACTTTTCCAGTCCTCAAAAGTTTTATAAGGGAAAAATTGATTAAAAATAATATTAAATAAGATTTTTAAGAGAAAACATGCCAATTTTAATGATTCTAACCTTATGAGTATGAGAAAATAATGTCATGAAGATTTATTGTTTTACCAACAATAAAAATTTATCTAAAAATACTCAACAAGAGATATTTAAGGCTACAAAAGAAATTTCTTCAAGAAAAATTTCAATTGGAATTAATTGAGAAAAAGACTGCAGGACAATATTATAAGAACAGGATTTTTGAAAAGAATATTTAAGATAAAAAATGCTCAAAATTTACCAGAGTGAATTTGGAAACAAATTGACAAAGCTAACAGTGACAAAAGATGTCTTAATTCACTTATGGGGTGGCTCAAGGGTGAAAATGATTATAAGATTTACAAGCAATGTTTATAGCTTTTTTCAATGTTGTTCAAAGGTTTAAAATTATTTAAGAAGGGTGGTTGGAATCTTTTATTCATTGGTTTAACAGTGTTTAAACTGATTATAAATGGAAAAGATTCTAACATGAAAAGAAAAGTGGGGCAAAGAATACATTCTTTTATAGCCATCAATTTTCTTACTCAAAAAGTAAAATTTGCTCTTGTCAGTTATGGAAAACACTCTGAAAACAGAAAAGCCAATTATGGCATCATTAAACCCTGGTTTAGACCAAAAAAGGGCAGGCTTTAGCTATTTTATACCCCTTAAATCAGCCATTGCTATAGTAATACCTGGTTTTAAACCTTAAAAACATGTCAGAATGAATGTAAAGGGTTTCCAAACAATTTGAAAGTGTTTTTAAACTGTTTTTTATCTTTAGGGTATTTTTAACCTCTTGGAAACGGTTAAAACTGCCCTGGTTGGTATCAAAACCTCATCATCAATTGAGACACAGACCCTGTGACTCAATTCCAGGCCAAAGGTGATGCACATTTGCATGGATTTTGACATCTCACGCCTGTCAGAAAGGAATTTGGGGGTCTGGCTCCCCCTTGGAGCCAAGATTCCTTTCCCCCAGAATCGATCTTTCCAATTTATTTTTTCTTTAATTCCTCATCATGTATTATACTTATAATTTGCATATGTAATTAAATTGAGTTTTTACAGTACTCAACTGTAATAATTGACACCTCATATGTGAATTAAAGTTCACTTATGTAATACACACACACATTTTGACATCTCAATTGAGAATACTTCAATTCCTCATAACTTCTAAACTACACACAACACCTCAATTTTAGCACAAAAATTGATGGTTAACACCATATGTGATGTTAATGAAATTAAGATTTTGAGTATCTTAAACTTTTGTACAGAAAATACCAAAAACTTAATTTAAGCTTATTTAGAGTTGAGTTACAGAAACTTTACCCACAGCTAACCCCACCTATTTTGTATGAGGGGTCCAATGGTGAAAAAACTTTCACATGTTTATTAGTTGGATAAAAAGATATTATAGTTTTTATCCAACTTTTTTTCAAAAATATTTCAATTTTGGTATTCTTGTTGAAAATTCATTTTTACTTAATTTTTTCAAGTAAGAATGTGTTTTCACAATTTTAAATTTCAATGTAATTTTTTTTTTAAATTATAATTAAATTTTCATTTTTTTGTGTATAAATTTAAATTTATATTTTAATATTTCTTTTTATAGTATAAATAAATTTATTTTATTTATAATTGTATCTTGCTTTATTATTTGGGGTCTTTTGGGTATCTGAAAATACCTCTAAGGCTCACACTACACCTTTCACTCAAGATGAAGAAAGAGAAAATTCCAGTCCAAAATTATGAAAAAGTTGAAAATTCACACTTGAAAATGAGTTTTAAATCTTTTTTAATACTTTGGAACCATCAATGGGTCAAGAGTACTGCAAGAAATAGAAAAGCCCAAAGAATGGACTTGCTTCACTGCAAAAGGGGAGTGTCAAAATTTGGAATTCATTTCATTTTTTGACATGATGAAAGTAGATATGAAATTATCAGAAATATTGGTAAATAAAAATTTTAACACCTTGTTTACCAAATAAACTCTTTGATGTTATATCAAATTGAGACAAGAACATGGACACCAAATATAGGATTGGTGGAAACCCAATTTTTTGAAAATGTGCTGATAATTCTTGGAGGTTTAAAAATGAAACAAAACTTTGTTATGAAATATTCAATTCTTAAATAGCAAGCTTTGCCACGGGTTTCTGGACAAAGAGACAGGATGAAAGAACTAAAGCCTGAAATTTTAGGATCTATTATTAATAGAAAAATCCTGAAACAATGCCAAGGAGATATACACCATCCTGTTAAAATAGGGACTACTGAATAAGCCTCAGCAGGGGATAAAATCAACATATTATAAGAAGGTATGACTAGAAAGCAAATTGGCTATAGCAGGATTAATGTTCAAAGAAGTCTTACAACCCCTTTGAAAGCTTCTGTAGACAAAAATTACAAACAAAATCTTAGTAATATTCAAAACAGAACTTTAGAGACAAGCAGAAAGCTCCATATTTTCCAAAGTAACACAAATTTTGCAAATATATTTCAAAAAGAAGTAAAATAGATGAAATTATCATTGATCATGAGCAAGATGAAAAAGATTATGCCAATGAAGAAAAGTAAAATAAACAATCATCAGTATTGTTTAAATCCTCCAAAGACATAAAGAATATTGATGCTACCTTTTATATAATAAAATATTACTCCAACTCACAGAAATTGAGTAATAGTTAGCTTTTTTGTCAAAAATACACCACTAATTAAGACCAAACAAACAGGGGGAAAAGGGTATACAGCTGGGAATTACTGTATAAAATAAGTGATTGTCAAACTCAAACACACTAAAATGTTACTGGACACAGGAGACTTCTTCCCTTGTGTCAGTAAAACCTTCTCCAAGAGTTGTGTGCCAAACTACAAACATGAACTATTTTCAATTGTGAAAGTCATCCTATGAAACCAGTATTGATATTTGACACTTATATCATATTCTCCCATACAAGTGGTAATTTAAGAATAACAGTTGAATTTTTTGTTATGGAAAGATTCTCCAGAGCCCATTTAATATTGGTAAATAATTATTTAGTTATTTATCAAATAGCGCTAAATATAAAAAGAGATAGATACTTTAATATTTTGTAAAAGAAGAATAAGAAATTTTTATAATTAACTATCAAAGGAAAAATTACAGCAAAGAAAGTATCACCAGTAAGCTTGGATCTAGATAAGTTAAAATCAGAGAAGATCAATAAAGAAGAAGTAAGTCTTTATCTTACTGATATACAGGAAAAATAAATATCACCTTCTTTCAGGAACCAAAGAGAGCTCTTTGCTCCAGATAAAAAAAAACCAGGTGCCATAATTGGTCTTGAAGTTGACATTATTTTGAATATTTAAAGATATTACCAGCCAATGTTAAGGAAGCCTATATACCCAGAGAGCCAAAAAATCAAGGGAAGCCCTTTGGATACACATAAAAAGACCCTTAGAGCTAGGTGTTTTGAGGAAAGCTGGCCATAATTAGGAAAAAGAAATTATAACACCTGTAAAAGGGGCATGACATAATGAAAAACTCAGAACTGTTGGGGAATTTGGAGCATTGAATACTTGTAATGTTCCAGAAAGTTACCCAATTCAAAAAATAAATATTTCCCTCACTAAAACATCTAGATAAGCTTACATTAGAGCTATGAATACCTTGAAATTTCTGCATGAAAATGTGGTAAAAACTAGGAAAAGAAACTGCTTTGGAGTTCTTTTTTGATTGTGGTATTTATGAATATATAAAATTGCCTTTTGGTATCAAGAATGCACCTGCACCTTTCAAAAAGACAATATAAGAAAATTTCTTTGAAGAAATTTAATGAGGATGAATAATGAAAAAGGTTTATGAAATAATTGTGTCCTACAAGAATTGGGAAGACCACATGAGAAGACTTTATAGAGTTCTTGATAAAAGACAATCACTTAACATCAAAATTTCCTTTGAAAAATGTTCATTTGGTTTCAAAAATCTTGAAGCCTTAGGTCATGTAGTATCTAGTATGTCCCTTTCAATAGACAAAAAAGGATGCATGAATATTTTTGGAGTGTGTAGCTCATATCAAACAAGGAATTCAGTAATTTCCAGGATTTTTCCAGTATTACAGACAGAATATTAAATATACTTAATATATTGCAAAACTTCTTTACAAGAATTTTTTAAATTTTGGAGTATTTGGAATTACTTCTCAAAGAGCTAAAAAATCTGAGTCCCTGAGACAAGCCTTGACCACTTCCCCAATAATTCTAATTCTATATTTTAGGCTACCTGTGGAGAGTCATATTTCTTCTTCAAGAGATAAGCTAGGAGCTGAAACTCACCAAGCCAAAATCATCAATGGAAAACCAGTGAAAAGACCCATATGATCCATATGTAGAAAAATAAAGCCAACTGAAGCCAGATATTGAGAATTTCAAATGGAATGTCTATGCAATGTTTTGGAATTTGAGAAAATAGATTATTTTCTCAAAAGATGTGTGTTTGGAATAATAACAGATTGTAATTCTGTAAATTAAATTTTGAATATGAAGATACCAAGCAGACATATTCTTAGGTGGAAAATATCCATAAATGAATATAGAGGGAATGTGACAGTTCAACAAAAAACTGAAATATCCACAGAAATGATTATGGATTAAGCCAATTTCCAATACCAAATGACATTGAGGATTATGCATACATTACAGAGGAATATTCCCCACAAATACCAACAGAAGGAATAAGTAAAAAATAACTCAAAACTATCTTCTTTGAGGAATTAAGAGGAAGCTATACTAAAGATAGGAGTTGAGGAAGTCTTTCCCATTTTCTGCCAATGATAATAATGGTACTTCTTTGAAAAATTTCTTGGATGACTTATGCAAAGAATCCTATGAGTAGGGAAGATTTAACCTAGTTAATGGTATAATCAATCATAAAAAAAGAAAACCTGTGCTATGACAGTTGTCAAAAGAGCCTTGATCAAACTTGTAGTTAAAGAATGCCATCATAGCCTCTTCTTAGGACAGAAAAAGAGAAAGAGTTAATACCTGAATCTGGTGGCCTATGTGGTAGAAAGATCTTTCAGCATACTGTAAGACCTGTGACAGATGTCAGAAAGCTAATATGTCTGCTTTGAAAACACTTGGAGACATTATTCAGATCCAAGAAAAAAGTAGACCTTGGGAGATTTTTGTATTGATTTCAACTTCCCTACCAGGAGGGGGTGACAGGAGCTATAATGCATGCCTAGTTATTTCTTACATAATCAGTAAAGCTCAAAAACCTCTTACATGTTACAAAGATGATGCTGCCATTGAGAAAGTGATTATTATATGGAATACAGTAGTGTCATTGGAAGGTGTACTTAACAATATGATTAGTGAAATAGACCTACAATATATTTCAGAACTATGGATAATTCTTCACCAATTATATGGAGCCAATTCATAACTTTCCACCTATTAACACACAAAAACTGATTGTTTGACTGAATAAATAATGGAAAACTTAGGGGAAATGATCATAAAGTTGTGTGTATATGAGTGGAGCTCAAAAATCAAGATGGATTTACTCATGGTTGGTGTACTATTCTTCCTCCACTAGAATTTGAATATAAAACATTTTTTCCTTCCAATACTAACCAGAATCCTTCTATCCATTAAAAAGGATGAAATAATGGACTAACTAATGATTTTTTGAAAAATATTTGGTTGAAATAAATCCCAAGTATCTTTAAAAGAGTTCTTGAAAAAGATAGGAAAAATGCAGTAAGTGGTCTGGAATATTTATTTGATCATGAAAAGCATAAATGGGATAAATCACATGCTACTCAATACAATAAATTAGGGAGCCTAGTTCCTGTGTCCACAAATAACTTCAATATAATCAAAAAAAGTCAGAAACCAAAATACTCTTATGCAGAACTCTTTGTGATCAAATTTCAGCAGGGAGAGAGTTCTGTAGAGGTAGAATTATATGAGGAACTCAGCAATAATCATTGTAAATGTCCATTCAGCTTGATAGAGTTCTAAACAGCTGTTTATTATAAAAAGATTCCATTAAGGAATAAAGTTCCCTAGAAAATACCTCCTGTTGAAACCTCTGGTACCATGAAGATTACCAAGGTTCTCAAAAAGATAATATTGAGATCCAAGAAAGTGGGGAGTGGCTTGTGAGATATAGTGATCCAGGTTTTGAAGATGAAAATTTAGAAGAAAAATAAATAGATGAGGGTACCAAGCTTCTCAGAATATTCAGAAAATCTAGAAACAGAAATATTACAAAGTAAAAATGATTTTTAAAGGAAGGGAATGTGAGCCTTGAGCATAATTGTCAGCCTGTGACTCAAAACCAGATCACAAGGATGACAGCCAAATACCATGAAACAATGGTAGAGCAAAATACCAACAAAACTTGGAGCTGAGCCAAAAAATCTCAAAAGTGATCAAAAGAAAGGGGAAACTCACCCATTTCCAAATATACCAGTCCTATCATCATAGGGAAAAGAATCACAAGGTTATTCCTGCTCAAAAAAGGTGCTGAGAATAAAGCTTAATTTTCACCTCTCATCTGAAATACAGAGGAAGAGGTTTAAACCCAGAAAATGGGTACTCAAATTGAAGCTCTAAGTCAGGGTTATCCCATGGTACTAGCCAAATCAAGCTAGCACCAAAGCTACAGAAGCTATGAAAAATAAAGGTCAAATAAGGGTGAATAAAATATTCACCTCACATCTAACTTCTACAGTTTTAGTGTGAGATACCTAAAGTGGGGTCATTTTGGGAAAAGCACCATCAGGGATATCTGATGGTGCCATCCATTTCTCCATATCCCATCTAGAACAAAAATTATGGGGCAAACAAGTTCTATACAGATTTTGAGAAAATCATATAACTGGATAGCAAAAATTTAGCATGGCATACCTTTTCCATATTTGATGTTACCCATACCAAATGAGAGACCATTGTGTAGATAACATCCATGTCAGGTTTAGTCAATGATGAAGCAGTAATTAAGATATTTACAACTTCAACTATGACTGTGACATGTGATAAAAGGTTTAAAATAAGAGTGTTTATGAAGGAATAGGGGTTTATAATAAAATTAAAGGGCTTTACTATTATAGAATAGTGGTGGTGAGCACTGTCAAAAGCCCTGGGTGCAGCTTTACCTGTTGGATTACAATAATAAAGACTACAATAGCTAAGATTATGATTATAACTGATTATTTTCCAAGAGTATGACTGTTTTTGACAGTTGTACTATGTAGGAATTCAAGAGAAGGATGAGGAAAGCAATTCTGGCTGTGAAAAGCCTCCTTTTTATCTTGAAATGGGGTGGAAAGGGTGCTAGACCTTTCCACGTAGAGGAAGTGAAGATTTTTTCACTCTCTGGGACAGGCTTGTGGTTTGCAAGGACCTGTATAGCTTGTATTGGGCTCAGATGTGCTTTTGAAGCCACATCTGGGCATTTTTCACCAATACAGGGTGAATATTTTCATCTGGGGACCTCACAGCCTGATTCTGACATGTATGACGCATAGAATGCTGTACAGAAACTGTATGGGACCCCAGTATTTACTGAAATATGAGGTATTGAAGTAAAAACAAGCTTCGTTGTCTATTTGACACCTCACATTCATGATTATGGGGCATTATCCCATGGTAAGGCTGTATATGACAGCAGATGGGAATCTGACCTTAAAACAGCCATACCTTTGTCAATTATTGAGATATCAACCTCAAAATTGGTTTGGTTTGTAGCCCTGTATGTGCTCTACACAATGGTACCTCATTTGATATGGGTATCATCAAATATGGCAAAGGTATTCCATGTACAAGATTTTTGTACATTTGCATGGTTTAGGCAAAAAGCTGTATTGAGCTTCTTTGCCCCATAACCTTTGTTCTAGTTGAGATATGGGGAAATGGATGGCACCATCAGATAGCCCTGATTGCGCTCTTTCCAAAAAGACCCCACTTTAGGTATCTCATGCTAAAACTGCAAAAGTTAGATGAGAGGTGAATGTTTTGTTCACCCTTATTTGGCCTGAATTTGGCCATAACTCAAGTAATACTGGTGCTAGCTCAGTTTGGCTAGTACCATTGGATAGCTTTGGCTTAGAGCTTTTTTTTGAATTCCCATTTGATGGGGTTAAACCTCTCCTTCTGGATTTTAGATGAGAGGTGAAAATTAAGGTTTATGCTCAGCAACAACTTTGAGCAGGAATAACTTTGTGATTCTTTGTCCTATGGTGATGGGACTTATATATTCAGAAAGGGGTGTATTTACTCTTTTTTTTGATACTTTTGGGCTAATTTGGCTCAGTCCCATGTTTTGGTGGTATCTTGGTTACACCATTGATTTATGGTATTTTGGCTGTCATGCTTGTGCTCTGGTTTTGAGTCACAGGCTGACATACCCTCCCTCTAAAAAAGGCTCATCATAGATGAGACTGTTCAGTCCTCCTAGAGGCTCTGAATCTCCTTAGATGAAGGCTCCCATCTGGTATGGCATCTTCTGCCAACCATTTGTCTTTATCAGCTGTTTGGTTCTTAAATCTGACTAAGTATTGTCTCTGATCCTTCCCATTAAGTCTGATCTTCCTGGCTCTGATGATTTTACTCACAGGTCCAGGGGAGTCCTCCACTTCCACTATATCAGGTGGTGTGGGGTTCTTCTTCCTGAAGGGAAATTTTTCCTCCTCTGTTTGGAAGTATGGCTTGACCAAGCTTACTGGAACAACTTGGTGCTTCCTGGAAAATTCCTCTGTAAGTTTGACTTCCACTGCATTCTTCCCTATCAATTTAATGATAGTGAAGGGCCCTACAAATGAGTATCTCATTTTCTTAGGTCCTCTAAGGTTATTAAAGTTCAGTGTGGACACTAGCACCTGGTCCCCTCCCTTAAAGTCAGGTTCCATGTGTGTCTTGTCCCACCTCTGCTTATTATATTCCTTTGCCTCAGCTATGCATTTGGAAGCTGTGTCACAAGCCCTCTTGCACATATCATGGAAGTCTTTGGCTGTGGGGTGGATGGTCAGAAGATTCTTCTTCAAGTGATCCACAGGCAGAAAGGTATTCTACCCTTTCTCTACCACGGCAGATTTTTTTCCTGTGGTAGAGTTCTGACTTGTATTATAAGCCAGTTGGACAGCTGGTAGAAGGTTAACCCAGTCATGGGTGTATCACTCATGGTCCTTGTATTCCATTCCATAGGCACAGAACCTTCTAAGGATGTCTTCCATTGTCTGGATCATCCTTTCAGCTAGGCCATCTTTTTGTGGATGGTAAGCTGTGGAGAATGCAAGCTTGGTGCCAAGCATGTCATATAAGTTGGTCCAAAATTCAGATGTGAATTTTGGGTCCCTGTCACTAATGATTATCTTAGCGACTCCACAGGTGGATATTATGTTATTCCAGAATAACAGAGCAGTATCCATGACTGTATCCTCTTTATGGAATGGTAGACACCTCATGCTCTTTCTGAAACTATCAACTATGATTAGGCAGGCATTGTAGTTTTCTTTGCCTCCTGGGACAAGTCCTGTGACCCAGTCCATATTGATGGTCTCCCATGGGTGTTTGGGTTCCTCTATATGTTCAAGCAACCCATGCTTCTTCCCATGTTTTCTATTTGCCTTTTGGCATCTTTCACAAGTGGTGATGTATTAACTCAACTCTTGTTCCCACTTGGGCCATCAAGCTGTGCTTGCTACCCTCTCTTTGGTCCAGTCTTCACTGATGTGTCCCATATAGGGGCAGTCGTGGCATTCCTGCAGGATCAGAGAGATGTGGTCTCTGTCTACCACTGTGAGTGCACTTGTGTGTTTTTCTCCATGGTAGAGCAGGCAATCTATAAGGAAGAACTTGTTATCCTTATAGGCCCTTGACCAGGGTTCTTCCAGCTGGGATTCCAGTACTTTTGATGAAGGAGTTGTAGTAATATGCCACACTGTTTGTGTTTGGCATAAGACTTCAGTACTGCACTAAAGAATTCATTATGCAGTTCTGATGAGCTTATTCCCAATATGGGAGTTTCTGTTCCCTCTGAATCAGTGTTTCCACTGTCAAGGGTACCACTTTCTGGTACCCATTCAGAAAATCTGAAGTTCTTCCTCCCATCTATTTCCATGAAATGGATAGGGATCTTGGCTGCAACTTCAGGGTCATAAGCTTGATTGCTCTTGAAATTATCCAGTGGCCATCTGCTAAGGAAATCTGCATTGGTATGACTTTTACCCTCTTTGTATATGATGGTCATGTTCCCTTTATACTCCTGGATGACAATTTGCCATCTCAGCATGTGTCTATTTGTAGTCTGTCACGATGCTGTCTGCCAGACCTCAGCAAAGGGAACTCTTGCCAAAAAGGCTATTAAACCGGTTGAAAGACCAATTAATACTGGCAAGTTGTAGATCACATTCCACCATGTGATATAGTCTTCATGTTCAGTAAGGACTTCAAGGCTGTGAAGTTTGTGTAGACTTCAAAGACTGCACCCTCCAGATAGTAATGGAGTTTTTCTAGAGCCCAGACTAGACATAGACATTCAGTCTGGGTGGCCCCATACCTGGCTTCTGAATCTTTCAGTTTCCTAGAGATGTAACATATTACTCCCTCTCTTGGTTCACCATTTACTATTTGTCTTTTGTGAAGGGCTGCTCCCAAGCCTTGGCTACATGCTGCATCTATGTATAACTTGAATGGTAGTTCAAAGTCAGGCAAGATTAGCACAGGGGCATTTGTGAGTTCATGTTTGATCCTCTCATATGCATCCCTTCTTTCCTTGGTGATCTCAAAAACTACATCTTTTGAGCATAACTTGTATAAACTACTAGTTATGTGGGCAAAATTTTTGATGTGGTTTATATAGTAGCTAGCAAACCCAAGGAAAGATTGCATCTCTTTGATGTTTTTTGGTACTGGCTTTTGCAGTACTGCTGCTACTTTGTTCTGGTAAATTGCCAGACTAAGACCTGAGACTTTATGTCCTAGAGCTAGTAGCTCTTGTTGGCCAAAATTACACTTTTTCAGTGAAATTTTCAGATTGATGGGTGTACATTTACTTAGTACTCTGTCTATGTATTGTACATGGTCTTCCCATGTCTCTGAGTATATAATGATATCATCAATATACCACCATCCAGCCTTCCAATATTTCTTCTTGGAATATTGTGTGGATCATCCTCTGGAAGTGGGCTGGTGCATTTTTGATGCCAAATGGCATCCTGGTGTACTCATATATGCCCATATGGCATACTATTGTGAGTAGTTTGATGGAGTTTGGTTTAACTCCATTCTGGTGGAAGCCTTTCATACAATCCATCTTGGTTATGTATTTGGCTTTTTCCAGTTTATCCAAGGCATGAGGTATCCTGGGTATAGGGTACCTGTCTGCTTTTGTGTAGTTATTCAGAGCTCCGAGGTCTCCACAAAGTCTGGACTTGCCATCATGCCAGGTGTGGTGATTTCCACTATCTCATTATGTCCAATCTTTCTGATGACATCCATGTCCAGGAGTTCATTGATGTGTTTTTCAATTTCTTTCCTGGTTTCCAGGCTTGCTGGATAAGGAGGTCTCCTGAGCATGGGTGGATAAGGTCTTTCCGCATCCAGATATAGTTTTATATCATGGCCTTTGATCTTGCCTAGTGGCTCTTCACCAATGGAAAATGCTGGTCTGTTCTTCCTCATCATCTTCAGTAAACTTAGTTTTTTTTACTGGTGAGGGTAGTGCTAAAATGTCCCTCCCTGAATTCATTCAAGATTTCTTCTAGTGGATCTTGAGAATATATCTGGTATATATCAAGTGAAAATTTCTTTTCCTTTTTGGTACCAATGGTAATGTTCCTACTTTTACTATTGTAAATATCTATGCCATACATCCTCTGGTAGTCTGTTCCCAGTAAGAACCCTTGGATGTGGGCATCATCAAGCACTACAAACTCTGGGTTGAGTCTGATATTACCCTTAATGTGGGGTATAATTATCTCTTTGATGATTGTACCAATGGAAGTCATCTTCCCTGAGGAACTTTTGAAGTTCTTTTCCTTGGTGGGAAAGAGCTGTTTTCCCAATTTGAGAAGTGGTTATCCAGATAATTTCTGGCCACTATGAAGCAGTGTGCCCCACTATCAATGATCAATGGATGTTGAGAATTGTCAATACAGACAGTCATTTTAGTGGCTGTTCCATGTATATATGCCATTCCTTTGGTTGGTGTAACCAGGAATGTTTGTGCATCTTGTGTGTGTTTGCACAAGTTTTTATTGGAAGTATCCTTTGGCATGCCTGCTTCCAACTGTATGTCCTGAACTTCTAGTGGGGTTTCCTCTTGGTATTCTACTAGAAATTCTTCTCTTGGGTCTTGGTCATCATCAGATTGTTCTCTGATGGAATCACCCACGGAGTCTGATTCAGAATCCTCTGTTGGGGATTCCTCCTCTGGGACTTTCTCAATGGAATAGACCTTTTTCTTTGCCTTTAGACAGTTGTTGGCATAGTGGTCTGTTGAACCACAATTATGACAAGAATTCTTCTTCTTTATCACTTCTGCCACTCTTTCGTTTGGTTTGTCTTTAACCTCCACCCTGAAAGCTTGTTTCTCTTTGAAACCAATGCTCTTATATGGGGTGAATTTCCCTATATTAGTTCTTTTCCTTATGTCTTGTAAGGTATTAGCAATGTCATCTAGAGTGCAATTTTGGTTTCATCTGCATTTTACTGCATGCTCTAGTTCTCCTGGTAGTTGTGTCAGAAGTTTGTGATTCCTCATTTGGATGTTCATCTGAGGATCAATGGCTTTAAGTCTTTTAGACTGTCTAAGACACCACTTATATGGATCTTTGTCCACAGAGTATTTGTCATTGTCAAATGACATGGTATTTTGCCATATCCAAGTTCCATTACTGTACTTTTGGAAGATTTGACTCTTCCACCATGGATTTCTTTCATGTCTGTGTACCATATACTAGCACAACCTTTAAATTCTGTATTTAGTCTATCAGTAATCCAGTAATCTGGTATGCTTGGTACATCAATGAAGAGTCCATCAATATAATCTATGAGTTCCATATGATCATATTCTCCTGCTCCAGAGAATTTGGGCCAGCTTGAGGCCTCAGGAAGCTGTTTCAAGGCTTCCTTCTCTGAATAAGACATGCCATCTCCATCCTGGTATTGTTATGGAGATCTTGCCTTATTCATCAGCATGGAATCTGGTTTGATGTCATCTGGTTGATATGGATTTTCCCTAACTTGGCCTTGTGGTTGGGGCTTCATTTTATGGTAGACATCAAAACATTTGTTTATGTCTTGATCCAGACAATCCCTGTCCCTTTTGCTGTGGTGTTGTTCTTCAAAGACTAGATTCAGTATTTTGTTGGTCTTTTCAGAGGCTTTGCTCAATTGGGCATGTCCTTCTTAAAGAGTTTTGACAATTCTATCCATGGAGGCTGTTAATGTCTTCATCCTCTCATGGCTTTCTTGGAGTTCTGAAAACTGCTTTTGAGTTTGCTCAGCAAATTGGGACATTTGTAACCACAGTGCATCACTGTTTAAGTTACTCTCAGGTGTGACAACTTTATGTTCAATCTGAGTGGGGGTAATATTTCTATTAATAGGACTGCTGATTCTAGAGTGGTTTACAGCTACTTCTGGTTCTTGTGTACTTCTTTTACCAAAACAACAGCTTCTGGATCATAGGGTCTGACTCTTTCCTCCTCTGGTTGAAGGAGGTTTTGTTCTTGCCCTTGTTTCCTTGTCTTCTCCTGGAAACTTCCTGGAATTGTGAAGAATGGTGACTCTTGGCCACTGATCTGCTGGTTTCTGAATAGTGTGAAGCCACTGGAGAGCTGGTTTGGCATGCTACTTGTGAGCCTGAAGGAATCTGAGTAGGCCCTGTCTGGGTTAACTGTTCTTCTATAGCTTGGATAGTGGCTTGATTCTCCCTTATCCTCTGTGACCTTGCCTCCAGGAGCCTGAACTGTCTGGTAGGATTTCAACCTTTGTTGATTACCATAGGGTCCTTGAAGTATATCTCTTTGAGACAAATCTTCTTGCAACTTGCTCCAAGTTCTGCCCAGTGAGATGCCAGGTTGAACCTCTTGTTATCCATGCTCCATTGGAATAGGTCCTTGAGGAGTTGGTGGAGCTGAAGAACTTGATCCATGTCTTTCCAGTCCTCTGGTTTGAGGTCTCAATTGAATTGGAGTGTGAATGGCAGGGCTGATATTATCTCCCTTGTTGTTTTGCCATCCACTACTTTGTCCAAGGTGTCCTGTTCCAGGTCTTCTGGTTCTGGAAAAGTGTCAGCCTGTGACTCAAAACCAGAGCACAAGCATGACAGCCAAAATACCATAAATCAATGGTATAGCCAAAATACCACCAAAACATGGAGCTGAGCCAAATTAGCTCAAAAGGTATCAAAAGAAAGAGGAAACTCACCCCTTTCTGAAAATATAAGTCCCATCACCATAGGACAAGAAATAACAAAGTTATTCCTGCCCAAAGTTATTGCTGAGCATAAACCTTAATTTTCACCTCTCATCTAAAATCTAGAAGGAGAGGCTTAACCCCATCAAATGGGTATTCAAAATGAAGCTCTAAGCCAGGGCTATCCAATGGTGCCAACCAAACTGAGCTAGCACCAGTATAACTTGAGTTATGGTCAAATTCAGGCCAAATAAGGGTGAACAAAACATTCACCTCTCATCTAACTTTTACAGTTTTAGTGTGAGATACCTAAAGTGGGGTCTTTTTGGAAAGAGCACAATCAGGGCTATCTGATGGTGTCATCCATTTCCCCATAACTCAACTACAACAGAAGTTATTGGCCAAACAAGCTTAATAGAGCTTTTTGCCCAAACCACGCCAATGTACAAAAATACTTGTACATGGGATAACTTTGTCATATTTAATGATAACCATGTCAAGTTGGGTACCATTGTGTAGAGCCTATATAGAGCTATTCAATGAACCAACTTTGAGCTTGATATCTCAAAAACTGACAGAGTTATGACCATTTTAAGGTCAAAATCCCACCAGCTGTCATATACAGCCTTACCATGGGATAACACCCCATAATCATGAATATGAGGTGTCAACAGACAAAGGAGCATGTTTTTGCTTCAATACCTCATATCTCAGTCAATACTGGGGTCCCATACAGTTTCTGTACAGCATTCTACGCGTCATACACGTCAGAATCAGGCTGTGAGGTCCCCAGATGAAAATTTTCACCCTGTATTGGTGAAAACTGCCCAGATGTGGTTTCAAAACCACATCTGAGCCCAATACAGGTTATACAGGCTGTTTGCAAATCACAAGCCAGTACTAGAGAGTGAAAAAATCTTCACTTCCTCTACATGGAAAGGTCTAGCACCCTTGCCACCCCATTTCAGGATAAAAAGGAGGCTTTTCACTGCCAGAATTGCTTCTTCATCCTGCTCTTGAATAATCTACGTAGTAAACTGTCAAAAACAGTTTTACTCTTGGTTAATAATCAGGTATACTCTTAATTTAAAGTATTGTAGTCTTTATTATTGTAATCCAACATGTAAAGCTGCACCCAGGGCTTTCAACAGCGCTCACCACCACTATATTTCTATAGTAAAGCCCTTTAAATTCTTAAATTAAAACTTTTATTATCAATTATATCCTCTTTAAAATTATTTTTACCGTGTCACAGTCATAGTTAAAGCTTGTAAATACTCTTATACACCTTTATCATAGACTCAGCCTGACAAAAAGCCTTCTCTGTCCTCTGGCTGGTTCCTTTGGAAGCCAAGATCTCTGAGGTATACAGGTGACATGTTAGTGTTTGCAAGCAGTCAAGAACTTTATCTTCTTAGGGCATTTACCTTTGACTGTGCCTTGTACAAATTTGTTGTCTGCTGATTTGGGCAATTTACCTTTAGAGGTTACAATTGGGCTAATTATAGTAATCCTCCCTGTATAAGCTATCAACGTTGGTTTACCTTGTATTGAAGCAGAATTTTGTGGTTCTCTACTCTTCTGTGTGGCAATGGGTGTCCACCTTTTTGCTGTTATCAGGCCTTCACTGTGCCTCTTTCCTTTGACTTTGCTGCCCTCTGGTTCTGAGGGTGTCACTGGTGTGTTGGCCTGTGACTGGCTTTCAAGTGGTATGAAGTTATCTTCCACTGAATCAAACAGGAAAAAGAGGGCTTAATGTCAGTTAAGACTTCTTAAAATGCTGTTTGCACATCTAAGAATGGCCTCTGGGTTTGTATATTACTAAAATCTGCCCTTGTACAATGACAGTGTAATTGAACCAACAATTCCATGTCAGAAATACAGCTTACTGATATTTGGTATACTGTTTGTATACCAATATCTTACAGAATAACTTGTACTTAGCAAGTGTAAACTGTCAAAAAGTGGTATGTAAGAGGGTAATTGAGTTATCAATCTGCCCAACCACCCCTGAACTGTTGGTTTATTAGTATGAGGTGTCTTAATTTAATTCAAAATTAAGACTGTATTAATGGCTAAAAAGTGTTTTTATATATAAAACACACCAAAAATAAGGGTCTTGTGGTTATTAGCCACATGACAAGTACTCTTTTTAATATGGGTATAGGGATAAATATATAAGAAATATATATTTTTAAGAGAGAATTATGCCTAAAAAATATGAAAAAAGTGTCAGAAATAAAGAATATAAGTAAAAAACTCACTTATAAGGTCCGAAAAAGGTCAAAAAACATGGCCAGGCCCCCAAAATGTCAGGTTGAGTCTATGATGAAGCAGTAATGAGGCTATTTACAACTTTAACTATGACTGTGACACGTTATAAAAGGTTTAAAATAAGAATGTTTATGAAGGAATAGGGTTTTATAATAAAATTAAAGGGCTTTACTATTTTAGAATAGTGGTGGTGAGCGCTGTTGAAAGTCCTGGGTGCAGCTTTACCTGTTGTACTACAATAATTAAGATTATAATTATACCTGATTATTTTCCAAGAGTATAACTTTTCTTGACAGTTGTACTATGTAGGAATTTAAGAGAAGGATGAGGAAAGAAATTCTGGCTGTGAAAAGCCTCCTTTTTATCCTGAAATGGGGTGGAAAGGGTGCTAGACCTTTCCACGTAGAGGAAGTGAAGATTTTTTCACTCTCTGGGACAGGCTTGTGGTTTTCAAGGACCTTTATAGCCTGTATCGGGCTCAGATGTGGTTTTTAAGCCACATATGGGCAGTTTTCACCAATACAGGGTGAATATTTTCATCTGGGGACCTCACAGCCTGATTCTGACATGTATGATGCGTAGAATGCTGTACAGAAACTGTATGGGACCCCAGTATTGACTGACATATGAGGTATTGAAATAAAAACAAGGTCCTTTGTCGATTTGACACCTCAAATTCATGATTATGGGGCATTATCCCATGGTAAGGCTGTATATGACAGCAGGTGGGAATCTGACCTTAAAACAGCCATAACTTTGTCAATTCTTGAGATATAAACCTCAAAATTGGTTTGGTGTGTAGCCCTGTATGTGCTCTACACAATGGTACCTCATTTGATATGGGTATCATCAAATATGGCAAAGGTATCCCATGTAAAAGATTTTTGTACATTTGCGTGGTTTAGGCAAAAAGCTGTATTGAGCTTATTTTCCCCATAACCTTTGTTCTAGTTGAGATATGGGGAAATGAATGGCACCATCAGATAGCCCTAATTGTGCTCTTTCCAAAAAGACCCCACTTTAGGTATCTCATGCTAAAACTGCAAAATTTAGATGAGAGGTGAATGTTTTGTTCACCCTTATTTGGCCTGAGTTTGGCCATAACTCAAGTAATACTGGTGCTATCTCAGTTTGGCTAGTACCATTGGATAGACCTGGCTTGAAACTTCATTATGAGAACCCATTTGATGGGGTTAAGTCTCTCCTTCTGGATTTTAGATGAGGGGTGAAAATTAAGGTTTATGCTCAGCAGCAACTTTGAGCAGGAATAACTTTGTGATTCTTTGTCCTATGGTGATGAGAGTTATATATTCAGAAAGGGGTGAGTTTCCTCTTTCTTTTGATACCTTTTGAGTTAATTTGGATCAGCTCCATGTTTTGGTGGTTTCTTGGCTATACCATTGGTTTATGGTATTTTGGCTGTCATGCTTGTGCTCTGGCTTTGAGTCACAGGCTGACAAAATGACATAACCAAGTACTCATAACTGCCATATTTAGTTCTAAATTCTGTCAAATATTCATCACCCTCCTTGATTCTGAGCAGGTTATATGCACCACACAAATCAATCTTATAGAAGATAGAGGAGCCATTGAATACATTGAGAAGCTTATTCATAGGAGGAACAGGATATTTTTTCTTCCTAGTCACAGAATTGAGTTTGCAGAAAAAACATACAAATGGAGGCCACCATCCTTCTTTTGGACAAAGAGGACAGGTGCTCTTGTTGAAGAGGAGGTTTTCCAGATGAAAACTTTATCTACACTATCTGAAAAGTAGGCCCTGAGTGTATCTAACCTTTGGTTTGATCAAGAGTAGATCACCCAAACTGGAGGTAGAGACCCCTCCAGATTGATATGATGATCACAGGTGCAGTGAGGAGGAAGTTTCTCTGCTTTCACCTTGGAGAATACATTCAAATACTGGTGATAAGCAGAGAGAAAATCCTTCATCATGGTTTCTATTCCTTCTTGCTCTTCCTCTTAATCCCACAACTCCGCCAGGGAGTCATGATAAGATGAAGGAGGAAGGTCCATATTCCCAAAAAGGATATGAAGTGAAGATACAGAATTATCTTCTCCAACATCTTGAATCTCTTTCAAGACTTCATCTCTAGAGGATAGTAATGCAATATGGGAATTAAGGGAAGGAATATGGACTGAAGATGGAAATGATGGTGTACTAGAATTACCAACCAGAGCTTCACATTATTTGGCAGAATAAAAGTCATTACTGAAAGATTTGGAAGGATCATAGTAGTCCTTATTATCAGCATTAATGATGATCAGCCCTTTCCTCCAATAAATATATGGATTGAAATGATGAAGAAAGTCAAATTCCAATATGAGGTCTTCCCCCTTGGGAGTATCAATGACTAAAAATTCCCATTAAAAGCTTGGTAAGGATGGAAGCTTAACCATATATTTGGTATGGTAAACCACAAATAGAGAAGGGGACTCAGAGGAGTCCAAGATAATAAGAGGAATGTTCTCTGGAAGTTCTGACATGGTAAAAGAATACTTGTGAAAAAACAGCTTTGCAATAAATGAGTTGGTAGCACCAGAATCAATGATAATACTGTAAAACATATCAGAGAGAGAAGAAAAGACACAAAATTTAAGAGAATTTTTGAAACCAGTATTCAGAATGCACAATTGTGCTCTGGATAGAAAGCAGTGAAGACCATTGAACACAACATGATCTTCACTAAGGCATTTCCCTGGCTGGGAAATTTTTCTGACAGTTGAGTAAGCTGGCTTTGAGGTCTTTTGAAACAAGACTCAAGACTATGCTTCCCACCACAATAGGGGCATAAGCCTTCCTTGATTCTTCTTTCTTTTTCTTAACCCATTAACCTGAAGTCCTTATTCATAAATGAAGAATGGTGCTTGTCCCTCTTCTGCAAATTTTTCTTCTTTTTATTTGAGCTTGAATAATCATGAGGATGAGAAGAATTTGACTTTTAGGCTTCAGGCTTCTTCTCTTGATGATTACTCTCTATCTTTGCCTCTCATGGTACCTGGTATCAAGCTTCAGGGTAATATACATTAAGTCTTGAAGAGAGTCAATTCTTGAAGGATGGGAGGCTAATTGATCCAGAATCCTGGAAGGCAATCCCTTCCTGAAATGATGGATTATGGCTCTTTCACCCCAATCTCAAATTCTTGAGACCAAGCTTTTGAAATCAGCAATGTGTAAAGAAAAATGTCCACCTTCTTTCATTCTTAAGGAAGCCAACTCTGCTTCAGCTTTTCTAACTTCATTTGGGTCCCCAAACAAAGCAAAGATTTGTGATTTAAATAATGTCCAAGAATTGAGAAGGTAGCTTGGGTCTTGATTTGTGAGATGGGAAAGATAAGGCTAAATTCACTTTCCGGCCCTTCCAGTGAGAAAAGAAGTGACATAAAGTACTTTTTTCCTGTCTTGAGAGAAATTTGCCAGATAATTATAAAGTATAAGCATGCAGGACTGGATACAGATTCTGACTTTGAAGGGCTGAGTCCTGTCAAAGCATTCTGGTGCCTTCATAGATGGAGTCTTGAAGGCTGGTGATCTTGATGCTTCAGAAGATGAAGCTTTTTGAAGATTGGCCATAATCTGAGTCATCTTGCTGAATAATGGCCAATAAGGATGGTTCAGACTGAGAAGAGGTAGGCTGATTATACTGGGCTAGAGTTGGCCCTCCAGTACCATGGGATTCCCCCACAGGAGCAAGAACACATTCACTACCATTAGACTCTTCCTCTTCCACAGAATTCTCCTCCCCTCTTCACCATCTTCACCAGGACCTTTGAGAGCTGTCCTTGAAAGTTCTGGAAAACAGCCAACTACTCCTGAAAAGGAACTTGATCTTTTTGGCCCTCTTCCTTCCTGGATGGATGGTGCTTCCCCTTACAAATTTGGTCCCCTGTTTCATTGGGCCCTCAGTTGAGGAACTACTGGGGTGCCATCAAGAGGAGCTCTTGGAGTTTGAGTGAGAAAGGCCTGAGATCTTGTATGTCTTGGAGGAGGTGAGTTTTGGATAGGCATAATTCGCAGGATAAAAATAGAAATAAATGCATAAAATAAAAATTTGAAGATGAAAACTTGAGGCAATTCAAAAGGAAATCTTGAAGTAAAGATCAAAATCAAATAAAATATTCAGGTAGGTCAATCAATCAGATATCAAATGAAGTCTTGAAGTCAATAAATCAATATGTCAATCAATCAAATCAAAATCTTTCTTTAAATCAATCAGTCAAATGAATTATTGAGGAAAAATCAATTAATATCAAAAATCATGGTGTGAAAAATCAGGAAAATCAATAATCTTCAGGTCAATCAATTTAACGTCAAATGAGTGAATAAAATAAAATTCAAGTGATTCCTTCCTTAAATCAAAATTCTTGAAGAATGAGTCAAAATGAACCCTGATATGAAGAACATGTCTGGATAATCTTGATGACCAATTTGAAAATCAATCAAAAAATAAAATGAAGCCTGAATTATGAATTGAAATGATTATTGTGATAATGATATCAAAGAGAAACAAAAAATAAGAATTTGTCAGCTTCCAATTTTCAAGAATAAGGAATGAATGAGAATAAATTGAGAGGTGATGATTTATCATAAAATTAATAACCATTAAAGAGTCTTAATTTTGATTAAATGAGTTAATGAAACTATAAGAATGAATGAAAATAATTAAACTGAACAATTAGAAAACTAATATATTGTTGCAGGGGCTCTTGGGAAAAAAATAGTGGCCTGGCACTTAGGTATCAAGAATTCACTTGGAGTGCTCCAAAGAAATAAAGAAATAAAAGAAGAATATATTTCTTTGAGAGAAAATGAGAGAAATACAAGATATGCCAAATAGCCAAACAAATGAAACCTCAATTTGCCGTTTCAACCTTCCAGAAGGAACAATAGAATCAGCAAAGGATATTACCACCAATATCAACTGACAGGCAAAGAAAAAGGTGCAAATAATTTACTTAAGATTATCAGTACTTACTTTAATAATGAAAATGAAATAATAATGAAAATAAATCCAATATATTAATTAATTAGGAAAAAGTCCCCAGGGGTGAAAAGGTGGCCAGTATATGTGAAAATCTGAAAGACTGATAATGGAAGGGGAGTCACCCAGCTTTATTGACTGAATTTGGTCAATACAGATCTGGCCATCTTGAAATTTGAACTGTGATTCTTTAATTACCACAGTGGAATATGAATTGGCCCAAAAGGGTTGATGCCATACAGGTTGGCTGAATACATCCTGTATGGAACAGTTGAGTTGTCCAAGGAGTTCTTTATTCCTTGAAAACTGTCTTGATGTTAAACAAACTCTTGAAATAACCCTTTGAAGAATCCTGGAGTGAAATACAAAGACCTGTAAAGCCAGAGAGTTGGGGTCCTCAAATAACCTTCTGGTCACCACCATAAATTGTAAGAATGTGGGGTTGGCGTCTACCTTCAAAATTGGTGATGAATTTGAATAATTGATTCCTGATAGCATCACAATTTGATTTCTGAGGAAAAATTGTGCATAATGGTATATAATACCTTATATGCACCACAAATTGTTCCCACAGGCTTTGATCCATTTGAGTTGAGCCAGGGGTTTCCCTGATCTTGAGGGGAAAACCCCTTATTGGAAGTGGCTGGGGCCTCTGGTGCTTTACAGAGGCCATGGACCAATTTGAGGTTCTTTTGGTGTTTTGGCAATTTAGGGTCTCTTGGTTCGATGGCTAAAAACAGGCTCAGGTGGGCCCAACTGGCATTGGGGCTGCTGGACTGCCCCCCTTGGCCACATTGGAACTGGGCCAACAGGGGCCTAAATGGCCCAAATCTTCCATTTAAGCCCCAAACCCCTAATCAAAGGGGGTGGGATAAAGGCCCTGGATATGGTTGGAGGGAAATGACCCCCCAAGGCCCAAAATTAAGTTATTGGCCTGGGGGTTTGTGGGATTGAGAATTGGCCAAGGAGGCCAATGGTCAAGGATATGGCCTGGGGGCCATGAAGAGTGGATATGGCCAAAAGGCCATTTCCCGCCATAAGGGTTCAAATGGCATAAGAATGAGAGTATTGCCAAATTTTCTATATATTGGTGGAGGCTTGAATTGCCTTCGACACCAATTGAGAGGGGTCTTTTTGCAGGGTTGTGACAAAATGCCAGTGTTCACACCACAAGCCTCTTGAGAATATTCTAGATTACTGGCCTCTTCCGTTACTCAATAAGATACATCCATTATTAAGCTTAAGTAGCCTCATGAGATATTAGCAGCTGATTAATTCAGGCCTTAACATGTTTTTTCAATCGAGAAAGGTGTTCATAGCCAAAAGGCTTTTTCAAATGGGGGATCAAAAAGTGCTTATGAGGGCTTAACTTGATAGTGGATTTATTTCAAACCAAGCTTGAGATTCTTTAGTGAAGAAGTAAATTTTCTTTCTGAGATCTTTCTCTGATATAAAATCTCAAAAGTAACATAAACTCGTTTATTTTGAGCTCCTCAAATCAATCGCTTAGTAGAGATGAAAAGAATTCTACTTCTTAAGCCAAGCTGAAATATTTCGTTTTCAATGCTAATTTCTCCTTTTTCAATTTCATTCTAAAATTCACCATCAGTAGTCAGTTTCCATATTGTTTGAAATTAATATAAATCCTACCGCTTCTAACTTTCCTTTTAGCTGAAAGCTATTTCGGATATCATATTTCATCAGATAGATGATTTCTAAATTCAAAATAGACTGATGATATTTTTGAGTTTCCTTTACTCTTCCTTTCCTTGGAATTAAATATGGGTTGAATAAAAGCATTTATTCATTGATAATAGTAAAATCATATAGTATTATTGAATATCCTTACTTTATAGATTTAACTTTTACCCAAAATAGGTAGAAAAAGATGAATACAATAATTGTAAATAGATATTAAATTTTCTTACTTCTTTTATTAAGCTCCCAATAAAAAAACGTTGGTATTTTCACATAACTAGATCTATATTATTGCTTGTATAATCCCATTCTGAAGAGGAGTACGTTTGAGACTGTGATGATATTTTTGTCTTTTTTATGTGAATAATATTTGTTTCAACAAGCTTTACAGATCCATTTTTGAAGAAAGCACTGTGAATCAAATAAGAATAATTTAGGACTTATATCAGTGTAGAATATATTGAATTGAATTATTTGATTTCTTGTGATTAATTTCCAGATGAATTAAAAACCTAAGCTTTTCAAAAATATAATCATTATCAATCCCAAAACAAAAAAAAATCATGTTATATTCTTATATATAAAGGCTTGCAAATAAATAAAGCTCTATTAAAACAGAATTAATAAGAATAAGAGAATAATATCAAGAGGTAAGCAAGAAATTATTACTTAGTTTGGGAGGATTATTAGAATTTATTATTTAAAATATGAGCTTTATATCAAAGAATATATTCCTGGTTGGCTATCCCATACTTTCTGCACAAATAAAAAAAATCAAGAAAGAAATTCAATTACATGGAGAATATCAAAATTATTTAAATTATGTTCAGATTATGAAAATATGTCTTACAATATGCAACAAAGTGTTGAGAATTCAACCTCAATCTACAAAAAAGGTCAAAGGCAAGCTCCAGCCTGTGTTGGACCTGCTAAAACTTTCATTGAGTATATAATCTTTTTCAAAACTATCTTAAAGAAGTAATACTAATTGGTATTTACCATTTGAATTCTTATAATACCATTATATTTCATCAAAAAGGGTGCTTAAATTTTAATGTAGATTCAAGAAGCTTTTTTAAGTAGAAATAATTGACCTATGTGATTTTAAATTATTGCAAATTAATAATCCCCATTTGGATTGAAAAATAGAAGGGGAATATTCTTAGTAGAGAACTATATGTGTGTGCCATAGTTAAATCTTGATTTTTGGTTCAACACAGTCTCAAATTCATTGATATAATTTCTATTCATCTATCATTATTTTCTCATTCAAAAATATGAATCTTTTGATTATGAAAATTAATAATAGTAGTTTTATTACTGAAAATTTGTTTTCATGTCTTTCATGATATATCCTCATATCTTGTCAGAGTGAGTGTATGTAGTAGCTGAAAGATATTATATACAAGCTAGTACTATTACTATGACATGGTAAAAATGTAAGGAAACAATAAACATGGCTCTACTGTTATGAAAACATTTGTGATAAATATATTGCGGTCTTGTGTTGAATAAATGTAATATCAATTTCAAATAAAGATTACTACAATAATTCATAATCTTAATTATATCAAATGTATTTTAGTAGTAATCTTGTATAAGACAGCTGTAACATAAAAGAATACTAATTTAGAATGTTGACATCCGTTTTCACTTATAAAAAGCCATATTATATCCCTTTTGGGGAATTTGAGGGACCGGAAACCTCCTCAAACATCTGCAGAGTAAAATAATTTCCTCTAAAGGCTCAATTGTGGCTCTAAACCATCAATTATGATTTCATTGAAGTCAGAATTATGGCTTTGAGACCATTAATCATGATTATGTATTGTAGCAGAGTCAAAAAAACTTTTCACAGGCCACGTCAGCACTGTTATGAAACTTCTGGAGAGTTTGGATCACTAATATCAGTCGTTCTGGGTTGTTTTCAGCTTTGAATTAACATTATTGTAAGTATCATATCAGTACCAGATGTTACAGGTCTGGCACATACAAGTATTTGTCAGAAAAATTCAAATCCATATATCTCAGTTGAATTTAGAGATATAAAGAATCCCAGAACCAATACTTAAGGGTAAAAATGACCTATGTGATATCAAGTAACACTACTTTTCTTTATTTCCAATAGAACATGTTTTACTGATTTAATGGTTTATTCAATATAAAATAGCCATGGTTTATGCACTTTAAACCATTAATTTTCTACTTAATATAAACCAGCCATGGTTCAATTAATATAAACCATTCTTTTTTATTTAATATAAAACAGTCATGGTTTATTTGTTATAAGCCATTAAATAAATTCCTCATCATGGGTAATCAATTCCTCATCATGAGGAGCCATGAGTGGTTTATATTAAGTAAACCATAACTGGCTCATATTAAATACACCACAAATGTTTTACATTAAATAAACAATGACTGGTTAGCTTACATAAGCCATGAATATTTTATATTAACTAAATCACTAAAGAAGTAGAAAATGCTCGATTACTAATAAAACAAAGTAGTGTTACTTGATATCACATAGGTAATGTTTATGCATTTAGTTTTTTTGGAGTATTTTTGTACATAATTATTTGCCTTCAAAACTTTCAATCCATATATTTCTGTCAATTTGAAATATATTATAATTTTAATTATGCGTATTTACAAGTCTTTATTAGATATAAAATCTGATATTTCTTTCAATACTTTTTCATGATAATATGAAAAAAGATATAGGTTTTTTTCATATAACTATATTCAAAAACTCTGTATTTTTCTGTCAACCCATTGAGCCAATATCTCTTAGTTGATCTTGCATATAGAGTTTTCTAAGGAATCTCAATTATATATTAAATATTTCTGTACAATCCCTCTTTGAGATTGAAGGGGTTTCTTGGAGTTAAAGATAGGAATATGGTATGTCTTGAAGTAGGGGGCTACCAAAAAAGGAATGCAGCCATTCAATGACCTTAGCTGAGAGCTTAAATAATGATACCACCAATTTTTTTTTGCATTGAATATGAATAAGTCAGATTATCAGTGAAAATAAGGTGTTTTTCTTATTTTGTACTCATCTAAACTAAAATTAGTTATATCTTGGCCAATTCTCATCCAATTGTTACAAGAATGGTATATTCTTAATTGAATAATTTCCATCTTTAGAGCTATACCTGTATTAAAAAAATATCCTCAGAATTTTCTATACTCAGCTATGAAGCTCAATAATGTTTTTTAAGCTATATTGATGGCATGCTGGTTCTCTGTTTGGAGTTGCAGGCTGAAATATGTAGATATATAATTTAAATCTAATTATCAAGGTTGTTTCCTCTATTCTATTTAACTCATTTTCCCCAAAATATTGAGGCTTATGGCTTTTAATATTAGATTTATATAGTTCTTTATATCAGGGATAGATGAAAAATTTGAGCTTAGAAGAGATTTATCGTATTTCAAAAATTTACAAAATGGTTTTTTGATAGGTAAGCACATCTTATATTCTACAGTATTTAGTGCACTTAATAACTTTCAAATGAGCTTAATTACAATTTCTAGATACCCAGAATTAGAATCCTTATTGAAAAAACAATTTTCGTTTCCATAATTGAAACTTATTCCAGAGTTTTTCTTGCATATACTGGCCAAATTTTTCAATTTTTCATCACAAATGAATTCCAAAATATTCTTGGGGTGCGAATAAGATGAAAAGGAATATGGCAAAATATATGAAGAGAATTAGATTTAAAGTATATTGCAAATCTCAAAGCATTTGAGACCTTAAATTTGTTTTGAATCAGCCTATTTTATGATTTTCAATAGTCTTTCATACTTGATCTTATTTAAGACTGATTTCTAATATATTTCTGAGATATTTTCTTATATATAAGTCCTTTTTATGTATTTTATCCAAAGATTTATTAAAATTATTCTTTCAATATTTCATTAAGCTCAATATATTTATTTCTTAAGAGCTACTATTTGGGTGACATACAGTTAATTTAGTACATAGTAGAGCTTTCTTAATTTGTAAGGGTAATTATGAGACATTCAAAAGCTAATAAAAAGAGAGGAGGGTAGGTTCCGCGGTGATATGAATGGTAATTATCAAGGTAAAGTCATACAAACAAAAAAAACATGTAATAGCCCTTCCTCATTAACATTGGCTACATAGTGGTGATGAATAACGATAATACCTGACTATCTCATAACAAAACCTTTGATTGATATTCATTTTTAAATATGGAGGCTCAGGTGGATAATGATTTGAGAGAAATAGGTACTATATCTGCATCTTTTTAAAGTACCGGAGTCTTCTATGAGAGATCAACCCATCTTCTCTCATTTCACTTGAGTAATTGTGACTAATTACTGATTCATTTTTTTAAAAAAAAATTAATTGAATTCTATTTGAAAGTGTATTTACAGCCTTGAGCTGTATTTTTTATCATTTGAATTCCTAAAATTCCTGCTCCACAATATTCTCCTGAAATTGATATCTAGAATTCCATAACCATGAGTGAGGTTTTTCTGGTATATTATTTATACTAAAAACAGAATGACATGAGCAGGTACTAGGTTCTATTCCAATCTTATTTGTTATCCTTTGTTTGTAGCTTGTTTTGAGAGGGGAAATAATAAAATCTGACTTTTTAAGGTAAACTATTCCTTTTCTGTGACGTCACATGAGTATATTTCCTACAATACCTTGGGACAATTCTCCTATTTCATGTTTCTTTCAACTTTTTTATCTAAGGTTTTCTTCACATTTCTAGGTATAATTTAAAGGTTTTTTGAATATTATTCATGTCTAATTGATATAATTGAAATTAAAATGTCTCTTCTTTTAAGCTCTGGGAATTTTGGCTGTGTAAAAGTATTATGTGATTTTGTAATTTACTTTAATGATTTTATTCATTCTTCTTAATTGATATAAAATGTTTCCTTGATTGTTCATATGGTTTTTGCTTGCATTGGTTATGGTGATCAACTATCTGAGCCTCTAAAAGATTTATGAGGCTGTGCAATTTGTTCAGAAAATCCTTTTTACAGTTCCAATTATATTTTCATTTAATGAAATATTTTGTTCAAAATATTGTTTGTGCATTTCAAGGATGTGGGCATTGTGGCTTTTTCCTTTCTGCATAAACCAAGGTGGGGATTAAGATTCATTATTGTGGAAATTCAAATGTAGCTGTAAAGAGATTCATTTTTTTCATGTGTATGAATTCTATCTTCAGAATCTCATTTTGGTTTCAAGGTGTTCATTTACAGTTTAGTTTCTTCAAAAAGAACTTGTTGGGTTATTTTAATTGAATCTTTTGTATGAAATGGTTTTGGAGCCTTTTTTGACATCAGTCATGTAGCATGGAAATTGCATTCAAGTCTTTCTTTAAATTTTTGGCTCAATGTGATTAATTTCCTTTTTATATCCATGAAAGGAACTTCTTCTCCATTGTAAGTAATGAATATTGTTAGGTTATACTTATATAATAACATCTTGAGGGTAATTATATGAATTCCAAATCTCCTGTTTCTGTTGAGTATTTGTGTGCATATTTCAAATTATAGCCCAGTTGAGGGTGATGGAAGGAATAGATCTATTCTCCGTGTATACTTCTGAAGCACTTTAATGGTTCAATATTCTTTGAGGGAACCAAATATTTCAGTAACAATAATTCCAAGCTAAAGAGCAGTTATGTGAGCCTTGAGGTATATTTGACATACCCAAATAGGCCACAATTATCTTACAAAGAAAATTTTGAACTATGCATAACCCATAAGTCATGCATATATTCAAAATGAATCATTTTTAGTTTCAGAAAAGATGAATAACTGTTCATTGAGTAAGTAAGTCCATGGATACAAGGCCAGATTTGGATCCTACACAAAATTTCACCTAGGGTAGCTCCATAGAGTATATAAGCTTAAATCAACTCTTGGAGGTGGTAATATGGAAAATAATTCAATACCACATAAAATATCTGTGAAAATTTTTGTTTTTCTCAATTTCATGCCAAAATAATGGGAATGTGAGAAATCCCATGTTACATATACACTGAGAATAGTGTTATGCATGTTTTTTGCACTTGATATTATAGTATTCCTACATGCACATTTGGTACACCCATAGTGGATATCTCACTTGAAGCCTGAATTTCTATTTTAATGTAAAAAATAGTCAAGGGGGACAAAAGACATCAAAGACAGCCAGGGTACCCAACTTCTGAGGCCTCTGAGGCGTGTACAGCTCCAAAGCTTGGATCCATGGCTGATATTGGCCCAATAATTGAATTAAAACCTTTTGGGAACTTGGTTACCAATTCAAAACTTCATTATATCATAAGAAAATAGCAAATAAGCTGCTATTTTGATGTGCCAAGTAGGTAAAGCGCAACTTAGACTCCTGTAACCATGTCAATTCTCAATGGATTTCCATGGATAAACCCCAAAACAGTAATTAAAACCCTTTTTGGACTAGTAACCATTGATTTACCTCATAGCAACCAGCCATACACTGCTATTTGCAATTTTACTGTCACAACCACGTATTTTGACCCTCCTCCTTGATGGCGGCGCCAATCCAACCTGGAGCCAAGTTGGGGCCAATTGGCCATGTCATATCATTTATGGCCAATTGACCCCTTTTGGGTGTTCCATGGCTCTTATGCCATAACCCATTCCATTGGCCACTTATGGCCTCCATCATCCTTTATGGCCTCAGGCCATATCCTGCGTCATTGGCCCTCTTGGCCAATTTGCACCTCACCAACCCCCAGGCCTCCATCACTGTTTTTGGGCCTGGGGGGTCCCTTTGTCTTCCAGGCCCCATGGCCACCCCTTTCATTATGGGGGTTTTGGCCTAAATGGCCTTTTTGGGCCATTTAGGCCCCCCACGGCTTCTACGGTCCGCGGTCCGCGGTCCGTACGGTCCGTAGGCGGATTAGGCCCCTTTTGGCCTAATCCAATGAGGCCAAAAGGGGCCAAAGGGGGCAGCCACCTAGCCCCCAAGGCCAGGTGGGTCCCAAACCACAATTGGGCCCACCTGAGCCATTTTTTGGCCACCAATCCCTTGGACCCAATTTGGACCAAAAACACCTTGGATCCATTTTTGGCCACAAATCCCATAGGACCCATTTTTGGCCCTGGACCACCATGGACCAACTTCACCGTCATGGCCTCTGGCAACCACCAGAGGCTACCAAATCATCTCAACAAGCATTTCCCTCAACTTAAGGGGAATTCTTCCCTTTCCTTCATGTACTCCGTACTCAAGATTGCAGGTGTGGTGCATATATGGTATTATATACCATTATGCACCATTTTTACTCAGCAATCCAATGGTGACGTTTTCAGGACCCAATTCCACCTTTCCTTTACAAGGTCCATAATTCCAACGCCCATTTCGAAGGAGGACTTTTCAGCTTATCAGTCTGGCAATCCATGACGGCAATTCAGAAGATCATTCAAGGATCCCAACCACCTGTATCTGCAGGAGGTGGGTTGGTACAATTCATTCAGGATTATTCTAAGGTCAATTCTCAAGAGGTATTACAAAATTCAATCAGTTGTCAAGACATCAAGTATTCAATACTCCTTGGACAACCCAATTCATCCGTACAGGCCTTATTCAATCAACCTGTATGGCCTTGGCCCAATTGGGCCACTTCTTATTCCACTGTGGGAATTCCATCACACAGTTCAAATTTCAAGATGGCCAGAACTGTATTTCCCGATTCGGACAATACAGTCATTGATCCACCTTCCAGGATCAACTTTTCAGCTTTTCACATATACTGGCCACCTTTTCAGCACCTGGGGACTTTTTCCCCAGTTAATTAATATAGTGGATTTATTTTTATCCTTATTTTCTTTTACCTTATTAAAGTTAACACTGATAATCTTAAGTCAGTCATTCAGCACCCTTTTCTTTTATTTCCTCGCCTGTCCAGTGGATATTGGTGGTCATATCCTTATACTAATTCCATTTCCTTTTCTGGCAGGTTGAAACAGTGAATTGAGGATTCACTTGGTTGGCTTCTTGGCTTTTGGCTTCTTTATTATCTTTGGCCATTGGCTTCATCTTTTCTTATCTCATCTTTTGGCATACTTGTTTTCCCCTTTATTCTTTCTTAAAGAAATTCAGTCTTATTATTCTTTTATCTCTGGAGCCCTCCAAGTGAGTTCTTGATTCCTGAGTGCCAGGCCCTCTTCTTCCAAGAGCCCCTGTGACATTATATTAATTAACTCATAATTCTTCTTCATTCATTCATTCTTTTATTCTTATATTTTAAATTCATTCATTCATTTCATCAAAATTATGATTCTTTGACGTTTTATGATCTTATGATTCTTCGTCACCTCTCAATTTTCCCTCATTCATTCTTCATTCTGAAAATTGAAAGCTGACCCATTTTTTTCTCTGTTATCTTTTCAATCTCATTCTCAATCTTAATCAATCTATTTTTATCTATAATTCAGGCATTTTTTATCTTTGGTTCTCAAGTTATTCATCAGGTTATTCAGACACGTTCTTCATATCAGGATTCACTTTGATTTATTCCTCAAGAATTTTTGATTTTTTGAAGAATTCACTTGAAAATTGATTTGATTGACTAATTTGACATAATTGAAATTGACCTCAAGATAATTGATTGACCTGAAGACTTTATTGATTTTGCTGACTATTCACATCAAGATTTTTGACATAAATTGATTTTGACTCAAGAATTCATTTTGTTTGATTGATTTTTTCTGCAAGATTTTGATTTGATTTGATTTTGATTGTTTTGATTGATTGTTTTTATTGACTTCAAGATTCTCATTGATATTGATTTTTACTTCAAGACTCATTTGATTTGATTGATTGACGTATTTGGAGAATTTTGATTCATTGATTATCCAATTTCCTCAAGATTTGATTGCTGATTTTGTACTTCAAGGAAATTTTGATTTTATTTCATTTATTTTGGTTGTTTATTCCTGAAATCATGCCAGTTCAACATTCACCTCCAGCAAGACAGACCAGATCTCAGGCCAGAACTCAAGCTGTTCTGACTCCAACTCCAAGGGCTCCTCTTGACGGTACCCCAGCAGTTTCTCAACTGAGGGCCAGATTGGACAGAGGACCCATTATGGAAGGGGCAGCACCATCCAGGAAGGAAGGAAGAGGGCCAAGAAGATCAATGTCTTTATCAGGAGTGGTTGGCGGATTCCCAGGATTTTCAAGAACCAGTCCCAAGGTTCAAGGTGAAGATGGTGAAGAGGAGGAGGAGAATTCTGCGGAAGAGGAAGAGTCTAATGGCACTGAGGCTGCTCCTGCTCCTGTGGGAGCATCTGAGGGCACCAGAGGACCAACTCTAGCCCAGTTTGATCAGCCTGCCTCTCATCAGTCTGAACCGTCTTTATTGGCCATTATGCAGCAAATGACTCAGATTATGGCCAATCTTCAAGCAGCTTCTTCTTCTGAATCATCAAGACTACCAGCCTTCAAGACTCCCTCTATGAAGGCTCCAGAATGCTTTGATGGGACTCAGCCCTTCAAAGTCAGAAGCTTTATTCAATCTTGTCAACTCATCTTTCATAATGATCCGGCAAACTTCTCTCAAGACAGAAAGAAGGTTCTTTATGCCACTTCATTCTTAGTTGGCAGGGCTGCAAAATGGATTGAGCCTTATTTATCCAACCTCAATAATCAAGACTCAAATTATCTCCTCAATTCCTGGCCATTATTCGAATCCCAATTGTTCACTTTATTTGGAGACCCAAATGAAGTTAGAAAAGAAGAAGCTGAATTGGATGGCCTTAGGATGAAAGAAGGTGGGCATGTTGCTTTGTATATTGCCGATTTCAGGAGTTTGGTTTCAAGAATTGGGGATTGGGGTGAAAGGGCTCTTATTCATCATTTCAGGAAGGGTTTGGCCTCCAGGATTCTGGATCAATTGGCCTCCCATCCTTCAAACATTGATTCTCTTCAAGACTTAATGGACGTCAGCCTGGAACTTGATACCAGGTACCATGAGAGGCAGAAGGAAAAGAATCATCATCAAGAGAAGAAGCCTGAAGCCTCAAAGTCTCACTCTTCTCATCATCAAGTTTCTTCAAGTTCAAGACCAAAGAAGAAATTTCATTCTCAAAAGCGGGACAAGCCCCATTCTTCATTGTTGAATAAGGACTTCAAGTTGAAAGGTTCTGAAAAGGAAAGAAGAATCAAGGAGGGGTTGTGTACCTATTGTGGTGGGAAGCATAGTCTTGAGTCCTGTGTCAAAAGGCCTCAAAACAAGCTTACCCAACCGTCAGGCAGTTTTCCCAGCCAGGGAAAAGCCTGAGTGAAGATCATGTTGTGTTCAATGGTCTTCACAGTTTTCCTTCCAGAGCACAATTGTGCATTCTGAATACTGGTGTCAAGAATTCTCTTAAATTTTTTGTTTTCTCTTCTCTTTCTGATGTTTTTTACAGTATTATCATTGATTCTGGTGCTACACACTCATTCATTGCAAAGCAGTTTGTTCACAAGTACTCATTGACTACGTCAGAACTTCCAGAGAAGATTCCTCTTATCATTTTGGACTCCTCTGAGTCCCCTTCTTTATTTGTGACTCACCATACTAAATATATGGTTGAGCTCCCTTCCTTCCCAAGCTTTGAATGGGATTTTTTAGTCATTGATACTCCCAAGGGAGAAGACCTCATATTGGGCTTTGACTTTCTCAATCATTTTAATCCTTCTATTGATTGGAGGCAAGGGCTGATCACCTTTAATACTGATCAAAAGGACTATTCTGATCCTTCCAAATCTTTCCGTAATGACTCTTCTTCTGCCAAATCATGTGCAGCTCTGGTTGGTGATTCTAGAACACCATCAGTCCCATCTTCTGTCCATATTCCTTCCCTTAATTCCCATCTGTCATTACCATCATCTGGAGAAGAAGTCTTCAAAGAGATTCAAGATGTTGGGGAAGATAATTCTGTATCTTCACTTCATCTCTTCTTTGGGAATATGGACCTTCCTCCTTCATCTTATCATGACTCCCTGGAGGAGTTGTGGGATGAAGAGGAAGAGCCAGAAGAAGTAGAAACCGTGATGAAGGTTGTTCCCTCTGTTTATCACCAATACTTGGATGTATTCTCCAAGGTGAAAGCAGAGAAACTTCCTCCTCACCGTGCCTGTGATCATCATATCGAACTGGAGGGGTCTCTACCTCCAGTTGGGGTGATCTACTCTTTATCCAAACAAGAGTCAGATACACTCAGGGCCTACATTTCAGAGAATGTAGAGAAAGGTTTCATCCGGCCAAGCTCCTCCTCAACAGGAGCACCTGTCCTCTTTGTTAAAAAGAAAGATGGTGGCCTCCGTTTGTGTGTTGATTACCGCAAACTCAATGCTGTCACTAGGAAGAACAAATATCCTGTTCCTCCTATGAACCAGCTTCTTAATGTCTTTAATGGTTCTTCTATCTTCTCCAAGATTGATTTGCGTGGTGCATATAACCTGCTCAGAATCAAGGAGGGTGATGAACATTTGACATGCTTCAGAACTAAATATGGCAGTTTTGAGTACTTGGTTATGCCATTTGGGCTTACCAATGCTCCTGCCTCTTTTCAGAATCTTGTCAATGATATATTCCAAGATCTTCTTGATGTTTTTGTTGTGGTTTATTTGGATGACATTATGGTCTTTTCCAAATCTGAGGAAGAACATGTCACCCATGTGTCCACTGTTCTTTCCAGACTCAGAGCCAATAACCTTTTCGCCAAGGCTTCTAAATGCCTTTTTCATGTTTCTAGTGTAGAATATCTTGGTTATGTTGTTTCTTCTGAAGGCCTCAAGATGGACCAAGCAAAAGTCCAGCAGATCCTTAATTGGCCTCCTCCAAGAAACCTCAAGGCTCTTCAATCCTTCCTTGGCTTTGCCAACTTCTACCGCCGTTTCATCAAGAATTATTCAAAGAAAATCAGTTCACTCACCAGTTTCCTCAAGAAAGATTCCTGTTTCCCCCTCAATGAGGAAGCTCTTAGCCAGTTTCATCAACTCAAAGAGGCCTTCACTACCGCTCCAATCCTTCTCTACCCACCATTGTGGAGACCGATGCATCCGATTATGCTTTGGGTGCTGTACTGAGTCAGGTCTCTGACTCAGGAAAACATCCCATTGCATTTGACAGCCGCAAGCTTATTCCAGCAGAACTCAACTATGAAATTCATGACAAGGAACTCCTTGGTATAGTCTGGGCTCTCAAGCGCTGGAGGGCTTTTCTTCTTTCTCTGTCCTCTCCTTTTGAAGTTCTCACCGATCATTCTTCTCTTCAGTACTTTATGTCATCAAAGATCCTTACTCGCCGTCAAGCCCGTTGGGCCGAATTCTTATCTGAATTTCATTTTTCAATCACTTACCGCCCTGGCCGCCTAGCAACTCTTCCAGATGCCTTATCACGTCGGGACGACGTCTATCCGGAGAGGGGGGAGGATTTCATCAGCAAGAATCCAATGAATTTTCAACAACTCATTAAGCAAGATGAAGTTCAACCCTCAAAGTTTTTCGCAGTCAAGGTGGATTCTTTTTCAAATTTGATTGATTCAATTCAGAAGAAATTATGGCAAGATCCTCAGTACAGAAGTATCCTTGAAGATTTGGGTAAAGGTAAATCTGTCCAAGATTATTCTCTTGATTCCTCCTCCCAACTTCTTCTCTTCAAAGATCGGGTGGTAGTCCCAAATGACTCCACAATTCAACTCAGCATTCTTCAAAAGCGTCATGACTCTCCTCTAGCTGGACACCCTGGCCAAGAGAAGACTCTCAAACTTGTCAAGCGGGATTTCCACTGGTCCGGCATGACCCAATTCATTAAGGATTATGTATCATCCTGTCAACAGTGTTCAAGAAACAAGAATATCCACCATAAGAAGTTTGGACTCCTCAAACCTCTTCCAATTCCAAATGGTCCTTGGATTTGTCTCTCAATGGATTTCATCACTCAACTGCCCCTGTCCAATTCTTTTGACTCAATTCTTGTCATAGTGGACAGATTCTCAAAAATGGCGGTTTTTATTCCAACAATGTCTTCAATAACTTCTTTGGATTTGGCCCATTTATTCATCAAGAATATCTTCTCAAAGCATGGCCTCCCATCAAGCATTGTCAGTGATAGAGGTTCACTTTTTGTTTCTTCCTTCTGGACCAATCTTTGTCAGCAGCTCAAGATTTCAAGAGACTTGTCAACTGCTTACCATCCAGAAACTGATGGACAGACAGAGAGGGTAAATCAGATACTAGAACAGTATCTTTGGATGTACGTCAGTTATCATCAAGATGATTGGAACACCTGGCTCCCTCTGGCTGAATTTGCCTACAATAATTCTGATCACTCTTCAACCAAGCAATCACCGTTTTTCACTGTTTATGGAAGAGATCCACAATTTGATTCAGTTCACATCACTCAAGATACCCCTGCTGGAAAGTTATCAACAAAAATCCAATCAGTACAGCAAGATGTCAAGAGAGAACTTGAAATCGCCATAAACCGGTTTAAGAGGTATGCAGATAAAAGTAGAGCAAGTCCACCCGTTTTCAATCCTGGTGACATGGTATGGCTTTCTTCCAAGAATATCAAATCAACTAGACCCACCAAGAAACTGTCTGAAAGATGGTTGGGTCCCTTTCCAATCTTGAAGAAAGTCAGTACTCATGCTTACCACCTCAAGCTTCCATCTCAATGGAAATCCATCCACCCAGTCTTCCATATCTCACTCTTGGAACCAGTCAAGACATCAACAATCCCAAATCGGCATCAAGAGCCTCCTCCTCCAATCATTATTGAAGAAGAAGAGGAATGGGAAGTCTCTCAAGTACTGGATTCAAAGCTCAAGAGAAGAAAATTATGGTATCTGGTGGAATGGAAAGGTTTCAGTCAAGATTCAGAAAGATCCACATGGGAACCAGCTGAAAACCTCAAGAATTGTCCTGAACTTGTCAAAGATTTTCATTCGTTATATCCTGACAAGCCAGGACCCAATTCTTCAATGGCTTGAATTTTTATGGTGCTTGGTGGGGAGAGGAATTACCAAAAGTAAGTCCCACTCCTGGTATGCACCTTTAGGGGTATTCTACTCTTCTTTGTTGTAAGCATCACCTTGGCCACTCTGTGAGCACTTTTCAATTTGGACACAGACCTTTTGGCCCGGCTTTCAACATCCGAAATCCAAATTTATGGCCATTTACACTTGGGCAAATGGACCATTCCTTTTTATTCTCCTTCCCAAGACTTTATTCTTTCAACACATTCATTTATCAAGAGCTTCTTATTTATGGCACTGGCGGGAGTGGCAACTACTAAAAGTAAGTTCCTCTCCTGGTGTGCACTTCCCTGAGGGGTCTACAATCTGTCAAAACATCACCTTGGCCACTCTGTGAGCACCTGGCATCAAATTCTTTTATCCAGGTCCTTGGTCACTTTCAAAATCAATTGTCGTAATCCGTGATGAAGATTGGATTCCTCCTCAAATTTCATTTTCTTTATTTTTTCTGTTTCTCTCTTTATATCTGTTTCCTTTTCTCTTTTACTCTTTATATTCTTTCAAAATTTCTTTTCTTATAACTCTTTAACGCCAAAATCTTTACGTCAAATCATGTCTTCAACTTTGTCAAAGCCAAATGTCAAGAGAAGATCAAGTCAACCTCAATTCATATGCCAACAAGCTTATCAGTTCAATTCTTCTTTTCAAGATTCAATACCTCTGGAATCCTTACGTCAAATCCGTCTCATTAGCCTCAACAGGCCTCTACCTTATCTTGGTGCTCAGGAGCTCACCATTCAAGGTAGGGGGGTACTGTCACAACCACGTATTTTGACCCTCCTCCTTGATGGCGGCGCCAATCCAACCTGGAGCCAAGTTGGGGCCAATTGGCCATGTCATATCATTTATGGCCAATTGACCCCTTTTGGGTGTTCCATGGCTCTTATGCCATAACCCATTCCATTGGCCACTTATGGCCTCAGGCCATATCCTGCGTCATTGGCCCTCTTGGCCAATTTGCACCTCACCAACCCCCAGGCCTCCATCACTGTTTTTGGGCCTGGGGGGTCCCTTTGTCTTCCAGGGGCTTCCAGGCCCCATGGCCACCTTCATTGCTTTCCTGGCCACCCCTTTCATTATGGGGGTTTTGGCCTAAATGGCCTTTTTGGGCCATTTAGGCCCCCCACAGCTTCTACGGTCCGCGGGCCGTAATATGCGGTCCGCGGTCCGCGGTCCGTACGGTCCGTAGGCGGATTAGGCCCCTTTTGGCCTAATCCAATGAGGCCAAAAGGGGCCAAAGGGGGCAGCCACCTAGCCCCCAAGGCCAGGTGGGTCCCAAACCACAATTGGGCCCACCTGAGCCATTTTTTGGCCACCAATCCCTTGGACCCAATTTGGACCAAAAACACCTTGGATCCATTTTTGGCCACAAATCCCGTAGGACCCATTTTTGGCCCTGGACCACCATGGACCAACTTCACCGTCATGGCCTCTGGCAACCACCAGAGGCCACCAAATCATCTCAACAAGCATTTCCCTCAACTTAAGGGGAATTCTTCCCTTTCCTTCATGTACTCCGTACTCAAGATTGCAGGTGTGGTGCATATATGGTATTATATACCATTATGCACCATTTTTACTCAGCAATCCAATGGTGACGTTTTCAGGACCCAATTCCACCTTTCCTTTACAAGGTCCATAATTCCAACGCCCATTTCGAAGGAGGACTTTTCAGCTTATCAGTCTGGCAATCCATGACGGCAATTCAGAAGATCATTCAAGGATCCCAACCACCTGTATCTGCAGGAGGTGGGTTGGTACAATTCATTCAGGATTATTCTAAGGTCAATTCTCAAGAGGTATTACAAAATTCAATCAGTTGTCAAGACATCAAGTATTCAATACTCCTTGGACAACCCAATTCATCCGTACAGGCCTTATTCAATCAACCTGTATGGCCTTGGCCCAATTGGGCCACTTCTTATTCCACTGTGGGAATTCCATCACACAGTTCAAATTTCAAGATGGCCAGAACTGTATTTCCCGATTCGGACAATACAGTCATTGATCCACCTTCCAGGATCAACTTTTCAGCTTTTCACATATACTGGCCACCTTTTCAGCACCTGGGGACTTTTTCCCCAGTTAATTAATATAGTGGATTTATTTTTATCCTTATTTTCTTTTACCTTATTAAAGTTAACACTGATAATCTTAAGTCAGTCATTCAGCACCCTTTTCTTTTATTTCCTCGCCTGTCCAGTGGATATTGGTGGTCATATCCTTATACTAATTCCATTTCCTTTTCTGGCAGGTTGAAACAGTGAATTGAGGATTCACTTGGTTGGCTTCTTGGCTTTTGGCTTCTTTATTATCTTTGGCCATTGGCTTCATCTTTTCTTATCTCATCTTTTGGCATACTTGTTTTCCCCTTTATTCTTTCTTAAAGAAATTCAGTCTTATTATTCTTTTATCTCTGGAGCCCTCCAAGTGAGTTCTTGATTCCTGAGTGCCAGGCCCTCTTCTTCCAAGAGCCCCTGTGACATTTACATAGAAATGAGGTAAAAACTTCAAAAATTCATTAAAAATACAGTTCTTGATGAATCTTTCTGAAACCTTCAGGACCAATTAAGAACTTTAGAATTCATATAGAAACCAGCAATAATTCTACTTTTATGAGTAAAATTAAAGGCTTTACTTACAGTCCATTTTTGATGATTCCGCGTGAGATACTGAATCTTTAATAATTCACAGAAAATACACTCTGTGATGAAATTTTCAATATCATTGATAACTTTGATAAGAAAATAATTACTTTAGATTAAAAGAATATTTAGAGTTGTTACTCCTTTTATTCTTAACCATAAATGAGTTGGTAGTCACTTAAAAGCACCAATTAAGTAATTATGATAATCTTACACGACAACAGATGATGAAATCAATAATCCAAAAGGTTTTATTGTTTTCTCACTCACTGTTTTTTCAGTTTGCTCCATGGAATGCCTCTTTGAGCTGTCTTAGACTTAAAAGAGGCCTCCTCTTGCTGTTTTTTCCAGATAATCACTTTATTCCATTATACCTTTATTACCAACAAGTAAGTATTAGTTAAAATCATTTCTTGAGTGTTTTAAATCATTCAAAATCAATCAGAAAGACGTGAAATCATAGAAATCAACTATTTATTGTTTTAATACTGTTATATATTCATTTTTCATACTTTAAAATCCACAATTATCTGTCAAATTTCTCTACTTTTCTCTTTGATAAGTTCTTTGGAGTATTAGTGAGTGATTTATCATAATTCTTAAAGTTTTTCTCTAGTAATTGTTTTCTTCAAGGATTATATTTATAATTATTCTTACATAAGATAGTTATATGATAAAATAATTTTATTATTTTAATAAAGAGGTTTTATTATTAAATACTTCTTGTAATTGATTCTAGTAGACAATTACTGCTTACCGTTATAATCACTAGTAGTGTATAAAAAGCAAAAGAAATAAATAATTAATTAATTGTGGTTATAATAAATTTATTATTATATTTCATAAGAACAGTCATAGTGCTGTTGATTAATAATAATATTATCAACATTTTCATAGACACATCTTTCTTTTGGGGGCCTGGCCATGTTTTTTGAACCTTGTACCCTTAATTAATATATTTTTAAGCTTTAAAATATATTAATTTAATTTTTTTTCTTTCAAATTGAAGTTAAAATTCTTTTTATTTTTGAAATTGTTTCAAAATCTTTTCATTGACAAATTTGGTTTAATTTTATATTGTTTTTACACGTGGCTTTTTCACATCCAAAAACTGATAAAATTATTCTTTGAGTTACTCTGAATTAATTTTGATTCAAAATCTTCAATTTTAATTTTTTTCTTCGAAAAGAATGAATTTTTTAATATTAAAAAATAAAAAAAAAATAAAAATTCTTAAAAATAGTTTAAAAGTATAAAAAATAATTTTTCTTTTATCAATTTTTTCTCTAGTGTCTTTAATCAAATATTGTGCAGCTGGTAACAGACTCAGTAAAAGATACATTACCAGTCCAGAATCTGAATAAATCATCAAAGTGCAAATTGCTAAAAGAGGCACTTTATTTAAGACATAACAAGCCAAACAACCACCAAAAGGTGTGTGTTTTCTGTTTTCAATTCTTATTTTCTCTTGAATTGAAGTGAAAATGGTGCATACCAGAAATGGAAGCAGCTATTAAGTCCAACCAGATGGACCTGGACAAGGCAGAGGTAAGACCAGAACAAGGTCTGCCAAGTCTTCCTCAAGAAAGACACATCAGGAGGCTGCCAGAGCTTCCCCCCATTGCCCAAGGTCTGTACCAACAAACTTTGATGTGAACTCTGAGCCTGAACTGATTGAAGGTAATATTTTAAGGGCTGAACCACTTCCAAGGGGCAGCCATAGAAATATATCAGTCCCAATACAAAAATTAGTTCAGAGAAGAAAAGGAAGAGGTGTGGGAAATATGCCCAAGCCTTTGGCAGGGGTCCATGAACTCCTACTTACACATCAATAGCTTTCTGGGTCAGGAGAAGACCATAGAGCTCTTAGGAGGGTGGAGCCCATTGTCTTGCAAAGACAAGGTCAAAAAGATAAGGAATCGATTGAAGAACCAAAGTCTTTTATCTTGAAGCCAGAAGAAGGAATTGGAAATTACCCCAGCTTTGGAAGAAGGGCCAGTGGCGCCTACCAGCTCCAAACCAGCGTAAGAAGCATTCAAAGAGAAGCCGAAAGGACCTCAGAAGAAGAATAAAGGTCTCAAGAGCCATCAGGGAAAGGGCAAAGGCAAATAAAATTGGCACAGACCTTACCCACAAGGGTACAGAATCCCCAAATTGGAGCCTTCAGCCATGGACAGTGTCTGCAATATGGCCACGGCTGTGAACCTTTGAGATATGACCACATACCCAAAAAGGTCACAAGAAATATTTAATATAATTATACATTAAAAATAAGTACTTTTAAAATACAAAAATACCATAAATTGACATAAAACTTGGTTTAACTTAAATGTCAATGGATAAACATGTGAAATAAATTATACCATTGGATTCCCCATGGTAAAATACACATATACCATTTTTATGGCATATCTGTAAAGTCAATACTTAATAGGTTATAAGTAATAATACCTTATAAAATACACAAATCCTTATTTATTTCAAATTCCAATGATACAAAATGTGAAATAAATGGTACCAGCAGATTCTTCTTAAAATTTCACATATAAAACAATTAAGAAGCTAAGCTTCAAACTCAATACTTAAGGAATTAACCTGAATATATGCACTTTTTTGGTCAACGCATATATTCAGGGAATTTAGCTAATATCTCTTGAATTATACATGATAGAGTGATGAACCAAAAATAAATTAATCACGTAATTACTGTAGAAATACAGAAATGAAGTTTATTTTACAAGCTATAAACAAGGTTAAAACGTTTAAGGAATTATTGATTAAAATCAACAGAGCTGTTGACCACTTTGTTGTGAAAGTGGTCCAAACTTAAAAAAAAGTGGACAGTTGGATTCTACTAGTTTATTCGGGAAGAATGATGTATTTTTTATTATAATATTCAAGGTATAACCCCTTGAAATCATAGTTTGAAGTTTAAAATATTAAATTTCAACAGCAAAGATGAGTTACAAGAAAAATCATCAAAAATAGAGTTTTGATAATTTAATGAAATGCTCTTGGAAGCATAATGAGGTTATGCCAAGATATTAGAATTCACTCTCTGAATGGCTGTAGCGTGTAAATCTTAAAAGTTATTAGGGATCAAAGTTTGAGCTTAATTTGATCATTTATGATCACTCACTGTTACCTTAAATTAAGTTTAACAGTCATATGAGTGATAAAATTGGTGAACACTATTAGCTTATGATTCAAACTAATAAAATATACAAATTTTGGGGTTCTGCCAAGTCTTTTACGTCATCAAACTTAGAGTTATAGTGATAACTCTAAATAATGGCATAATAATGATGTAATATGGTTTGATCATGATGTAATCATCACCAAGACTTAAAATATTGATCAATCCAAGTGGATATGATCAGTACACGTCTACTAGGAGCCTTTTGGACTCTAGGAGGGAGGTATTTACTATAAATAGAGCTCTTTTTACTCTGTTTTCCCCTCAGACGCATCAAAAACATTAAATCAATACAATAAAAAGGTAATTTCTTTATTCTTTATATATAAAAATTTTATATTATCAAAGAACAAAGATTATCTTATTATAATCATCAATTTTGAGGTAATTAAATCATTTATTTAATTGTTTTTGTAAAAAATCTCTCTAAAATCTCATTTCCACATAAAAATCAAGAATATTTCTAATTTCTCTATTTTTTATTGTAAATACAATTTGGATAAGTTGTATTTATATTATTTGGCGTAACATATCTCAAAATTATTATATTAAGTATTAAAAGTAGGTTATTTTCTCTTATTATAATAATTTTCTTTCTATTATTCTTTTTATAATACTTTAATTAATATGAATAGTATTTATATTAATTTATAACTTTAATATTGGTAATATTATTGTTATTAATTGTTTTTTATTAATAAAAAACAATTTTTTTATGCCTTTATTATTTGTTTGTAACAATAATAAAGTGCCTTTGAATATATTAGTTATTTTATATTAATATATTTATTTTATTATATTATATTTTATAATATAAATTATATTATCATATTTTATTAATAATAAAATTATTTTTACGCCATAATTATAATAATTCTTTATTATTATAATTATTTTTATCTTATTTATTTCATTTATAAGGACATTCATAGTACAATAAGTAAAATATTAGTAATTTTTACTTATTGTTTCATAGTCAAACCTTACATTTGGGGGCCTGGCCGTGATATTTACTCTAAAAGACCTTTAAAAAGATTTTAATTGGGCTTATCCAATAATAAGTTATATTTATAATCATAAAATTATATAATAATTTTATATTTATTGATTTTAAAAGCTATTGAGGTATATGGAAAGCAATTGTACTGTCTTACATGTGGTTTTTCACATCCTTAGACTTGCAAAAACTTTCTTTGAGTGACTCTAGTGATTGAAAAATATATCTGATAAATTAAAAATAATTTTATATTATAAATTAATTTGATAAAAGAATCATATTCATTTTTATTTTATTCTTTAAAAATAAAAACTTAAAAAAATATTAAAAATATTAAAAACCAATAAAAAAGTTATTTTATTCATTTTAATTTCATTTCTTTAATTATTTTCATTTTTTTTAATGAAAAAAAGATATAAAAGCAATTTTTACGTGGAAAATTGCCATATCTTACCAAAAATAACACTTTTATATAAAAGACTTATATTTATTTGTCTTTTTTAGTGTTTGAATACAACCCAACAGAGGATAACCAAACCACTGTTGAAAGATTGGTGGAAGAAACTTGTCAAAGTTCTCCAACACCAATAATCACTAAGAAAAAGAAAGCCAAGAAATTGGACTTTCCAGGACCCACTATTCAGGACTCTGAAGGTGAGTACCTCATTTATAAATTGCCATAAGAGTATTGCTTTTCTAAAATCCTCTTATTTCTTATTTTTCTTATAATATGACTACCATAAGAGGCTCCCAATACTCCATCCAATCAGATGGAGCTGGACTCAGAGGTAGAATTGATTCCTCAAAAGGGAAAAGGAAGGGCAATATCCCCAGTGGAACAGAATCCACACAAGGAAGTGCCTTATCCCAAAGGCAAGTCCCAGAAATGCCCATAATATCTGAACCTGAATTGGAACTAAGTATGAGTAACTCAAATGGGTACAAATCACATTCAGAGGGCTCAAATAGACATCTACATGAGCCAATACAAACAGCACTACCCAGTGTACAAGGACAAAGATTGGGAAATGTTGCCTCAAATACACCAAGGAGTGATGAACTCCTGGAACATCCTAAAGAAGTTCCTCAAAGAGGAGGAAATAGTGAGATACTCCAATGGATGGAATCCACTATCATCCAAACCTCAAATCAAAAAGATCAAGGAGTATCATGCCAAAAAGAAGGAGGAAACCAAGGAAGAAGCCCCAGTAGCTTCTACCGGCAAGCCCCAAGTCAACCCACTTCCCCAAGAAGGGAAGAAGAACAAGAGAAAGAATTGGAGAAAACCATATTCCCCAAGTCACAGGATTCCCAAAATCCAAAAATATGCCATGGACAATGTCTTCAACATGGCCAGAACTTTGATGGAATTCAAAGACAAAGAGGAACAAAGAATGAGACAACCCCATTTCCCAAAGAAATAAACTTGTCTCCTGATGTTGTAAATACTCTAACAGAGCTTAAAGATAGTATTTTACCTCTTAAAGACATTAAAAAAAGTTTATTATCTTTACAAGAAATAAATAATAGCTTATCATCTTTAACAAAACTTTTTACACAAAATAAGAAAGAAATTGATAACATAAAATTTATGATTGAAAATAATAAACCAAAAGTATTAATTGACAATACTCAAAAATTAATACAAGGACAACAAGAGTTGTACAAATACATAAGTGATATCAAAGAAAAAACTTTGACAATCAATTATGATGTGAGTATTAATAATGTTACAGAAAAATTAAACAAATTAAGTATTTCTGTGGAAGAATTTGAAGAAAAGACCTCATCACACCAAAAATTACTTTTGGACCATGTAGAAAAGAGTGATGAAGCAAGAATGCATCTGAAAGATGACATTCAAAGTGAAATAAGGCTTATTACTGAAAAAATGGATAAGATTAATGAGGCTAATTTAAATATTCCAAAGTTATCAACACCATTTTCTCGCATAAGAAGCCCTGTTAAACCAAAGGAGGAATTAACAAATCCATTCATAACAGACTTGAGTCACCAAGACAATAACCAAGTCTTAATGAAGGAAGCACCTCAATTGAAAGAATGGCCAACATTCACAGGAGAAGGTGAATATGACCACATGTCATTTATCAAGACAATTGACATGCTACAAGAAGATTATGCCATACCAGATGAATTAATCACTGCAAGATTACATTCATTGTTTGAGAAATATGCAAAAAGATGGTATTATGGCATAAGGCCAACAAATGGCAAAAATACCTGGTCTTGGTGGAAACTAGAAATAATCACCAAGTGGGCTAATGATGCCTGGAGGTACAAAATAGAAAATGCATTTAAAAATTCTTTCTTTGACCCAGACAAAGACAAACCTTTAACTTGGTTCTTGAAACAAGTTGAAAGACTTAATGCATTGTACCCAGAAATGTCACAAAAGATGGTGCATATGAAGATACTCAAGAAATGGGGAGGAGAGCTAGAACATGCCCTAAGAAGCAGGTGTATAGAACCATGCTCCACAGAAGAGTACATTAATTCACTAGAAGACATAGTGACAAGAACAAAAATTGGCAGGAAATGGAAGGCATTGGACATTAAAAGCCCAAATAAACCATTTATCAAAAACGATAAATCAAAAGAATCCTTCAAGCCCAATACATCCAACAATAATGAGCAAAGAAAATGCCATAAATGTGGAGGTATTGGACACTTAGCCAATAATTGCCTTAAAAAGGCAAAGATTAATGAAATTGTGGAAACAGAAATCCACAATGACAAAAAGAGGAATCTGACTCTGAAAAAGAGACAGAACAATCAGAAAGTTCTGAAAGTGACGAAATCAATATAATTAATGCACAAATTAATAATATTGATATAATTTATGAAGTACTGGATGTTAACTCAAACTTACCACATGTTGGGACATCTGACACAAACCTGAAAAATATACAAGATGCCAAAATGTATAGGACCAAACCTGCAAGAGGAATGGGATATACAGCTGGAAAATAAAGTATAATTATTGTTATGGTTGATAACCAAGAAGGAAAAGTTAACTTAGATACAGGAGCATATTGCACCTGTGTTGGGAAAAGTTATTTAAAACCCATTGTCCCAGACTGGCAAGAAACACTTATGCCAATACAAGGTGTCAAATTTAGTAGTGCACGTGAGAGCATGAAACCCCTTGGAATAATTGATTTAACACTAATTTTTTCCCATCCCTCACAATGTGTCAGACTTAAAGTCCAGTTCGTAGTAATGGCCAACTGTCCTAGTAATCACTTCATACTTGGGAATGACTACTTATTAATTTATGGTATAGATATCTCTAACCAAAAGGATAGATATTTTACCATAGGAGACAACAAAAGACAAACATTTGGCTTCTTAAATAACAAAAAATAAATCACAGTTATTAAGAATGAAGAAAAAATTCCAGAAAAGGAACTTTTTATATCTGAACAACTTAAAGAGGCAGAATTCAATCAAGAATTAACAGAAAAAATCAAAGAAAAATTGATTGACCTCTTATTTAAGTACAAAAATTCCTTTGCAACTGACAAAGAGCCACTAGGTGCCATAATTGGACATGAAGTGGATATAATTCTTAATGTGGAAAGACCTTACCCACCTTTACTAAGGGGACCTGCTTACCCAGCTAGTCCAAGGGCTAGAGAAGCTTTAGAGGTACACATTAAAGAATTAATGGACCTTGGAGTATTAAGAAAGGTAGGACATAATGAGCAGGTAGAAGTCACTACACCTGTCATTATAACTTGGCATAATGGAAAATCAAGGATTGTAGGAGACTTCAGAGACCTGAACACCTATACCATTCCAGACAGGTATCCAATACCCAGGATCCATGAGACATTGACACAATTGTCACAAGCTAAGTTCATCACAGCCATGGATGCCTTAAAGGGTTTTCATCATAATGTATTAACAGACAATGCCAAAAAACTACTGAGGATAATAGTCCACTGTGGAATTCTTTAATACTTAAGAGTGCCATTTGGCATAAAAAATGCACCTTCCCATTATCAAAGAATGATGAATACCATATTTACTGAAGAATTATCAGAAGAATGGTTAATTATCTATATTGATGATATCATAGTTTGCTCAGAAACTTGGGAAAATCACCTTACAAGACTAGAAAGGGTACTACAAAAAATAGTCCAAGTGAATATGAAAATTTCCTTGAAAAAGTGTCATTTTGCATATAGTGAATTAAAAGCACTAGGACATGTGGTATCTGGACTTAGTCTAGGCATAGACAAGAATAAAGTGGCAGCAGTACTACTCAAGTCAATGCCTCAAACCAAAAAATAAATGCAATCATTTCTAGGATTTGCTGGTTACTATAGACAGCATATAAAGGACTTTGCAAAAATTACTAAATCCTTGTATAAACTATGTGACCAACAAACAGTCTATGAAATGACAGAAGAAAGAGTCAAGGCATATGAAGAATTGAAAAATTCCTTAACAAATGCCCAATTTCTTCTAATGCCAGATTGGAAACTACCCTTCAAACTTTACATTGATGCTTGTGGAGAAGGACTGGGTGCTGCACTACACCAGACACAAATTATCAATGATAAACCAGTGGAAGGACCAATCTGTTTTATTTCAAGACAGATAAAGCCAACAGAAGCAAGATATGGAGCAAGCCAAATGGAATGCCTCTGCTTAGTGTGGGCTTTAGAAAAATTTAATTACTACTTGGAAAGAACAGTATTTGATGTGATTACAGACTGTAATGCCGTAAAATCTCTGTTAAATATGAAAACTCCAAATAGACATATTCTGAGATGGAAAATTGCTATCCAAGAATATAGAGGAAATATGACTATTGTTCATAAATCTGGAAATATTCATAAAAATGCAGATGGTCTTAGCAGATGGGCTCTAGCAAATACCCCTGACAATCCAGCATGGGTACCACAAGAAGAACATCATATAGAAGGAATATGTGTTACAGACATTGGCACAGAATTCTTTAACCAAGTTAAAGAAAGCTATAAGATAGACAAAAATTGCCATATCTTAGGCCAACTTCTAATGAAGGATTGCAAAGACCCATCACTTTCATCAAAACTAGATGAAACATGGAAAAAGGCATATGATGAAGGAAGATTCCACCTCCTTGATGGAATCCTTTACCATTGAACAAAACACACATGTGCTATGGCCTGAACAGATAGAACCCTGATAAACACTATCTTACATGAGTGTCATGATAGTGTTGCAGTTGGACACCTTTCAGAAGACAGGACACTAGAGAGGGTAAAAACCTGCTCTTGGTGGCCAAATTGGAAGAAAGATGTTATAGAATACTGCCAAACCTGTGACAGATGTCAAAAAGCCAACAGAGCCACGGGAAAGAAATTTGGAATGATGATCCAAATCCAAGAACCACAATCCCCTTGGGAAATAGTTCATATGGATTGGGTAACAGCATTACCTCCAGGAGGAGACAGAAGCTATAATGCATGCCTAGTATTGGTTGACAGGCATAGCAAAACTCCCATGTTCCTACCATGTCAGAAAGATGACACAGCTATGGACATAGCCATAATGATATGGAATAAAGTTATTAGCCATACAGGCTTATTCCAGAATATTATAAGTGACAGAGACCCAAAGTTCACTTCAGCATTATGGACAAATCTCCATAACTTGTTTGGGACAAAGTTATCATTCTCAACAGCTTACCATCCCCAAACTGATGGTTTAGCAGAAAGAATGATACAAACCTTAGAGTACATGATCAGAAGATTCTGTGCTTATGGGCTAGAATTCAAAGACTCTGATGGTTTTACCCATTATTTGTGTACACTAATACCAGCTCTTGAACTGGCATATAAGACACCAATCCATTCTTCTACTGGTAAAACACCAGCAATGCTAGGAAAAGGTTGGAATCCAAGACTTCCTTATGATACCCTCAAAAAGGACTTAGTGGATATACACCCAACAGCAAGCAGTTTTAAGATAATGCTTGACAAAGCAAGACACCAAGCAAACAGATGTATGCAAGATTCTTTCAAATATGCAAAAGAAAGATGGGATAAAAGTCATAAGCCACCTGATTTTAAAATAGGAGACTTGGTCCTAGTATCAACCTATAATTTCAATAACATAAAAGGACCAAAGAAATTAAAAGATTCCTTTGCAGGACCATTTATGATAAAAGCACTTCATGGACCCAATGCTGTGCAATTGGAACTCACAGGTGAACTAATGAATAAACACCCAAATTTCCCTGTAAGTCTGATAAAACCTTACAGCTCAAGTGACAAGGCGTTATTTCCATTAAGAAATAAACCCCCACTTGAAATTCCCCCCTTGGAAGAAGGAGAGGAAAAGAAAATAGTAAAAGTCCTTAAAGAAAGAAGGACAAGAAACAAAAAAGAAAGAGAATAGCTTGTAAGGTGTAGAAATTCAACTCAAGAAGATGAATGGCTACTTGAGAAAGATATAAAAAATGATGATAAACTACTAAGAAGATTCAGACATGAAAGAAAGCCTGAAAAATAAAAAAGTTAAGCATTATTGAGCTTCAAGACTAACAAAGTCTATTGAAGAGGTAGGACAGTGGATGATACCCTAATTACATATATCAGATTGTGGTACAATCTTTTTTGATGGTAGGGAATGTGAACCTTTGAGATATGACCACATACCCAAAAAGGTCACAAGAAATATTTAATATAATTATACATTAAAAATAAGTACTTTTAAAATACAAAAATACCATAAATTGACATAAAACTTGGTTTAACTTAAACGTCAATGAATAAAAATGTGAAATAAATTATACCATTGGATTCCCCATGATAAAATACACATATACCATTTTTATGGCATATCTGTAAAGTCAATACTTAATAAGTTATAAGTAATAATACCTTATAAAATACACAAATCCTTATTTATTTCACAAACCAATGAGACAACATGTAAAATGAATGGTACCAGTGGAGTCTCCATAAAATTCCACATATAAAACAATTAAGAAGCTAAGCTTCAAACTCAATACTTAAGGAATTAACCTGAATATATGCACTTTTTTGGTCAACGCATATATTCAGGGAATTTAGCTAATATCTCTTGAATTATACATGATAAAGTGATGAACCAAAAATAAATTCATCACGTAATTACTGTAGGAATACAGAAATGAAGTTTATTTTACAAGTTACAAACAAGTTTAAAACCTTTAAGGAATTATTGATTAAAATCAACAGAGCTGTTGACCACTTTGTTGTGAAAGTGGTCCAAACTTAAAACAAAGTGGACAGTTGGATTCTACTAGCTCAGTTGTGAAGAATGATGTATTTTTTATTATAATATTCAAGGTATAACCCCTTGAAATCATAGTTTGAAGTTTAAAATATTAAATTTCAACAGCAAAGATGAGTTACAAGAAAAATCATCAAAAATAGAGTTTTGATGATTTAATGAAATGCTCTTGGAAGCATAATGAGGTTATGCCAAGATATTAGAATTCACTCTTGGAATGGCTGTAGCGTGTAAATCTTAAAAGTTATTGAGGATCAAAGTTTGAGCCTAATTTGATCATTTATGATCACTCACTGTTACCTTAAATTACGTTTAACAGTCATATGAGTGATAAAATTGGTGAATATTATTAGCTTATGATTTAAACTAATAAAATATACAAATTTTGGGGTTCTTCCAAGTCTTTTACGTCATCAAACTTAGAGTTATAGCGATAACTCTAAATAATGGCGTAATAATGATGTAATATGGTTTGATCATGATGTAATCATCACCAAGACTTAAATTATCAATCAATCCAAGTGGATATGATCAGTAAACGTCTACTAGAAGCCTTTTGGACTCCAGGAGGGAGGTATTTACTATAAATAGAGCTCTTTTTACTCTGTTTTCCCCTCAGACGCATCAAAAACATTAAATCAATACAATAAAAAGGTAATTTCTTTATTCTTTATATATAAAACTTTTATATTATCAAAGACCAAAGATTATCTTATTATAATCATCAATTTTGAGGTAATTAAATCATTTATTTAATTGTTTTTGTAAAAAATCTCTCTAAAATCTCATTTCCACATAAAACTCAAGAATATTTCTAATTTCTCTATTTTTTATTGTAAATACAATTTGGATAAGTTGTATTTATATTATTTGGCGTAAAATATCTCAAAATTATTATATTAAGTATTAAAAGTAGGTTATTTCCTCTTATTATAATAATTTTCTATCTATTATTCTTTTTATAATACTTTAATTAATACAAATAGTATTTATATTAATTTATAACTTTAATATTGGTAATATTATTGTTATTAATTGTTTTTTATTAATAAAGAACAATTTTTTTACATCTTTATTATTTGTTTGTAACAATAATAAAGTGCCTTTGAATATATTAATTATTATATATTGATATATTTATTTTATTAATAATATAATTATTTTTACGCCATAATTATGATAACTCTTTATTATTATAATTATTTTTATCTTATTTATTTCATTTATAAGGACATTCATAGTACAATAAGTAAAATATTAGTAATTTTTACTTATTTTTTCATAGTCAAACCTTACAACGACTCTTATGGAATTCACATCCAAAGAGCAGGAAAGGATGAACAGGACTTTTCCATGCAAAGAATAGATGAAATACATTTTTTTTAAATATGGTATTGATGTGGAACTTGGCAAATGCAATGCAAACTGAAATGAAATAATATCAGACATAAATGAATTGAAAAAATAAATGACAAAAAGTATACTGAGTGGTATAAGTTGACAAATTTCAGACTTGATTCAATTACCAATACATGTGACAGAACTTAAAGGAAATGAGAAGTAAAAAATCACTAAATGGAAGATGTTTCCATTTTAAACATCAATGACCAACTTAGAATTCTAAAAGATCACGTCTTAGATAATTAGCAATACCAATCAGTTTTCCATACATTTGCCAAAAGGTGACAGTGAAAGACAGAAGGTGAAAATGAGATCATTGCAAATATGGAGCAAATTCATAAAAATTATGAACCACATATGCCAAGACATTATACACCTTTGGCTGAAGAAAAACCTCCTGTAAAAGGAAGTTTAACCCCATTTTTAGGAGACAGTCCTATCTGTGCAAAGGATATTCCCAAACTGGAAGAATGGAAAAGATTCTCTTTTGAAGGAGAATACAATCATATTGTGAGCCTTTGAGAAATGACCACATATCTAAAAAGGTCACAAGAAAAATTCTATAATAATTATCTTAAAACTAGTGAAAAAACCATAAATAGGTACAAAATCTGAATTAACTCAGAATCTAATAAGTAAAAAAGTGAAATAAATTCCTTCATTAGATTCCTAATGGTAAAATACACATATGTCATTTTTATGGCATATCTTAAAAGTCAATAATTAGTGAAGAATAAATAATAATACCCTAAAAAAGACACCAAAACTTATTTAACTCAGAAGCCAATGAAACAACACGTGAAGCAAACCGTACCATTAGATTCTCCATAAAAAGTCACACATAAAAGTGATTATATGGCAATTCTCTAAAGTCAATACTTAAGGAATTAAGATGAATATATGCACTTTTTTGGTCAATGCATATATTCATGGTTTTTAGCTAATATCTCTTTAAATATACAAGGTAGAGAGTTAAACCAAAAGTAAGTTCACCACGTAATTACTTTAAAAACACAGATATGAGATTTATTCTACAAGCTATAAACAAGGTTAACACTTGTAATGGTTTATTGAACAAAATCACTGGAGTGGTTGACCACTTTGTTGTGAAAGTGGTCCAAACTTTTAAAAAAAGTATACAGTCAGATTCTACTAGCTCATAAATGAAGAATGATTTAATTTGTATTATAAGATTCAAGCTATAGCCCCTTGAAATCAATTTTTGAAGTTCAAAATATTGAGTTTTGACATAAAAGATGAGTTACAAGAAAAATCATTGAAAATAGAGTTTAGATGATGTAATTAAATTCTCTTGGCAAGTTATTAGGGACACAGCAAGATATCTGAATGCACTCTCAGAATAGCTGTAGCATGTATAACTTAAAAGTAATTAATGATCAAAGCTTAAGCTTAAAATTGATCATTTATGATCACTCACTATAATCTTTTTTTAAGTTTAACAGCTATATAAGTGATAGAACTGATGAATACTATTAGACTATGATCAGTACTAATTAAGTCCACAATTTTTAGGCTTCTTCCAAGCCTATGATGTCATCAAATTTAGAGTTATAGTGATACCTCTAAATAATGGCATAATAATGAGATAAGATGGTTTGAGCATGATGTAAGGATCACTAAACCTTACAATACTGATCATTTCCAGTGGATACAATCATTACACATCTACTAGAAGCCTACTGGACTCTACAAGGGAGATGTTTACTATAAATAGAGCTCTTTTTTTACTCTATTCTCCTCTCAGATGCATCAAAACAATTGCACAATTAAATCCAAAGGTAAAATCTTTTATTCTTTATATAGAAATATCTTATATTATCAAAGACTAAAAGTTATATTTATTATAATCATCATTTTTGACATTATTACTCCAATTATTCTCTTGTTTTGTTATAATTCTCTTGAAAATTTCATTTCCACGTAAAATCAAGAAAATTTGTAATTTCTTTTATTTTTATTTGTAAATACAATTTAAATAAGCTGTATTTACATTATTTGGCATACATTCATTCAACATTATCATATCAAGCATCAAAAGTAGGTTTTTTTCTCTTATTATAATAATTTCTCTTTATTATTACTATCAATAATACTTTAATTAACATAAATAGTGTTTATATTGATATATAACTGTAATATTAGTAATATTATTGTTATTAATTGTTTTTCATTAATAAAAAACCACTTTTTTACACCTTTATTATTTGTTGGTAACAATAATAAAGTCCTTTCAGATTTGTTAATTATCATATATTAATTTATTTATTTATTATATTATTATATTTATTTAATAATAAAATTGTTTTTTACACCATGATGATAATTATTTTTTATCTTATTTATTTTATTTATAAGGCCATTCATAGTACAATAAGTAAAGTATTAGTTATTTTCACTTATTGTTTCATAGTCAAGCTTTACATTTGTAGGCCTGGCCATGATATTTACTCAAAAAGACCTTTGAAAAGATTCTATTTGGGCTTATCCAATAATAAATTATATTTATAACCATAAAATTATATTCATTGATTTTTAAAGCTATTGAGGCATTTGGAAAGCAATTTTACTGTCTTACATGTGGTTTCTCACATCATTAGACTTGCAAGAACTTTATTTGAGTGACTCTTGTGATTAAAAGAGATATTTTCTAAATAAAAAATACTTTTATATTAGAAATTGATTTTATAAAAGAATAATCTTCATTTTTGTTTTATTCTTTAAAAATAAAAACATAAAAACCAAATAAAAAAGTTATTTTTATTCAATTTTTTATTCATTTCTTTATTCATTTCACTTATTCTGAGATATGAAAGCAATTTTTATGTGGAAAACTGCCATATCTTACCAAAAAATAACACTTTTTACAAAAAGACTTATATTTATTTGTCTTTTTTAGTGTTTGGAGACAACCCAGCGAGGACAACTAGACCACTTTTGACAGATTGGTGGAAGAAACTTTCCAAAGTTCCCCAACACCAATTTTTGTTAAGAAAAAGAAATCTAGGAAATTAGACTTTCCAGGACCCACTATTTAGGACTATGAAGGTGAGTACCTCCTTTACAAATTGCCATAAAAAGATATTCCTGTCCTGAAATCTTTTTATTTCTTATTTCTTATATTATGACTACCAGAGGAGGCTCCCAATACTCCATCCAATCAAATGGAGATAGACTCAGAGGTATAATTGATCCCTCAAAAATGAAAATAAAATGCAAAATCCCCATTGGAACAGAATCCACAGAAGGAAGTTCCTTATCCCAAAGGCAAGTCCCTGAAATGCCCATGATATCTGAACCAAAGTTAGAACTAACTATGAGTACTTCAAATAGGTACAAATCACATTCAGAGGGCTCAGATAGACATTTAAATGAGCCAGTACAAGCAGTACTACACAGTGTACAAAGACAAGGACTGGGAAATTTTGCCACAAATACACCAAGGAGTGATCAACTCCTGGCACATCTTCAAAACATTTCTCAAAGGCGAGCAAATAGTCAGATACTTCAATGAATGGAATCCACTATCATCCAAACCTCAAATCAAAAAGATCAAGGAGTACCATGCCAAAAAGAAGGAGGCAACCAGGGAAGAAGCCCCAGTAGCTTCTACCAGAAAGCCCCAAGCCAACCCACTTCTCCAAGAAGGGAAGAAGAAAAAGAAAAAGAACTGGAGAAAACCATGTTCCCCAAGTTACCAGATTCCAAAAATTCAAAAAGATGCCATGGACAATGTCTTCAACATGGCCAGAACCTTGATGGAATTCAAGGAAAAGTAGGAGCAAAGAATGAGACAACCTCATTTCCAAAAGAAATAACATTGTCTCCGGATGTTGTAAATACTTTAGCAGGTATAAAAAATAGTATTTTACCTCTCAAAGAAATTAAAAATAGTTTATTATCCTTACAAGAAATAAATAATAACTTATCATCTTTAACAAAAAATAAATTGATAATATTAAATTTATTGATGAAAATAATAAACCAAATTTTTTAATTCACAATACTCAAAATGTAATACAAGGACAACAGCAATTTTATAAGTACATAAAAGATATCAAAGATAAAACTTTGAAAATCAATTATGACATGAGTATTGATAATATTACAGAAAGATTTAACAAATTAGGTATTTCTGTAGGACAATTTGAAGCAAAAACTTCATCACACAAAAAATTACTTCTAGACCATGTGGAAAAAAGTGATTAAAAAAGAATGAATCTAAAAAATGATATTCAAAGTAAAATAAAGCTTATTACTGAAAAAATGGATAAAATTAATGAGGCTAACCTAAATACGCCAAAGTTATCAACCCCATTTTCTCACATAAGAGGCCCAGTTAAACAAAAAAAGGAAATAATAAATCCATTCATAACAGACTTGAACAATCAAGATAATAACCAAGTCTTAATGAAAGAAGCACATCAATTAAGGGAATGCCTAATTCACAGGAGAAGGTGAATATTACCATATGTCTTTTATTAAAAGAATTTACATGTTTACACTCACTGTTTGAGAAATCTACAAAAAGATGGTATTATGGAATAAGGCAGACAAATGGGAAAAATACCTGGTCTTGGTGGAAACAAGAAATAATCACCAAGTGGGCTAATGATGCCTGGAGGTACAAAATATAAAATGCATTTGAAAATCCCTTCTTTGACCCAGACAAGGCTAAACCTTTGACTTGGTTCTTAAAAAAAGTTGAAAGATTAAATGCATTGTACCCAGAAATGTCACACACAGTGGTACACATAAAAATACTGAAGAAATGTGGAGGAGAATTGGAAAATGCCCTGAGAAGCAGGTGTATAGAACCATGCTCCACAGAAGAATATATAAATGCACTAGAAGACATAGTGACAAGAACAAAAATTGGTAGAACTTGGAAGAAATTGGACATTAAAAGTCCAAATAAACCATTTATCAAAAAAGATAAGCCAAGAGAAACTTTCAAGCCTATTACATCTAACAGTAATGAGCAAAAAAGTGCAACAAATGTTGAGGTATTGGACACTTATCCAATAATTGCCTTGAAAAAGCAAAAATCAATGAGGTTGTGAAAACAGGCTACCACAATGATAAAGAAGAAGAATCTTATTCTGAAAAGGACACCAAAGAATCAGAAACTTCTGAAAGTGATGAAATGAATATAATTAATGCACAAATTAATCATATTGATTTAATCTATGAAGTACTAGATGTCAATTCAAACTTACCACAAGTTGAAACATCTGATACAAGCCTGACAAACATACAAGATGCCAAATTGTATAGAACCAAACCAGCCAAAGGAATGGGATATACAACTGGGAAATCAATATAAGTATTTTCATGGTGGAAAAACAAGAGGAAAAAGTGAACTTAGATACAGGAGCATATTGTACTTGTGTTGGTAAAGGTTATTTGAAAACAATTGTACCAGATTGGGAAGAAACTTTTATACCATGACAAGGAGTAAAATTTAGCAGTGCAAGTGAAAGTATGAAGCCCCTTGGAATAATTTACTTGACACTCATTTTTCCTCATCCTTCACAATGTATCAGATTGAAACTAGAGTTTTTAGTAATGGACAACTGCACTAGTAACCATTTCATACTTGGAAATGACTACTTGTCAGCTTATGGCATAGATATCTCTAACCAAAAAGATAGATATTTCACCATATGGGACAATAAAAAACAAATCTTTGGCTTCTTCAATAACCAAAGATAAATTACAGTTATCAAGAATGAATAAAAGAGCCCAGAAAGAGAACTTTTTATAACTGAAAAACTAAAAGAGGCAGAATTCAATCACTAATTAACAGAGAAAATGAAAGAAAAATTGATTGACCTCTTATTTAAATATACAAATGCTTTTGAAACTGACAAGGAACCACTGGGTGCCATAATTGTACATGGGGTGGACATAATCCTTAATGTAGAAAAACCTTATCCACCTCTATTAAGAATACCGGCTTATCCAGCTACCCCAAGAGCTAGAGAAGCTTTAAAGGTACACATTAAAGAATTAATGGACCTTGGAGTATTAAGGAAAGTAGGAAATAATGAACAGGTAGAGGTCACTAGACCTGGCATTATAACCTGGCATAATGGAAAATCAAGGATGGTAGGGGACGTTAAATCTCTAAACACCTATACTATCCCTGACAGATATCCAATACCCAGAATCCATGAGACATTAACGCAATTATCTCAGGCTAAGTTCATCACAGCCATGGATGCTCTAAAGGTTTTTCATCAAAATGTCCTAACAGACAATGCCAAAAGAATACTGAGGATAATAGTCCACTCTGGAATTTTTGGATATCTAAGAATGCCATTTGGTAAAGAAATGCACCTTCCCATTCTCAAAGAATGATGAATACCATATTTCCTGAAAAATTGTCAGAATGATGGTTAATCATCTATATTGATGATATTATAGTTTGCTCAGAAACTTGGGATAGTCACCTAACAAGACTAGAAAGAATTTTGCAAAAGATAGTAAAATTAAACATGAAAACTCAAAATAGACATATGCTAAGATGGCAAATTTTCATCCAAGAATATAGAGGAAATATGACTATAGTTGATTAATCTGGTAATATTGATAAAAATGCAGATGGGCTCTAGCAAATACACCTGAAAATCCAGCATGGGTACCACAGGAAGAGCACCATATAGAAGGAATATGTGTTACAGATATACGCACAGAATTCTTTAACCAAGTTAAAGAAAGCTATAAAATGGACAAAAACTGCCATATCTTATGCCAACTTCTAATGAAAGACTGTAAAGACCCATCACTTTCATCAAAGCTAGATGAAATATGGAAAAAAGGATATGATGAAGGAAGATTCCACCGCCTTGATGGAATCCTCTACAGTAGAACTAAGCATTTATCTTTTATGGCTTTAACAGATAGAACTCTGATAAACACTATACCACATGAATTTCATGATAGTGTTCCAGCTGGACATCTCTCAGAAGACACAACACTAGAGAGGGTAAAAGCTTGCTTTTGGTGGACAAATTGGGAGAAAAATGTTTCAGAATACTGCCAAACCTGTGACAGATGCCAGAAAGCAAACAGATCCACAGGAAAGAAATTTGGAATGGTGATCCAAATCCCGGAACCAAAATCCGGTTCGGAAATAGTTCACATGGATTGGGTGACAGCATTACCTCCAGAAGGAGACAGAAGCTACAATGCATGCCTAGTATTAGTTTCAGATACAGAAAAACTCCAATGTTCTTACCATGCTGCAAGGATGACACAGCCTTAATGACATGGAATAAAGCTATCAGCCACATAGGCTTATTTCAAAACATCATAAGTAACAGAGACCCAAAATTCACTTCAGCATTATGGACAAACCTCCATAACCTGTTTGGAAGAAAATTATTATTCTTGTCAGCTTACCACCCCAAAGCTGATGGTCTAGCAGAAAGAATGATACAGACCTTAGGAGACATGATCAGGGGATTCTGTACTTATGGCCTAGAACTCAAAGATTCTGATGGTTTTACCTATGATTGGTGTAAATTAATACCAGCTCTTGAACTGGCATATAGCACATCAATCAGTTCTTAAACTGCCAAGACACCAGAAATTCTAGAAAAAGGCTGGAATCCAAGACTTCCTTATGATACCTCCAAGAAGGACTTAGTGGATATACACCCAAAAGCCAGTAGCTTCAAGTTAATGCTTGACAAAGAAAGACACCATGCAAACAGATTTATGCAAGCTTCTTTCAAGTATGCAAAACAAAGATGGGATAAAAGTCATAAACCACCTGACTTCAAAATGGGAGATTTGGTCCTATTGTCAACTCTAAATTTTGATAATATAAAAGGCCCAAAGAAATTGAAATATTCCTTTGAAGTACCATTTATGATAAAAGCACTACATGGACCTAATGCTGTGCAACTAGAGCTCACAGGTGAATTAATGAACAAATACCTAGCCTTCCCTGTAGGTCTGTTAAAACTTTATAGCTCAAGTGACAAGGAACTAATTCCACTAAGAAATAAACCCCCACTTGAAATACCCCCTTTAGAAGAAGGAGAATAAAAGAAAATTGTGAAAGTCCTTCAAGAAAGAAGGACAAAAAACAAAAAACAAGGGGAATACCTTGTAAGGTATAGAAATCCAATTCAAGAAAATTGATTGCTACTTGAGAAGGATAAAACAAATGCTGCTAAGCTATTCAGAAGGTTCAGGCATGAAAGAAAGCCTAAAGAATAAAAAATCAAGCATTATTGAGCTTCAAGACTAACAAACTCTAATGACAAGGCAAGACAGTGGATGATATCCTAATTAACTATATCAGATTGTGGTACAATCTTTTTTTTGGTTGTAGGGAATGTGAGCCTTTGAGATGTGACCACATATCCAAAAAGGGCACAAGAAAAACTCCATAATAATTATACTTATAATAATTATCTTAAAGCTAGTGAAAATACCACAAATAGGTACAAAATCTGAATTAACTCAGAATCTAATGAGTAATAATTTGAAATAAATTACACCATTATATTCCCATGGTAAAGTTCACATATGTCATTTTTATGGCATATCTGAAAAGTCAATAATTACTGAAGAATAAGTGATAATACCCTAAAAAAGACACAAAAACGTATTTAACTCAGAAGCCAATGAAGCAACGTGTTTAATAAATTGTACCATTGGATTCACCATATATTATCACACATATAACAATTATATTGCCATTCTCTAAAGTCAATAATTAAGGAATTAAGCTGAATATATGCACTTTTGTGGTCAATGCATATAACCATGGTTTTTAGCTAATATCTCTTGAAATATACAAGATAGAGAGTCAAACCAGAAATAAAGTCAAAATTTAATCACTGTAAAAACAGAGATATGAATGTTATTTTACAAGTTATAAACAAGGTTAAAACTTGTAATGGTTTATGGAACAAAATCACTGGAGCTCTTGACCACTTTGTTGTGAAAGTGGTCCAAACTTAAAGAAAAGTAGACAGTCAGATTCTACTATCTCATATTTGAAGAATTATCTAATTTTTTATTATAATATTCAAGCTATAGCCCCTTGAAATCAAGGCTTGAAGTTTAAAATATTGAATTTCAACAGAAAAGATGAGTTACAGGAAAAATCATTGAAAATAGAGTTTTGATGATTTAATAAAATTCTCTTGGCAGGATAATGGGGACACTCCAAGATATCTGAATGCACTCTCAGAATAGCTGTAGAGTGTATAACTTCAAAGCTATTAATGATCAAAGTGTAAGCTTAAAATTGATCATTTATGATCACTTACTGTAATCTTATTTTAAGCTTAACAGTTATATAAGTGATAAAGCTGATGAATACTATTGTGAGCCTGTGAGGTATGTATAACATACCCATAAGGCCACAAATGACTTTATACACAGTTAAATTTGTCTTTAAGAGACTTTTTAATTGAATTTAGAATAAAAAATAACAAAAAATAAGTATAACTTTTTTTTGGATAAACAAGGTTATAGATCTTATGTCACTTTTGGATTCTACACCAAAAATAACCTAGGGTACACCCATAAGGTGTTATACCCAAAAACACTTATTTCTTGTGTTATTAGAAGATTTAGGAATCTCACAGTACTAATGTAACTTTTTAACATTTTTTTAAAATTGTTGAATTTAAGCTTAAATAAGCTTAAATTTAAAGCTGCATAAGGTTTATGCAAACTTACCAAAATTTTAGTCAAAATTGAGGTGTTGTGTATATTTACTGAATTGGCTAAGGATTTGCCATACAGAATGTAAATCCTGCGTGAGCTCAATTTAACAGGGTTTAAGGCCATAGTATGGCTTTAAATAAATAAATGGGTGAAATCCACGCAGAAAGGTGGGACAAAGGACAAAGACCAAATAGAGCTGGGGTACCCAGCTTTTTGGATCTTCAAGTATTCAATTAAGGTTGTCCACCTGTATTGGAGGATCTTCAACCTTATTTCAACTTTAAGATTAGAATTTGATCCAACATTAAAGTTCAAACTGGTTTTATCCAAATTTAGACAGGAATTTCAAGCTGCCTGTCAGGGTGACTCTATGATATAGCTTCAAAATTATAATAAAAACTATAACTCTGAGTGTGACACGAAAATGATGATGATATTAAAGTTAGAATATGAGTAAAAGGGCTATACTAAAATCATTTATTGATGTTGAGTGCTGCTGATAGCCCTGGCTGCAGTGTTTGCCTGTTGGTTTACAATAACAAACCCTACAATACTTAAGTTTAAAGTATATCTGTTTCAGTTCTAAGGGTACCACTTCTTTTAAGAAGCTATACCACATAAGAATACTAAGAACAGGATGCCGGATTAGCTTCCTGGTGGGGCAAGGCCTCCTTTTATCTTGTTCTGGGGTAATGGGAGGTGGTTTACTTCTGCACACAACCACAGAGTAAACATTTTCACTACTGTGGGCTGGTTTGTGGTTCCATACACTCAATAAAGGCTAGTATAAATGTGGTTTTAGAACCACAAGTAGTCATTTTTACCCTATACAGGGTGAAAGGTTTCACCAATGGAGTTTACAGGTGTGTTCAGGTGCGTCTGACGCATCAGAAACTGTACAGAACCTGTATAAACCTCTGTATTTGACTTAACTATGAGATATTGAAGTTCAAATAAGCTTCTGCGTCTGTTTGACACCTCATAATCATACCTATGGGATAGTATCCCACTATAAGGCTGTATTGGCCAAACTGTGGGATTTCAACCTTAAAGCTGCTCTAACTTTGTCAGTTTTTAAGATATTGAGCTCATAATGGGTTCATTGTGTAGCCCTGGATGTTATCTACACAATGGTACCTCATTTGGTATGGATTTTGTTAAAGATGGCAAAGTTATGCCATGTACAGGTTTTCTTGTACACATTTGTGATTTATACAAAAACTGTATGAAACTTGTTTGCTCCATATCTTTTGTTCTAGATAGGATATGGGTAAATGGATGCCACCATTATATAGCCCTAATTGTGCTATTTCCAAAATGACCCCACTTTAGGTATCTCACACTAAAACTGTAGAAGTTAGATGAGAGGTGAATGTTTTGTTCACCCTTATTTGGCCTGAATTTGACCATAACTTCTGTAATACTGGTGCTAGCTCAGTTTGGCTGGTACCATTGGATAGCCCTGACTTAGAGCTTCATTTTGCATACCCATTTGATGGGGTAAAGCCTCCTACTCTGTACTTCCGATGAGAGGTGAAAATTAAGGTTTATGCTCAGCAATAACTTTGAGCATGAATAACTTTGTTATTCTTTTTCCTATGATGATGGGACTTGTATATTTGGAAAGGGGTGAGTTTCCTCTTTCTTTTGATACCTTTTGAGCTAATTTGTGTCAGCTCCATGTTTTGGTGGTATCTTGGCTATACCATTGATTTATAGTATTGGGCTGTCATGCTTGTGCTCTGGTTTTGAGTCACAGGCTGACATACCCTCCCTCTAAAAAAAGGCTCATCATTGATGAGACTTCCCTGTCTTCTTGGAGGTATTAGTTGGTCTTATGTGACCTTGAGCCATCAACTTTCTTGTGGTCATAGCCTCCCTGTCTGGTGGCTTATGTTTCAAACCATCCAGGTGTTTGGTCATTGGTTTCCTCCTTCTGGAGTGGATTGAACCAATTTCCTTTGTTCCATGGTTCTTAAATTTTATCAAATATTCCTCATGGGGGTTGGGTTCACTGTATGAATTATTTCCACAGTCATTCCCACACTATCAGAGTCAGATTCATGACCTTCTTGGTCTTTTGTTGTTTCTTCCTCTCTTGCAAATATCTCTTCCCTGTCTTTGGGAGAATTTTCTGCATAGTGATTGGGTGATTCCTAATTGTGAAATCCTGTTTTGATTTCAGAATCTGAATCATGAGTTTCTTTGGCTTCCAGGGTTGGATTGTCCCCGTTATCACCAGTACTATGGTTATTGTATCTACCAATAGATGTTCTAATCCTTACTTCTTGCAAAGTAGTTGATATTTCATCCAAGGTGGATTCTTTGGAGCATCTGCATTTTACTGCATGCTCTAAGTCTCCTGGTAGTTTGGTCAACAGTTTGTGATTTCTCATTTCTGTTGTTATGTGGGGGTCAATGGCTATTAGCCTTTTTGACTGTCTCAGACACCAATCATATGGATCTTTGTCCACTGTGTATCTATCATTTCCAAATGAAAGGGTTTTCTGCCATATCCATGTATAATTTCTGTACTTTTGTATTATTTGGCTCCTCCACCATGGCCAGTTTCTTCTGCCATGGATTTCTTTCATTTGTGTGTACCAAATACTAGCATGTCCTTTAAAAGCTGTATTTAATCTGGCAGTAATCCAGTAATCTGGTATACTTGGTACATCAGTGAAGAGTCCATCAATATAATCTATGAGTTCCATATGATCATACTCTCCAGTTCCAGAGAATTTGGGCCAGCTTGAGGCCTCAGGAAGCTGTTTCAAGGCTTCCTTTTCAGTATAAGACATATTATCTCTATCCTGGTATTGTGATGGAGACCTTGCCTTATTCACCGATAAGGAATATGGTTTGATGCCTTCCTGGTGTTATGGGGTGTTTCCAGAAACATGCCCTTGTGTTTGGGGTTTCATATTTTGGCAGAAATTGAACAATTTGTCAATATCTTGATGCAGGTATTCCCTGTCCCTTTTGCAGTGATTTTGCTCCTCTAAGACTTGTTTTAGTCTTCTTTTGGAATCTTCTGAGGATTTATACAATTCAATATAGTCCTCTTGAAGAGTATCAATAGTTTTGGTTTGTAAGGTATAAACCTCTTGTAAACTTTAAATACTTTCATGGAGTCTTTCAAACTTCTTTTGAGTTTGTTCTACAAATTGGGAAAATTGTGACCATAGAGTATTACTACTTATGGTACTCTCAGGTATCACAACATTGTGTTTCATCTGAGTGGAGATATCATTCCTCATCATAGGGCTGCTAGGTGCATTAGAATTATTTACAACTGTTTGTTGTTTCTTTGTACTTCTTGCAACAGGTCCAACAATTTCTGGATCATAGGATCTAACTCTTTCAGCCTCTGGTTGAAAAAAGTCTTGTTCTTGCCTTATGATCCTCTTCCTCTCCTGGATTCTATCTTGGATTGGAAAGTATAGTGACTCTTGGTCACTGATCTGCTGGTGCCTGAGTGGTGTGAAGCCACTAGGGAGTCTGGTTAGGTTACCAGTCCTCATGAGACTGAAAGGGTCAGAGTGTGTTATCTCTTGTTCCATTTCTTGTCTATGATAAGTTCTTTGAAGAATATCTCTTTGAGGGAAATCTTCTGAATACTTTCTACAAGTTCTTTGTAGTGGGAATCTGGTTTGAATTCCCTGTCTGCCATTCCCCATTGGAGAAGTTCTTGGAAAATTTTATGGGTTAGAAAAAACTGTTCTATGAAAGCCATTCCTGGAGGTTTTCTGTTGAAATCCATCTTGGAAGGTGTAGAAAAGTTCATTTTGCCATGTATTATGACTTTTAACAACTTCAACTTCTATCTTTTCCAGGCCTCTATTCCAACTGATGGTTGTTTCTCTTTGTAAGGAATAATCCCTTGGAAATCCAAAGTCTTTGGAATGAGGTGGTATCATTTCTGATTTGTAAAGTGAGAGTTTCAGCTAGTTGATTGAATTTCTTTTTTGTTAGGAATTTATAAGTCACTTTGGACAATTTATTATTGAAAATATCAATAATAAATATCAATCAACTCTCCCCAATATATACTCTGTATATATTAAAAAAAGATTAATAATAAAATAAAGTTTGTCTTTTATCATTAAGTATTATTATTGAGATGATCAATAATAATGATAATAATCAATTTTTCACGCCAATTTGGGTGGAAAAATGAATTATAAGAGTTTTTCTGTAAGAAAAATTCAAATAATATATACTTTGTATATATTATGAAAAAAAATAATAAAATATGGTTTTTATTTTATTATGAAGTATTATTATTGTTATTATCAATTTTCCGCGCCAATTTGGGTGAAAAAAAGAATTATCAGACTTTTTCTTCAAGAAAAATTCAAATAATATATACTTTGTATATATTATGAAAAAAACAATAATAAAATATGTTTTTTATTTTATTATGAAGTATTATTATTGGTATTATCAGTAATAATTATAATAATCAATTTTTCACGCCAACTTGGGTGAAAAAAAGAATTATCAGACTTTTTCTTCAAGAAAAATTCAAATAATATATACTTTGTATATATTATGAAAAAAAAATAATAACATATGGATTTTATTTTATTATGAAGTATTATTATTGGTACTATCAATAATAATGATAATAATCAATTTTTCACGCCAATTCGGGTGAAAAAATGAATTATCAGAGTTTTTCTTAAAGAGAAATTCAAATAATATATACAAATTATATATTATGAAAAAAAACAACAATAAAATATGGTTTTTATTTTATTATAAAAAGAGAATATTTTATAAATACAAATTATATATTTATAGCTCTTCAAAAATGATAAAATATTATTTTTCAAAAAAGGATATGTATACAGTTTTTTTTATCATGTTTTTATATATTTTTCATTTTTGAGTAAAAAAATCATAATAGAGAAAACCCACGAAATTGATCCCCTTCAGGGCTTGTTATGGTTTAAAAAAAGTGAAAATAAGCAATAAAACAAGAATAATAACTCTAAAAAGCATTAATATAAGCTAAAAATAGTGAAAACAAGCTAGAATTTTGACTAAAATAGGTAAAAAACCAGGCCAGGCCCCCAAAATGTCAGGGTGACTCTATGGTATAGCTTCAAAATGATAATAGAAGCTATAACTCTGAGTGTGACACGAAAATGATGATGATATTAAAGTGAGAATATGAGTAAAAGGGCTATACTAAAATAATTTAGTGATGGTGGGTGCTGCTGATAGCCCTGGGTGCAGTGTTTGCCTGTTGGTTTACAATAACAAACCCTACAATACTTAAGTTTAAAGTATACCTGTTTAAATTCTAAGGGTACCACTTCTTTCAAGAAGTTATACCACATAAGAATACTAAGAACAGGATGCCGGATTAGCTTCCTGGTGGGGCAAAGCTTCCTTTTATCTTGTTCTGGGATAGTGGGAGGTGGTTAACCTCTGCACACAACCACAGAGTGAAAGTTGTCACTACTGTGGGCTGGTTTGTGGTTCTATACACTCAATAAAGGCTAGTATTGGGTTGAAATGTGGTTTTAGAACCACAAGTAGTCATTTTTACCCTATACAGGGTGAAAATTTTCACCAATGGAGTTTACAGGTGTGTTCAGGTGCGTCTGACGCATCAGAAACTGTACAGAACCTGTATGGACCTCTGTATTTGAATTAACTATGAGGTATTGAAGTATAAATAAGCTTATGCATCCTTTTGACACCTCATAATCATACTTATGGGATAGTATCCCACTATAAGGCTGTATTGGCCAAACTGTGGGATTTTAACCTTAAAACTGCTATAACGTTGTCAGTTTTTAAGATATTGAGCTCAGAATGGGTTCATTGTGTAGCCCTGGATGTGATCTACACAATGGTACCTCATTTGGTATGGTTTTTGTTAAAGATGGCAAAGTTATGCCATGTACAGGTTTTCTTGTACATATTTGTGATTTATACAAAAACTGTATGAAACTGGTTTGCTCCATATCTTTTGTTATAGATAGGATATGGGTAAATGGATGCCACCATTATATAGCCCTAATTGTGCTATTTCCAAAATGACCCCACTTTAGGTATCTCACACTAAAACTGTAGAAGTTAGATGGGAGGTGAATGTTTTGTTCACCCTTATTTGGCCTGAATTTGACTATAACTTCTGTAATACTGGTGCTAGCTCAGTTTGTCTGGTACCATTGGATAGCCCTGACTTAGAGCTTCATCATTCATACCCATTTGATGGGGCAAAGCCTCCTACTCTGTATTTCAGATTAGAGGTGAAAATTAAGGTTTATGCTCAGCAATAACTTTGAGCATGAATAACTTTGTTATTCTTTTTCCTCTGATGATGGGACTTGTATATTTTGAAAGGGGTGAGTTTCCTCTTTCTTTTGATACCTTTTGAGCTAATTTGTGTCAGCTTCATGTTTTGGTGGTATCTTGGCTATACCATTGATTTATGGTATTTGGCTGTCATGCTTGTGCTCTGGTTTTGAGTCACAGGCTGACACTGCCAAAGGGTAAATCCCAATATGCAGGCTTGAATTTAAGGTTTTAAGAACTTTCAAAACTTAATTAAGCTTAAAAAGCTTAAATAAGCTTGAAACTTTAATGTTACAAGCATCAAAACCTTGTCAAAAGTTAAGGTTTGGTGTGTATTGCTATTTTACGTGGAAAAATAGCAATAACTTCAAAAATTCATTCAAAATCCAATTCTTAATAAATTTTCTTGAAAATCTCACAAAGCTTACAATTTAATATTATATACATTTAAATCAAATTTTTAGTATCTTTTATAAATACGTTTCCTGATTAATTAGCCTGGAAATTTCCTCTTTTAATTAAAGTTCAAAGAAAATTATAATTTCTTTAAAAATTCATTAAAAGTTAAGTTTAAGAGATTTCTGCTTGAAGCTCTATCTTTAAGTTGTTCATGTGATGAACTTTAATATAAACAGGACTATTCTATATTAAAACTAAAAATAATTAGTTTAAATTAGGATTAAAGTTACTTGGAGTTAAGAATAGCACTGGTAACTTTAAATTGGAATTAAAAATAAGCTACCTTAAGTTAAGAACTTTATTTTTGAGCATGGTTTTTCAGTTTTGGTTTGAGCACACCCTCTGTATTCATTATGAATCATGAGAGCTGCTCTGAAGACATAAAACGAATCTTTTCATCACTGTTTTTGTCCATCATTCATTGTCAATCCAATCATATTAGAAATTTAAACAGGTAAAGTTTTATTAAATATAAAATCTTATTATTAAAGTAATTCTTATATTATTTTCTTATTTATTAATTAAAATTAAAGAATTGAAATCATAGAATTCAGATTATTGTTGTAATCACCAATAATACATTTTATTATATAAAATTATCATCTTAAATATCTTTTAAAAATCCACAAATTCCTCTCAAAAACTTTTTAATCATAATTTTTATTATAAAAAGTTGTTTTATCTCTGAAAATATTGGTTTTTGGCGTGTTTTGAACTTATAATTATTATTTAATATAATAACTGTTGTTGTTTGACTTGTTGTAATAAATAAATATTATAAGTAAGTTTTCTTTAAGGTTCTATATCTTTTTTATCTAGTATTAGTTTTTTTATATAGAATTTTTCTATAAGAATTATTTCTGCACAGTGTGTGTTTTAATTCTCTTATAAATAATATTCATATTATTTATAAGTGGTGAATATTCATATTTTCCACGTGTAATTGTCTCATTAAGAGCTTTACATTTCTTATTGTTACAATTGTCAGTGACTATAACAATAATAGAATAATTATAGTTTATTATAATTATTATATTTTTTTTATTATTATATTTTCATAATAATAATTAAATTTATCTTTTTATATAATTATTTTTAATAATTATATTTAAATTTGTGGTTGTAATATTTCTTATATTATATATTTCTACTGAGGACAGCTATAGTACTCTTGATATTGCTACTATTATCAAGAGTTTCATAGAAAAACCTTACAACTATTATTTTATGATTAATACTAACAAAATCCATGAAGGTCAGGCTTCTTCAAAGCCTCTGATGTCATCAAACCTAGAGTTATAGTGATAACTCTAAATAATGGTGTAATAATGAGATGAGATGGTTTGATCATGACGTAATCATCACTAAACCTTAAAATACTGATAATTTCCAGTGGATACCATCAGTACACGTCTACTAGAAGTCTACTGGACTCTAGAAGGGAGATTTGAAGTATAAATAGAGCTCTTTTTACTCTATTTTTGCCTCAGAAACATCAAAACAATTGCACAATTAAGTCCAAAGGTAAAATCTTTTATTCTTTATATAGAAATCTCTTATATTCTCAAAGATTCAAACTTATATTTATTATAATCATCATTTTTTACATGATTACTCCAATTGTTCTCTTGTTTTGTTATAATTATCTTAAAAATCCCATTTCCACATAAAATCAGGAAAATTTGTAATTTCTTTTATTTTTGTTTGTAAATACAATTTAAATAGGTTTTATTTACATTATTTGTTGTAAATACATTCAAAATTATTATATTAAGCATCAAAAGTAGGTTATTTTCTCTTATTATAATGAGCTCTCTTTATTATTACTATCAATAATACTTTAATTAATATAAATAGTATTTATATTAATATATAACTTTAATATTAGTAATATTATTTTTATTAATTGGTTTTTATTAATAACAAACAATTTTTTACACCTTTATTATTTGTTGGTAACAATAATAAAGTGCTTTCAAATGTAATAATTTATTTATTTATTATATTATTTTTTCATAATATAAATTATGTTATTATATTTATTTAATAATATAATTACTTTTTATGCCATAATTATAATAATTTTTTTTATCTTATTTATTTCATTTATGAGGAAATTCATAGTACAATAAGCAAACTATTCTTAATTTTTACTTATTGTTTCATATTCAAACCTTACACATATTGAGTTCATCAGAACAATTGATATGTTGCAAGAAGATTTTCACATACCTGATTAAATCATAGTGGGCAAGATACACTCTTTGCCTACCAGGACTGCAAAGAAATGGTATTACAAAATGAGAATAGATCATGGTAAACATGATTTTCCTTGGCGGAAATGTGAAATAATTACCAAATGGGCTAACAATTCTTGGAGATTTAACATGGAAAATGCTTCTGAAAGTTCCATTTTTAACTCAGAAAAGGATAAACCACTTACTTGGTTCCTCAAACAGAAAGACAGATTATCTGCCTTACACCCAGGTATATCTGACTCCATCATTACTATGAAAATATTAATAAAATGTGGAGGGGAACTAGAACATGCTATCAAGTGCAGATGTGTAGAACCCTGTTCAACAGAGGACTAAATCAATGCCATGGAAGATATAATTACTAGAACAAGAATCGGTAAAACCTGGACTAGAGTCCCTATGTAATCCAAAATGGTCTCTCAAACTTCTAGAGAAGATAAGAGGCCTGAAAGACCTATCTTTAAGTGTCATAAATGTTCAAGCATTTCAAATTTGGCCAACACTTGTACCAAAAAGACAAATATTAATGAAGTTCAAGTCATTGAAGAAGTTCAGTGTACTTAAGAGAAAGAATAATTCAACCTAGATTCTGCAGTCTCTGAGGATATACCAGTAGAGGACTATCCCATTGAAAACATTACAGCTTTCTTTGAGGTCACAGAAGTCCATACTCACTTGCCACAGTACAGTGAAGATTTTCACAACCTGATCAATATCCATGATTCCAAAATGTGTAAACCCAAACCTGCTAGAGGTAAATGATACACTGCTGGAGCATCCTGTATCACATCAATCCTGATGAATGATATTGAATCTAAAGTAAATTTGGATACAGGGGCATTTTGTACTTGTGTAGGCAAATATAATCTTCAAGCCATAATCCCTGGATGGAATAGCCATCTATTACCAATAGGAAGTGTACAATTTAGTAGTGGCAGTAATAATATGTACCCCTTGGGAATATTGGACACTAATCTTGTATTTCCAAATCCAGCAGGAATTGTAAGAATGACATCTTAGATAGTAGTAATGTAAAATTGCACATGTCAGCACATAATTCTTGTAAATGATTACTTGAATATTTATGGTATTGACATCAATAACCATAAATACAGATATTTCACAATTGGAGAAAATAAAATACAAAACTTTTCCTTTTTCCAATATGACAAAGAAAATATCTGTGATATCTTCTGTTAAAGATACTTATAAGGAAGAATTTTTGGCTAATCAACTTGTTGAAGCACAAATTAATCCATCATTATCACCAAAAATGAGGCATGATCTTATTGATGTGTTATACACATAAAAAAATGCCTTTGCTTCTGATAGTGAGTCATTAGGCACTATCAAAGGTCATGAAGTTGATGTTACTCTTAATATTGACAGAAATTACCCTCCAGTACTTGGAAGACCAGATTATCCAGCCAGTCCCAGAGTTAGAGGAGCCTTGGAAAAACATATTGAAGAGTTGATCCAACTTGGTTTACTAAGGAAAGTAGGCCATAATGAAGAAGTCAAAGTGACAACACCTGTTATTATTGCTTATCATAATGATAAATCCAGGATAATTGGAGATTTTAGAGCATTGAATACCTACACAGCTCAAGATAGGTATCCAATTCCTAGAATCCAAGAAGCCTTGACCCAATTTTCTAAAGCCAAGTATATAACATCCATGGATGCATCAAAAGGCTTTCATCAAAATATTTTGATGCCAAAAACTAGGAAATTACTTAGAATTATCACTCACTGTGGTAATTATGAGTATCTTAGAATGCCATTTGGTATCAAAAATGCACCATCCCATTGTGAAAGAATGATGAATAATATTTTCCTCACAGAATTATCTGAAGGATGGCTTATCATTTATATTGATGATATTATTATATGTTCTTACTCATGGTCTTTGCACCTTTAAAAACTTGCAAGAGTACTTGATAAAGTTACAGGAGTGAATATGAAGATTTCACTCAAGAAATGTAATTTTGGCTTTGAATAACTTAAAGCTTTAGGACATATTGTTTCTGGTTTAAGCTTGGGTATTGACAAAAATAAAGTAGCAGCAGTGTTACTTAAGCCAATACCCCAGAATAAGAATGAAATTATGTCTTTTCTTGGTTTTCCAGCTATTACAGGCAACACCTGAAAGACTTTGTAATTCTAGCCAAGTCACTCTATAGACTCTGTGATCAACAGACAGTATTTGAGATGAAACAGGAAAGAATTAAAGCTTATGAGAAGATAAGGAAAGCTCTTACAGAATCACCTTTACTCCTCATTCCTGACTGGAATATACCTTTCAAATTGTACATTGATGCATGTGGAGATGGATTAGGAGCAGCCCTACATAAAATCCAAATTATTGATGACAAACCTACAGAGGGACTGTTTGTTACATCTCAAGGCAAATCAAACCAACAGAAGCCAGATATGGTGCAAGCCAGATAGAGTGCTGCTTATTTTTTGTAAGGGCACTTGAGAAATTACACTATTATCTTGATGGAAGTGCTTTTGAAGTGATAACTGACTGTCATGCCATGAAATCACTTCTTAACATGAAAAGTCCCAAGAGACATATGTTGAGATGGCAAATATCCATTCAAGAAGATAGAGGTAACATGACTATACTTCATAAAGCAGGAAACATTCACAAGAATGCTGGTGGACTTAGCAGGTGGGAATTGGCCAATACTCCTGATAACCCAGTGTATGTCCCTTTGGAAGCAGAACCACAGATTCCAATTGAAGTAATTAACATAACTGATATTGGGACTGAATTCTTTGAAGAAGTCAGAAAATCTTATAAGAAGGACAAGAATTTCCATAACCTGACTTCCTTATGAGATAAAGACTTCAAAGATACATCTTTAGTCAATGCACTTCATCAAGTTTTCAAGAGTTCCTATTCTGAAGGGAGATTTCACTTGTTTGATGGGATAATTTACCACAGAACCAAACATTCTTGTGTAATGACATTGTGTAGCAGATTGCTTATCAATACCATTCTTCATGAATTCCATGATAGCATCTTATAGCATCTCCTCTGGTCACCTGTCAGAAGACAGAACACTTGAAAAAGTGAAGAACTGTGCATGGTGGCCATCTTGGAGACAAGAAACCATAGAATATTGCCATACCTGTGATAGATGCCAAAAATCAAACAGGAGTACAGGCAAGAAATTTGGACTAATGATTCATATTCAAGAACCAAAAAATTCCCTTGGGAAGTTGTTCACATGAATTGGGTCACAGCACTTCCTCCAAGTGTTGACAAAAGTTATAGTTCTTGTTTAGTCATTGCAGACAGATATAGAAAAACTCCCATATTCTTACCATGTCATAAAGATGACACTGATATGGATACAGCTCTTCTTCTATGGAGTAGAATTATTTCTCATACAGGGTTATTTAATAATATCATAAGTGACAGAGATCCCAAATTCACATCTGCACTTTGGACCAATCTTCACAGATTGTTTGGGACTAAGTTATCATTCTCAACAGCATATCACTCTCAAACAGATGGACTAGCAGAAAGAATGATTCAAAATTTAGAGGACATGATCAGGAGATTCTGTGCTTATGGGTTAGAATTCAAAGACTCAGATTGCTTTACCCATGACTGGTGCACTCTAATACATGCATTGGAACTGGCATATAAGACATCAGTCCATTCTTCTACAGGCCAAACTCCTGCTATGTTAGAAAAAGGATGGAATCCAATACTCCCAGCAGACACACTGAGGAAAGACTTGATTTAAATTCATCCTACAGCTTCCAGATTCCAGATAATGCTTGATAAATTGAAACATCATGCAAAAAAAAGTATGAATGACACTTTTGACTATTCAAAACAGAAGTGGGACAAGAGTCACAAAATAAAAGACTTCAAAGTAAGGGACTTAGTTCTAGTTTCAACCTTGAATTTTAATAATATCAAAGGCCCAAAGAAACTTAAAGATTCTTATTTAGGACCTTTTTTTATTGTTGCCTTACATGGAACCAATGCAGTTCAAGTGGAATTGAGTGGTGAATTGGAAAATAAACACCCCACTTTTCCAGTCAGCTTGATAAACCCTTATCAAACAGCTGACAAAGAATTGTTTCCTTTAAGGAACCCAACTCCTTTAACTGTACCACCAGTGGAACAAAATGAAGACAAAAAGGTAAAGAAGGTCATTAAAGAAATGAGAATTAGAGGAAAAAATCAAAGATAATATCTTTTCAGATATAAAAATCCAGTACATGAAGATGAATGGCTGGAAGAATCAGAAATACCTGAGTTAGATAAACTCTTAAGAAGATTTAGACATGAAAGAAGGCCACAAGCCTGAATATGTTGATAAATGTCCTTTAAATTACTTGGTCTGAGTAATGTAAAGAGGTTGGACAATGGACATTAACCCCCTTTGGGGCCCTTTTTGATACCATTAATAAAATTGTAGTACAATTTTATTTTTTGGTGGGAGGGAATGTGTGCCTTGCGGTATATTTTACAAACCCAAATAGGCCAAAATTATCTTAAAAAATAAATTCTGAACTATTCATCACCCATAAGTCATGCATATATTCAAAATTCATCAGTTTTGATTTCAGAAAAGATGAACAACTTTTTATTGAGTAAGTAAATTGATGAATTTAAGGCCATATTTGGATTCTACACAAAATTGCACCTAGGGTAGCTCCAATAAGCTCTATGAGGTGGTAATATGGAAAATACTTCAATACCACATCATCACTACTACATAAAAGATCTGTAAAAAAATTTCTTTTTCTCAATTTCACACCAAAATAATGGGAATGTGAGAAATCCCATGTTACATATACACTAAGAATAGTGTTATGAATGTTTGTGGAGCTTAATATTATGGTATTCCTGCATGCACTTTTGGTACACCCATAGTGGATATCTCACTTGAAGCCTGAATTTCTATTTTGACGTAAAAAATAGTCAAGGGGGACAAAAGACATCAAAGAGAGCCAGGGTACCCAACTTCTGAGGTCTCCTAGGCGTGGACAGCTCCAAATCTTTGATCCATGGTTGATCTTGGCCCAATTACTAAACTAAAGCCTTTTGGTAACTTGGTTACCAATTTAAAACTTCATTATATCATAAGAAAATAGCAAATAAGCTGCTATTGTGATGTGCCAAGGAGGTAAAGAGCAACTTAGACTCCTGCAACCATGTCAATTCTTAATGCTTTTTCATGGATAAGCCCCAAAAGAGTAATTAAAACCCTTTTTGGACTAGTATCCATTGATTTACCTCATAGCAAGCAACCATATAGTGCTATTTGCAATTCCACATAGAAATGAGGTAAAAACTTCAAAAATTCATTAAAAATACAATTCTTAATAAATCTTTCTGAACCTTTCAGGACCAATTGAGAACTGTATACTTCATATAGAAACCAAAATAAATTATACTTTTTTAAGTAAAATTAAAAGTTTTACTTACAGTCCATTTTTGATGATTCCATTTGAAATACTGAATCTTTAAAAATTCACAGAAAATACACTCTGTGATTAAATTTACAATAACATTGATAACTTTGATGAATCAATTATTATTTGGGAATAAAAGCAGATTTACAGTTGTTACTCCTTTAATTCTTAACCATAAATGGGTTGGTAGTCACATAAAAGCACCATTTAAGTAATTATGATAATCTTACATGACAACAGATGATGCAATCAATAATCCAAAAAGGTTTATTGTTTTCTCACTCACTGGTTTTTCAGTTTGCTCCATGGCACACCTATGGGAGCTGTCTTAGACTTAAAAGAGGCCTCCTCTTGCTGTTTTTTCCAGATCATCACTTTATTCCATTATACCTTTATTACCAACAAGTAAGTATTAGTTAAAATCTTTTCTTAAGTGTTTTAAATCTTTCAGAATCAATCAGAAAGACATTAGATCATTGAAATCAACTATTTATTGTTTTAATACTGTTATATATTCATTTTTCATACTTTAAAATCCACAATTATCTGTCAAATTTCTCTACTTTTATCTTTGATAAGTTCTTTGGAGTATTAGTGAGTGATTTATCTTAATTCTTAAAGTTTTTCTCTAGTAATTGTTTTCTTCAAGAATTATATTTATAATTATTCTTACATAAGATAATTATATATCAATATAATTTTATTATTTTAATAAACAAGTTTTATTATTAAATACTTCTTGTAATTGATTCTAGTAGACAATTACTGCTTACTGTTATAATCACTAGTAGTGTATAACAAGTAAAAGAAATAATTAATCAATTAATTATTTAATTGTGGTTATAATAATTTTATTATTATATTTCATAAGAACAGTCATAGTACTTTTGATTAATAGTAATATTATCAACAAGTTTCATAGACACATCTTACAAGTTAGGTGTCATTTCAACAGCGCGGGCCTATTTCTAATTTGATACAGTTCTTTACCACAATGAATAAAAAATACTATCACAGATTTTAATGAGATTTACTAAGAATTTTTCACATTTTGGGTCATTTTGAAATCAGTCCCTGATGGTCAGCTCTTTGTAACACATTGGGTACCCATAACTAAAGCTGATTTGTCTCTAATATTTCTATTTTAGAAGAATATTTTCCTAAAAGTAAGCTTTTTCCTGTGATTTCAAGTTGAGAAACATTTGTATTTGAAGTCTCTTAGGTGAGGCTGGCTTCTATAAGGTCTACTTGATGATTTAAGGTTTATAGGAAAGCTTATTAGGGAAGGTGTCCTTGAAAATTATAAACTATCAGGTCTCTCAGGAATCTTTAATGAAAAGATAGATGGAATTCACTTTTTATGAGAAAAGGTAATTGTTTTTCATATTCCAATATCCTCTATTTGACTTTAAAAATACTCTCAAGTGTAAACACACATGTTTATTGAAAGGAATATCTTACCAAAATAGGATATATACTCAATATATATTATCAAAATTCCAGCCAAAGAACTGCTGTGAAAAATCTTTGGCTAGTTCTAGCCAAAACCCATATCATTGACTGGAAAAATATTGCATTTAAATTTTTTGATTGGAGGCTTTTCTATATTATAAAATCCAAAGAGTGAAACTCAAAATAATTCTGATATTGATAGGAAGAAAATTGGCTCAATAAAAATTATCTACTTCTTTTTTACATATATAATATCTACCTCTGTATTTTTGAACTATTAAGACTATTCCTGACACGAATCCATATATCACACTGTGCACTCCTGTTTGGAAAAAATTAATTATGAAAAAAAAAATACAAAAAAATACAAAAAATAAACAATAAAAAAGAGAATTTGGGCGAAAAAACATGTTCAAGCACCTGCATGAATTTACCAAAAGCTTACCTGAGTCTACCCATCCTCTAAAAATTACGCTAAGAATTTCAGCTAGAAGTTTTTTCTTTTTTTAATTGTTTCCTTCAAATCAAAGCTTTGAATCCCCTTCCTCATTTACTTGACCTTTTTTATGTCTTTGCATTCCAAAAAAAGTCATTCCTCCTCCAAAAACTACAGTTTTTTTTACTTTCTTCTTTGAATATAAGTTCTTTGTTTACAGAAAAGTTCGTTTTTGTTAAATTTTAGATTAGATTGATTATCATTTATCAGACTGGTTGTTGTAGGCACTTCGGGTTTGGTCGGTTTTTTAAGAAAAGTTGGGGGAAAAGTATCAAAAACTGTACAGTACAGGCTAAAATGCCCCTTGAAAAGACCCCCCTTACACTTTTCATGAGTTGATTGGAAAAATATGATAAAAATAACCTTGTTTTTTTTTAAAGAATGCAAAAACAAATGAAACGAAAATAAGAATGTTTTCTTGAAAAGTTTGACGTTGGAGCATTGAAGGAAGAACCTGAAAATATGTAATGCAATCAACATTATTCAGAAAGAGGTCAAAAATTAAAAATAAAACCGTTTTATAGCATGGTTAAGTATGTAGCAGGCTTTTTTGAGAAAAAAAGAACTAAATATAATCTTTTTACAAAGGAAAGAAAATTTGTTTTTTTAAATGTTTTTAATTTTCTGGCTTGAAAAAAGACAACTAAGATCATCAAATATTTAGATACATTAGTTTTGTTGAAAAAAACTCGTTTGCTATTTTAAGGGATCATAATAATCTTTTTTCGAAATCAAGTATTGTTTTTTACGTAACTTAAACAAATGAATATAATCTTTTTTAGTTTTCGACTACTTACGAGTCGAATTTAAGCATTTTGCTTGAAGTTCTAAACCACATTTTGATGAAACATGTGCTTTTCCAAAAAAAAAGGAACACAAAACTTTGCTCATGGTGAATCTTTCTGTATGCATCCCCAAAAACCATCAAGAGAAACACATCTCCTTCGATCGACATTTTTGGAGGCTTTTCCCCTCGTTTGTGCAAGATTCAAGAAAAAGAATGTGTGCGCCGAACCATCCCCAGGAATGCTACCACATCTCATAATTGTTGAAATTACATGACATTCCTTTTTGCTGTAAAAAAAGTCGTCAACTTTGATCAGCCCAATTCAAATTCCCTAGCATGAAATTCTAGAGTTGAAAATGGTATGGCGTATATCTCTAAGGTTCATTCAACCCTTAATTTATTCCCAATCATTGGCGCATCCTTGCTTAACCTTTCATGGTCGATCCGGCCTTTGGTTTGGTTGAATCAACTAAACTGATAATTTGTTTTTCATCGGCTGCTACCATTCCTCTTGCTCGAGCCTTCAGCCTGAGATTTCGATCAAGCGTTACTAAAATCACCTTTTCAGGCTTTTCATCTTCTTCGAAGGACTTTTGATCTGCTATTGCCGTGGGAAGTCGATTTGAAAAATGTTCAAGTTGCCATATTGTGGCTCGTAAGACCACATCATCCAAGTTTCGGGCTTCATTAGTAGAGATTCCTACTTCATTAACCCGCGCACCTTGGTCTTGAAAGTTTATCTCTTCACTGCGAATGGAAAGATCTCGCAAGTAGTTCCCTTTGCTCGTCTGAATCTTCAACCATCTTGAATAAGTTTTGATTGAGCTTTCTAGATATCTGATGGCTTGAAGTGCATCCTGGCCCAAGCAACGACTCTGATTTTCCTGATCATTTGCTTTCTTTTTCAGCCCATCTAGCTCAGTGATCACTACTAATGGAATAATGATTGTAAACAATTTAGACTCCAATAATTCCTTTACAATAGACAGCTTTCCAATCAATATGTTGGTATCAAACACCAAAGCAGTATATCCTGGGAAAGCATTCAGCTTTGATAAATTTTTTGAACCTTTGCGTTGGTTGACGGCATCGGCTGTTTTCAATGGAGAATCAGTCTGTGACATTGATACTTGTCTTGGGGTTCTTCTCGACAAGTCATGATGAGGCGCCTTCTTGGTTTGGTTTAATAAAGCCTTTAATTCACGTCGTCGTGCCTAAAGGGGAAGAAAAGACTTAGAATATAGCACAAAAAGCATTTTTGCATGTGAAGCGCACCTTTAAGGATTTGACTAGTTCATTGTCACATGCATTGTCATCATCGTCATCTTCATCATCGTCATCTTCAGACTGTCTTCGGTCAAGCTCTTCATCAAACTCTGCAATGCGTCGTTCTCTAGCGGTCTTTTGTAAATTTAATTTTCTTTGTTCTTCTTGTTCCCGCTTGGCTTCAATATCCCAACGTTTAATTTTTTGCTTCAATGATGTCGAGATTACAAAGCATTTTTGACCGTATTCACTGTGAGGTTCATATTCAAAACAAGGGGCCGATCTGATGAACCAGCTTGCGACAAGACCAACTCGTTTCCATCGAGCCTCTGATCCATATGGTCCCTGTACAATTTCACTCTTGTCATGAATCGGGAAATTTTCCACTGAACGACGACCCAGCTCCAGCCCTCCGGATAAAGCGGTTAGCGCATCCATCTCAGAATCAATATTCCAATCACTAGGTAAAATGTTTAAAAATGGCTGAGAATGTTCCGCCATAGAATTAGAAACTGAGGAAGTTGGCACATGGGCACTTTTGTGCGATTTCCACAATCCCCGCCCAAACAAACTTTTGCAGGTGCATTCCATGCCTCTCAAGCACCAGTCTTCTAGCAATGGAGAGTCTTGCAGCCTAAATTTGGATGATACTCCGGATTGAGATCCCATAGTCTCTTGGCCAGATAAGTTCGAAAGTTGGGCAGAAATCGGCTTGGGAATTCGATTCAAAAACAGCGCCAAAGGTCCCCAAGGAACAAACCTTTCTAACTTTCTCATCACTCGACTATTGGAGCTTATCGATGCCAGGAACGTCAAGATGATTGTTAAATATGGACATAGTATGTCGCAATCTTGTTGCAAGACATCTTTGAAGATCTCGAATGTAAATCTCGCGGCTAGCATAAATACTGGTGGACCACTTTCTTCATCATTTTCGTCTGCTTCGATTCGGCGAATCATAAGCGTTTGAGCCTGATCATCTTCTACAATATTTTCTCCATTAACAATAAGTGGTGGATGATCTAAGGGTAATGAAGACTCGATGTTATTATCAAAAGACAATAACCCATCCTCTGAACCAATAGAAGCAGACAATCTACGCGGACCTGTATCGCCTGCTTTTGGAGTTGATGGATTGATATTGGTAGGATGGCTCAATAAAATAGCCTGTGGAGCGATCATGGCAGACTTTGAGGTTGAAAACGAGCCCTGGAGAGATCCTTTACCATACGCATGTCGTGAGTGCATAGCTTGAGAGGGATTTTGGCGAAGCTGTTGAGCCGCTCGAATTACGCCATCTTCAGCACCATATTGAAGTAAAGCGCAAATGTTGATAGCTCCCATCATAGCCCAGCTGGCATCTGACATAGTGGGCTGCGTAGAGATCAGACTAGCACAACGGTCTAATTCGCGCAATGCTCGACCCTGCCTCTCCGAGAGCAAGCGATCTTCAGTTAGCTTTTCAATGAAACGGGCCAATTCATTTTCAAAATCATCTAATTGGATCCTGGTGAAAAGCATGCCATGTAGGTGAACAAAGAGATCATTAATCGAAACTTCGGGTCTACTCCTCCTAAATTGATGTTCTTGTTCAAAAAATGGCAAAATAGACTCGCGAGCAGGTAAATAAGGATGAGAGGCTGTCAAACTAATGAACAAAGCAACCAAAAACAGTGAGATGAGTGATAGGCCATCAATAGAGATTTCAAAAAAGTAAGCTTTTTACCTCTTGCAATAATGATACAAGGCTCTTAACTCATCCCCTTTGCTCAAAAGAGCTAAATGATGATGCAATCGCCCTGTTCCGGGATTTTCAGCTAAGCCTTTAGAGTACCAATCCTTTGCAGTAGCCCTCCAAATTTCTTGCTCTTCAAAATCCCAATCTCCTAGAGCGGCTAGCCCAATGCTACCGCCGACATTTCGAAGAGGGGGTGGTGGTGGTGATGGTGACCTCTGTAGTGAAACTGATTGACTGCTCAATTGACTTGGACTAATTGAATGTGTGTGTAAGCTGGCTTGGCTTTCTAAAATTGATGAATTACCTTGGTCTTCTCTCGGGCGACGGCGAAATCTTGATCTAATCTTTTGTTTGTTGGTACGTTGGCCTGCAACATGCGTATGGTCTTGATTGATCTTGGTTTGAGAACTAACTAATGAAGGCTTGTTGTTATGATTTTGTCCAGCAAGCTTACTCATCAACCCGGCAACAGCCATCCGATACCGAGCCAAATCACCTAATTGTTCAATCCAAACGCTTTTAAAAGGCAGTAATCTTTGTTCTTCAAGAAGAGCAGTATAAAATCCGTAAGCAAAGTAGATAAAGTCAGTCATCTGCTCAAGCAACAATTGGCTGGTTTGATCAGCTTTAGTTGAGTTTGAAGATTGAGGGAGCGCATGTCTCAGACGCTCGAGCAATTGATGAAAAGCAGTTTGCCATAGTCGACTTGGGGTATTGTACTTTTGGGGCAAGGCGTGCATGGAGGCCGGTAGACGTGGATCAAGTGCCATTTGCAAGAAAAGGTGATGAGCTTCGGCTAGTCTAGCAAAAGAAGAAAAAAGACGCTGAGTAAAACAAATATGAAAAATTGAAATGAGTTTAGGATTACTTACTCTTGGTGTTGCTTGGCTAATTTGACCCAATAATCTTCTTCATTTCGATTTTGAGGTGTATGGATTTTAAGTAAAGCAGTAGGTTGAGAAACAGATTGACGAGAATAATGTTGGCTGTCACGGATTTCACGAGTTTTCATTTCTTCATTTTTAGATTTGGCAATATTTTCTTCGTCTCTTAAAGCAGCCTCTAAATTAACTATTCGCTTGTAAGCTTGCTTCAAACTAACTATCAAATGATTTCTCTCGTCCTCCTCTTCAATCCGATGATTAGGGTCATCTTTGAAACCGTTCTGGATTGAATGAAATTTGATTGGAGAGTGGGAGTCATTGTTTGGGATAGAGATCATAGAGCCCTTTGAGTTTGTTTCATTGGTTCGTTGGGCATTCGCGAATTTGACAGGATCATGCTTTCTTGGATCAAACAATTGACGAGGTTCGTTTAGATTGCCGCGAAGAGGTAATTTTTTAGATTTCCAATTACGATCTTGATGATGGTCATTTGATCTCAAGTTGGAAGTTGAATGTTTAATTGGTGAGGCAGATGTATAAGATGGGTTAGAATGAGAACTACCATAATCATCAATCAACCCATTAGGTGATTGATCGTTTTGAATTGAATTTGGTTTGATTGGCTTTTTGTGATTCCTTATTAAGATTTTACTTTTAGCCTTTTCATTTGCAGATCTGTTAGATGAATTTAATGAATTGGAATTTAGGTCAAATAATTTCGAATCAGATTTAGTTGGGATAGATAAATTTGAATTTTTGTTTGTGAAGAATTTATTTTGATGATGATTTGAAGATGATGAATTAATCATTAAAGAATTGGAATTAACATTAGATCTCTGAAAGTTTTTGTTAACGTAATCATCATTGTGAGTATTTGAAGATGAGAAAGAAATATCATTACTTCCATGTTGATTTTTTGAATTTGAATTGGTGCTTTTGATAAATTTTTGATGGTCAATTTTTGAATTTAATGAATTGATTGATTTCGAATTAGCATTATTGATTGAATTTGTAGGATTTTGATTTTGATTTAAATTCTGACGCTGAGAAGTACGTTCAGCTCTAAGATCCAATAAGAATGAGACCCAAGAATAAGGTTAGACAATCTCAAGATAAAACAAGGAAATCAAGATGTTGACTGACCTGGCAGTTCTCCTTTGATAAGCGGTTACGGCATCTAGCAACGTTCTAGCACCATCTTTTTGATTCTTATTGGTTTGCGACGATCTTGATAGATTTTTAGAAGAGTTCAAGACATTTGAAATCGGTTGTTGATTTACATCGGTTTTGTCATGATTCTTTGAAGTTTCTTGACTCATGTGAGATAATTCTTTGAAATTGGATGCGATCTTGATGATTGTTTTTGTTTAAATTAAAATCAAAAGAAGATGATCAGTCAATTTGAATTTTTGAGGAAATCATTTTTCAATTCAAATTTTTTGATTTTAAATTTCTTGCAAATTAATTTTCAATAGCAGATTAATTGGGGGTTTAAGCTTAAATCATAGGGGCTTAGTCAAGATTTAAGCTTTGGCAGCACACCTTTCACACCACCAAAAAACCCAGCCCACGATCGGTAGCAGTTGCGCCACAACTGATCGCCCTTGGAATTTTTATGAGAAAATTCAACTGAGCAAGACTTGAGCCATCTCCTCAATAGATTTTATTCATTTCTGAGCACATCAAAGTAAAATTGCATGAAGTTTTCAAATTTCTCATTTTAGAATAGTAAAATTGGTAAATCAAATCTTGAAATCTTCCCAAAATTGGTTTAAATAAAAATAACTTGATGAAGAAGAAATATCCAATATTCAAAATAGAAAAATGTCATATTCTGTAGATTTTGGATAACTCACTGGAATCTTTTGAGGTATTTAAATACTGAAACATAACTATAAAACATACCAATCTTTCTTGAAAATCAAAAAAATCATTTGGATTTTTTAGGTTGACCAAGGTTTAGTAGCTACTTGAATTATTGGATTTGCCTTCATAAATTACTTCTAATTCAATTTCTTGTGAAGCTATGAGGAGACTTGATTTATTTAATGACTTAGTCCTTTGAATAAAAATAGAAGTAAAATATGTCTTTTCATTTTCTTCCCCATCAGAGTAATCAAAAAGGAATATATATATATATATCATTGTAATATCCCAATGGGAATCCTACAAAGGGCTGAATTACACAGCGCTATTATAGCCTTAACAAAAAGGGAAATACTTTTTAACTTTATAAAGCTGAATTATGCAAGAACATATTTATTCGCCAATTAAAAAAAGGCAATGATAGACAAAAAATCGTGCGTGTTGAGATCCAACCACTTTCCTTTCATCTCACTACCTTTTTTTGACAAATATACAAACACAAAGCACAGTACTCACAGTATCATTAAGCACCAAAACCCCTTCTGATATAATGGATAGCCATATCTGAGCTTCATATTTCAATACCACTCAAGAATCTCTCATTGTAGCATAGTCATATCTGTGCCAAATAGCTACAAAAATAATTGTTGATAAAGCCAAGGAGGACTTGAACTATAAAGTATATTATTAAGATTATGATCAACTTTTTCATCTTACAAGCTTTTTAGAGAATTTTTTGAGGAAAGTAAAACTACCAATACTGAATGGCAAAAAAATGCTAAAAGCTTAATTGTAGCCTAAAAAGATAAATCACGGAATCGATTTGGTAGTCTGGAATATTAAAAAAATGAAGAAATAGATGGGAGAAAAATAAAATACAGCAGAGATAGTTTATGAAGTCGCCTACAACCAAAAAAACATCATGAAGATTTACAAAAACTTATTACTAGTAAAAAAAGAAAACAAGCTAAATGAGATAAATAAAATAGGTTTTCCCAAGATATATATAGCTATTAGAGTTGGAAAAAAGGATAAAGAATATAAAAAAACCTTAAAATTTTCACATCTGCTTTCAGAAATCTTCATTATTACTACAGTTAAGTCTCTTTAATGGCAATAAATCACACTATTATTTTAAAATAGAACACTAAAACCATTTTATTTTCTATTTGAACATTATCTTCAAATAAAGATGAATCCATTTTTGAAATAGATCAATTTAAGATTAAAGAAATGATAAATATATATATGAGGTAATCATTCAATATCATTGATTTCTAAGATTGGAAAAATTGGACTTGGAATTATTACCCTCTAATAATCAAACTCAAAGAGAAATATGTAATAATTAAATATTATTAACCCACTACCCTTGAAATCAATTTTTATAGCCATTTACAAATTATTAAACAAGGAAGTCTAATATTAAGGGAAACTCTGAATCTTTTCTGGTAGTTATAGCTTCCAATGATAGTCAAAAACATCTTTTCACATTGATACTGTTATTTAATTATAAATAATTATCAATAAATATATGAAGATGTGGGGATATTTTTTTGAGTATTGGAATTATGCTAATATCACAGGGGCTCTTCTAGGTGAAGAGGGCCTAGCAATCAGCAAACATACTTGCTAAGGGAGGACTAAGAGAGGATACTCAAAGAATAAGAGCAATAGAAAAGGAATATAATTCCCAATTAAATAAGAAATTTGGCTAAACAAAATGAAATAAACAATAGAAAGAATAAAGAGCAAACCAGAAAGTAATCCTATATCACTGTTTCAACCTGTTCAGAAAGAGGAGAAGGGTTGATTAGGATATGGCCACCAAACCTCCACTGAACAGGTGAGGGAAGGCAAATACTGAATTCAAAAATGATAGTGTAATACTTCTTAGTAAGAAAATAAAGTATTATTATTGGTAAATATAATATATTAAGTCACCATGAGCAAAGTGGCTACACCCAAAAGCAGGTGTTGCATTTGGAATTTGACATTGGAGATAGATTGAATTCAGGTTAGAGAGAGGACAGAAATGAAATTTAGAAATGGAAGTTTTGGAAGAAATTTAAGCCACATATGCAAGCCACAAATTTTAAATTAAATTAAATCCATCTCTGTGTTTGGTCAGGATCTTCACAAACCAATAGCTCCACAACACATGATAAACATGATAATTTTCACTTTCAATTTATCTTCATTTTCATTTTCACTTGAGATTATTTGATTAAAAAACAAATTCAAATTTGCAATATTCTCTATATGTGTTTTGATATATATTATGATTAAAATTAACTTTTTCTCAATTTTATTTATTGAAAAAAAATATACAAATACTGATCAAATTTGAGCCTATATAATTTCAAAGTAATCCTACCTGAATTAGAAAACTTATAAATTAATCAAGGCTCTCTTGAAGATTGAGATAGTTTAAAAGAACCAAATTATATTCACTTTTGTTTTTATGATAAAAACATGTATGTAGAAAGATATAATATCCTTTTCTATTTTTTCTCACAGTAATATCATCTATTTGGCTTTAAAAACACTCTCAAGTGTAAACACACATGTTTATTGAAAGGAATATCTTACCAAAATAGGATATATACTCAATATATATTATCAAAATTCCAGCCAAGGAACTGTTGTTAAAAATCTTTGGCTAGCTCTTGTGAGCCTTTGAGATATGACCACATATCCAAAAAGGTCACAAGAAGCACTTTATAATAATTATACTCATACTAATTATCATAAAACTAGTGAAAAAGTCATAAATAGGTACAAACTCCGAGTTAACTTAGAATCTGATGAGTAAACATGTGAAATAAGTTGCACCACTAGATTACTCATGGTAAAATACACATATTTAATTTTTATGGCATATCTGTAAAGTCAATAATTACTGAATAATAAGTAATAATACCCTAAAAAAGACATAAAATCTTATTTAGCTCAGAAATAAATGAAACAACATGTGAAGTAAATTGCACAGTTGAATTCCCCATGGAATACTACACAGGAAACAATTTTGTTACAATTCTATAAAGTCAATATTTAAGGAATTAAGCTGAATATATGGGCTCTTTTGGTCAATGCATATATTCATGGTTTTTAACTAATATCTCTTGAAATATACATGATAGAAAGTTAAGCCAAAAAGAAGATCACCACGTAATTACTTAAGGAACACAGATATGAGCTTTACTTGACAAGTTATGAACAAGGTTATAACTTGTAAGGGTTTATTAAACAAAATTACTAGAGCTGTTGACCACTTTGTTGTAAATATTTTCCAAACTTGAAAAAAAGTGGATATTCAGATTCTAAAAGTTCATACTTGAATAATTATGTAATTTTTATCTTAATATTCAAGGTATAACCCATTGAAATCAAGGTTTGAAGTTTAAAATATTGAACCTCAACAGAAAAGATTAGATACAAGAAAAATCATCAAAAATAGAGTTTTGATGATGTAATAAAATGCTCTTGGAAGTTTAATAAGGACATTCAAGGCTATAAGAATTCACTCTCAGAACAGCTGTAGCATGTATAAATTAAGAGGTTTCAATGATCAAAGTTTAAGCTTAAAATTGATCATTCATGATCACTCACTGTAATCTTATTTTAAGTTTAACAGTTATATAAGTGATAAAACTGGGAATAGTATAAGATTATGATTAATACTAATGAAATGCACAAGGTTTAGGCTTCTGTCAAGCCTATGATGTCATCAAACTTAGAGTTATAGTCATAACTCTAAATAATGGCATAATAATGAGATAAAATGGTTTGATTATGACATAATCATCACTAAAACTTGAAATAAGGATCATTTCCAGTGGATACCATTGGTACAGGTCTACTAGAAGGGAGGTAATTTCTATAAATAGAGCTCTTTCTACTCTAGTTTCCCCTCATACGCATCAAAACAATAAAACAATTAACTCAAAAGGTAAAGACTTTATTCTTTATATATAGATCTTTTATATTACCAAAGACCAAAGTTAATCTTTATTATACTCATCATTTTTGACGTGATTACTTCAATTGTTCAGTTGTTTTTTTAAAATTCTCTTAGAAATCTTATTTCCATGTAAAATCAAGAAAATTTGTAACTTCTTTTATTTTTATTTGTAAATAGAATTAAAATGAGTTTTATTTACATTATTTTCCAGAAAACCTTCCAAAATATTATATTAAGTGTCAAAAGTAGGTTATTTTCTCTCTATTATTACTATTAATAATTCTTCAATTAATATAAATCATATTTATATTAATATCTAAATTTAATATTAGTAACATTATAGTTATTAATGGTTTTTTATTAATAAAAAACAATTTTTTACGCCTTTATTATTTTTTGGTAACAATAATGAAGTGCTTTGAAATATATTAATTATCAAGTATTAATATATTGATTTATTATATTATTCTCTCATAATATAAATTATATCATTATATTTAATTGATAATATAATTTTTTTTATTTCATAATTATAATAATTCTTTATTATTATAATTATGTTTATCTTATTTATTTTATTTATAAGGACATTCAGAGTACAATAAGTAAAATATAAGTAATTTTTACTTATTGTTTCATAGTCAAACCTGACATTTGGGGGCCTGGCCATGATATTTACTTGAAAATACCTTTAAAAAGACTTTAATTGGGTTTATCCAATAATGAATTATATAATAATTTTATATTCATTGATTTTCATAACTATTGAGGCATTTGGGAAGCAATTGTACTGTCTTACACATGGTTTTTCAAATCCTTAGACTTGCAAGAACTTTGTTTGAGTGACTCTAGTGATTAAGAGAGATATTTTATAAACTCAAAATAATTTTATATTATAAATTAATTTCATAAAATAATCACCTTCATTTTTTATGTTATTATTTAAAAATAAAAATATCAAAATATTAAAAAATATTAAAAACCAATATAAAAGTTATTTTTATTCAATTTTTTCCATTTCTTTATTCATTTCACTTATTCTAAGATATAAAAGCAATTTTTTACATGGAAAATTGCCATATCTTACCAAAAATAGCACTTTTTATATGAAAGACTTATATTTCTTTGTCTTTTTAGTGTTTGAAGACAATCCAACAAAGGACAATCAGACCATTGTTGAAAGATTGGTGGAAGAAACTTGAGCAAGTTCCCCAACACTAATTGTCATTAAGAAAAAGAAAGCTAGGAAATTAGACTTTCAAGGACCCACCCTTCAGGACTCTGAAGGTGAGTACCTCCTTTACAAATTGCCATAAAAATAAATTCTTGTCCTGAAATCTCTGTTAATTGTTATTTCTTAAATTATGACTACCAGAAGAGGTTCCCAATACTCCATCCAATAAGATGGAGCTGGACTCAGAGGTATAATTGATCCCTCAAAAGGGAAAGGAAAGGGAAAAATACCATGTGGAACAGAATCAACACAAGGAAGTGCCTTATCCCAAAGGCAAGTCCCAGAAATGCCCATAATATCTGAACCAGAGTTAGAACTAAGTATGAGTGACTAGAGTAGGTACAAATCACATTCAGAGGGCTCAAATAGACATTTACATGAGCCAGTACAAGCAGTACTACACAGTGTGCAAGGACAACAATTGGGAAATGTTGCAACAAATACGCCAAGGACTGATGAACTCCTGGCACATCCTCAAAGAATTCCTCAAAGAGGAGGAAATAGTGAGATACTCTAATGGATGGAATCCACTATCATCCAAACCTCAAATCAGAATGATCAAGGAATACCATGCCAAAAAGAGGGAGGCAACAAAGGAAGAAGCCCCAGTAGCTTCTACCAGAAAGCCCCAAGCCAACCCACTTTCCCAAGAAGGGAAGAAGAACAAGAAAAAGAACTGGAGAAAACCATATTCCCAAAGCTACAGGATTCCAAAAATCCAAAAAGATGCCATGGACAATGTCTTCAACATGGCCAGAACCTTGATGGAATTCAAGGACAAGGAGGAACAAAGAATGAGACAAACTCATTTCCCAAAGAAATAAATTTCTCTCCAGATGTTGTAAATACTTTAATAAAAATTAAAAATAGTATTTTACCTCTCAAAGAGATTAAAAACAGTTCATTATACTTACAAGAAATAAATAATAATTTATGATCTTTAACAAAAATTGATGTACAAAATAAAAAAGAAATTAATAATATTAAATTTATTGTTGAAAATAATAAACAAAGAGTTTTAATTGACAATACTCAAAAATTAATACAAGGACAACAGGAATTTGTAAATATATAAAAGATATAAAGGATAAAAATTTGACAACCAATTATGATGTGAGGATTTATTGGCTTACAGAAAAATTAAAAAAATTAAGTGTTTATGTAGAAAGATTTGAAGAAAAGACTTCATCACACCAAAAAATACTTCTAGACCATGTGGAAAAAAGTATTGAAGCAGGGAATAATCTGAAAGATGACATTGAAAGTGAAACAAGACTTATCACCAAGAAAATGGATAAAATAAATGAGGCTAACTTAAATATGCCAAAGTTATCAACCCCATTTTCTCACATAAGAAGTATTGTTAAACCAAAAGAGGAAATAAGAAATCCATTCATAAAATACTTGAGTCATCAAGACAATGACCAAGTCTTAATGAAGGAAGCACCTCAATTAAAAGAATGGCCAACATTCACAGGAGAAAGTGAATATGACCATATGTCATTTGTTAAAACAATTGACATGTTACAAGAAGATTATGCCATACCAGATGAATTAATCACTGCCAGATTACACTCACTATTTAATAAATCTGCAAAAAGATGGTATTATGGCATGAGGCCAACAAATGGCAAAAATACCTGGTCTTGGTGGAAACAAAAAATAATCACCAAGTGGGCTAATGTAAGGTTTGACTATGAAACAATAAGTAAAAATTACTAATATTTCACTTATTGTACTATTAATTTCCTTATAAATAAAATTAACAAGATAAAAAATCATTATAATAGTAAAGAATTATTATAATTATGGCATGAAAATAATTATATTATTAAATAAATATATTAATATATGATAATTAATATATTTAAGAGCACTTTATTATTGTTACCAATGAATTATAAAGGTGTAAAAGAATTTTTTCTTATTAATAAAAACAATTAATAACAATAATATTACTAATATTAAAGTTATATATTAACCTAAATACTATTCATATTAATTAAAGAATTATTGATAGGAATAATAAAGAGAAATTATTATAATAAGAGAAAATAACCTACCCTTGATGCTTAATATAATAATTTTGAATACATTTACACCAAATAATGTAAATACAACTTATTTAAATTGTATTTACAAGTAAAGATAAAAGAAATTACAGATTTTCTTGATTTTACATGGAAATAAGATTTTTAAGAAAGTTATAACAAAAAAGAGAACAATTGGAGTAATCAGGTCAAAAATGATGATTATAATAAAAATAAATTTTGGTTTTTTATAATATAAGAGATTTATATTTGAATAATAAAAGATTTTACCTTGGATTTAATTGTTTAATAGTGTTTTATGCCCCTGAGGGGAAAATAGAGTAAAAAGAGCTCTATTTACAGTAAATACCTCCCTTATAGAGTACAGTAAGCTTCTAGTAGACATTTACTGATTGTATCCACTGGAAATGATCAGTAGTTTAAGGTTTAGTGATGATTACATCATGATCAAACCATCTTATCTCATTATTATGCCATTATTTAGAGCTATCACTATAGCTCTAAGTTGGATGACATCATAGGCTTGGAAGAAGCCTAAGATTTGTGGATTTTATTATTATTATACATAATATAATAGTATTAATCAGTTATATCACTTATATAGCTGTTAAACTGAAAACAAGATTACAGTGAGTGATCATAAATGATCAATTTTAAGCTTAAACTTTGATCATTAATAACTTTTGAGCTATACACGCTACAGCTATTCTGGGAGTGAATTCAGATATATTGACATTTCCTTATCAATCTGCCAAGATAATCCCATTACCTCATCAAAACTCTATTTTTGATGATTTTTCTTGTAACTCATATTTTCTGTCAAAATGCAATATTTCAAACTTCAAACCTTGGTTTCAAGGGGTTATACCTTGAATATTATGATACAAATTGCATCATTGTTCACGTAAGGGATAGTAGAGTCTGACTATCCACTTCCTTTTAAGTTTGGACCACTTTAACAATAAAGTGGTCAACAGCTCCAGTGATTTTGTTCAATAAACCATTACAGGTTTTGACCTTGTTTATAACTTGTAAAATAAAGCTCATATCTGTGTCCTTACAGTAATTACTTGGTGACGTTATTTTGGGTTTAACTCTCTATCTTCTATATTTCAAGAGATATTAGCTAAAAACCATGAATATATGCATTGACCAAAAAAGTGCATATATTCAGCTTAATTCCTTAAGTATTGAATTTGGAGAATTGCCATACAATTGTTTTATGTGTGGGCGTTTATAGAGAATCCAACGGTAAAATTTATTTCACATGTTGCTTCATTGGTTTCTGAGATAAATAAGTTTTTGTGTCTTTTTTAGGGTATTATTACTTATTGTTTAGTAATTATTGACTTTTCAGATATGCCATATAAGTGACATATGTGTATTTTACTATTAAATATATACTGGGGTAATACAGATCACATGTTCACTCGTTAGATTCTGAGTTAATCCAGCGTTTGTACATATTTATGGTATTTTCACTAGTTTTAAGATAATTATTATAAGTATAATTATTATAGAATTTTTCTTGTGTGAACTTTTTGGATATGTGGTCATATCTCAAAGGCTCAGATTTCCTACCACCAAAAAAGGTTTTACCAAAATATGATATAGTTAATTAGGGTATCATCTACTCTCCTACCTCTTCAATAGACTTTTTTAGTCTTGAAGCTCAATAATGCTTGATTTTTCTATTCTTTAGACTTTCTTTCATTTCTGAACCTTCTTAATAGTTTAGCAGCATTTTTTATATCTTTATCAAGTAGTCATTCATCTTCTTGAGTTGGATTTAGATACCTTACAAGGTATCCCCTTCCCTTTTTGTTCTTGTGCATCATTCTTTAAGGACTTTCAAAATTTTCTTTTCTTCTCCTTCTTCTAAAGGGGGTATTTTAAGTGGGGGTTTCTGTCTTTGTGGAGATAATTCCTTGTCACTTGAGCTGTAAGGCTTTATCAGACTTACAGGGAAAGTTGGGCGTTTGTTCATTAATTTACCTGTGAGCTCTAGTTGCACAGCATTAGGTTCATGTAGTGCTTTTATCATAAATGGTCCTGCAAAGGAATCTTTCAATTTATTTGGGCCTTTTATATTATTTAAATTTAGAGTTGAAACTAGGACCAAGTCTCCTATTCTGAAGTAAGGTGGTTTATGACTTTTATCCCATCTTTCTTTTGCATACTTGAAAGAATTTTGCATAAATCTGTTTGCATGGTGTCTTGATTTGTCAAGCATTAACTTGAAGCTACTTGCTATTGGGTGCATATCCACCCAGTCCTTCTTGGGGGTATCATAAGGAAGTCTTTGATTCCAGCCTTTTTCTAGCATTTCTGGTGTCTTTCCAGTTGAATAATGGATTGATGTGTTTTATGCCAGTTCAAGAGCTGGTATTAATTTACACCAATCAAGGGTAAAACCATCAGAATATTTGAATTCTAGGCCATAAGCACAGAATATCCTTATCATGTCTTCTAAGGTCTGTATCATTGTTTCTGCTAGACCATCAGCTTTGGGGGTGGTATGCTATTGAGAATGATAATTTTGTTTCAAACAGGTTATGGAGGTTTGTCCAGAATGCTTAAGTGAATTTTGGGTCTCTATCACTAATGATGTTTTGAAAAACGCCTGTGTGGCTAATAACATTATTACATATCATTATGGCTGTGTCCATAGCTGTGTCATCCTTGTGACATGGTAAGAAAATTGGAGTTTTGATGTGTCTGTCAACTAATACTAGGCATGCATTATAATTTTTGTCTCCTCCTGGAGGTAATGCTGTTACCCAATCCATGTGAACTATTTCCCAAGGGGGTTTTGGTTCCTGGATGTGGATCATCATTCCAAATTTCTTTCCTGTGGCCCTGTTTGCTTTATGGAATCTGTCACAGGTTTGGCAGTATTATGAAACATCTTTCTTCCAATTTGGCCACCAAGAGCAGGTTTTTACCCTCTCTAGTGTTCTGTCTTCTGAGAGATGTCCAGTTGCAACACTATCATGAAATCCATGTAGTATAGTGTTTATAAGAATTCTATCTGTTAAAGCCATAAAACATAAATGTTTAGTCCTATTGTAGAGGATTCAATCAAGGAGGTGGAATCTTCCTTCATCATATGCTTTTTTCCATATTTCATCTAGTTTTGATGAAAGTGATGGGTCTTTACAGTCTTTCATTAGAGTTTGCCACAATATATGTCAGTTTTTGTTCATTTTATAGCTTTCTTTAACTTGGACAAAAAATTCTGCTCCTATATCTGTAGCACATATGCCTTCTATATGGTGTTCTTCCTGTGGTACCCATGCTGGATTTTCAGGTGTATTTGCCAGAGCCCATCTGCTAAGACCATCTGCATTCTTATGAATATTACCAGATTTATGATATATAGTCATCTTTCCTCTATATTCTTGGGTGGAAATTTGCCATATTAGCATATTTATATTTTGGACTTTCATGTTTAATAAGGATTTTAAAGAGTTTCAATCTGTAATTACATCAAACACTGTTCCATCCAAATAGTAGTGTAGTTTTTCCAAAGCCCACACTTAGCAGAAGAATTCCATTTGGCTTGCTCCATACTTTGCTTCTGTTGGCTTTATTTGTCTTGAAATGCAGCAAATTGGTCCTTCAACAGGTTTGTCATTGATGATTTGTGTCTGGTGTAGTGCAGCACCTAGTACTTCTCCACAAGCATCAATGTATAGCTTAAAGGGCAGCTTCCAATCTGCCATTATAAGAAATGGGGCATTTGTTAAGGAATTGTTCAATTCTTCATATGCCTCAACTCTTTCTTCATTCATTTTATAGAATGTCTGTTGGTCACAGAGCTCATACAAGGACTTAGCAACTCTTGCAAAATATTTTGTATGCTGTCTGTGATAACCAGAAAATCATAAAAATGATTGCATTTATTTTTTGGTTTAGGGCCTTGGCTTCAATAGTACTTCTGCTCCTTTGTTTTTATCTATCCCCAAACTTAGTTCAGATACAACATGTCCTAGTGATTTCAGTTCACTGTATGCAAAATGGCACTTTTTCAAGGAAATTTTCATGTTTACTTTTACTATCTTTTGCAAGACTCTTTCTAGTCTTGTTAGGTGACTATCCCAAGTTTCTGAGCAAGCTATAATATTATCAATATAGATAATTAACCATACTTCTGACAATTCTTCAGGAAATATGGTGTTCATCATTCTTTGATAATGGGAAGGTGAATCTTTTATACCAAATGGCATTCTCAGATATTCCAAAATTCCACAGTGGACTATTATCCTCAGTAGTCTTTTGGAATTGTCTGTTAAGAAATTTTGATGAAAACCCTTCAGAGCATCCATGGCAATGATGAACTTAGCCTCCGATAATTGTGTTAATGTCTCATGTATTCTGGGTATTGGATATCTGTCAGGGATAGTATAGGTGTTTAGAGATCTAAAGTCCCCTACCATCCTTTATTTTACATTATACCAGGTTATAATAACAGGTGTAATGACCTCTACCTGTTCATTATGTCCTACTTTCCTTAATACTCCAAGGTCCATGAATTCTTTAATGTGTACCTCTAAAGCTTCTCTAGCTCTTGGGCTATCTGGATAAGCTGATCTTCTTAATATAGGTGGATAAAGTTTCTCTACATTAAGTATTATGTCTACCTCATGTCCAATTATGGAACCTAGTGGTTCCTTGTCAGTTGAAAAGGCATTTTTATGTTTGAATAAGAGGTCAATCAATTTTTCCTTGATTTTTTCTGTGAATTCATGAGTTAATTCTGCCTCTCAGTTTTTGAGTCATAAAGAATTCTTTTTCTGGGCTTTTTTCTTCATTATTAATAACTGTAATTTGTCTTTTGTTATTGAAGAAGCCAAATGTTTGTCTGTTATTTTCCTCTATGGTGAAATATCTATTCCATAAATTGACAAGTAGTCATTTCCAAGTATAAAATGGTTACTAGTGCAATTTTCCATTACCACAAATTCTACTTTAAATCTGATACATTGTGAAGGATGAGGGAGAATGAGTGTTAAGTCAACTATTCCAAGGGGCTTAATGCTTTCACTTGCACTACTAAGTTTTGCTCCTTGTATTGGTATAAATTTTTCTTCCCAATCTGGTACAATTGTTTTCAAATAAGTTTTCTCAACACAGGTACAATATGCTCCTGTATCTAAGCTCACATTTGCCTCTTGGTTTTCCACCATGACAATTCTTATACTTGATTTCCCAGCTGTATATCCCATTCCTTTTGTTGGTTTGGTTCTATACAATTTGGCATCTTGTATGTTTGTCAGGCTTGTATCAGATGTTCCAACTTGTGGTAAGTTTGAATTGACATCTAGTACTTCATATATTATATCAATATTATTAATTTGTGCATTAATTATATTAATTTCATCATTATCAGAAGTTTCTGATTCTTCAGTGTCCTTTTCAGAATCAGATTTTTCTTCTTTATCAGTGTGGTCTTCTTTTTCCACAATTTCATTGATATTTGCTTTTTTAAGGCAATTATTGGCTAAGTGTCCAATACATCCACATTTGTGGCACTTTCTTTCCCCATTACTGCTAGATGTATTGGGCTTGAAAGATTCTCTTAGCTTATCTTTTTTGATAAATGGTTTATTTGGCCTTTCAATGTCCAATTTCTTCCAAGCTCTACCAATTTTTGTTCTTGTCACTTTGTCTTCTAGTGCATTAATATACTCTTCTGTGGAGAATGGCTGTATACACCTGCTTTTCAGGTCTTTTTCCATTTCTCCTCCACATTTCTTAAGTATTTTCATTTGTACCATTTTCTGTGACACTTCTGGGTACAATGCATTTAATCTTTCAACTTGTTTTAAGAACCAAGTCAAAGGTTTATCCTTGTATGGTTCGAAGAAGGAATCCTCAAATGCATTTTCTCTTTTGTACCTCCAGGCATCATTAGCCCACTTGGTGATTATTTATTGTTTCCACCAAGACCAGGTATTTTTGCCATTTGTTTTCCTTATGCCATAATACAATCTTTTTGCAGATTTCTCAAACAGTGAGTGTAATCTGGCAGTGACCAATTCATCTGGTATGGAATAATACTCTTGTAAAATGTCAATTGTTTTAATAAATGACATATGGTCATATTCACCTTCTCCTGTGAATGTTGGCCATTCCTTTAATCGAGGTGCTTCCTTAATTAAGACTTGGTTGTTATCTTGATGAATCAAGTCTGTTATGAATGGATTTGTTATTTCCTATTTTGGTTTAACTGGGCTTCTTATGTGAGAAAATGGGGTTGATAACTTTGGCAGATTCAGGTTAGCATCATTAATTTTATCCATTTTTTCAGTAATAAGCCTTATTTAGCTTTGAATATCATTGTTCAGATTCATTGTTGCTTCATTACTTTTTCCCACATTTCCTAGAAGTAATTTTTGGTGTGATGAAGTTTTTCTTCAAATTTTTTACAGAAATACTTAATTTGTTTAGTTTTTCTGTAAGATTATCAATACTCACGTCATAATTGATTGTTAAAGTTTTATATTTGATATACTTCATGTACTTATACAATTCTTGTTATCCTTGTATTAATTTTTGGGTATTGTAAATTAAAACAATTGGTTTATTATTTTCAACAATAAACTTAATATTATCAATTTCCTTTTTGTTTTGTACAACAATCTTTGTTAAAGATGATAAGTTATTATTTATTTCTTTTGAGGATAATAAACTATTTTTAACTTCTTTGAGAGGTAAAATACTATTTTTTTAATTCTGTTGAAGTATTTACAACATCTAGAGACAAGGTACACATTTGGGAAATGAGGTTGTCTCATTCTTTTCTCCTCCTTGTCCTTGAATTCGATCAAGGTTCCAGCCATGTTGAAGACATTTTCCATGGCATCTTTTTTGATTTTTGGGATCCTGTAGCTTGGGGAATATGTTTTTCTCCAGTTCCTTTTCTTGTTCTTCTTCCCTTCTTGGGGAAGTGGGTTGGCTTGGGGCTTGCTGGTAGAAGCTACTGGGGCTTCTTCCCTGGTTGCCTTCTTCTTTTTGGAATGGTACTCCTTGATCTTTTTGATTCGAGGTTTGGATGATAGTGGATTCCATCCATTGGAGTATCTCACTATTTACTCCTCTTTGAGGAACATTTTGAGAATGTGCCAGGAGTTCCTCACTCCTTGGTGTATTTGTGGCAACATTTCCCAGTCCTTGTCCTTGTACACTGTGTAGTACTGTTTGTACTGGCTCATGTAAATGTTTATCTGGGCCCTCTGAATGTTATTTGTACCCATTTGAGTTACTCATACTTAGTTCTAACTCTGGTTCTGATATCATGGGCATTTCTGGGACTTGCCTTTGGGATAAGGCACTTCCTTGTGTGGATTCTGTTCCACTGGGGATTTTGCCCTTTCTTTTCCCTTTTGAGGGATCAATTTTACCCCTGAGTCCAGCTCCATCAAATTGGATGGAGTATTGAGAGCCTCTTCTGGTAGTCATGATTCAAGCAGCAAGAAATAAAAAGATTTCAGGACAGGAATATCCTTTAATGGCAATTTATGAAGGAGGTACTCACCTTCAGAGTCCTGAAAAGTGGGTCCTGGAAAGTCAAATTTGTTAGCTCTCTTTTTCTTAATGAATTTAACAGTGGTTCAATTTTCCTCTTTTGGATCGTCTTCAAACACTAAAAAAGACAAATAAATATAAGTATTTTGTAAAAAATGTTATTTTTTGGTAAGATATGGCAATTTTCCACGTAAAAATTGCTTTTATATCTCAGAATAAGTTGAATGAATAAAGAAATGAATGAAAAATTTAATAAAAAGAACTTTTATATTTGGTTTTTATATTTTTATTTTTAAAGGATGAAAAAATTAAGATGATTCTTTTATCAAATATTTCTTTTAATCACTAGAGTCACTCAAAGAAAGTTCTTGCAAGTTTAAGGATGTGAGAAACCACATATAAGAAAGTACAATTGCTTTCCAAATACCTGAATAGCTTTTAAAATCAATCAATATAATTTATTATTGGATAAACCCAATTAGAATCTTATTAAAGATCTTTTTGAGTAGATATCATCCCCAGGCCCCCAAATGTAACATTTGACTATGAAACAATAAGTAAAAATTACTAATATTTCACTTATTGTATTATGAATGTCCTTATAAATAAAATAAATAAGATAAAAAATAATGATAATAATAAAGAATTTTATAATTATGGTGTAAAAAATACTTATATTATTGAATAAATATGATAATATAATCTATATTATGAAAAACTAATATAATAAATAAATAGATTAATATATGATAGTGCATATACTTAAAAGCACTTTATTATTGTTACCAAAAAAATAATGAAGATGTAAAAAAATTATATTTTATTAATAAAAACAATTAATAGCAATCATCTTACTGATATTAAAGCTATATATCAATATAAATACTATTTATATTAATTAAAGGATTGTTGATAGTAATAATAAAGAGAAATTATTATAATCAGAGAAAATAACCTACTTTTGATGCTAAATATAATAATTTTGAATAAACTAATGCCAAAGAATGTAAATCCAGCTTATTTAAATTGTATTTACAAATAAAAATAAAATAAATTACAAATTTTCTTGATTTTATGTGGAAATAAGATTTTTCAGAGAATTATAACAAAACAAGAGAACAATTGGAGTAATAATGTCAAAAATAATTATTATAATAAAGATGCCTTTTGGTCTTTGATAATTTAAGAGATTTATATATAAAGAATAAAAGATTTTACCTTTGGATTTAATTGTTTAATTGTTTTGATGCATCTGAGGGGACAATAAAGTAAAAAGAGCTCTATTTATAGTAACCAAATCCCTTCTAGAGTCCAGTAGGCTTCTAGTAGATGTGTACTGATGATATCAACTGGAAATGATCAGTATTTTAAGGTTTAGTGATGATTACGTCATGATCAAACCATCTTATCTCATTATTAAGCCATTATTTAGAGTAATCACTATAGCTCTAAGTTTGTTGACATCATAAGCTTGACAGAAGCCTAAAATGTGTGTATTTTATTAATATTAATAATAATCTAATAGTATTAATCAGCTATATCATTTATATAACTGTTAAACTTAAAATAAGATTACAGTGAGTGATCATAAATGATCAATTTCAATCTTAAGCTTTGATCATTGAATCCTTTTAAGTTATACACGCTACAGATATTCTGGAAGTGAAATCAGATATCTTGGCATGTCCTGATCAAACTTCCAAGAGAATTTCAATTACATCATCAAAACTCTATTTTTGATGATTTTTCTTGTAACTCATCTTTTCTGTGAAAATTCAATATTTTAAACTTCAAATGTTGATTTCAAGGGGTTATACCTTGAATATTATAATACAAATTACATCATTCTTTACGCCTGATCTATGAGAATCTGAATGTATACTTTATTTTTAAGTTTGGACCACTTTTACAACAAAGTGGTGAACAGCTCCAGTGATTTTGTTCAACAAACCATTACAAGTTTTAACCTTGTTTATAACTTGTAAAATAAAGCTCATATCTATGGTCTTACAGTAATTACGTGGTGAATTTATTTTTTGCTTAACTCTCTATATTGTATATTTCAAGAGATATTAGCTAAAAACCATGAAAATATGCATTGACCAAAAAAGTGCATATATTCAGCTTAATTCCTTAAGTATTGAATTTAGAGAATTGACACATAATTGTTTCATGTGTAGTGTTTTATACAGAATCCCATTGTGGAGTTCCTTTTACATATTTTTTTATTGGTTTCTGAGATAAATAAGTTTTTGTGTCTTTTTTAGGGTGTTATTACTTATTCTTCAGTAATTATTGACTTTTGAGATATGCCATAAAAATGACATATGTGTCTTTTGCCATGAGGAATTTGATGGTGTAATTTACCTCACATGTTTACTCGTTAGATTCTGGGTTAATTCAGATTTTGTACCTCTTTATGGTATTTTCATTAGTTTTAAGATAATTATTATAAGTATATTTGTTGGAGAATTTTTCTCATTACCTTTTTGGATATGTGGTCATATCTCAAAGGCTCACAGCTAATGATTCCTGGAGGTAGAAAATAGAGAATGCATTTGAAAATTCCTTCTTTGACCCAGAAAAGGATAAACCTTTGACTTGGTTCTTAAAACAAGTTGAAAGATTAAATGCAATGTACTTGGAAATGTCACAGAAAATGGTACACATGAAATACTTGAGAAATTTGGTGGAGAATTGGAACATGACCTGAGAAGCAGGTGTATAGAGCCATGCTCCACAGAAGAGTATATTAAAGCAGTAGAAGACATAGTGACAAGAACAAAAATTGGCAGAACTTGGAAGAAATTGGACAATAAAAGTCCAAATAAACCATTTATTGAAAAAGACAAGCCAAGAGAAACTTTGAATCCCAATGCATCTAGCAGTAATGAGCAAAGAAAGTGCCACCAATCTGGAGGTATTGGACACTTAGCCAATAATTGCCTTAAAAAAGCAAAAATCAATGAAATGGTGGAAACAGAAGACCACACTGATAAAGAAGAAAAATCTGATTCCGAAAAGGACACTGAAGAATCAGAAACTTCTGATAATGAGGAAATTAATATAATTAATGCACAAATTAATAATATTGATATAATATATGAAGTACTAGATGTCAATTCAAACTTACCACAAGTTGGAACATCTGATACAAGCCTGATAAAAATACAAGATGCCAAATTGTATAGAACCAAACCAACAAAAGGAATGAGATAGACAGCTGGGAAATCAAGTATAAGTATTGTCATGGTGGAAAACCAAGAGACAAAAGTAAACTTAGATATAGGAGCATATTGTACCTGTGTTGGTAAGAGTTATTTGAAAACAATTGTACAAGATTGGGAAGAAAGACTTATACCAATACAAGGAGCAAAATTTGATAGTGCAAGTGAAAGCATGAAGCGCCTTGGAATATTTTACTTAACACTCATTTTCCCTCATCCTTCACAGCGTATCAGATTGAAAGTAGAATTTGTGGTAATGGATAACTGCACTAGTAACCATTTTATAATTGGAAATTATTACTTGTCAATTTATGGCATAGATATCTCTAACCAAAAAAGATAGATATTTCACCATAGGGGACAATAAAAGACAAAAATTTGGCTTCTTCAATAACAAAAGACACATTATAGTTATTAAGAATGAAGAAAAAATCCCAGAAAAAGAATTCTTTATAGCTGAACAACTTAAAAATGCAGAATTCAATCATGAATTAACAGAAAAAATGAATTCAAAATTGATTGACCTCTTCTTTAAATATAAAAATGCCTTTTAAACTGACAAGGAACCACTAGGTGCCATAATTGGACATGAGGTAGACATAATCCTTAATGTAGACAAACCTTATCCAGCTAGCCCAAGAGCTAGAAAAGCATTAGAGGTACACATTAAAGACTTAATGGAACTTGGAGTATTAAGGAAAGTAGGACATAATGAACAGGTAAAGGTCAGTACACCTGTCATTATAGCTTGGCATAATGGAAAATCAAGGATGGTAGGGGACTTTGGAGCTCTAAACACCTATAATATCCCTGACAGATATCCAATGCCAAGAATACATGAGACATTAACACAATTATCTCAGGCTAAGTTCATCACAGCCATGGATGCTCTGAAGGGTTTTCATCAAAATTTATTAACAGACAATGCCAACAAACTACCAAGGATAATAGTCAATTGTGCAATTTCTGAATATCTGAGAACACCATTTGGTATAAAGAATGCACCTTCCCATTACCAAAGGATGATGAATACCATATTTCCTGAGAAATTGTCAGAAGGATGGTTGATTATATATATTTATGATATCATAGCTTGCTTGGAAACTTGGGATAGTCACCTAACAAGACTAGATAGAGTCTTACAAAAGATAGTAAAAGTAAACATGAAAATTTCCTTGAAAAAGTGTCATTTTGCATACAGTGAGCTGAGAGGACTAGGACATGTTGTATCTGGACTAAGTTTGGGCATAGATAAAACCAAGGTAGCAGCACTACTATTAAAGCCAATGCCCCAAACCAAAAAAGAAATGCAATCATTTCTAGGATTTGCTGGTTATTACAGAAAGCATATAAAAGACTGTTCATGAATTGCTAAGTCCTTGTATAAGCTCTGTGACCAACAGACAGTCTATGAAATGACTGAAGAAAGAGTCAAGGCAGATGAAGAACTGAAAAATTCCTTAACAAATGCCCCATTTCTTCTAATGCCAGATTGGAAAATACCCTTTAAGCTAGACATTGATGCTTGTGGAGAAGTACTAGGTGCTGCACCACACCAGACACAAATCATTGATGACAAACCTGTTGGGGGACCAATTTGCTTCATTTCAAGAAAAATAAAGCCAATAGAAGGAGGGTATGGAGACAGCCAAATGGAATGCCTCTGCTTAGTGTGGGCTTCAGAAAAATTACACTATTATTTTGATGGGACAGTGTTTTATGTAATTACAGATTGTAATGCTGTAAAATCCTTATTAAACATGAAAACTCCAAATAGACATATGCTAAGATGGCAAATTGCCATCCAAGAATATAGAGGAAATATGACTATAGCTCATACATCTGGTAATATTCATAAAAATGCAGATGGTCTTAGCAGATGGCTCTAGCAAATACACCTGAAAATACAGAATTGGTACCACAGGAAGAGCACCATATAGAAGGCATATGTGTCACAGATATTGGCATAGAATTCTTTGACTAAGCTAAAGAAAGCTATAAAATGGACTAAATCTGCCATATCCTATGCCAAATTCTAATGAAAGACTGTAAAGACCCATCACTTTCATCAGAACTAGATGAAATATGGAAAAAAGAATATGATGAAGGAAGATTCCACCTCCTTGATGGAATCCTTTATCATAGAACTAAACATACATGTCTTATGGCTTTAACAGATAGAACTCTGATAAACACTATGCTACATGAATGTCATGATAGTGTTGCAGCCGGACATCTCTTAGAATACATAACACTAGAGAGGGTAAAAACCTGCTCTTGGTGGCCAAATTGGAAGAAAGATGTTTCAGAATACTGCCAAACCTGTGACAGATTCCAGAAAGCAAACAGAGCCACATGAAAAAATTTCAAATGATGATCCAAATCAAGGAACCAAAATCCCCTTGGGAAATAGTTCACATGGATTGGGTAACAGCCTTACCCCCAGGAGGAGACAGAAGTTACAATGCATGCCTAGTATTATCTGACAGATATAGAAAAACTCCAATGTTCTTACCATATCACAAGGATAATACAGCTATGGACACAGCCATAATGATATGGAATAAAGTTGTTAGCCACACAGTTGTATTCCAAAATATCATAAGTGATAGAGACCCAAAATTCACTTCAGTATTATGGACAAACCTCCTTAACCTTTTTGGAACAAAACTATAATTCTAAACAGCTTACCACCCACAAACTGATGGTGTGCAAGAAAGAATGATACAGACCTTAGAAGACATGATCAGGAGATTCTGTCTTATGGACTAGAATTCAAAGATTCTGATGTTTTTACCCATGATTGGGGTACATTGATACCAGCTCTTGAACTGGCATATAAAAAATCAATCCATTCTTCAACTGGAAAAGCAACAGCAATGCCAGAAAAAGGCTGGAATCTAAGACTTCCTTATGATACCCTCAAAAAGGACTTAGTAGATATACACCCAACAGCAAGTAGCTTCAACTTAATGCTTGAAAAAGCAAGACACCATGCAAACATATGTATACAAGATGCTTTCAATTAGGCAAAAGAAACATGGGATAAAAGTCATAAACCACCTGACTTCAAAATAGGAGACCTGGTCCTAGTGTAAATTCTAAATTTCAATGATATAAAAGGCCCAAAGAAATTGAGAGATTACTTTTCAGGACCATTTATGATTAAAGCACAACATAGATTTAATGCTGTGCAACTAGAGCTCACAGGTAAATTAATGAACAAACGCCCAACTTTCCCTGTAATTCTGACAAAACCTTACAGCCCAAGTGACAAGGAACTATTTCCACAAAGAAATACCCCCTTTAGAAGAAGGAGAAGAAAAGAAAATCATGAAAGTCCTTAAAGAAAGAAGGACAAGAAACAAAAAGGAAATGGAATACCTTGTAAGGTATAGAAATCCAACTCAAGAAGATGAATGGCTACTTGAGAAAGATATAACAAATTCTGATAAACTGTTAAGAAGGTTTAGACATTAAAGAAAACCTAAAGCATAGAGAATTAAGCATTATTGAGCTTCAAGCCTAAAAAGTCTATTGAAGAGGTAGGACAGTGGATGATACCCTAATTAACCATATCAGATTGTGGTACAATACTTCTTGGTGATAGGGAAAGTGAGCTCTTGAGATATGACCACATTTTCAAAAAGGTCACAAGAAAAACTTTACAATAATTATACTCATAATAATTATCATAAAACTAGTGAAAAAGCCATAAATAGCTACAAACTTTGAATTAACTCAGAATCTAATGAGTGAAAATGTGAAATAAATGACACCATTAGATTCCTTGTGGTAAAAGACACATACATCATTTTTATGGCATATCTGTAAAGTCAATAATTACTGGATAATAAGTAATAATACCCTAAAAAAGACATAAAATCTTATTTAGCTCCAAAACCAATGAAACAACTTGTGAAAAAATGGCACCTTTGGAGTCCCCATGAAAAATACCCTTTTAAAAAGTTTATGTAAATTTTCTAAAGTCAATACTTAAAGAATTAATTAAGCTGAATATATGCACTTTTTTGGTCAATGCATATATTCATGGTTTTTAGCTAATATTTCTCAAAATATACATGATAGAGAGTTAAACCAATAATAAAGTCACCATGTTATTACTGTAAGAACACAGATATGAGATTTATTTTACAAGGTATACAAGGTTATAGCTTGTAAGGGTTTGTTGAACAAAATTACTAGAGCTGTTGATCCCTTTGTTGTGAAAGTGGTCCAAACTTAAAAAAAGTAGATATTCATATTCTACTAGGTCATACGTGAATAATGATACAATGTTTTGTCATAATATTCAAGGTATAACCCCTTGAAATCAAGGTTTGAAGTTTAAAATATTGAATTTCAACAGAAAAGATGAGATACAAGAAAATTATCAAAAATAGAGTTTTGATAATGTAATGAAATTCTCTTGGAAGCCTAATAAGGACATAGCAAGCTATCAAAATCAACTCTCAGAATATCTGTAGCGTTTACAACTTAAAAGGTTTCAATGATCAAAGTTTAAGCTTAAAATTGATCATTTATGATCACTCACTGTAATCTTATTTTAAGTTTAACAGTTATATAAATGATATAACTGATTAATACTAATGAAATCCACACGTTTTAGGCTTCTTCCAAGCCTATTATGTCATTAAACTTAGAGTTATACTGGTAACTCTATATAATGGTGCAATAATGAGATAAGATGGTTTGGTCATGACATAATCATCACTAAGCCTTAAAATACTGATCATTCCAGTGGATACCATCAATAAACATCTACCAGAAGACTACTGGCATATAGAAGGGAGGTATTTGCTATAAATAGAGTTCTTTATACTCTATTTTCCCCTTTGATGTATCAAAACAATAAAACAATTAAATTAAAATCTAAAATCTTTATTCTTTATATATAAATGTGTTATATTATCAAAGAACAAAGGTAATCTGTATTATAATCATCATTTTTGAGGTGATTACTTCAATTGTTCAGGTTTTTTGTTATGATTCTCTTGAAAAGTGTATTTCCATGTAAAATCAAGAAAATTTGCAATTTCTTTTATTTTTATTTGTAAATACAATTTAAATAAGTTGTTTCTAAATTATTTGGCGTAAAACCTTCCAAAACTATTATATTAAGTGTCAAAAGTAGGTTATCTTCTCTTATTATAATAATTTCTCTCTATTATCATATCAATAATTCTTCAATTGATATAAATAGTATTTATATTAATATATAGCTTTAATATTAGTAATATTACAGTTATTAAATGTTTTTATTAAGAGTTTTTTTTGCGCCTTTATTATTTTTTGGTAACAATAATAAAGTGCTTTTAAATATATCAATTATCAAATATTAATAAATTTATTTATTATATTATTCTTTAATAATATAAACTATATTATTATATTTATTTGATAATATAATTATTTTTACACCATAATCATAATAATTCTTTGCTATTATAATTATTTTTATCTTATTTATCTTCTTTATAAGGAAATTCAGACTACAATAAGTAAAATATTAGTAATTTTTACTTATTTTTTCATAGTAAAACCTTACAGTTCTAGCTGAAACACATATCATTGACTAGAAAACAATTGCATCTAAATTTTTTGATTGGAGGCTTTTCTATATTATAAAATACAAAGGGTGAAGCTCAAAATAACTCCTATATTGATAGGAAGAAAACCAGCTTAATAGAAAATTATCAAGTTCTTTTTTACATATATAATATCTACCTCTGTATTTTTGAGCTATCAAGACTATTCCTGACAAAAATCCATCTATGAAACTGTGCACTCCTGTTTGGAAAAACTTAGTTATTAATTCAATATCATTATTTATTCAGAATTTAAAATATTAGGAAAACATAAATATTTAACTTTACTACTGTTGAGTTTGTGAATTTTAATTTTGATTAAATTAGGAGAGAAGATTCATTAAATAGAAGACTTAATATTCAACACCTGAAACTCTTATAGTAAGCTCAATTAAGATGTTAGTGTGTGCAAAATTTTAACAAATTTAATTTTAATGAATAAATATGTTTTAACTTAATTGGAATTAATTATATTATTAATTTGGTGTTAAATTTTGATATAAATTTCTATTTGATTGATTTTTGAGTAATTCTTACTTGAATGTTATTTCTCAGACCCCTTTATCTATCCTGTAGTACTTGTGAGGTATAAAGATTTATCCTCTACTGAAAAATTGAAATTTCATCTGTTTTATATTCTATGAAGAAATAATACTACATAATTCAAAAATTAGGTTTTGCAAACAAATTCAAAAAACCCTTAGATCATTCCTCAATCTTACATGTTTCTCAACAATATGTGGGATACCTGTATAAATTTCAAGAATAACCAATGAATAGATTTTGAAATCAATTAAAAAATCTTCTTTATTATGCAAAGTGAATTATCTCATTTGACTCAATTTTTATCTTGTTCTGAAAAAACTATCTTAAAAAAGCTCTTTGATTAAATTCCTTTCCAAAAATTATTTCAAAAGCTATGGATAAGCCTATGAAGTCGAATTTAGTTACAAACATTAAAATTATATAAAAGAGAAACAAATTTATAACTATGAGATACTTATATACTTTAGTAAATTAAAATAAATATTCAAATTATTTAAGGATTTAAAAGGTTTAATATTTGGGAATTTCATATTTGGTTTTTTGGTATGTATGTTGGGAAATAGCCTAAAATAAAGTAGTTCAAGTAATACTATTAGAATAGTGGATGTAGAAATAAGCCCCAATATTCTTAAAAATAGCCTTGAATTAATACACATATCACTTCATAGGCATGTCCAACTAGATTGAAAGAATGGTCCCTATAGCTTATAAGAAACTTCCCTCTAAGTACTGATTATCTTTCCAGGATAACCAATATTTAGAAGTCAGTTAAATGTTACTTGATAAAGAGATTCCTGGGAGAGTTTCCAAAGCCAATAAAACAAATCATTCATAATAGATTTAATTAATGTTGAATTTAACTAATTAATCATATGCTTCTTGGAAGAAATATATTGGTATCTTTTGAAAATGATCCAGTTTTTTCTATTCCATTTTGACTTGATAATTCATCCTTTATTTTACTATTTACTTAATTTTACTAAGATTACTGTTGAATAATATTTTATAATATTTTTGACTTCTTTCTATTAATAATATAATTTTGACTCAATTCTATGGGTAATATGTGCATATAGATCACAAAGTCTGAGGGACTGAGTCTTCATTTCTTAAAATTCTCAGCCGAGCTTCCAAGTATTATCTTAAAAAAATGTAATTCACATTAATACTTATAATTTCTTTCATCTAAAAATTAAATATTTGTTATCTTGCTTGTGTAAAGAGAAAGGATTAAGAAAAAAACTGACAAAAATACATGCAAAAGATCAAATCAAAGCATTAAGCCATCTAGAATATTCATTTTATCAAAATATATAAGAGCTGAGTTTTAGTGTTTTTTTGTTCATTATTATATTATATTTCTCTTAAATATTGGATAGGTATTTTGTGAACTTTTGGAAGGAAATAGGTATATAAAAATATCACCTTAATTTAAATTTTTTTCTTTGTGTTTCTCTTAATACTATTTTATATTTTTATTATGATGATTATGTATTTTTATAAATTCATTCTTATTTTTTCTTTGAGATTTTTGGAGTCTTTTGTATGTTTTTAATTTATTGATTCTTATTATTTCAACTGAGTTTCAGGTGAATATAACAGTTGCGTGCCCTGTAAGGCCCTCTACTGTAGCATATTGATAATAATTGATTTCTCTACTGTAAAATTATGGTACTTCTCTTCCAGATAGAAATAGCTTCAAAATGGAGCTTGAATAAAACTAATGAAATAATTTAATAAAGAATAAAAAGAAAAAATGTAAACATTCAAAACGACTTCAGTCAAAAACTTGTTTCTTTACAAAGAAGATATATTTTCCTTATTCATTCAAATGATAGAATAAAAAAATAATAAATGATGATTTTTTTTTAAAAATATCAAAAAATTGAAATTATTCTCAAATCCAATAGACAGAAAAATTTCTCTATTTCATATTTTTCCTTGTCAAGGACTTTTTTCAAAGTAAATATATAAATATCTTTTTTAATCAAAAAAATTGTTTATCTAAAAAGCAAATAAAACTAAAAGAATTTAGGCTTTTGGAGAAGCTTTACAGTTAAAATATCCCTTCTTTGTAATTCATGTTTTCAAGAATAAAAGAAGTAATCTCAGCTTATTCTGATGATAAATTTCCAGAAAAGAAAAAGAAAGAATTTCTTCATTTTGAGTACTAGCTTTGAATTAGTGATCACTTGAAAGGATATAAGTAAGTGTTTCAATCAATGATAAAGCTTTGAAATAAATCTCTTATAGTATAACATCTTTTCATAAATATTTAAAAATGAATGAAAGGAATTTCTAATTTATATTGAGCCCTGGATAAATCAAATTGAGTTTGCTGTATTTGTATTCTATCTAATTGAAAAGAGATAATATCAATATTGGAAATTCTTAAATATTCCAGTGGATTAGAATAAGCTGGAACATTTACAAACACCTGAATTCTAGGTTCAACCTGTTTCACAGAAATGTTCCAAGCTCAATCTAGGCTGTGTCAAAGATAACTTCCGAATGCAACACCTTATTTCAGGTGTAGCAAATTTGCTCATGGTAGGTAGCTGGGGAAAAAATCCCAAGCTGGTTGAGAGGGGCTGGTATATGTGAGAAATACAAGCCTGGAGCTTGAGTGCTGAATCCAGGGGCTGGATTATTCAAAGAGCCTTCTTGATTGATGAATTTGAATTGTTTTTCTTCCAGTTGAGTTTGAGCTATATTAGAAATCTGTATTAGTGTACCAATACAGGTTTTGTCCTCTTTTGGTGAATACAGGATCCTTTACCTGTACTTGGGTGAGAGCTCTATTGAGATATATTTGGTGGATATTTCATGAACCCCTTTTTCTTGCCAGTTTTGGAAGATCTTCAATTATTCACCTTTGCTGATGCCCTTGCCCCTGTGTTCATGGCTGTAACAGTATCCCTGTCTTGAAGATGCGAGCTCTGTGCACCATAAATTAAGGTTAATCCTGATGAATTCAAGCTAAAACCTTTCTTCCCCTAAGCTTCCCAATCTTCATCATTTTAATAAATTTGTCCTTACATCAGTCAAGTCATTAATTACTCCTTCCATCTTTGCACACTGGGTAGGTACTTCTTCTTCATTTGATGAGGTCCTCTTCTTCCCTAGTTCTTCTTTCTTTTTGTACTTTTTAATCCTAAATTTTTTTCATCTTTCCTTTTTCTCCTTTATACTTAATTGAATTGCCTTTGAACCTGAATTTTGGGCTGGTTTCTATTCAAATTTATACCTTGACCCTTCATGGTTACTGGAAATTGGGTTTATTTAGAAATATATGCTAGGAATTCCCATTTAATAGAAATTTTTTTCTTTATATTAAGAATTTAACAGAGTTTTTCAAACTTTGAATTTGGCCAATTGGTGCGATCCAAGGAAATATGCCAAAATGTGTTGTTTTTGGGGCTATTTGGCCATCTTCGAAAAAATGTGCAAAATAAAGCAAAACCATGAGAAAAGGAAAATTTTCCATTGAAGTAGAGGATTGTCTTGAAAATTTTCCAAAGTTCATAAAAGGACTTGAATGTGAAAAGTGTGCAAAATGCACAAAATGCACAAAGATGCATATCTTGCTTATTTATGCATATTTAAAGGATATATGCTTGAAAAGGTGAAAAAAGCCTTGTAGAAGTGAAAAATTGTGTAAAAGTGTGCAATGCACAGAAATTTTCAAACATCTGATGGCTTTAAACTTGTCAGAGTTACTGAACCACCCTGCACCTATTATCAGAAGAAGGGGGTTCCTTCTGTTGAATCTGATACTGCAAGGTCCCCCAGGTGCCAATTTTGCAACCTTAATGAGAGAAATTGTTCTTCAGCCAGCCATATATTTCCAGACAATCCCAGAAGATTATGAAGCAAAATACCAAAGGGTGGAAGATTTGGATTAGAAGATCCTGTTGATGAACCCCCAACCTCTGATTCCACTTCTAGTCACTCCTATTGTGAGTTTATTGGTGAAAGATTTGCTGATATAGTGACTAAATTATTTTCCTTCTTTCTTTGATAGCTGGAGCTAGGATGAGAGGTGTTCAACAATGGAATAACACCAGCAGCTCTTGGGCTAATACAGGAGGACCAATTCCCCCTCAAGGAAACCCCATTGGAGTGGCCCCAGGGGTTCCTAATTTGGTGACCAGGAAGGATGGAACTATTTGAACATTGAAGGGAGCTTTTATTGTCACCTCTTATTCTGAGAGAAATGATCAACTGGATGGTGAAGAACTTGAATTAATTTGTCGTACCCTCAAAAAAAGAATCTAAAATACTTTAAATTTACCCTCCCAAGTCACCACAGCTGCCACAGGAGCAATCAGGTCTCATGGTGTAAGATATGTCTATAAAATTGTTGATAATATTACTATATTACTATTAATCAAAAATACTATGACCGTTCTTGTGAGAGATAATATTAAAATTATTATGAGCAAAATTTCAATAATTATTTATTTAATTATATTTATTACTCTTCATAAACAGTGAGTGATTATAAAAGTAAGCAGTAATTGCCTACACAAATCAATTACAAGTATTTTAAATAATAAAACTTATTTATTGAAATAATGAAATTATTTGAATATATAATTATCTTTTACAATAATAATTATAAATATAATTCTTGAAGAAGTCAAATACTAGAGAAGAACTTTAAGAATTAATTATAAACCACTCACTAATATTCAATGAACCTTGGAAAGAATATGGTAGAGAGATTTGATGGATAAATTGTGGATTTAAGGGATAAAAATTGATTTAAAACATTATTAAAACAATATATAGTCTACTTCTACGATTTAAAGTCTTTCTGATTGATTCTGAAAGAATAAAACACTTAAGAAAAGTTTTAACTAATACTTGTTGGTAAAAAAGATATAATTGGATAATAAGATGATTTAGAAAAAAAAACAAGAGGAGGCCTCTTTTAAGTCAAAGAAAGCTCACAGAGGCCTGCCATGGAACAAACTGGAAAGCCATTGAGTGAGAAAACAATAATCCTTTTTGTATTATTGATTGAATCAATTGTTGTCATGTAAGATTATCATAATTACTTAATTAATGCTTATACGTGACTACCAACCCATTTATGGTTAAGAATAAAAGGAGTAGCAACTGTAAATATTCTCTTATTTCAAAAAGAAATGAATTTCTCAAATTTACCAATGTTATTGGAGAATTTATCACAGGTTGTATTTTCTGTGAATTTTTTGAAGATTCAGTATTTCATGTGGAATCATCAAAGATGGACTGTAAGGAAAGCTTTGAATTTTACTTATCAAAACATAATTAATTTTGCTTTCCTTATGATTCATACATCTCTCTATTGTTACTGAAAGTTTCAGGAAGATTAATTAAGAATTGTATTTTTAATCAATTTTTGAAGTTCTTACCTCATTTATACATAGAATTGCAAATAGCACAGTATGGCAGGTTGCTATGAGGTAAATCAATGGATACTAGTCCAAAAAAGGTTTTAATTACTTTTTTAAGGTTTATAAATAAGAAATAATTAAGAATTGACATTTTTACAGGAGTCTAAGCTGCTCCTTACCTCTTTGTCACATCAAAATAGTGGCTTATTTTCAATTTTCTTATGATTTAATGAGATTTTAACTTGGTAGCTAGGTTCCAAAAAGTTTTTAGTATAATAATTGGGCCATGATCAGCCATGGATCCAAGCTTTAGAGCTATCCATGCCTCAGAGGCCCCAAAAGTTGGGTTACCTGGCTCTCTTTGATGTCTTTTGTCTCCCTTAGCTATTTTCATGTCAAAAACAGAAATTCAGGCTCAAAGACTGATATCCACCATGGGTGTATAAGACCTGTATGTAATAATAACATAATATTAAGTGCCACAAAAATCCATAAAACTATTCTTAGTGTATATTTAACATGGGATCTCTCACATTCCCATTATTTTGGCCTGAATTTGAGAAAAACAAAAATTTTCACCAGTCTTTTATGAAGTATTGAAGTATTTTCCGTATTACCACCTCATATATTTAACTTAAGCTTATTCACTATATGGAGCTACCCTAGGTGAATATTTTGTGTATAATACAAATTTGGCCTTAAATCCATGGATTTACTTACTCAGAAAAAAGTTATTCATTCTTCCTAAAATCAAAAATGATGAATTTTGAATATATGCATGACTTATGGGTTATGCATAGTTTATAATTTATTTTTAAGACAATTTTGGCCTATTTGGGTATGTAAATTATACCTTAAGGCTCACACCTGGACCATACCAGCCACCTGTTAGATCCCCACCCAGGCCATCCACAAGAGCCTCAACCTCCACCAACTGTGGCCAGTACCTCCAGGAAACCCTTTTCCCAAGAGCCAGAAGCAGTGTTTGAATTTCATTTCTTCTTTAATATTACTGGTAATTTGAATTATCAAAATAAAGTGAATGAGAAGGTGGTGTAATCATTATTTGAAGATGTGGATTCTTTGACTGAAGTCTTTGTGGATAAGGCTATGAAGAGTGCTGTTCCTGATGAAGTTGATAAGGAATTAATCAGAGAAGAAATTGCTTATGAAGAGGCCTTGGTGGTCAAATTTAGAGAAGCTTTAAATGGATTTTGATGAAGATTACTTGTAGTTTGTCTTTATTATCAGTATTGTTGATGTTAATATATTCTTAAGTGAATTGAACATCACAAAACATATGATGGGAAGTGATTAATTTTTCTTTGATAAAAGAAATAGGAAAACAAGAAATTATGCATGTAAAGAAAATGAAATGGATTAAAGAAAAGGTGTCAGCCTGTGACTCAAAACCAGAGCACAAGCATGAAAGCCAAATACCATAAACTAATGGTAGAGAAAAATACCACCAAACCATGGATCTGAGCCAAACCAGCTTGAAAGGTATCAAACAAAAGAGGAAAATAACCTGTTTCCAAATGTAAAAGTCCCATAATCATAGGACAATGAATAACAAAGTTATTCCTGCTCAAAGAAGTTGCTGAGAATAAACCTTAATTTTCACCTCCCCTCTGCAATCCACAGAAAAAGGCTTCACCCCAGAAAATGGGTATTCAAATTGAAGCTCTAAGTCAGGGCTATCAAATGGTACTATGAAAATTGAGCTAGAAGCAGAACTAAAGAGGTTATGGCCAAAATAAGGTCAAATAAAGGTGAATAAAATATTCAGTTCTCTTTTAACTTCTACAGTTTTAGCGTGAGATACCTAAAGTGGGATCATTTTGGAAAGGGAACAATAAGGGCTATCTTATGGTGCCATACATTTTCCCATATCTCATATATAACAAAAAGTATGGGGAAAACAAGTTCCATACATATTCTGAGAAAATCATATATCTGGATGATAACTAAAATAAAGCATGGCATAACCTTGCCATATTTAATGATACCAATACCAGATGAGGTACCATTGTGTATATCATATTCAGGGCTACTCAATGAGCCAACTGTAAGCTCAATATCTCAAAAATCAACAAAGCTATGGCAGTTTTAAGGATAAAGTCCCACAGTTGGGCAAATACACCTTTACTATGGGATAATTTCCTATGAATTTGATTATGAGGTGTCAAATAGACAAAGAAGCTTGTTTATAATTCAAATCCTCATAGTTCCTCAAATACTGGGGTTCCATACAGGTTCTGTACAGCATTCTACATGTGATGCATGTCAGAAGAGGGCTGTGTGGTCCACAGATGAGAATTTTCAACCTGTATTGAGGAAAACTGCCCCGATGTGGCTTAAAACCAACATCTGAGCCCAATCCAGAGTATACAGGCCTTGTGAACCCCCCAGGCCAGCACCCAGAAGTGAAAAATCTTCACTTCCTCTACTTGGATGGTCTAAAGGACCTTTCCACCTCATTTGAGCATAAAAGGAGGCTTTTTTTCTGCCAGAAAAGCAATCCCCATCCTGCTCTTGAGTTCCTACATAGTACAGCTGTAAAAACATTTATACTCTTGGAAAATAATAAGGTATACTTTAAATATTAAATATTTTAGCTCTTATTATAGTAATCTAACTGGTAAGATTGCACCCAGGGCTTTCAGAAGTGCTCACCACCACTATTTTACAATAGTAAAGCCCTTTATATTATTATTTAAAACAATCATTATGATAATTATCCATGTAAAAGTCATATTTATGGTTTTAATTACCATTATTACTGCTTTATCATAGACTCATCCTCTCATTTTGGGGGCCTGGCTGTGTTTTTTGGACTTTTTGGACCATTTTGTCATAAAAAGTGAGTGATTTATTCTTTTTATGACATTTTTTCTCTTTTGAACCATATTTTCCACATGAAAATCTAAATGAAAATATATTATTTTTTACAGTGTTGTATAATTTATACCATTGTTTCTTTATTTTTACGTGGTTTGTTTATTATTTTATCACCACTAGTAAAAATTGGGCTGTACAAGATATCCAAACAATAAGACCCTAATATTTTATTCTTTTTACAAGGAAAAGAACCCTGTAATGTAAATAACAGCTTCAGGGGTGTTTTTGAAAAAATTAATAATTTCAATTGTTTTTTACAGACCCACTTGGATTACACTTGTTAATTACAAGTTAATCTTTGAGAGAGTGGATACAAACAGTATACCACACATCCAAAAAACAGATTTTTTGAGGTGTAATTGATAATTTCAATCAAATAACATAATAATATATTACCCAGAGGCCATTCTTAGACATGCAAATAGCACTTTGAGAAGTCTCAACTGACATAAGACCTTGTTTACTTTCATTCGGTGGAAGGAACTTTCATCCCACTTGAGACCCAGTCACAAGGCAATACACCAGTGACACCTTCAAAAACATAAGGAAACAAGGGCACAGGGAAAAGGCACAGTGAAGACCTCATCACCACCAAGAAGTGGACACCAATTGCCACCCAGAGGACTTTAAAACCACAAAACTTTGCTTCCATAAAAGTTAAACCAACCTTGATAACTTGTACAGGAAAGATTAACATAATTAACCCAGTTGTAACCTAAAAAGGCAAACTGCCCAAATAAGTGGATGTAAAATTTGTAAAAGGCACAGTAAAAGGTAAATACCCTAAGGAAATAAAGTTTTTGACTTCTTGAAAACACTGATATGTCCCCTTTACACCTCAGGAACCTTGGAATCCAAAGGAGCCAGCCAGAGGACATACAAGGCCTGTTCAGAACCAGAAGACAAGGAACAGGAAATCTTGGACACAGTTGTGGATGGCAAAACACTGAGGGAAATCATACCCACTCATCCATTAACCTTCCAATTCAACAGAAACCTCAAACCAGAGTAATAGAAGGATATGGATCAAGTTCTTACGCTCCACCAACTCCTCAAAAATCTATTACAATGGAGCATGGACAACAAGAGGTTCAACCTAGCAACAAACTGGGAAGAACTTGGAGAAATTTGCAAGAGTATATGTCTGAAAGAGATATCATTTAAGGATCTTATGGTAATCACCAAAGGATGGAATCCGAACACGCAGTTCAAACTCCTGGAGGAGAGGGCAACAAGGATAAGGGAAAATCAAGCCACTATCTAAGCTATAGAAAAACAATTGAATCAGACAGGGCCTACTCTGATTCCTTCAGGCTCACAAGGAGTAAACCAACCAGGCTCCCTAGTAGCTTCACAATATTCAGGCAGCAACAGATCAGTGACCAAGAGTCACCATTATCCACAATCCCAGGAAGTTTCCAGGAGAAGACAAGGACACAAAAGCAAAAAAAGACTTCTTTCATTCACAGGCAGAGAGTCAGACCCAATGATAGAGAAGCTAGTGGTCTTTATGAAAGATGTACACAAGAGCCAGAAGTAGTTGTAAGTACTTCTAGAATCAGTAGCACCAGTAATAGAAATATTACCCCCACTAAGAATGAAAGAAATTCAACACCTGAAAGTAGCTTAAAAAGTGATCATGTAAGGTGTGGATATGAAACTTTGATTAAAAATCAAGTACTTTTCCTGTCCTCAAAATTTGTATAAGGTAAAAATCAATTAAAAATAGTAAGAAATATTATCTTTAAGAGAAAATACGCCAATTTTATTGTTTATAACTTTCTTAGTATAAAACAATAATATTAGAAAGATTTATTGTTTTACCAACAATAAAAATTTATCCAAAAAATACTCTACAAGAGATATTTTAAGGCTACAAAAGAAATTTCAATTAGAATGAATTGAGCAATGAACTGCAAGCAATTAATTAAAGAACAGAGTCTTTAAAAAGAATATTAAAGAGAAAACACGCCCAAAAGTGACCAGAGTGAATTTGGAAACAAAGTGACAAAGTTTACAGTGATGAAAGATGCTTTAATTCACTTTTGGGGTGGTTCCAGGGTAAAAACGATTATATAAGTTACAAAAAATGATTATAATGATTTTTTCACGTGGTTGAAAGGTTTAAAATGATCTAAGAAAGGTGGTTGGAATCTTTTATTGATTGGTTTAACAATGTTTAAACTAATTATAAAAGGAAAAGATTCTAACATGAAGAGAAAAGTGGGGCAAAGAAGACATTCTTTTATAGCCATCAATTTTCTTACTCCAAAAGTAAAATTTACTCTTGTCAGTCGTGAAAAACATTTTGAAAACAGAAAAGCCAATTATGGCATCATTGAACCCTGGTTTAGACCAAAAAAGGGCTGGTATAAGACATTTTTAGCCATTTTAGACCCTTAAATCAGCCATTACTATAGCAATACCTGATCTAGAGCCTTCAAAACACGTTAGAATGTGTGTAAGAGACGTAGAAACCAGTTAAAACTGTTTTTACCATGATTGATTTATCTTAAGGGTAGTTTTACTCTCTTGGCAACAGCTAAAACTACCCCAGTTGGTATCAAAACCTCATCATCAATTGAGTCCACAGACCCTGTAATGCAATTCCAGGCCAAAAGTGATGAACTTTTGCATAAATTTTGACACCACACGCCTGTCAGCAAGGATTTTGGGGGTCTAGCTCCCCCTTAGAGCTGGAGTTCTTTCCCCCCCAAATTTAATCTTTCCAATTTATTTTTCCTTTGATTCCTCATCATGTATTATACTTATAATTTACATATGTAATTCAATTGAGTTGTACAGTTAAATACAGTAATAATTGATACCTCATATGTAAATCAAAGTTCACTTATGTAATACACATGCACATTTTGACATTTCAATTGAATTCAATTGAAAATACTTTAATTCCGCATAACTTCTAAAATATACACAACACCTCAATTTTAACACAATTTTTGGTGATTAACACTACATTTGATGTGAATTAAATTAAAGTTTTGAGGATTTTCAATTTTCATACAGAAAATACTAAAAACTTAATTTAAGCTTATTTAGAGTTGAGTTACAAAGTTTTCACTCAGAGGTGACCCCATCTGATTTTTTATGAGGAATCCAATGGTGAAATAATTTTTATATGTTTATTTATTGGATAAAAAGCTATAATAGTTTTTAATTAACTTTTTTCCAAATTTATTTATTTTTTTACAATTTTGTTAAAAATTCATTTTTACTTAATTTTTTCAAGTATAAATGTAATTTTATAATTTCAAAATTTAATGTAATTTTATTTTTAAATGGTAATTAAATTTTTAATTTTGAATATAATTTTATATTTATATTTTGATTTCTATTATAATAATATAAATAAGTTTATTTTATTTATATCTATATGTTAATTCTGTATTTGTGGTCTTTTGGGTATATGAAATTACCTCTAAGGCTCACAGATCAATTGTGGTTACAAATGTTGCAGTTTGCAGTGCAAACTCAAGAAAAGGTTTATGAACTCCACAGAAGCAATGTGAGGTTGCAAGAATTGACAACCATACAAGAGGAAACAATAAAAGCCATCCAAGATAGCTGCGCTAAATTGAGAAAAGCCAACAAAAGACTAAATCATGTCTTGGAAGAGAAATATCACTGCAAGAGGGACAGGGAATTTCTGGATCAAGACATAGAGAAATTGTTTGATGTCTGCCCAAACATGAAGCCTCAACCACAAGGCCATGCTTTGAATAATCCATACCAAGAAGACATCAAACCAGATGTCTTGTTGGATAATAAGCCAAGATACCCATCTCAATGCCAATATGGAGATAATATGACTTATTAAGAGAAGGAAGCATTGAAACAGCTTCCAGAGGCCTCAAGTTGGCCCATATTATCCGGCATAGAAGAATATGATCATATGGAACTCATTGCCTATATCTATGGACTCTTCATTGATGTACCAAGTATACCAGATTACTGGATTGCTGGAAGATTAAACACAGCATTTAAAGTACATGCTAGTATCTGGTACACAGAAATTAAAGAAATACATGGCAGAAGAAACTGGCCATGGTGGAAGAGTCAAACAATCCAGAAGTACAGAAATGGTACCTGAATGTAGCCAAAGAACATGTCATTTGAGAATGACAAATACTCAGTGGACAAAGATCCATTTGAGTGGTGTCTTAGACAGTCTTTAAGACTCAAAGCCATAGATCCTCAAATGAACATTGAGATGAGGAATCACAAAATCCTGACACAAATTCCAGGAGAGCTAGAGCATGCAATAAAATTCAGATGTAACCAGAGTTGCACTCTAGATTATATTGCAAATACCTTGCAAGATGTAAGGAAGAAGAAAAACATAGGGAAGAACTCCCTATATAGAGAAAAACGTTTCAAAGAAAAACAGCTTTAAAGGTTTGAAAAAAAAAGACAAACCCAAAGGAAAAATGGCAGATGTGACCAAGAAGAAGAACACCTGTCACAATTGTGGATCAACAGACCACTATTCTAACAGCTTTCCAAATGAAAATAAAAGAGTCTATCCCATTGAAAAATTGACAGAGGAATAATCCCCAACATAGGATTCTGAATCAGAATCTATGTGTTATGCAGTCAGAGAACACTCTGATGATGAACAAGAATAAAGAGAAGAATTCCTAGTGGAGTACCAAGAGAAAACACAAGTAGAAAGTTAGGATATACAGTTGGAAGCAGGAATGCCACAAGATAATGCAAAAAAAACTTGTGTAAGCATACACAAGATGCACAGACATCCCTAGTCACACCAAGTAGAGGAATGGTATACTTACATGGGACAGCCACCAAGATGACTGTTTGTATTGACAATGCTCAACACCCATTGATCACTGATAGTGGTGCGCACTGCTGAATAATGGCAAGAGAACAACTGTAAAACCACTTCCCAAATTGGGAGAAGAAACTCTTTCCAGATAAGGCAAAAAGCTTTAAAAGTGCATCAGGAAAGGTGACATCCATTAGGATCATCATCAAAGACATAATAATACCCCACAGAAAAGGTAATATCAGACTCAACCAAGAGTTTGTTTTGATTTAAGATGCTCACATCCAAGGATTCTTACTGGGAACAGACTATCAGAGGATGTATGGAATTGATGTTTAAAATAGTAAAAATAGACAAATTACCATAGGTACAAACAAGGAAAAGAAATTTTCCCTTGATATATAACAATTGTCCAACCAAGATCCTTTAGAGGAATTAATCAATGAATCCAAAGAAGGCTAGTTCAGTTCTAACCTCACCAGTAAACAAAATCTCAGCTTACTGATAACTCTGAGAAAGAACAGACCAGCTTTATCCATTGGTGAAGAGCCCCTGGGAAAAATCACAGGCCATGATATAGAACTATATCTAGATGTGAAAAGACAATATTCACCCATGCTCAGAAGACCTGCATATCCAGCAATCCTGGCAACTAGAAAAGAAATTGAAAAACACATAAATGAGCTCCTAGATATGGATGTTATCAGAAAGATAGGACACAATGAAATAGTGGAAATCACCACTCCTATCCTTCTGACTTGTCATGATGGCAAATACAGGTTTTGTGGGGATTTCAGAGCCCTGAATAACTACACAAAGGCTGATAGGTACCCTATGCCAAGGAAAGCTCATTCCCTAGAAAATCTGGCAAAAGCAAAATACATAAACAAGATGCATTGTATGAAAGGCTTTAAACAGAATGGAGTGACACCAAACTAAATGAAGTTACTCAGGATTATATGACATATGGGAATATATGAGTACACTAGAATGCCATTTGGCATCAAAAATACCCCAGCCCAATTTTCAAAGGGTGATGGACACAATATTTCAAGAAGAAATATTGGAAGGCTGGATGGTGGTATATATTTATGATATAATTATATACTGAGAGACATGGGAATACCATATGCAGTAAATAGACAGGGTCCTTAATAAATGTACACCAATTAATCTGAGAATTTCACTTAGGAAATGTAATTTTGGCCAAAAAGAACTATAGGAACTAGGAAGTAAAGTCTCAGGCCTTAGCCTGCCCATAGAAGAGAACAAAGTAGAAGCAGTACTGCAAAAGCCAGTACCAAAGAACATACAAGAGATGCAATCTTTCCTTGGGTTTTCTAGCTACTACAGAAACCACATCAAAAAATTTGCCCACATAACTAGTAGTCTATACAAGCTATGTTCAAAAGATGTAGTTTTTGAAATCACCAAGGAAAGGAGAGATGCATATGAGAGGATCAAACATGATCTCACAAATGCACCTGTCCTGAAACTTCCCAAATTTCAATTACCATTAAAGTTGTACATAGATGAAGCTTTCAGTCAAGGATTGGGAGCTTCCCTGCACCAAAGACAAATAGTAGATGGTGAACCAAGGGAAGGGGTAATATGCTACATATCCAGGAAACTGAAAGACTCATATGCTAGGTATGGAGCAACTCAGACTGAATTCTTATGCCTAGTCTGGGCCCTAGAAAAACTCCACTAATATCTGGAGGATGCAGTCTTTGAAGTCTACACAGACTGCACAGCACTCAAGTATTTACTTAACATGAATACTACAAATAGACAAATTTTGAGGTGGCAAATAGCCATCCAAGAGTATAGAGGTAAAATGACTATCATCAACAAAGAAGGAAAAAGAAACATCAATGCAGATGGCCTCAGTAGATGGCCATTGGAACATTTCAAAAGCAACCCAGCTTATGACCCTGAATTAGCTGCCAAAATTCCTATCCATTTCATGAAAATAGATAGGAGGCATAACTTCGGATTCGCTGAATGGGCACCAGAAAATAGTACTACAAATACTCACCTAAGTGAACCAGAGGTGACACAAACTCCCATACTAGGAATGAGCTCCTCTGAGCTTTACAAAGGATCTTTTAATTTGGTAATTAAGACTTATTCCAAGAACAGAAAGTGTAGCATATTGTTACAACTCCTTCAACAGAAGTACAGGAGCCCAGAACTGGAATCCCAGTTACAGGAACCCTGGTTGAGGGACTATAAGGATAATAAATTTTTCCTTATAGATGGACTACTTTATCGCGGAGAGAAGCATACTAGTGCCCTCACAGTGATGGCTCCAGACCACATATCACTGATCCTGCAAGAATTCAATGACTTCCCCTATATGGGACACATGAGTGAAGATAGGACCAAAGAGAGGGTAAAAAGCACAGCTTGGTGGCCCCAGTGGCAACAAGAGTTGAGTGAATACATCAACACTTGTGAAAGATGCCAGAAGGAAAGCAGAAAATATGGAAGAAATATGGGCTGCTTCAACATATAGAAGAACCAAAACACCCATGGGAAGCCATCCACATGAACTGGGTCAAGGGACTTGTTCCAGGAGGCAAAGAAAGATTCAATTATTTCCTAGTTGTAGTTTATAGGTATAGTAAAAGTGGAAGGTTCCTACCATTTCACAAAGAAGACACAGATATGGATATAGCCTTGTTGTTCTGGAATAGCATCATATCCACATGTGGAATCTGTAAGATGTGGATATGAAACTCTGATTGAAAATCAAGTACTTTTCCTATCCTCAAAATTTGTATAAGGTAAAAATTCGATTAAAAATATTATAAAATAGTATTTCTAAGAGAAAACACGCCAAATGTATTGTCTTTAACTTTATAAGTTTAAAACTATAATATTATAAAGATTCATTGTTTTACCAACAATAAAAATTTATCCAAAAATACTCTACAAGAGATATTTAAGGCTACAAAAGAAATTTCTTCAAGAGAAATTTGAATTTGAGTTAATTGAGCAAAGAGCTGCAAGAAATTGATTAGAGAACAAAGACTTTAAGAAAATTATTAAAGTAAAAACACACCAAAAAGTGACCAGAGTGAATTTGGAAACAAAGTGACAAAGTTTACAGTGATGAGAGATGCTTTAATTCACTTATGGGGTGGTTCAGGGGTAAAAATGATTATAAGAGTTACGAATAGTGATTATAATGATTGTTTCACGTGGTTGAAAGGTTTAAAATGATTACAAAAATGGTGGTTGGAATCTTCTATTGATTGGTTTAACAGTGTTTAAACTAATTATAAAAGGAAAAGATTCTAACATGAAGAGAAAAGTGGGGTAAAGAAGAAATACTTTTATAGCCATAAATTTTCTTACTTCAAAAGTAAAGTTTACTCTTGTCAGTCGTGGAAAAGACTCTTAAAAGAGAAAAGTCAATTATGGCATCATTGAAACCTGGTTTAGACCAAAAAAAGGCCAGTTTTAGCCATTTTAGACCCTTAAATGAGCCATTACTATAGTAATACCTAATCTAGAGCTTTAAAAACACGTCAGAATGTGTTTAAGAGATGTATAAACCAGTTGAAGATGTTTTTAATAAGATTGTTTTAGCTTAAGGGTGGTTTCAACCTTTTGGCAACAGTTAAAACTGCCCTGGTTGGTATCAAAGCCTCATCATCAATTGAGTCACAGACCCTGTGACTCAATTCCAGGCCAAAAGTGATGAAATTTTGTGTGGATTTTGACATCTAATGCCTTTCAGCAAGGAATTTGGGGGTCTGGCTCCCCCTTAGAGCTAGAGTTTCTTTCCCCCCAAATTAATCTTTCCAATTTATTTTTTCTTTAATTCCTCATCATGTATTATACTTGTAATTTACATATGTAATTCAATTGAGTTTTACAATACACTTAATTTAATAATTGACACCTCATATTTAGATTAAAGCTCACTTATGTAATTCATGCGCACATCTTGACATTTCAATTGAAAATACTTCAATTTCTATCACCTTCTAAATTACACAAAACACCTCAATTTTAACACAAAAATTGATTGTTAACACCACATGTGATTTGAATTAAATTGAGGTTTTGAGGATTTTCAACTTTTGTAGAGAAAATACTAAAAACTTAATTTAAGCTTATTTAGAGATGAGTTACAGAAATTTTACCCAGAGGCGACCCAACCTTATCTTTGATGAGGAGTCCAATGGTAAAACAATTTTCATAAGTTTATTTTTAGGATAAAAAAATTATGATAATTTTTATGTAACTTTTTTCCAAAAATATTTTAATTTTGGGCTTTTTGTTGAAAATTCATTTTTACTTAATTTCTTCATGTAAAAATGTGTTTTCACAAATTTAAAATTCAAAGTAATTTTGTTTTTAGATTATGATCAAATTTTTATTTAATATATAAATTTACATTTATATTTTATTTTTATTTTGATAATATAAATAAATTTATTATATTTATATCTTATTTCCATTAATTGTGGTCTTTTGAGTATATGAAAATACCTCTAAGGCTCACAGAATCTTTAAAATGATCATTGGTGATAGGTTCCTAAAATTCACATCAGAATTTTGCACCAATCTCTATGAAATTCTTTGAACAAAACTTGCATTTTCTACAACTTATCATCCACATAAAGTTGGTTTATCTGAAAGGATGATTCAAAAAATAGAGAACATCATCAGAAGATTCTGTGCATATGGCATGAAATTTAAAAACCATGAAGGATACACCATGACTGGGTCACACTCCTTCCAGCAGTCCAACTGGCATAAAAAACAAGCCAGCACTCTAATACAGGGAAATAGCCCTCACTGGTAGAAAAATGGTGGAACTCCCTATTGCCTGTGGATTGCTTGACAAAAAATCTTCTGAATATCCACCCAACAGCCTAAGACTTCCATTATATATGGAGGAGAGCATGTTGTACGGCTGCTAAGTGCATAGCTGAGGCTAAAGAGTACAGCAAACAGAGGAATGAAAAAACACACATGGAACCAGACTTCAAAAAAGGGGACAAAGTGTTGTTATCTTCTCTCAAATTGAATAACCTCAAGGGACCAACAAAAATGAGAGACTTATTTGTGGGACCCTTCACTATAATCACATTGATAGGGAAAAATGAAGTGGAGGTTGAACTTACAGAAGAATTCTCTAGGAAACACCCAGTATTCCCAGTGAATTTGGTCAAGCCCCACTTCCAAACAGGAGAGGATAGGTTCCCCTCCAAAAACAAGAAACAGACCCCACAAGACATAGTGGAAGTGAAACACTCCCCTGGACCTGTAAAAAAGATCATCAAGGCCTGGAAGATCAGATTGAATGGTAAAGACCAGAGACAATATTTGGTCAGATTCAAAAACCTAACAGAAGATAAGGATAAATGGTTGGCAGAAAAAGCCATACCAGGTGGTAAACTTCACCTGAGAAGATTCAGAGCCTCTAGGAGGGCTGGAAAGCCTCATCAAGGATGAGCCTTTTTTTAAGGGAGGGTATGTCAGCCTGTGACTCAAAACCAGAGCACAAGCATGACAGCCAAATACCACCAAAACAGGGAGCTGAGCCAAACCAGCTCAAAAGGTATCAAAAGAAAGAGAAAACTAACACCTTTAAGAAGATACAAGTCCCATGCTAATAGGAAAAAAATAGCAAAATTATTCCTTCTCAAAGAAGTTGCTGAGCATAAACCTTAATTTTCACCTCTCATCTGAAATACAGAGAAAGAGGCTTAACGCCCTGCAAATGGGTATTAAAATTGAAGCTACAAGTCAGGGATATCTAATGATACTAGCCAAATTGAGCTAGCACCAAGACTACAGAAGTTATGGCCAATATAAGGTCAAATAATGGTGAATAAAATATTCAGCTCTCATCTAGCTTCTATTTTTTTAGTGTGAGATATCTAAAGTGTGGTAATTTTGGAAAGAGAAAAATCAGGGCTATTTGATGGTGCCCTCCATTTGCCCATATCTCATCTATAACAAAAGGCATGGGGAAAACAAGTTCCATACAGATTTTGAGAAAATCATATATTGGGATAAGTAAAATTAAGTGTGAAATAACTTTGCCATATTTAATAATACCAATCCCAAATGAGGTAAAATTGTGTATATCTCATCCAGGGCTACTCAATGTCTCAAAAACTGACAAAGGTATGGCAGTTTTAACAATAAAATCCTACAGTTGAGCCAATACACCTTTACTATGGGATAGGTTACCATACCTTTGATTATGAGGTGTCAAATAGAAAAAGAAGCTTGTTTATATTTCAAATCCTCATATTTCATTCAATAGTGGGGTCTCATACAGGTTCTGTACAGCATTCTACATGTCATACATGTTAGAAGAGGGCTATGTGGTCCCCAGAAGAATATTTTCACCCTGTATTGGGGAAAACTGCCTAGATGTGGTTTCAAAACCACATCTGAGCCCAATACAGAGTATACAGGCCTTTTGAAACCCACAAGCCAGCACTCAGAAGTGACAAATATTCACTTCCTCTATTTATATGGTTTGGAGGACCCTTCCACTCCATTTCAGGATACAAGGAGGCCTTTTCTCTGCCAGAAAAGGAATCCCTGTCCTGCTCTTGAGCGCCTATGTAGTATAACTGTCAAAAAAAGTCATAATATTGAAAAATGATCAAGTATACCTTCAAAATTAAGTATTTTAGCTCTTATTATAGTATTCCAACTGGTAAGACTGCACCCAGGTCTTTCAGCAGCGCTCACTGACACTATTTTACAATAGTAAAGCCCTTTATATCATTATTTAAAACCATTTTTATTATAATTATTGGTGTCACAGTTATATTTATAGTTTTAAATACCATTATTACTGCTTTATCATAGACTCATCCTGACAAAAGGAGAGAAAAAAACTGATAAAATGAAAATTCTGAGTGTTGTCCCTCTTGAGGTAAGCTGCATGTTTTTTAGCCTTGATATTCCTGAAAAGATAAAAAACATTATGTTTGTCACAGAGTGGCCCATGTATTGTTTGACAAAAAGTAGAAACTCTCAGAGATACATAACAGGAGGTTGAACTAACTTTTGTGACTTCCACTCTCCACCAACCACCATAAAAGAAATAATTGTGCCATCAAAATCGATACAATGATTTAATGAATGGGCTGATGAGCCATTGTTGGAATGAAAAATATAGGAGAAAAAAAGAAAGAAAGAATTTTGGCCATATCTTCAGTTGAAAGGTCAAAGCTCAGGGTAACATTGTTGCAAGGCCTTCTAAATCTGTCCAAAGTATCTGAAAAATGATAAAAAAGTGACCAAGGTGATTCTTACAAAAAACTTGGTAGAATACCTTTTAATTCATAAATTTTAATCCCCACCAAGCACCATAATTTAAACTCTTGAGGTATTTGGTCCAAGCTTGTAAGGATGCAATGAATGGAAATCCTTGACAATGTCTGATGAGTTTGTAAGGGTTGAAGCTGGGTTTAAAGTGGTTCTTTCTGGGTCTTCAATGAATCCTTTAATATATCATTCACCTCTATTGAGTTTTGAGTCCTGAAACTGAGGCACTTCCCATTCTTCTTGCTCCTCCAATAGAACTGGCGGTGGTAGCAAATGATGTCAATTTGGGATAGTTGAATGCTTGACAGGTTCCAATAAGGACACATGGAAGACAGGGTCAACCAGCTTCTATTGTTGAGGCAAATTGAGGTGATATGAATTGCTTCCAGACTTCTTAAGAGCTTAAAAGAGTCCAAACCATCTTTTTGAGAGCTTCTTGGTTAGTATTTTAGTCTGAATGTTCTTTGAGGCTAGCCATACCTTCTCCTTGGGTTGGAAATCATGTGGATCTGACATATTTCTATCTGAATCCCTGAATCCTTCCAAAATACTTGATTACTGACTTCAATTCTTCTTTGAAATTTTTCTTCAATTATTGCAGTTCTGTTGATAAATTTCCATAAGATGTGTCTTGAGAAATATGGATTGAGTCAAAGCCTGGATTTCTTTCATAAATGGTGAAAAATGTTGTTTTTTTGTTGATCAATGTTCTTTGTTATTGTAGGCAAATTAAACTAGAGGAAGCCAGGTGTGCCAGTCATCTTGATGGTAACTTACATACATCCAAAGTTACTGTTCATTAATCTGATTTACACTCTATGCCTGTCCATCTGTTTCAGGGTGAAAGGAAGTTGAAAGATTACTTGATATATTGAGCTGCTGACATAAATCAGTCCATAGTTATGAAGAAAATGAGGAGCCTTAATAACTAACAATACTTACCAGAAGTCCCTTCTTGGAAAAATCATGATTGAGAAAGATTTGAGCTAAGTCAAAAGCAGTGATTGCTGCATAAGATGGTATTAAATGATTATTGTCATTTTTTAAAATATGTCCACAACTACTAAAATTAAATCAAAGTTGTTGGAAGATGAAAATTGAGTGATGAAGTCCATTGATGACAAACTCAAAGGATCAGCTGGAATCTCAAGAGGCTTGAGTAACTCAAACTTTCTATTGTGAATGTTCTTGTTTCTTGAGAATTGCTTACATGAGAACACACAGTCCTTAATGAATTGATCAATTCCATCCCAGTAATAATCCCTCTTGATGAGCTTGAGTGTATTCTCTTTTCCAGTATGGCAATACAATGGTGAGTCATGACACTTTTGTAGGATGTCCAATTGGCTTGCTTCATTTCTTGGAATGACTACTATATCTTTGAATAAAATTAATTTTGATCAAGGTTAAAGGGAATAAGTTTGAATTGATACAACTCTTCCTAATTTCTTGGGTATTTCTTTATATTTATTGTCTTGCCATAATTCTTTCTGAATTTGATCCACTAATTCTGAAAAAACATCAACATTTATTCTTGAATTTCATCTTTCTTCAGGACTTGATGAAAATTTTTGATGTTTTGTAATGATGAAGTCCACCCCTCTCTCAGAGTTCAGTTTTTCCTGACATGACAAGACATCTGGTAAATTGGCCAGCCTGGCTGGGTGGTAAGTGATAGAAAAGTGAATTTCAGACAGAAATTATTCCCAAAACACTTGATTGAAAGTAAGAACTTTAGAAGAGATAAATTAATGAAGAGAAGAGTTGTCTTTAAAGACTTGAAAATGATTGGAAGGAGACAAAAGAAACAATATTCAGCACTTGAGAGCTCAAACTATACCAAGGCACTCCTTGCCATTGATCTCATTGTTGAGCTCAGCTGGGAGAAGCTAGCAACTATCAACTTCAAGGGGATGCTTTCTTGAGTCATTCACCTAACTCAGTACAGAACCCAAGGAATAATCAGAAGCATCAATCACTACAATAGTAGGTAGAGAGGTATTAAAGTATGAAAGGATAGGAGAATTTGTGAAAGCCTCTTTGAGTAAGTAAAACTGATCAAGATATTACACATTGAAGGTGAAAGGGATATTTTTTTCAGAAGAGAAGTGAGAGAAGTTATTTTTGGGAGTAATATTTAATAAAACAACAATACAACTTGGGAAATCCAAGAAAAAATTGAACTGCCTTGATGTTCTTGGGCTGTGGCCAATTGAGGATCTGATTGAAATTTGAACAATACATATTGAAGCAATAACTTTAAAAAATATAGCCAAGGGATTCCACACTTGATGAATGGAATACAAAATTTGAGGCTTTAGAAAAATTTTTATTTTCCCTCAGTCTTTGGAGGCAGGTGTCACATGTTTGACATGTTCCCTCTCAGAACTTAAGAAGACCATAATATAATATAAATAAGCTACTAAAAAAATACAAAAAAACTGAAACGATATCATTCAAATGCTTTTGGAATGAAGCAGGAGAATTGGTCAGGCCAAATGGCCTAACCAAATCCTGATAACCACCCTATTTGGCTCTAAAGTAAGTTAAATGCTCACCTCCTCTTTAATCCTAGGGTGATCATAAAAACCACATAAATCAATCCTGTAGAATTTATTGGAAGAATTGAAGATTGTGAGAAGACTATTAATTGAAGGAAAAGGCTACCTGCTCATTGTAGTAACAGAATTCAGCTTGCCATAGTCAACAAAAAAGAAACGGCCACCATTTTCTTAACAAAAAGGACAGGTGCTCCTGTTGATAAAAACTTTCTCTACATTCTCTGAAATATAGGCTCATAGTTTTTGTGAATCATGATTTGATAAAGTGTAGATAACACCAACAAAAAGGTAGGGACCCCTTCAATTTAATATGATGATCACAGGCATGGTGTTACCAGCCTGTGACTCAAAACCAGATCACAAGCATGACAGCCGAAGTACCATAAACCAATGGTAGAGAAAAATTCCACTCAAGAGTTACCTGAGCAAAAATAGCTCACAAAGGGAAGAAAAAGAAAGAGGAAACTCATCTATTGCCAAAGTTAAAACTCCAATAAACATAGGATAAGGAATGACAGAGTTATTCTGGCTCAAAGAAAGAACTGAGAATAAACCTTAATTTTCACCTCTCATCTAAAATACAGAGGAAGAGAAAGAACCCCATCAATTGGGTGTTCAAATTCAAGCTCTAAATTAGGGCTATCTAATGGTACTAGCCAAGTTGAGATAGCATCAAAACTACAGAAGTTATGGCTAAAAACAAGCCAAATAAGGGTGAACAAAATATTCCCCTCTCATCTAACTTCTACAGTTTTAGTGTGAGATACCTAAAGTAGGTTTTCTTTGGAAAGAGAACAATCAGAAATTTCTGATGGTGCCATCTATTTACTCCTAACACATCTAGAAAAAAGCTCACTACAGGATTCACATTAAGTCTACAAACTGATAATGGAACTTGCAATTGGTATAAATTTGGAATACTTGATTTTAACTATGAAAAATGAGTAGTAATTGTATAGATCCCATCAAGGACTAAAAAATGAGCCGCTTTTGAGCTCTCTATACTTAGAACTGACAAAGATATTCCTTTTCAAGATTGTAATCCCACAATAGCCAGTATGGGATCTTACTGTGGGACAGCTGTCCATAAAGCTGAATTAAAAGCCCATCACTTGAGTTGGATTCTTTTTATCCTTTCACTTATCATCTAATGAAAAATAAGAGTCATAAAGGTGTTTTCTGTACAGCCTCTGATGGGTCAGAAGCACCAGAACACACCTGTCAGATCCATTGGTAAAACCCTTTACCCTTTATAGGGTAAAAATGAAACCTTGTGGTTCTAAGACAAGATTTACACCCAATACCAGTAAAATTCTGTATTGAGTTTAAAGACCAACAAACCAGCCAACAGTAGTGAAATCTTTCACTCTGTGGTTGTGTGAAGAGGTAAGCAACCTCCCACTACCCTGGAACAAGAGAAAAGGAGGCTTTTACTCACCAAAAAGCCAATACACCATCCTTTTCTTAGTATTATTATGTAGTATAGCTTCTTAAAAAAGTATTACCCTTATAATTAAAGAGGTATAATGATAATTGTAATTATTTTAGGGTTTATTATTGTAAACCAACAGGTAAACACTACACCCAGGGCTATCAGTAGAACTCACCATGAATAAAATATTTGGTATAGCCCTTTCAAACAAGCTTATCATTAATAAATCATCATTTTTTTGGTGTCATACTAAAAGTTATATCCTCTTATTATAACTGTAAAGCTATATTATAGAGTAACCCTGACAGGTGTGGAGGAAGTTTCTCTGCTTTCACCTTGGAGAAGACATAAAAATAATGGTGATAAGCAGGAGGGACTACATTCAGAATAATTTAAATTTCTTTTGGCTCTTCCTCCTCATCCCACTGCTCCTCCTTGGATGCACAAAAAGACAAAGCAGAAAGGCACATATCCATTTGAAGGAGATGAAGTGAAGATATAGAAAAATATTATCCAAAAGACTTTATCACTTTCAAGACTTCATTGATTGATGGAAGTAAGGACTAAGGAGAAATTATGGGAAGAATGAGGACAGAAGAAGGAAGGGAAGGTGTCTTATGTTCACTAACCAAAGCAAAATTGCTGACAGAAGTGGCAAGGGTATTACTAAAATAAGTTGTGAGACCATTAGAGTCCTTATGACTGGAGTAATAGGTAATTATTTCATTTTTCAAATCAATAATAGAATTAAGATGGTAGAGGAAATCATATCTCAATATGAGGTCTTCTCCCTTGTGGGAAGCCATAATAAAACAGTCTCATTCAAAGCTTGCGAAAGAAGGAAAGTCAACATTCCACTTGGTATGATGGGTGATGAACAAGGAAGTGGATCAACTTGAATCCAAAATTGAAATAGAAATATTTTCAGGGAGCTCTGAAATAGTCAATTAGTACTTGAGAGCAAAATTATTTGTAATAAAAGAGTTTGTAGCACCAGAATAAATGAGAATACTATAAAAAACATAAGAGACAGAAGACAAAATAAGACATTTTAAAGAGTTCTTTATACTTGTATTCATATTTAGCAATTTTGATCCTGAAGGAAATAAGTGAGAACCATTTAACAAATCATGATTCCCACTCAGGCTTTTTCCTTCTTTCGAGGGAAGCCTCTGGAGGACCCAGGCCTATTTTGAGGCCTCTTGAAGGATTTTTCAATTGGGTTTTTCCCACCACAATAAGTGCATAAACATTATTTAATCATAATCCCCTTTCCAGAACCAATTAATTTTTTCTCCTTATTGAGGAGATCAGCATGAGGCTTATACTTAGAAAATTTGAAATTATTCCACTCATTATTCATCTTATGGATGGGATTCTTTGAAGATGAGTCTTGAGGAGGCCTGGAGGAATTGGATCAAGTGACAGGAGGCTTCTTTTCTTGATTACCCCCTTCTCCTTCTGCCTTGCATGGTACCTGGTATCTAACTCTAGATTAATGGCCATGAGTTCTTGAAGGCTATCAAAATTTCCAGGGTGAGAAGCCAATTGGTCCAATAGGCTTGATTACAAGCCTCTTCTATACACATGCAAATAATCTCTTTCTACCCAATCCAAAATTCTTTCAATTAAGCTTCTGAAATCTGCTATGTTTAAGGAAACATGAACACTTTCCTTCATCCTGAGATTTTCCAGCTCTTTTTCAGATTTCCTGACTTCATTGGGATCACCAGATAGAGTGAATAAATGGGTTTCAAAAAATTGCCAGTTATTAAGGAGAGAAGAAGCATCTTCATTGGAGAAGTTTGAGAGGTGGGGTTCAATCTACTTTCCAGGTCTACCAGTGAGAAAAAAGGTATGGTAAAGAACCTTCTACCTTTCAGAGAAGAAGTTTTCTGGATCAATATGGAAAATTAATTGACAGGATTGAATAAATCCTCTCAATATATGAGCTTGAGTACCATCAAAATGATCAGGTGACTTCATGGATGGAGTCTTGAATGCTGAGTCTCTGCACCTTTCCCTTGGGGAAACTGCTTGAGTGATCTCTCCCATGAAATGAGTCAATTTCTCCATCATCTTGAGGAAATTTGGTTCAGCATGACAGACAAGCAGTGTGAAATTCCATACCTTATTGGCCCAGTTTCCAGTGGAATTTCATTTATAGGACTGTAACTTAAAGACTGAAAAAAAATTAATAATTAATCATTTAAGATAGGGGAAATTAGAAGTAAAATCAATTGAAGCTCATATATAAAAATAAAGCCATAAGGAAAATAATTTAAGAATAGTCTATTTGATTACAAGAATAACAATAAAATAAGGAAAAGAAAAGGAAAAGATAGGGAAAATGTTAAAGTTACCAATGAAAGGGGTAGTGTAACACTCAAGTTACCCTAGCTCTGCTCAACATTTGGATTACTCAGCAATGCAGTTTTTAAAATGAGACCACTTCAATAAGTCATAAATTAAAACTGTATTAATCAGCATTAACAAGACAGAAAGAAAAAAATCAATCAATTTATGCAAGGAAAACCCATCAAAACCTTAAATTACACAGCATATCTGTGGAAATATAAGCACAGAAACCTAATAAGCCAGTAAATATTAATTAAAAACAGAATTAAATTTAAATGAAGGAAAATTAAAGCTCATACAGGAAAAATAAATTCCCCACAATACACAGAATTCTACACCTACAGCTAAAATAGGGCACAGACCTATGGTGCAATAACTGCACAAAATCATTTCACCCCACCAAAAAAATGATGCAATAACTTCAAGAAATGACAACATCTGAAATTAATCAGCAAAGAAAGTTTAGCCATATTAGATAATCATACATGAAAATTGTGCAATCAACCAAAAAATGATATATCACCACTATAAAAAGTTATCCCAGCCAAAGGAAGTGAAGAAATTCCAAGTCCCTTGTTTTTGAGTGCCTCTATGGAGAGCCCAAAGAATATAAATAGAGGTCTTTTCTCCCTCATTTTTTCATCTTTTCCCCATGCAATTAATTATATACCAAGAAGGAGAATAATTATTCATCCCTCACTGGTAGGTCAATCTAGTATTATTATTAAATGGGAATCATACACCAAGAAGGAGAATAATTAATCGATCCCTTACTAGTAGGAAAATCTAGTTATTTTATTAAGGTATTATAGACTTATAAGCTTAATTTGTAGTGATATCTAATTAATAGTAGTTGACAGAAGTTCTAAATTATATTATTTATCAACCCTATGTTTAGCTTACTAGTGGTATAATTATAATAATATGAATAATACTCATAAAATTGATTTTATCCCCATAACCTTTCTATTTTAAAGGAAAGATATTATTATTATATCTTCATATTAAAAAACCTTACAAATATATATTATTATATAAAAACACTTACACTTAAACTATATTATATCACTCATATACTTAAAAAATATCATGTTTGTATTGAAAAACGACCTTACCATTTAGTTATTAAAGGTCTTATCATTATAATATACTAACGATCACCCTCTAAATACATCAAGTATTATAAAAGATATAAAATCAAATTAAACATACCCTTATACTATATATTAGTACTATTATATTAATTCAAACTCTTATACTATCAAGGTCTTCCCTTAAGTAATTTTATATTATTATTTAAACAGTATATCTTATAATTTTCATAACTTGTATGTTACTCATCTGATTGTTGAATGGACCTGATAGAGACTTCTGAAAAGTCTTCTTGAGTTGTAAAGCCACAGTCTTAATATTGATCTGTGCGCTTTGTAGGGAGATTGATTAGTATACTCAGAGGGGAAGCTAAAACACCATTAGCACCCTTGGTAAAAAAATTCTTTCAGAAATTAAAAACTATTTACCTATGTTTTCCCCATCAAGGACCGCCTTATCCAATCCCACACTAAAAGGAGTTCCACAGTTCCACAGCGGTTGATGAGAAAGGGCTAGATTTGGAGCCTCCAGAGCTTCAGGAGAATATGTCAAGGCTGCTTCCACTTCATTCTCATCATATTCTTCCCCCAAACTACTCCTAGGCCGTTAAGATATGCCAAGGTAGCCACCCAATAAGCCTAAAAAGGATCTTGATCATCTAGACTGCATAATTCCTCTTCTGGAGGATGATTCTCCTTCCATTTGGGTCCCTCTCTCCCAATTTGCACTCATTTGATTAAATGATGGTGCATGGTCAAGAGGAAACCTTCCTGTAGGAGTCAGAAAAGCTGGATTTCTTTGATATCTTATACTCTTGGCTGGAGGGCTATTCTGAAAAGGAATTATTTGAAGAATAAAAAAGAGCTTGATTATACTTGATACTCAAAAAATAAAGGCTTGAAAAAAGCAAATAAGATGAGAATCTTGATGAGAACTTGAGTAATTAATCAAATCTTGAGGTGAAATCCATGTGGATAATTCATGAGGAGTGAAATTGACAGAGCCAAAAAATTATGAATAAATCAATGTCTCAAAGACTGAAAAATCAATTTAAATCAATAATTCAATAAATTGAAAATAAATTTAAATTATTTCTTGAGGAATTTAGTAAATAAGTCAATATTTTCAAAAATCAATTAAATATCTTGAGGAAGCAACTTCAACCAATCAATCAAATAAAACCTTGAGAATCAAAATCAATTTCAATCAATCAAATAATAATCCTTAAACAGTGAATCAATTTTCCTAATGAATCCCAATCACAAATAAGCAATGAATTAAAACCTGGTAAAACCTGAATTTAAGAAAAAGGAAGATTTTGAGATTTTGATTAACAACTAAGAATAAAGTAAAATGGTCAAAAATGATTAAGAAATGGGAAGGAATTCAATTCTCAAAGAAATAAAATGAGTGAGGTGAAAATTGATGAGAAAGAATCATAATAATGAAGAGATAATAATTGATTAATGGGTGAATTTTTTAATGAAAACTAATGAAAAAGGAACACAATAATTATGAGCTAACTAATATAATGTAATAGGGGCTCTGATAAGTGAAGAGGGCCAAGAGCTCAGTGAACAGACTTACTGAGGGAGGACCAAGAAAGGATACTCAAAGAATAAAAGCAATAACAAATAAATATATTTCCTTATAAAATAAGAAATTCAGTTAATCATGCAATAAAAAATGGGAAAAATAAAGAGCCAACCACAAATTAATCCTATATCACTGTTTCAACATACTCAGAAAGAAGATAAGGCTTGATTACAATATGGCCACCAACCTCCACTGAACAGGTGAGGGGAGGAAAAGACTGACTTAAAAAAATAATAGTATAATACTCCTTAGTAAGAAAATAAAATATTATGGTTGGTAAATGAAATATATTCATTAACTGGGGAAAAATCCTGTCAGCCTGTGACTCAAAACCAGAGCACAAGCATGACAGCCAAAATACCATAAACCAATGGTATAGCCAAGATACCACCAAAGCATGGAGCTGAGCCAAATCAGCTCAAAAAGTATCAAACGAAAGAGGAAACTCACCCCTTTCTGAAAATATAAGTCCCATCACCATAGGACAAAGAATAACAGAGTTATTCCTGCTCAAAGTTATTGCTGAGCATAAACCTTAATTTTCACCTCTCATCTAAATTCTAGAAGGAGAGGCTTAACGCCATCAAATGGGTACTAAAAATGAAGCTCTAAGCCAGGGCTAGCCAATGGTACCAGCCAAACTGAGCTAGCACCAATATTACTGGAGTTATGGTCAAATTCAGGCCAAATAAGGGTGAACAAAACATTCACCTCTCATCTAGCTTCTACAGTTTTAGTGTGAGATACTTGAAGTGGGGTCTTTTTGGAAAGAGAACAATCAGGGCTATCTGATGTTGTCATTCACCTTCCCATATCTCAACTACAGCAGAAGTTATGGGGCAAACAAGCTCAATACAGCTTTTTGCCTAAAACACGCATATGTACAAAACTCTTGTACATGGCATAACTTTGCCATATTTAATGATAACCATATCAAATAAGGTACCATTGTGTGGAACACATACAGGGCTACACACTGGCACAGGTTTGAGGTTGATATCTCAAGAACTGACAAAGTTATAGCTGTTTTAAGGTCAAAATCCCACATTCTGACCAATACAGCCTTACCATGGGATAATATCTCATAACCATGAATATGAGGTGTCAAATAGACAAAGAAGCTTGTTTTTACTTCAATACCTCATATGTCAGTCAATACTGGGGTCCCATACAGCTTCTGTACAGCATTCTACCTGTCATACACGTCAGAATCAGGCTGTGAGGTCCCCAGATGAAATTCTTCACCCTGTATTGGTGAAAACTGCCCAGATGTGGTTTCAAAACCACATCTGAGCCCAATACAGGTTGTAAAGGCTGTTTGAAAACCACAAGCCAGTACTAGAGAGTGAAAAATCTTCACTTCCTCTATGTGGAAAGGTCTAGCACCCTTTCCACCCCATTTCAGGATAAAAAGGAGGCTTTTCACAGCTAGAATTGTCTCCTCATCCTGCTCTTGAATAACCTACGTAGTAAACTGTCAAAAACAGTTTTACTCTTGGCTAATAATCAGGTATAATTATAAATCTTAACTATTGTAGTCTTTTATTATTGTAACCCAACAGATAAAGCCTCACCCAGGGCTTTCAACAGCGCTCACCACCACTATATTATATATAGTAAAGCCCTTTTAATATTAAATCAAATCATCTTCAACTCTTATAAATCTCTTTAACCATTTTTACCGTGTCACAAACATAGTTAAAGCTGTAACTAGCCTATTTAAACCTTTATCATAGTTTCATCCTGACAAATCCCCAGGTGGGTGAAGAGGGGCTGGTATATGTGATAAATAAAATCCTGGAGCTTGAGTTCTGAATCAAGGGGCTGTATGATTTACAGAGCCTTCTTTATTGAGGCATTTGAATTGTATTTCTTCCAGTTGAGGTTGAACTGAGTTAGAAACATGTATTGGTGTCCCAATAAAGGTATTTTCTGCTTTGGGTGAATACAGGATCCTTTACCTGTATTTGGATACAGATCTGTTACTTTTTAATACTGTATTGGGGTTTGAACTTTATTGAGCTGTAATTGGGTGTATTTCTTTGGATCTTCCATGAACACCCGTTGATGGTTGGTTTTGGTAGATCTTCAATGATTGACCTTTAGTGATTCCCTGGCCCCTGTTTTCATGGCTATGACAGCTAATTTCTATTGATTTCCATTTTCCATCAAGATTGGTGAGTTTGATATCTTTTAAAACTTGAAATGAATAAGAATCAAGCAGTGTGAGTAGGCTCATTCGGCTCCAATTTTCACAATATATCAATTAGAAAAAAAATCTTATCCTTTTATTTTATATTTTGGATTAATATTAAAAATTTGGAAATTAAATAAATTGAAAATATTACTTAGTACTAACATCAAAATTCAAAACATCTAAAGATTTGATTTTAATCAATAATTGTTAGATATAGGTGAGTTCAAACACTCAAAAAGATATAAATAAGAAAACTTCTGCGAAAGAATAGATTCTGATATTTCTATTCCTAGCTAATAAAAGAAAAAAATAATTATCAACTGTCTAAGATACTAATTAGTGTCTGATCATGACCCTCCCCATGAATAATGGTATTGTTTCTTTAATATTGCAGCTCATTTTGAAATTAGGAATCTCAGGAGAATGAATAAATAGAGAATAATAATCCTCAGCCAATAAATCACACTCCTCCATACAGTTAAAAACTAGAAATTAAGATGAAATTTAATGTATTGAATAATAGAAGAGGGTAAATAATCTTAATATTGGCTAAAAAAATCCTCACGTACTTGAAGGTTTGTACATGTTGAAAAACAATTGAATTTCAAGGTTTGGATATATTTCTAAAATGGATTGCAATACACTATAAATGAATATTGAAATCTGTGATATCAATTGATTTGAGCTTTAATAACAAAATATGTGACACAAATAGATGTCACTCCGAACAGACAAGATATAAATTACCAATTCCCATCACTAAATAAATTCTAAATGTATAGAAATTTGGATCACAACACTGAGATAAATAATCCACAGTCACGATAATAGAGTTTGTGAAGTCAATATAGCCTTGAAGATAATAATAATAAAGCCATGATTTATTATAGAAGCTATCATTCGAGCTTGACCCTATTTGAATTATATTATCAATAATTGGATATTTCAAAATATTTGAAATTTTATCCTTTTTTGAATTTGGATTTTCGACTATATTCAGAGAATCAAGTCAAAATCAAGGTCAATTTCATTTTTTTTGACACATATATGAAAATGTGTTATTTTACTGTAAATCGCTAATCAAAAGGATCTATAAAAAGCTTGATATATACATGTAAAATATTTTTGGTTAACTTTATGTATACTTTACCTGAGAGTATAGAGGATCTACATAATGATTCTTTGAAGCATCTATCATAACATTCCTGAGTGTAGGTGCAGATTCTTTGAATGGAAAGCCAATTGTATTTACGAAATCTGAATCAAATCTTGTATCCCCCATCAAAGTCAATATATAAATATTCTCTGGCTAATTTCTTCCGTATATGAGCTTGTCTAAAATAGAAATCTTGAAATAAAAAATTCCCAAAAAATAATTAAATCTCAAGTTTTTGAGGAAAGCTGAAATTTTGATGCATCAGTCAAAATCAACATAAGGTGAAAAACTTGGAACACATACTTATGAGCTTATAATAGTAGATAAATATAAGAGAAAAACTAATTGAAAGTATTAATGTAATCTAGAAATATTAAGAAATAATTCTTGAATTACAGCCTTTACTATGGCTCTTTAGAAAGTGAAAATCATATTATTAATAGAATGTTGAGAATTATAATTTCTAGAGTAGAAAAACAAGAAAATAGAAAAAAATTGCACCAATTTAAAATGCTAATTTTTATGATTCCATTTATGAGCAGGAAAAATAAACGTATATCTCTTTATGTAAAGAATTATAAAAATAAAGGAAATTAAGATAAATAAAAAATAGCTTCTTTTGTTTTCCATAAATATAGCTTATATCTAAGTCTCGGATGGAAATAAAAAGGATTAAAACTTCAATTAATAGAGCCATTCAAAAAGTGAAATAATCCAAACATTCTTACCCTAAAAGATTTAATATAAAAGAGATATTATGTGAATAAACAAGGTATTTTAAATATTAGAAAATGTTGCCAAAAATCACTACCAATAGCAGAAAATATAGTATTCATAAATGAAATAACATTTTCACCTCAGGAAACTTCAATTCAGTATATATAATGAGCTAAAAAATAGCATTTAAAGCTTCAGTAAGCTTTACAGTGGCTTCAACGTTTTCATGCTTCATACTTTCTAATAATCCTGTCAATATCCAGTTTTTATGTGGAGGAAAATGCAAAATAACTTAAAGGGAATGAATTCTATTTGGATAATTATAAAAGCTTGAGTCATTTTTCATAAACTATTAATTATAAATTCTGATAAGCTTATACAGAAAACCCCCATGTAAGTTATATGGAAAAAAATCATAACCTCACAAGATTTATTGAATTCTTAATCCACCACACACGTTTGATGGTAGACTAAGTCATAAATTATAAGTTATTAAAAGTGAAAAAATACAGTTACTTATTTAAATCACTATATCTACATGAGGGTTTGAATAAGCCATGATTCAAGTGTGCTCTGTGTAGTAGGTTCATTATGAATAGAACTTCAAAGATTACAAAGAAAATTGTGGGCTATTCTTTCACTATTAGTTGAAACATCAAGGAGAGATAAGTAAGCTTCAGTTCCTTTTAGTTCTTCTGATTTTGTTGAATTAGCTTATGCTAGAAGGGGATCACTGTATTTTCCCTATGATGCATAATATTGTTTACTTATGAAATAAAAAACCTCATCATAAGTTGGCTCAAAATGGGAAAAATCATTTTCTTCAGGGGGATTAAGAAGATTCTCGAGTTCTATTGGGTTACAAAGAGGAATTTTTAACAGAGAATTTCGATTATTTGATTCCACAGCTTTTTCTTCAGAATAAATTTCAGTATTTTTAGCTTCAATATTTGAATTGAGGTCCTTGGTGAATAGGCCAGTATTTTCATTGCAATTCAGGAGGGTTTGTGAAGATATTTCATCCCGTGCTTCATGACACCACCAAATTATTGTTAGCAGATCAGCTTTGTAAATTTTGGTCTTGCCTTCTTCATTCATATGAAATTGATCTTGGTAGTGATAACAACGATAGTTACGCTTTAATTCAGAAACAATTCCTGCATTCATTGGCTGAACCTTTGCGGTGAAGTTTGCCGGCAGGAGTTGAAATTCGATATTTTCCTGATTTATTTAGCCAATAAAATGCGCAAGTGCATTATCCAAGAAAAAAAGTATTTTACACTTTTTTGCTTCCATATGGTTATCAAATTTCTTGAACCACTCTTCTAAAAAATGAGCCTGTCTTCCATTCCCTCTTTTTACAACAATATATAAAGCCAAATTGTTGAGAAGTTCTTTTAGAAGAGAAATTTGTTTTTTTTGGCATTTAAAATTAAATAGGCCTCAGCTTGTGAGAGCCATAAGAATTGGAAGTGAATGCTACAGTTAAAAGTGTCTTCTCCCTCTTAAGTCCTTCAATAGGCTCTCTTGAAATTGTTCTATCAGGAAAGATTCTATAAAATAAGCCTATAAAGCTAAAAAAAGATTAAATTCTTGAATGGTAGAAAGAAGGTTTCAAACAAACCTGTCTCATCCATATTATAAATAGGGTATTGGTAAAAACACGTAAGGGGTGGTTTTTAAATGAAATATGGCTATTTATGGCAGTTCTGATGCCATTAATGTCATTTATGGCATCAACAATGCCATGTGTGGCATTAACAATGCCATTTGTGGCATCAAAAATTCCATTTATGGCATTAACACTGCCATTAATGACATTATCAATGCACTATTTCTGATGCCATTTGTGGCATTAACAATGCCATTTATGGCATTAACAGTGCCATTAATGACATTATAAATGCACTATTTCTGATGCCATTAATGCCATAAATGGCATTATTGATTCCATTTATGGAATTATTAATTCCATAAGTGGCATTATTAATTCTATAAATGGAATTATTAATTCCATAAATGGCATTATTAATTCCATAAATGGCATTATTAATTCCATAAATGGAATTATTAATTCCATAAATGGCATTATTAATTCCATAAATGGCATTATTAATTCCATAAATGGAATTATTAATTCCATAAATGGAATTATTAATTCCATAAATAGAATTATTAATTCCATAAATGGAATTATTAATTCCATAAATGGAATTATTAATTCCATAAATGGAATTATTAATTCCATAAATGGAATTATTAATTCCATAAATGGAATTATTAATTCCATAAATGGAATTATTAATTCCATAAATGGAATTATTAATTCCATAAATGGAATTATTAATTCCATAAATGGAATTATTAATTCCATAAATGGAATTATTAATTCCATAAATGGAATTATTAATTCCATAAATGGAATTATTAATTCCATAAATGGAATTATTAATTCCATAAATGGAATTATTAATTCCATAAATGGAATTATTAATTCCATAAATGGAATTATTAATTCCATAAATGGAATTATTAATTCCATAAATGGAATTATTAATTCCATAAATGGCATTATTAATTCCATAAATGGAATTATGAATTCCATAAATGGCATTATTAATTCCATAAATGGCAGTAATAATGCCACATTAACAACGCCATTAATGTTATTGCATAAGTGACATTAATAATGCCACATTAACAATGCCATTAATGGCATTATTGATGCCATAAATGGCATTATTGATGACAAAAATGGCATTATCAATGCAATAAATGGCATGATGCCATTTATTTAATTCCCTAAATGGAATTGTTGATTCCATAAATGGCATTTTTAATGCCATTTATGGTATTGTTAAGGCCATTAATTCCATTTTTAAGGCCAATGTTAAGGCCATTCATTCCATTTTTAAGGCCAATGTTAAGGCCATTAATTCAATTGTTGAGGCCATCCATGGCATTGTTAAGGCCATTGAATTCAATTTATGGCATTGTTGCAATGCCATTTACGCCAGCTTTCTGGCCATAAATGGCATCTGTATGTCATTCTTGATGCCATTTATGGCATTATTATGTCATTTGTGATGCCATTTATGGCACTTTTGATGTCATAAATTACACTGTTAATGCCAACAGTGAAATTTTAACTTCCACTCATCATAAATTAAATTTTGAACTCAATTTATGTCATACATGGCATTTTCAATTCAAATACAAACATGAACAAAAAAACGTAAAGAAACAAGGATTTTTTGGGCCTACAAATGTCCTGGAAAAAAAATCCCAAAATGTTGGGCTTCTGGTTTTTTATTCTCAAGATTTTTCCCTTTCTTTTAAAAGAAAATTATGGAAATTCATAAGTGGGAACATATTTAATGAATTTTTTTTGAAAAAATAGGCCATTTTGCCCAATTAGCCAAAATGGAGAAATCGGGCCAAAAAAAATTTGAAAAATTTGGGGACCTTCACATCCCAGTCAGAAGAAATATGGCAAGAAAAATTACAGAAATGCTCAAAACTGAGCTTGAGCAATTTTAATTGAAAAAATAAGTTACTTACGTGTTTTTACCATAAAATTACGTGTTCTGGCCATAAATTGGTAAAAACATGTAATTTTATGGTAGAAACACATAAGGCCTTACATGTTTTTACTAAAAGCTTACATGTGTTTACCAAAACCCTATAAATATCACATTTCTTGTACTTTCCTATAACATTCTGAATTTTAGTAGGAGCTTCTTCCAATTAATTAATACAAGCAGAGTCACTTTCAACATTGATTTTGAAACATCAAAGCATTTGATGTTTCTGGAAATGACGCAGCGAGACATTTGAGAAATTAAGGGAACCTCCAGGAATTTCAAGCTTATTGGCGAATTCAACTTCCTTTGTCTTTATTAGGTTTCATGTGCTTGCCACATTACGTGCTTACTTTGAGGTCTCCACGTGGTAAGGACCTCTTCTAGCTCTGGAAAATGAGCTATTATCGGATTCTTGAATTCAAGCTTTGATTCATTCATTACTTCTAGCTGTGAGTTTTTTCCAAGAATTTTGCTGATTGCAGATTTTGGTAATGGCTAAGAAAATTTGAATTTCTTCTGGGCCTAAGTTTCAAAAGCTGGTTGAGAGATCCTGTTTTGAGAGTTGTATTGGAATAGCTCTAGCCGTTGTCCATTTTTAATACTTATTTGAAACATGTTGAGTTTAATTGTAGGTCTTTGACATGGGTTATCTAGCTTTATTCAAAAAAACAAGTCCACAATATAGTATGTTCATGTAAGTTATAATACTGGAGAAGCTATAGTCTCTAATGGAAAAAAGAGAATAAACTATGTGGGGGTTTGCTGTACTAATGAATTGGGTGTTTTATAAGAAATAAAATAAGATCTATACTCATATTGGTTTGGTAATTACTATCTGTACTTGTTGAGCTTATTATTCATGTAATATTTTTCCATTAAAATATTAATAATTTCTATTAATCAAGCTTGTTATACTTTTTCCTATTAATGATATGACAAGATTTTCTTATATCAACAAATTAACTCATTTATTTCTCAATAATTCTTTCTACTAGCTATAAACTACTTTTAACATAGCAGTAAGCTGTAATTATCTACAAGAATCAACTACAAGAAGTTTAAAGTAATATCACTTTTTTCCAAGATGATATAAACATTACTTGAAATTAAATTACATTTGGAAATAATACTTATGAAAAATAATTGATTTAAGCTGTAAATTAGAGAGAAAACTGAAGAGTTGAATAAAATCTCAAGAGTGCTCAAAAAATACATTAAGAGAAATGCTTCAAAGGGTGTTTCAAAGATGAATTTATGTATTTTAGAATAAATATTGGATAAGAAATTAGAAATAGATAAGTATTTGGTTTTAGAAAAGTTTTGAATAATCTCACCCTTTTATTGTAAATCTCTTCATAAATCACAAGGATCAAAATACTTAATAATTGATTTTATAATAGATTTTATTGAGTGTATTAAGCTACAAAAATCCAGTTGATTATAAGATGGGATTATTCCTGAAAAATCAAATACAAAAGTCTACTTTTAATAGTTACAAGAGGCTCACAATAATTTTGAAGAAATTCAAAATAACAAAAAATTCCTGTAGATGTATGAATTTATTTGTATTTATGATTGCAACACTTTGTGCCATGTAGAATTATGATAATTATTTAGTGTAGTGATTTTAAATGTCTGAAAACAGATTTTTGGATAAGAAAGAATGATTTTAATTCTCTGGAAATTAATTTATTCCAAAATGAACCTTATTTACTCAAATGAATTAATTTAAGTATTAATTGAATCACAGGTGAAAGTTTTTTCTTTCCCTAGAGTATCCAAAAATTAATCTTAGGAAAGCTTTTAATTTATCTTGTGAAATTAGCTTTTGGTAGCATTCAGGTAAATATCATCTCTTTACCCATTATTTAGTAAGAAATTAAGGTTATTTTCTCAAAATTATAACTTTTAATGAGTTTTATAAGATTACACCATTTTATATCACCTCCTTGGAATTTTGAAATAGTACAAAATTTTCTATTTTCTCATGATTTGATTGATCCTTTCCCCTATAGCTAAGATTTTACTTCCTGATAATGCAGAGGTTATGAAGTTAAGAGAAATATATTACACAAATAAAAATGTGGATGTAATATGGGATTTCACACATTAACATTATCTTTATGCAAAATAGTGAGAAAATATTACAGAAATTTTATACAGTGTCAATGGTGATTTTTGAACTATTCTCCACTTTGGAAACTCAGAGCTATATATTGCTTATATCTTTTATGGAGCTAATATAGATGAAATCTTGGGAAGAATTGAAATCTTACTGAAAATACATGGATCTAATTTCTCAAAAAAGATAGCTATAATTTGATTTGAAAGAAATGGATAAATGTGGTTATGAATCTGATTTTTGAGTTTTGATACCCAAAAATTTGTTTTAATGTAATTATTCACCTATTTGGTATGTGAGATATATGTCAAGGCACACAAAATCACTCAATAAGTCTCTCATATCAAAGAAAAACTTATTGAATAATCAAAAATGTTATAGCTTAAGAATGATTGAATTTATTCCATGCAAGGATCAAAATGATGTGTTGAATATTATTTTTATACATAGTATGAAATGAAAATTATTTAAAAAGGGGCTTGGGGCATGTAGTTAAATGTTAATAATTCATTATAACAAGACCTTTTTTGTCTTGGTGTATATTCAAATTATTGATAAAGTGGTTATTAATAGAACTGTATTGACATAAAAATGAGGTATCAATGAGTTTTCTAGCTATTTTTTATAATGAAAAACTGATTTTTCTATCATATTCCAATAATGGTACTGTACATTGGCATACTGAAGATTAAAATAGTAACCCATGCTATTATAAGATATTGGGAAGGCTTATGAGAAAATAATCAAGAAATAAAGTAAAAAAACCTGGTGGATTCCTTTGAAATTTCAAAGAAAATATCTATTCAAAATTTATTATGCATCACCAGGAGAAACTTCAATATTAAGCAACCTCCATTAATTAATTACCTTAACACAAACATGGGACTTGAATATATTAATATCAAATAATTATATATTTTAAAGATTTGTAAACGTTATAGGATTGTAGTGTGTATAGAAAACCAAAATATTTATAGCTTAATTCCAATATAAGAGTACTTATAAGACTATGGCTATATTTAAAACCACTTTTACAAATATAGCTAAGCTGTTTTTATAGAATTATTTCAATTTTTTTTCCTTCTTTAAATTATTTTAGATTCACAACTTGTAATGGAAGCAAACATCATTTCCTTAACTTAGTATTATGATCTTACCTCTCCTTTACACACCGAGTTTTCTATCATATTATAATATCTATAGAATATCATTTTAAGTGATGATATGGATAATATTAGCATTATGAATGGATATTCTGGGGTGAAATATAAATTTTGAAGTTAAAACTACTTCTTTTAGAAATAGATTTACTTATATATTTATTATTAATAGAATAATTGAGGAATAGCCAATAATATTGAAGTTCCTACTGAGCTTATGCAGCTTTTTTTTTCAATTTGATGATACTTTGAAGCTTAAGAATATTCATTTAATCTACAAATCTCATACTATTTCTCTAAGAATTTGGCTTTAGCCAAAAAATTATAATATAGATTTATAGACTATTCTGACAGAATATATATATAGTTTGAGATTGTAAATAAGTGCTCTCCTGATTCTTTTTGTAAATAGAGCACCTTCTTTTGGAAAGCAGTAAAAAATATGTTCAGGAGTCTTTCAGTAATGGTATTGAGGGAACAAGCTTTCTTTTGTTCATTGAGTAAAATCAGACAAAGGTTTGGCCGGGTGTTTCATAAAGATAATTTCTCTAAAAATAGTTTTTCATTACTCATGTGTTCGTTGGTATATGAACAAAGATCCAAAAATGTTGAAAAAACTTTAACAAACTTATTTTCATAATAAGAATTGAAATTACAATCTCAAAATAGCTAAAAATGCCATAAAGAAATATATTTTGATTATCTCACAAAGAAATGAATACAAAGGTTATATAAAGAATGAAATTTTATTCCCCATCAAAAACTACATATATGAATATTTTATGTTACATCTTAAAACCCATTACTTACTGAAATAACCTGAATATATGCACTTTTATGATTAGTGCATATATCCATGGTTCTTAGCTCATACATTTTGAATTGCAAATTTTAAGAGTTGATTAAGAAGCATTCAACACAGAATAACTGTAAGAGTAAATATATAAGCTTTATTTGGCAATTCATAAACAAGGTTAAAACCTAAGAGGGATATTGGGAAAAATAGCAATAACTGTGGACTACTCTAAATTAAAAGTGGTCCAAAATTTAAAAAAGTAGATATTAAGAATCTACTTTCTCATACGTTAATAAGTATGTAATTTCCATCATTATATTCAAGATACAACCCTATTAAATCATGGTTTGAATTCCAAAATAGCTGTCACAACCATGGGAAAGAATCCCCCAATTGGTGTTTAAAGTAGTGTTAGCCTCACCCAATTTATGGCTAATTATTCATATTATAAATTTATGGCCAATTGGAATTTTGTTGAAACCCATTATTCCTGGCTATATCCTGCTCCATTGGCCTTCTTTTCCGATTGCCCACCTCACCAGACCCCAGGCTGATATCACTGTTTTTAGCCCCTTTGTCCATATCTGGGACCTCTGGCCCATGGTCTGCTGAATGTGGGACCCTTTAGGCCCCTTTAGACTCAATCCCATGAAGCCAAAAGGGGCCAAGGGGGCCAATCCACTGATCCCACCTGACCCCAGATTTTGGTAAGATCCTAAAAAGACAAAAAATGGCCCAAGGATGTAGGAACCCCAAAATGGCCATAAATGGCCATTGAATTCAAGATTAAGATAATGGCCTCTGGAAACAACCAGAGGAACAAGCTTACCTCCAGAAGGGACTTTCCCCAAGACAAGGGAAACCCTTGTCCCAGAAATGAACCAATAGATGCAGGAACCAGGAATGGGGCATATATGGTATTACATATCATTATGCAACATTTTCTTCAGAAATCCAATGGTTCCACTTTCAAGTACTTATTCCTGCATTTCATTTCATTTCAACAGTCCCTCACTCTATTTCAAAGTAATACTAAGGTTACTCAAGCTTGAAATCCATGTTGGTATTCACAAGACCATTCAAGGACCCCAATCACCTGCCCCTTCAGGTGTAGGCCTTTCCATTTTAATGGTATTTTCACAAGGGAATACTGGCCCAGGATTATTCAAGGGAAGTTTAAAGAGGTTTTTATTCATCAAATCAGTTGTCAAGGCAACAAGAGCTCCAGAACTCCTTGGAAAACTCAATTCTCCCGTACAGGGTGTATTCATGCAATTTTTAAGGAATTGACCCTTTTGGGTAAATTCATATTCCACTGAGGGAATTCAAGCCACAAAGTTCAATTCTCAATATTTACAGATCTTTATTTACCCAAAACAGTCAATACAGCTTGGTGATTAACCCTCTAGGATCAGGCTTTCAGAATTTCACATATACTGGCTACCTTGCCATCGCTGGGGGATTTTTCCCAGTTAACTAATATATTTGATTCATGTTTATTCTTATTCCTTTTTCATTATTGAAAAGTAAATACTGATATTTATAAGTCAGTCATTTGCACCTTTTCTTTGCCTGTCAGTGGATATTGGTAGTCATATCCTTTACTAATTCCATTTTCCTTCCTGGAAGGTTGAAACAGTGAACTGAGGATTTATTTGGTTAGCTCTTTTCCATTTGGTTTGTTCTATTATCCTTTTCATTTGGCTCCTTTCTTATTTTTGGAATATTTGTAATTTCTCTTATTCTCCTTGAGGAAATATAATCTTTCTTTTATTCTCTCTATCCCTTCAGGACCTCCAAATGAGCTCTTGATTCCTGAGTGCCAGGCCACGCTTGCTTTCCCCAAGCGCTCCTGTGACATTATATTAACTAACTCATAATTGATGATTTCATTTTTTTACTTTTTTTATTTTTAAAATCATTCATTAATAAACTATTATGCTTTAACACTTGATGAACTTAATGATCATTCCTTGCTTACTAATTTTCTATCATTCATTCCTATTTATCAAAAATTGATTCCTCTTTATATTTTTCTTGTTCAACCTTAATCAAAAATCCTTTTTAAAAAATTGTGTGGCTGACCATTTCTTTACTCATTTCTATTCAGCTCAATTTTCATTCAGGTCCCAGGTTATTTTAATATTTAAATTGACCTCAGATTCATTTCTTACACAGATCTTAATTCATAAAGATACATTTTGAAAATATTCTGAAATAATTTTGCTTCACAGAAAGAATTTTACTTGTTTTTAATTTGATTTATTGATTTTACATAACCTTGCTTTGACCTCCAGAAACCTTTTGACCTGAAAAATTCATCACTTTTGATTTGATTAATGATTTTTTTGTTGATTGATAGTCCTCAAGATGGATTGATTGATTGATTTACCTTCAGAATTCATTGATTTTATTGATTACTTCAAGACTTATTGATTTATTTTCCTCACAATTTCACTGATTGATTTATTTACCTCAAGAAATGGTTGATTTTTTGATCCTTATTCAAGATATTGATTTGGCTTTGACTTAAATATTTCATTTGATTATCCTCAAGTTGTCATAATTCAAATGATGATCTTTTTTCAGATTATATTTAATTATTATTCTTCAATATTCCTATACAACACTTACCTCCTGCAAGACAGACAATGTCAGCCTGAAAGAATTCAAAATTTACCTGCTATACAGACTATAATTACTTTCTTTGAATTTTTCTTCCCATTTTATGTCATTGATCTGTAAAAATTTCAAATAACTAAATTAATTTTATTAAAACATTATTTGAATATTGTTTCTATGGGTGATTATTCAATGTGTCATTGTATCTGTTCCCACTATGTCATTAATTTTGTTGTTAGATTTTCTCCTCTTACCATAAAAAATCTTTCTTCATTCAAGAAAAATTATTTCAAATTATTTTGATCTAAAATTTGTAAATAAAATATTTAAAGAGGATTAATTATATTTGAATTAATCCTCAGAGCTCTTCCCAAAATATAATTTTACAATTAAAATTACTTAAATTTTCTTTTAGAAATATTAGTGCTCTCACTTTTAATTGTGATTCAATTAACAGTTACAATTTATTTCTAATTTTAAAGGCTAAATTTTGACATTACATCATTTAAGAACTAGTGACACATCTATGAAATGAAATTCAATAGTATTCCACTTCTTTTTAGTTTATTAATTGCTAATATTTAGTCTGGAAGCCATGAAAGGAGCACCAGCTACCAGACAAGATTTCAGGCCAAAGCTGAATCTGTTATGACCCTAACTCCAAGAGGGCCTGTTGATGGAACTCCAGCAGCTTCTTAACTCTGGGCCCACTTAGGCAGAGGAACAAATATGGAATGAGAATCACCATCCAGGAAGGAAGGAAGAGGGCCAAGAAGATAAAGTTCATTTTCAGGAGTAGTTTGTGCTTTTCCATGAAATTCAAGGACCACTCTCAAAGGTCCTGGTGAAGATGATGAAGTGGAGGAGGAGAGCTCTGTGGAACAGGAAGATTCTGATGGTACTGAATTTGTCCCTGCTCGTGTGGGGATATCTGAAGGTACTGGAGGTTCAACTCTATCCAAATCTAATAAGACTATCTCTCATCAGTCTGAACCATCTTCATTGGCCATTATGTATCAAATGACTGTGATAATGGCCAAACTCCAAGATGATTCATAATTTGGAGATTCAAGACCACCAGCCTTCAATACTTCATATATGAAGGCACCAGACTGCTTTTATGGGACTCAATCCTTCAAAGTCAGAAGTTTTATTCAGTCCCTCCAGCTTATCTTTCATAATGACAAGGCAAATTTCTCTGAAGACTGGAAGAAAGTTCTTTATTACACTTCATTTCTCATTGGCAGGGGTTCAAAATGAATTGAGCCTTATCTTTCCAACCTCACTAATCAATACCCATACTACCTCCCCAATAACTAAGCCTTCTTTGAATCCCAACTTTATACTTCATTTTGGGATCCAAATGAAGTTAGAAAAGCTGAAGCCGAGCTGGATAGTCTGAGAATAAAGGAAGGAGGTCATGTTACTTCATACATTGCTTATTTCAGAAGTTTGGTGTGAAGAGTTGGGGATTGGGGTGAAAGGGCTCTCATTAATCATTTCAGGAAGGGATTGGCCCCAAGAGTTCTGGATCAATTGGCCTCAAATCCTTAAAGCATCAATTATCTTCTATGATTAATGGATATTACCCTGGAACTTCATACCATGTACAATGACAGGCAGAAGGAGAAGAATTATCATCAATAAAAGAAAACTGAAGCCTCAAAGTCAAGTTCTTAACATAATTAAAGTTCTTCAAGCTCAAGTCATAAGAAGAAGAATTTCGGGGTTCATAAAAGGGACAATCCCAATTCTTAACTCTTGAATAGGGAACAAAGGTTGATGGGTTCTGAAAAGGAAAGAAGAATCATGGAGGGCTTGTGTGCCTATTGTGATGGGAAGTTTAGTCTTGAGGCCTGTGTAGAAATTACTCAAACGCATATTTCCCAGACATAAGGAAGATTTCCCAGCCAGAAAAAATCCTAAGTGAAGATAATTTGTTGTAGAATGGTATTCCCTATTTTTGGACCAGAGCCCAATTGTGTATCCTGAATACTGGTGTCCAAAATTCTCTCAAGTATTTTGTCTTTTCTTCTCTCTCTGAAATGTTTTACAGTATTCTCATTGATCTTGGTGCTACCAACTCATTTATTTCAAAGCAGTTTGTTCACAAGAACTTTTTGACCATGTCAGAACTCCCAGAGGAGATTCCTCTTATTATCTTGGATGCCTCTGAGTACCCTTCTTTATTTGTGACTCACCATACTAATTATATATTTGAGCTCGCTTCCTTCCCAATCTTCCAATGGGACTTTTAGTAATTGATAATCCCAAGGGAGAAGACCTCATATTGGATTTTGACTTTCTTAATCATTTTAATCCATCTATTTTTTGGAGGAAAGGGATAATCACCTTTGTTAATCATCATAAGTACTATCATGATCCTTCCAATTCTTCCAGTAATGACCTTTCCTCTTCCAATACATGTGCAGGTCTGGTTGGTCACTCTAGAACACCATCATTTCCAACTTCTATCCATATTGTTTCACTTAATTACCATCAGTACTTACTATCCTCTAGAGATGAAGTATTCAAATAGATAAAAGATGTTGGAGACAATTATTTTATATCTTCACTTCATCTCTTCAATGGGAATGTGGATCTTCCCCCTTAATCCTATCATTACTCCCTTGAGGAGTTGTGGGATGAAGAGGAAGATCAAGAAGAAAACAAAAATGTGATGAAGGTTTTTCCTTCTTCTGATCCCAGGTATTTGGATATATTACCCAAGTTTAAAGAAGAAAAACTTCCTCCTCACTGTGCCTTTGATCATCATATTGAACTGGAGGGGACATCTACTCTTTGTCTAATAAAGAATCAGAGACACTCAGCACCTACATTCCAGAAAATGTAGAGAAATATTTCATCCAGAAAAGCTTCTTCTCAAAAGGAGCACCTGTCCTCTTTTCTATAAAGATAGCTGGTGGCCTCTGTTTTTTTTTTGATTGCCGCAAACTCAATGCTTTTACTAGGAAGAACAAATATCCTGTTCCTCCTATGAATCAGCTCCTAACTGTTTTAAGCAGTTCTTATATACTCTCCAAGATTTATTTGCATGGTGCATATAACCTGCTCAGAATCAAGGTGTGTGGTGAGAAATTGACAGCTTTTGGAACCAAATATGCCAGTTATGAGTACTTGGTTATGCCATTTGGGCTCACCAATGCTCCTGGGTCTTTCCAAACTCTAGTCAATTATATTTTATCCAATCTCTTAGACACTTATGTTGTGGTTTATCTGGATGATATTATGGTATTATTCAAGTATGAGGAAGAAAAAGTCACTCATGTGTCTACTGTTCTTTCCAGAGTCAGGTCTAATAACCTGTTTGCAAAGGTGTCCATGCACCTTTTTCATGCTTCAAGTGTTGAATACCTTGGCTATGTGATTTTTTCTGAAGGCCTCAAGATGAACCAATCAAAAGTCTAGCTAATTCTCAATTGACCTCCTCCAACAAACCTCAAGAATATTCAATAATTCCTTGGCTTTTCCAACTTCTACTGCCAGTCCATAATGAATCATTCGAAGAAAATAAGTTCACTTACCAAATTCCCCAATAAATTTTGAGTTTTACCCCTCAATGAGGAAGATCTTAGACAGCTAAATCAAGTCAAAGAGACTTTAAGCACTGCTCCAATCCCTCTCTACCAACTATTGTAGAGACAAAAACTTCAGATTATTCCTTGGGTGCTGTAATGAGTCAGGTTTCTTACTCAGAAAAACATCCCATTGTACTTTATTGTGGAAAGGCTATTCCAAAAGAGCTCAACTATGATATTCATGAAAATGAATGCCTTGGAATAGTTTGAGATCTCAAGTGCTGGAAGGCTTTTCTTCTTTCTCTGTCCTTTCCTTTGAAATTCATCACTGATAACTCCTCCGTTCAATACTTCATGAAATACAAGGTCCTCACTTGCCATTAATCCTTCTGTACTGAGTTTCTTTCTTAATTCCATCTCTCAATCACTTACTGCACAGGTTGCCTGGCTACTCTTCTGGATGTTTTGTCACTTTTGGACAAAATTTACCCAAGGAGGGGGGAGGATTTCATCAGAAAGAATCAAATGAATTTTCAGAAACACATTAAGAAAGATGAATTACAACCCTCAAGATTCTTTGGAGTATAGGTGAAATCTTTTTTAAACTTGATTGACTCAATTCAGAAGGAGTTATGGCAAGATTCTCAGTATAGAGGTATCCTGCAAGATTTGGGTAAAGGTGAATCTGTTGAAGATTATTCTCTTGATCCTTCTTCCCAACTTCTTCTCCTAAAATATTGGGTGTTGGTCCCAAATCACTCCAAAATTAAACTCAGAATACTTAAAAATCACCATGATTCTCCTCTAGCTGGCCAACCTGGCCAAGAAAAGACTCTCAAACTTGTCAAGTGGGATTTCCACTGGTCCAGAATGCCTCAATTCATCAAGGATTATCTTTCATCCTGTAAACAGTGCTCAAGAAACAAAAATATTCATCTCAAGAAATTTGGCCTACTAAAACCTCTTCCAATTCTAAATGGTCCTTGGATTTTTCTTTCAATGAATTTCATCACTAAACTCCCACTGTCCAATTCCTTTGTCTCAACTCGTGTCATAATCAACAGATTCTCAAAATGGAAAATTTAATCCCAAAAATGCCTTCAATAACTTCACTAGATTTAGCCCATTGATTCAAGAAGAATTTTATCTCAAAGAATGTCCCTCCTTCAAGAATTTTTAGTGATAGAAGTTCCCCTTTTGTTTTTTCTTTCTGGACCAATTTATGCTAGCAGCTCAAGCTTTCAAGAGATCTTTCAGCTGCTTACAATTGCAAAGCTGATAGAAATACAGAAATGGTAACTCAGATACTAGAAAAGTGATTTTGGATGTTTGTTAGTTATCATCAAGATGATTGGAACACTTGTCTCCCTCTGGCTGAATTCTCCTACAATAACTCTGACCACTCTTCAGCAAAACATTCAATGTTTTTCACTGTTTATGGAAGAGATTCTTAATTCAACTTATTTTAAATACCTCAAGACACTCCTGCTGGAAATTTATCATCAAAAATACAATTATTACAATACAATGTCAAGAGAGAGCTTGAAACTTCTATAAACAGGTTTAAGAGGTATGCAGATAGCAGTAGAGCAAGTCCACCTGTGTTCAATGCTGGTGACATGGTATGGCTTTCCTCCAAGAGCATCAAATACACAAGACCCACTAAAAAACCATAAGAAAGATAGCCAGTTCCTTTTCCAATCTTGAGGAAAGTCAGTACTCATGCATACCAGCTCAAGCTCCCATCACAACAGAAGTCAATCCACCCACTCTTCCATATTTCCCTCCTTGAACCAGTCAATACAGCAAGTATCCCCAATTGGAGTTGAACGCCTCCTCCTCCAATCATTACTGAAGAAAAAGAGGAATGGGAAGTCTCTCAAATAATGGATTCCAAGCTCAAGAGAGGAAAAGTATTGATTTTGGTGGAAGGGAAAGTTTCCAGTCAAGACCCAGAAAGATTCACTTAGGAATGATATGAAAACCTCAAGAATTTCCCTGAACTTGTCAAATATTTTCATCAATTTTATCCTAAAAGGCCAGGCAAATATTCTTCAAGAACTTTATCTTCTTATGGTGCTTGGTGGGGAGAGGCATTTCCACAAGCAAGCCCCACTCCTGGTATGCACCTTTAGAGGTCTCCTATCTTTTCTTGTTGTAAGCATGACCTTGCCCACTCTGTGAGAACCTGTCAATTTTGTGGACAAAGATCATTGGCCAAGCTTTCAACATCAATACCAACCCTCATGTCCATTTTCACTTGGGAAAATGGACCATTCCTTTTGAATTTTGATTCCCAAATATTTCAAACTTCATGTGAATCTTTCTTTTTTTTAATTTTATGGAACTGGCGGACTGGGAAACTACTAAAATTAAGTTCCTCTCCTGGTCTGCAATTCCCTTAGGGGTCTAAAATCTGTCAAAATATCTCTTTGGCCACTCTGTGAGAACCCAGCATCAATCTTTTTTCCAGGTCCTTGGTGAATTCAATTCAGTTCTCAACTTACATGATCAAGATTGGAACCTCCTCAAAATTTCATTTCTGTTTATTTCTTTTTCTTCTTTTATATTTTCTTTAATTATAATTTTACAAAATTTCTTTTTATTTATACTTTTAATGCCAAAATCACTATGTCAAATCAATTTTTCAAAGTAAAAATCTAATGGTTAAAGGAAGACCAAATCTCCCTCAATTCATATGCCAACATTTGTATCAGTTATCAATTCCTCTTTCAAAATTTCAACACCTCTGGATCCCCTCCCTCCAATCCTTCTCAACAGCCTCAACAGGCTTTTACCTTGTCTTGGTGCTCAGGAGCTCCCTATTCAGGGTGGGGGGCACTGTCACAAACCACCCAATTGGTGTTTATGGTAATTCTAGCCTGACCCAGCTTATAGCTAATTGGCCTCTTGTGGTGTTTAATGGCCTTTGGGCCACACCCATAATTCCTGGCCATATCCTTCTCCATTGACCCATCCTCTTTTATTAGGGGATTTAGGGGCCAAATGATCTTTTTGGGCCATTTAGGCCCCCTACAGCCTCTACTGCCTGTGGGACCCTTTTGGCCTAAATCCAATAAGCCCAAAGTCAGCTGGGTTCCAAAACACAAGTGAGCCCACCTGAACCCAGTTTTTGGCCACAATATCAAAAGACCAAAAATCGCCCAAGGACCCAGGTATCCCAAACTCTCCCTACATGGCCATTGACTTCAAGATTCAGGTGATGGCCTCCAGGAACCACTAGAGGCAACCAGCTTACCTCCAGAAGGATTCCCCCTCAAGAAAAGGCAAAGTGTCCTCCCAGAAATGAACCCAGGGCTGCAAGAACCAGGAATGGGTCATATATGGTATTATATATCATTATGAACCATTTTTCCTCAGAAATCCAATGGTGCCACTTTCAAGACCTCATTTCTGCATTTCATGTTGTGTCACCAGTCCCTCACTCTCTTTAAAAGAAAGACTCAAGTTACGCAAGTTGGCAATCCATGTTGTTATCCACAAGACCATTCAAGGACCCCAATCACCTGCCCCTTCAGGTGTAGGCCTTTTCATTTTAACCGTATTTTCACAAGGGAATACTGGCCCAGGATTCTTCAAGGGAAGTTTCAAGAGGTTTTTATTCATCAAAAAATCTTTCAAGGCATCAAGAGCTCCAGAACTCCTTGGACAACTCAATTGGCCCATACAGGTTAAATTCAGGCAATCTGTATGGAATTGACCCTCTTGGGTCAATTAATATTCCACTGTGGGAATTCAAGCCAGGAAGTTCAATTCAAAAGATTTCAAGATCTGTATTGACCCAAAACAGTCAATACATCTGGGTGATCAACCCTGCAGGATCAGCCTTTCAATCTTTCACATATAATAGCCACCTTTTCATCCCTGGGAGATTTTCCCCTGTTAATTAATATTTTGGATTTATTTTCATTCTTATTTTATTTTTCTTCTTGAAATGTAAATACTGATATTTATAAGTCAGTCATTTGCGCCTTTTCTTTGCCTTTCATTGGATATTGGTGTCCAAATCCTTTACCAATTTCATGTTTCTTTCTGGAAGGTTGAAACAGTGAATTGAGGATCCATTTATTTGCTTCCTTTATTAAAATTGGATTGGGGCTTCTTTCTTATCTTTGGCATATTTGTACTTTCTCTTATTTTCCTTAAAAAAATATAATATTTCTTCTATTCTATTTATTCTTTTGGAGCCCTCCAAGTGAGCTCTTTATTCCTGAGTTTAAGGCCACTCTTGTTTTCCCCAAGAGCCCCTGTGACAATAGTAAATTTCAACACAAAAGATGAGTTAAAAGAAAAATAATCATAATATATTTCTCATTATGTAATTTAATCCTCTTGGAAATTTAGCAAATAAATTGGAAGCTATTGGAGCTTACTCTCTGAATTTCTGTAGCACAAAAAACTCAAAAGCTATTAATGATCAAATTTAAGGCTCAAAAATGATCATTTATGATCAATAACTCTAATATCATGTTATGTTTTACTGTTTATTAAGATATAAAACTAGTGGATATTAGTATTTTATGATGAATACTACTATAATCTACAAAATTAAGTTATTTTTAAGCTTATGTTGTCAGGAAATTATATTTATAGTGATAACTCCAAAAAATGGCGTAATAATGAGATAAAAAGCTTTAATAATGATGTAATCATCACAAAACCATAAAATACTGATCAATTCCAGTGGATGAAATCAATACACATTTACTAGAAGGTCCAATCTTCACTAGAAATTGACCCCTTCTTCCTCTATTTTGCCCTCAGATGCTACAGATACAATAAAAACATTAAATCAAAGGTTAATTTCTTTGTGCTTTGATATAAAAACTCTGATATTATTAAATCTGGAAGCTGTATCTTATAGTAAAAAATTATTATATTTTATTAAATCAATTTTCTATTGTCATTTGTCAAACAATCTTATAAATCCCTAAATCTTCATGAAAATTTTAAAATTTGTAATTCTCTCTATTTTCTATTGTAAATAAAATTTAAGTAAGGTTTATTTATAATCTTAGGTGTAAAAAAATTCAAAATTATTATCCTAAGCTTTACAAGTAGGTTATCTTCTCTTTATTATTTTTTCAATAGTTCTCAGATTAATATAAATAGTATTTATATTCATATATAGCTTTAATATCAGTTATATTATTGTTATTAATCTTTATTTATTATTTAATATAAAATTTCTACAGATTATTCACTTGTTTGTAACATTGATGAAATTGCCATGTATGTATTAATTTATCCTACATTAATATATTTAACGTATCATTTTATTTTATAGTGAATTTATATTATATTATTATTTCTTGATAATATAATCAATTTCATGCCATAATTAGAAGATATCTTTATTATTATAATCATTTTCAACCTTTTTATTCACTAAATTAGGAAATTCATAGCACAATATATAAATTATTAGTAAGTCTTACTCATTTTTTCATAGTCAAACATTTAATTTAGCGGCCTGGCCATGATATATACTTAAAAACATTATAAAAAGATTCAAATTGGGTTTATCCAATAATTCAAGGGAGTTATTATCATAATACTATATAATAATTTTATATTTATTGATTTTGAAAGGTATTGAGGCATATGGAAAGCAATTGTATTGTCTTACAATAAGTTCATATTGTAATTCAATTTTAAGGAATCATGTCAGCTTTTTATTTCATCCTTTTCAAAAAAAGAAAATATAAAAAATAAAAATAATGAAAATAATAAAAATAATTTTATTAATTTTTATTCATTATTTTTACTTATTTACCTTATCTAAAAAGACATAAAAGCAATTATTGCATAAAAATTTCCATATCTTTCCAAAAAGAACACTTTTTCTACAGAAATTATAATTATTTGGCTTTTTTAGTGTTTGAAGATAACACAAAAGAGGAAAATCAAACCACTGTTGAAAGATTGGTGGAAGAAACTTTCCAAAGTTCTCCAACACCAGTTTTTACTAAGGAAAGAAAAGATAAAAAATTAGTTTTTCTAGGACTCACCATTCAGGACTCTGAAGGTGAGCACCTTTCTTCAAATTCAATAAAAGAAGAAATCTTTCTAAAAAAAATTATTTTATCATTTTATTTCCATTATGACTACTAGATGAGGTTCCCAATACTTCATCTAATCAGATGAAGGTGGGCTCAGAGGTAGAAATTCTCACACAAAAGGCAAAATAAAGGACAAAATTAACAAAATTAAGTGAAAAATTCCCAAGGCAAGTCCCTGAGATCTCCATTATCTCTGAGCATGAATTGAAAAGAAGTATGCGTCATTCAGACAGAGACAAATCACATTTAGATGGCTCAGATAGACATCTAAATGAGCCTGTACAAGCAGTATTACACAGCGTACAAAGACAAAGATTGGGAAATGCTACCAAAATGTCACAAAGGGGTGATGAGCTCCTGAAAAATCCTCAAGGAGTTCCTCAAAGAAGAGGAAATGGTGAAATACTACAATGGATATAATCCACTATCATCCAAATCTCAAATCAAAAAGATGAAGTATTGAAACAGCAAAAAGAGGGAGGAAAGGAAGGAAGAAGCCCCAGTAGCTTCTACCAGAAATCCACAAGCCAACCAGTCTCCCAAAGAGGAAAATAAGAACAAGAGAAAGAAATGGAGGAAGCCATATTCCCCCAGTTGCAGGATCCCAAGAGTCCAAAAAGATGCCATGGACAATGTCTTCAACATGGCCAGAACCATGATGGAATTCAAGGACAAAGAGGAGCAAAAAATGAGACAACCATCTTTCCCAAAGGAATGACTTTTTCTCCTGATGTTGCAAATACTTTAACATAAATGAAAATTAGTATTTTATCTTTAAAAGACATTCAAGAAAGTGTATTATCACCGAAAGAAATAAGAAATAGTATATTATATTTAAATCAAGTTTTTTTACAAAACACAAAAGAAATAGAAAAGATTAAATTTATGGTTTCAAATAATAAGCCCAAAATCTTTGATTGAAAACACTCAGAATGTAATACAAGGAAAACAAAAGTTGTATAAGTACATAAAAGATATCAAAGAAAAACTGTGGCAATGAATTATGACCAAAGTATTGATAAATTGACAGAGGAATCAAACAAATTATCCATTTCTGTTGAAAGATTGGAAGAAAATACTTCGTAACACCAAAAACTACTTCTAGAACATGGAGAAAAATATTATTAAGCAGAAATGAATCCTAAAGTTAATATTCAAAGTGATATTGGACTTATTACTGAGAAATTGAATAAAATGAATGAGGCCAATTTAAATATGCCAAATCTATCAACCCCCTTTTCCCATATAAGAAGGCCTATTGAGCCAAAAGAGGAACTAAAACATCCCTTGGTAACAGACTTAAACCAACATTAAAATGACCAAGCATTAATGAAAGAAGCCCCTAAGCTTAAAAAGTGGCCAACATTCACAAGTGAACAAAAATATGACTAAATTTCCTTTATTAATACAATTCAAATTTTACAAGAATATTATTTCATACCAGATGACTTAATCACTGAAATATTTAATTGTTTATATGAAATATCTGCAAAAAGCTTGTATTATGGCATACAACAAACAAATGGTAAAAATACCTGTTCTTCGCGGGAAAATAATTCCTGGAGGTGTAGAATAGGAAATACATTTGAAAACTTATTCTTTGACCCAGAGAAAGACAAACTTTTAACTTGGCTCTTGAAAAAATTTGAAATATTAAATTCATTATCTCCATAACACTGCAAAGATTAACTGTTTTACCGTGCAGTATATCAGTTATTTTGCACGGTATTAAATGTTTTACCATGAGGTATATTGGTTAGCAGTTAGCTTGTGAATGGGGTTTCTTGCGCATTCTCACCACACCTACACACAGTGCCCTCCAGTCCACCTCTGAGCTTCTCAAGCAAGTACTTCTTCATATCAATTTATAAATACTTTGTTGACATTTGTCATTATTTTAGCATGGTATGAGAAATTTTTATAAATTGATTAATTTTTGTAGTATAAATCTCACAAAAGATGGTGCATATGAAAAAACTTGAAAAATGCAAAGGAGAACTGGACCATGCCATAAAAAGAAGGTGCATAGAACCATGCTCTACTGTAGAATATATCAATGCACTAGAGTACATTATTACAGGAACCAAAATTGGCAGAACATGGAAAAAATTGACATAAAAAGCCCAAATAAACCATTCATTAAAAGAACAAAGAAACAGAGCCTTTCAAAAGCAATAACACCAATGAGAAAAGGAAATTTCATAAATGTGGTGGTATTGGGAACTTAACTAATGATTCACCATGAGCAAAGTGGCTAAACCTGAAAGAAAGTGTGGCATTTGAAAATCGGCTTGGAGCTGTCTTAGACTTAGCTTCGACACTTCTTCTGAATTAGGTTGGACCCAAGGTTTATTTTTTTTGGTAATATCGCAGGTTATTCAAATCCACTAGAATACTAAAGAGACTCTAAGATTTCTATTTTTCCCAATTTTATAGGATGCACACATTGAATATCAGATGAAAGCTCCCCCCTTTCAATTGTGATATTAATCAGAATAATATTTACTATGACAATATTACTTGAAAGCTATAATCTCAGTTTAAGTAGTTCTACTTATCATCTGACAATAATAATGTCACAACTCCAGGTTTTATAAATAATTTTCTCCCATCTCTTAATTGTTTTTCTAATCGTCTTACTTTATAAAAATACTACTACTAGCTTTTTATTTAAGAAGTGGTATACAACATAATTTGTTTTCAATTAAATAAATGCATCAAGAGACTAGATCATTTGTGCCTTTTCATAACTTTCATATTCCTATTTATGTAATTACACAAGTAAAGTAAAAAATCTACAAGAAATCCATGGTCATAAGCGTATTCCAAAAAAAAAGTCAAAACTCATATTTTTCTTCCTCATTTAGTAGTATTTTCATAATTTCATGATTATTATAATTGTTTTTTCTCTTTATAATTCCTTATTCAATTTATAAGGCTAATCAGTTGCTTCATTATTAATAATATAATATTATCTTTTTAAAGAGAATTTTCTTTCCCGTGTCATTTTCCAATTTGTATTTTATTTATTAGAATAGAATCAGAAGGAATTTTGCATAACATCACCTGCTACTAACAAAAATGAAACTTGTGAAGAAAATCACAGTTTATGAACTTTGGGGGCTTACTACCGTAGGATAGATGACAAATATCACAAATTTAATATTCAGGCATGTTACAGGAACTGTCACGTAAAATTGTTGAAGATTGTCGACAATTTTAAAGTTGCACGCCTTACAAGGTTACTACTGTAATTTTCAATACAAAATTAAAGTTTAGAATTAGTCAATTCAATTCCAACATTAAAAAAAGACAAATAAATCAAAATAACAAAGAATTTGGATCAAATATCAGACAAATTGAAAGAGGAAAAGAAAAAACAAAAATCAGATATATCAGATAATAACATAGAATCATCGAATAATTGTCAAAAGGCAGGATATAACCTTAAAAAATTATTTTTTTGATGTTATATCAATAGAGTCCTTTCTACTGGTATTATTCAAAGAAAAGATGAAAAAAAGAATATTACTATCAATAAAAAATCAGAAAAAGCTTGGTTTTAAAAAAACTTTTTATGATTAACTTTTTTCATTTATTATCGTCCTTTTATCTGATTCCTTGGTTTGAGAAAGATTATTCATTCACCATTTTTTGGATTTATTCTTTTTTCTTTCTCCTTCAGAAATAAGAAGTAAAATTATTTGGCTAAGAATTAAAGCATGTTGGAGGTGATATAATGGGACATTTCTCACTTAAATATAATATTGGCAGTCCCAATTACAGACCTCAATATTGTGTTTCATCGCAAGAACAAAGGACCAAGTCACTCAATCTATGCAAGCTATCTAAAAGTGTTTTTCATGTGATTCAATAAGAAATATTTAAAAATATTCATATTACTGTAGCCACTTTCAGTGAGGTTCAACCCTTGAATTGACTCCATCATTTCACTTTTGTAATGAGTAGAAGATTGTTTTGATTTTTGAAATTGGATCATTATTTTCTTTATTAATTAATATTAGTCATTATTTAAATGAAAATGACTCCAATGTATGAAAAAAAGTCTATTTGTGTATTTGAAAGCTGCTGAAATGAAAATGCTCCAAAATTCCAATCCAAAACTCTTTTTTCATATGTTAATTACTTGTGAAATGGTCAATAATAACATAGAATGTTTTGGAAAGTGATTGGTACCATGTTTTGAGGTTTTTATGACATGGCCTTGAAATGAAATTTTTGTTCACTTCAAGTTTACTTCCAAATTAGCTCCAGCTTATTTTTGTGTACTCTTCTTTCAACTTATAGCTCCATTAAGTATTTTGAGCCTATCATTTAAAAGAAAGACCAAAGATACAATAAATAATTTTTCACATCTTTCATCTTAAAGACACCTTAATGAGCTAAATATTTAGTGACTTCAACCCCCCTTATGAATGTCTCATGATCATCGGTTCCTTCTTTCCTTTGGCTGTATTCATTTATCAATGTAAATCAAAAATCAGAAAATTCTCAGAATATTGATGTATAAACTTTGAAAAACAATTGTAAAAAGGAGCCTGTTTATAGCAGATATTCTTCTTCAGCACCATAATGGATTTCATTTATCACAAAAGAATTGGATGAATTTTTCATTTCTGAAGGAATAGAAAAAGGGATATTATTTAAAATAGCTGGTTGACATGTGTATTATTTGGAATTTGATGATTGATAAGAATGCAAAACATTTTGCCCCATATCTTATGAGGAAAATTTAATTTTCATAAATTGGAAAATAATATCCTCAAAGAGTCTTCATAGCTTAAGGTCCTCAATTTTTCATCAGTAATAAAATTGAAAAGATATTTTGGAGTATCCTAGCTATCAGTTCATAAAATGCATATTAAATTTGCAATTTTTTAAAATATGGAGGCCTCTTCATACATAGGAATAATTGAAGAAGTGATCAAAATTTAAGTAACACAAACAAAAGGGAAAATAGCTAGGAAAAAGAAGAAAAATTATTCAAAAAGGAAATGAATAGCATATGAGCTCAATCAAATGATTTAAGATAAATAATAAATTGATAAGAAATTAATTTTCATTTCCCTTAAACTTCAAGCATATATTTGGATTCCCCCATATTAACCATTCAAATATTAGGTATTTAGGCTATATTCCACTTATTGATAAAGCTTCCCTCTATAATTTGTAGAAATAGAACTCACAAGATTAAGAATTTTGAGAAATATTATCTCATTTTTTTCAGTGTTCCAATAACCCACTTAATCAAAAACGCTGGATTAAGGTTCAATTATATTTTGAATGGAAATATGTAGAAAAATATATTTATTGGTATTCAGAAAGATAAATATCATATGGGCAAAAAATGCAAAAACCTGACATTTTATCTTTTTGTGAGAATCATATATAAAATTAGTAAGCCATGTTTTCTCTATAAATATCAGAGGTATTACTGTCAGGTTGAAACTATGATAAAGTGGTAAATAGGCTATTTACAACTTTAACTGTGTTTGTGACACGGTTATAAAGATGAAAATAAAGGTGTTTTAAGATAATAAGGTTTATAATTAAATAAAAAGGGCTTTACTATTGAGAAATAGTGGTGGTGAGCGCTGCTGAAAGCCCTGGGTGCAGTCTTACCAGTTGGATTACTATAATAAGAGCTACAATACTAAAGTTTAGTGTATAACCTTATTATTTTCCAAGAGTAAAACTTTCTTTGATAGTTTACTACGTTGTGGGAACTCCTTTTTGTGTGGGATGAAATAAGGCAGTACCTTGAGGGGGAAATTATTGGTAAGTCTGTTTTGAATTTCAGAATTGTCCAATAACCATGGGTGCTAAGGTGTATTAGCTGCCCCTCTAAATAATACTGAATAGTCAGCCTACAGAGAATCACAAAATAAAATAAGATTTGTGGCTTTAACAGATAGAGAAGACTTATCAGCAGTCTCTAAATCAGACCTATCAATAACACTACAGTAAAAACTCTGATCTAAAATTTCTGATAAAATAAACACTAGATTTATTTTATTTTATTTTAATAAAAGTGATGATAATATATATATATATATGTTTTGGGTTTCTGTTATTTTAATAAAACTAATAAGAATATTTATTTTTTTTAATAAGAATGATAAGAATATATATATTTTCTATGGTTTTAGGTTGATTATAATGATTTTTTTTGATATGAGTACTAATGATAAGACTACTGGATTTGATTCTTTTAGGATTTTTTTTAATACTGAGTTTATTTCACTGCTACTTCTCTTTGTTAATAACACTAAGCTTTTGAGCAAGGCTACTAACCTTTAACTACGGTTATACTACTATTCCTTACTAATACTAAGCTACTGAGCTTTTCACTACTAAAACACTACTACTTTTATAGATATTCTGCTAGTTCAGGGATGGTGGTGATCCTGGATAGTGGGAACTTGCTCCATGATGATGGGAAAAATGAGGGAGAGAGGACCTCTATTTATAGCTTTTGGGCCTCCATAGAACATCTCAAAACAGGGTACTTAGAAAAAATCATAGTTGAGAGGTTTTAGCTAGTGAGACGTGTAGTTTTGGTGTAGCAACGTGTTTGCTGAGAGAATTATGCTGGTGGGGCTTTTTCTTATCAAAATCATGTGATGTATTTGAGATAATTTGGCTGGTGAGTTTTTCTTTTTGCCAAGAAAGTGGAGAAAATACAGCTCCTGACAATTGAACTTTCTTCTAGTCATATGATATATATGAGGAAATTATGCTGGTGTTTCTGTTTCTTATCAAAATCATGTGATGTCTTCGAGATAATTTTGCTGGTAACACTTTCATTTTTGGTGACTTTGTTATGTATTTTCTGAGAGAATTATGCTGGTGGTGCTTTTTCTTATCAAAATCATGTGATGTCTTTGAGATAATTTGGCTGGTGAGTTTTTCTTTTTGCCAAGTGGAGAAAATACAGCTCCTGACAATTGAACTGTCTTCTAGTCATATGATATATATGAGAAAATTATGCTGGTGTTTCTGTTTTTTATCAAAATCATGTAATGTCTTTGAGATAATTTTGCTGGTGACACTTTCATTTTTGTTGACTTTGTTGGGTATTTTCTGAGAGAATTATGCTGGTGGTGCTTTTTCTTATCAAATCATGTGATGTCTTTGAGATAATTTTGCTGGTGACATTTTCTTGAAGGTGGGGAAAGTATTTTTTGTTTCTATTTTTACGTATGTTATGAGAAAAATATGCTGGTGGTTCTATTTTAGTATTGTATCATTTTGTAAGATGTGACTATGAAACTGATGATAATATTACTATTAATCAACAGTACTATGTCTGTTCTTATGAAATATAATAATAATAAAATTATTATAACCACAATTAAATAATTAAAAAAATTATTTCTTTCACGTGCTATACACTACTAGTGATTATAACTGTGAGCAGTAATTGTCTACAAGAATCAATTACAAGAAGAATTTAATAATAAAAACTTCTTTTATTAAAATAATGAAATCATTTTAATATATAATTATCTTTTACAAGAATAATTATAAAGATAATTCTTGAAGAAAACTATTACTAGAGAAAAACTTTAAGAATTAAAGATAAATGACTCACTAATACTCCAAAGAACTTATTGATAGATAAAAGTAGAGAAATTTGACGTGGAATTGTGGATTTAAGGGATCAAAAGAATTTATAACAGTATTACAACAATATATAGTTGGATTCTAGGATTTCACGTCTTTCTGGATGATTTTGAAAGATTTAAAACACTTAAGAATAGCTTTAACTAATACTTACTTGTTGGTAATAATGATTTAATAAATTGATAAGATGATGATGATACGGAAAAAACAGCAAGAAGAGACTTCTTTTAAGTCAACAACAGCTCACAGAGGCGTGCCATGGAGCAAACTGCAAAACCCGTGAGTGAGAAAACAATAAACCTTTTTGGATTAATGATTGCATCATCTGTTGTCACGTAAGATTATCATAATTACTTAATTGATGCTTTTACGTGACTACCAACCCCAATATGGTTAAGAATAAAAGGAGTAACAGCAGTAAATCTTCTTTTATTCTAAAATAATCATTGATTTCTCAAAGTTATCAATGTTATTGCCAATTTCATCACAGGTTTTAATTACTGTGAATTTTTGAAGATTCAGTGTTTCACGTAGAACGGTCAAAGATGGACTGTAAGTAAAACTTTTAATTTTACTAGTAAAACTGTAATTCTTTTTTGTTGTACCATAGATAATACAGTTCTTCATTGGTCCTGAAAGTTTCAGAAAGATTCATTAAGAATTGTATTTTTAATGAATTTTTGAAGTTTTTACCTCATTTCTACGTAGAATTGCAAATAGCAGTATTTTGCTGGTTGCTATGAGTCCCAAAAGGGTTTTAATTACTCTTTTAGGGTCTAGCCATGGAAGGTCATCAAGAATTGACGTGGTTACAGGAGTTTAAGTAGCTCATTACCTCCTTGGCACGTCAAAATAGCAGGTTATTTGCTATTTTCTTGTGATTACAGTAGGTGTAACTTGGTAACCAAGTTCCCAAAGAGTTTTAGTTTACCAATTGGGCCAAGATGAGCCATGGATCCATGCTCTGGAGCTATCCACGCCTCTGAGGCCTCAGAAGTTGGGTACCCTGGCTCTCTTTGATGTCTTTTGTCCCCCTTGCCTATTTTTTACGTCAAAATAGTAATTTAAGCTTAAAGTGAGATATCCACTATGGGTGTACCAAAAGTCCATATAAGAATACCATGATATTAAGTGCTCAAAACATGCATAACACTATTCTTAGTGTATATGTAACATGGGATTTCTCACTTTCCCATTATTTTGGCTAAAAATCAAGAAAAACAAAAATCTTCACGGATCTTTTATGTGGTATTAATGATGTGGTATTGAAGTATTTTCCATTTTACCACCTTAAATACTTAAATTGAGCTTATTCACTCTATGGAGCTACCCTAGGTGAATTTTTGTGTAGAATCCAAATCTGGTCTTAAATCCATGGATTTACGTACTCAATAAAAAGTTATTCATCTTTTCTGAAATTGAAAATGATGAATTTTGGATATATGCATGACTTGTGAGTTTTGCATAATTCAAAATTTCTTTTTAAGATAATTGTGGCCTATTTGGGTATGTAAAATATACCTCAAGGCTCACATTCCCTCCCACCAAAAAATAAAATTGTACTACAATTTTATTAGTGATAAAAGAATAAGGCCCCAAAGGGGGTTAATGTCCACTGTCCAACCTCTTTACATTACTCAGATCAAGTAATTTAAAGCACATTTATAGACATATTCAGGTTTGTGGCCTTCTTTCATGTCTAAATCTTCTTAAGAGTTTATCTGAGTCAGGTATTTCTGATTCTGCCATCCATTCATCTTCATGTACTGGATTTCTATATCTGACAAGATATTCTCTTTGATTTCTACCCCTAAGTCTCCTTTCTTTAATGACTTTCTTTATCTTTTTGTCTTCATTCTGTTCCACAGGTGGTACAGTTAAAGGAGTTGGGTTCCTTAAAGGAAACAATTCTTTATCAGCTGGTTGATAAGGTTTTATCAAGCTGACTGGAAATGTGGGGTGTTTATTTTCTAATTCACCACTCAATTCCACTTGAACTGCATTGCTTCCATGTAAAGCAACAATAACAAAAGGTCCTACATAAGAATCTTTAAGTTTCTTTGGGCCTTTGATATTATTAAAATTCAATGTTGAAACTAGAACTAAGTCCCCTACTTTGAAGTCTGGTACTTTATGACTCTTGTCCCACTTCTGTTTTGCATAATCAAAAGCATCATCCATACTTTGTTTGGCGTGGTGTTTTACTTTATCAAGCATTAATTTGAAGCTGGAAGCTGTAGGATGAATTTCAATCAAGTCTTTCCTCAGTGTGTCTGCTGGGAGTCTTGGATTCCATCCTTTTTCTAACATAGCAGGAGTTTGTCCTGTGGAAGAATGGACTGATGTCTTGTATGCCAATTCTAATGCAGGTATCAGAGTGCACCAGTCATGGGTAAAGCCATCTGAGTCTTTGAATTCTAATCCATAAGCACAAAATCTCCTGATCATGTCTTCTAAAGTTTGAATCATCCTCTCTGCTAGCCCATCTGTTTGAGGGTGATATGCTGTAGAGAATGATAACTTAGTCCCAAACAATCTATGAAGATTGGTCCAAAGTGCAGATGTGAACTTGGGATCTCTGTCACTAATGATATTCTTACATAACCCTGTATGAGAAATAACTCTACTCCATAAAAGAAGAGCTGTATCCATAGCAGTGTCATCTTTATGACATGGTAAGAATATGGGAGTTTTGCTATATCTGTCTACAATGACTAAACAAGCATTATAACTTTTGTCACCACTTGGAGGAAGTGCTGTGACCCAATCCATGTGAACAACTTCCAATGGGGATTTTGGTTCTTGAATGTGGATCATAAGTCCAAATTTCTTGCCTGTACTCCTGTTTGCTTTTTGGCATCTGTCACAGGTATGGCAATATTTAATGGTTTCTTTTCTCCAAGATGGCCACCATGCACAATTCTTCACTTTTTCAAGTGTTCTGTCTTCTGACAGGTGTCCAGAGTAGATACTATCATGACATTCATGAAGAATGGTATTGATAAGTAATCTACTACAAAGTGTCATCACACAAGAATTTTTTGTTCTATGGTAAGTAATCCCATCAAACAAGTGAAATCTTCCTTCAGAATAGGAATTTTTTCCAAACTTCATCAAGCGCATTAACTAAAAATGTATCTTTGCAGTCTTTATCTAATAAAGAAGTCAAGATATGGCAATTCTTGTCTTGTTTATAAGATTCTCTGACTTCTTCAAAGAATTCAGTCCCAATATCAGTTATGTTAATTCCTTCAATTGGAATCTGTGGTTCAGCTACCAAAGGTACATAAGCTGGGTTATCAGGAGTGTTGGCTAAAGCCCATCTACTAAGTCCATCAGCATTCTTGTGAATGTTTCCTGCTTTATGAGCTATAGTCATGTTTCCTCTATATTCTTGAATGGCTATTTGCCATCTCAACATATGTCTGTTGGGAGTTTTCATGTTAAGAAGTGATTTTACGGCATTACAGTCAGTTATCACTTCAAAAGCACTGCCATCAAGATAATAGTGTAGTTTCTCAAGTGCCCATACCAAACATAAGCACTCCATTTGGCTTGCACCATATCTGGCTTCTGTTGGTTTGATTTGTCTTGAGATATAACAAACTGGTCCTTCTGTAGGTTTGTCATCAATAATTTGGACTTGATGTAGGGCTGCCCCTAATCCATCTCCACATGCATCAATGTACAACTTAAAAGGAATATTCCAGTCAGGCATGAGGAGTAAAGGTGCTTCTGTAAGGGCTTTCCTTATCTTCTCAAAAGCTTTAATTCTCTCTTGTGTCATCTCAAATACAGTCTGTTGATCACAGATTCTATAAAGTGATTTGGCTAGAATTGCAAAGTCTTTCAGGTGTTGCCTATAGTAACTGGCAAACCCAAGAAAAGACATCATTTCTTTTTTATTCTGGGGTATTGGTTTAAGTAACACTGCTGCTACTTTGTTTTTGTCAATACCCAAGCTTAAACCAGAAACAATATGTGCTAATGCTTTGAGTTCTTCAAAACCAAAATTGCATTTCTTAAATGAAATTTTCATGTTCACTTCTGCAACTTTATGAAGTACTTTTGCAAGTCTTTCAAGGTGCAAAGACCATGAATCATAACATATGATAATATCATCAATATAAATGATAAGCCATCCTTCAGACAATTCTGTAGGAAAGATGGTGTTCATCATCCTTTGATAATGGGATGGAGCATTCTTAATGCCAAATGGCATTCTAAGATACTCAAAAATACCACAGTGAGTGATAATTCTAAGTAATTTCTTAGCTTTAGGCGTCAAAACATTTTGATGGAAGCCTTTCAATGCATCCATTGATGTTATATACTTGGCTTTAGACAATTGAGTCAAGGTTTCTTGAATTCTAGGTATTGGATACCTATCTGGAACTGTGTAGGTATTCAATGCTCTGAAGTCTCCAACCATTCTTGACTTATCATTATGCCATGCAATAATAACAGGTGTTGTCACTTCAACTTCCTCATTATGGCCTACTTTCCTTAGCACACCAAGTTGGATCAACTCTTGGATATGTTTTTCCAAGGCTTCTCTAGCTCTGGGACTGGCTGGATAAGCTGGTCTTCTAAGTACTGGAGGATATGGTCTGTCAATATTAAGAGTAATATCAACTTCATGTCCTCTTATAGAACCTAATGGTTCATTATCAGAGGCAAATGCATTTTTATATGTGTATAACACATTAATAAGCTCATTCCTCATCTTTGGTGACAATGATTGATTAATTTGTGCTTCAAAAAGTTGATTAGTCACAAATACATCTTTGTAAGTATCCTTGACAGAAGATACTACAGATATCTGTTTTGGCATATTGGAGAAAGCAAATTTTGGTCTCTTGTTATCTCCAATTGTGAAATATTTGTCCTTATGGTTATTTATATCAATACCATAAATATTTAAGTAATAATTTCCAAGAATGATGTGCTGAGATGTGCAATTATCCATTACTACAATCTCAGTTTTCATTCTTACACTTCCTGCTGGATGTGGGAATACAATATTAGTGTCCAATATGCCCAGGGGGTACATATTGTTACTGGCACTACTGAATTGTACACCTTCTATTGGTAATAGATGGTTTTTCCATTCAGGAAGTATAATTTGGAGATAATCTTTGCCCACACAAGTGCAAAATGCCCCTGTATCCAAATTTACTTTGGCTTCAATATTACTCATCAGAACTGATGTGATACAGGATGCCCCAGCAGTATAATCCTTTCCTCTAGCAGGTTTTTTTTACACATTCTGGCATCTTGGATATTGGTCAAGTTGCAGCAATCTTCACTGTACTGTGGCAAGTGGGTATGGACTTCTGTGACCTCAAAGAAAGCTGAAATGTTTTCAATGGGATAGTCCTCCACTGGTGTATCTTCAGAGACTGCAGAATCTTGATCAGACTCTTCTTTCTCTTCAGTACACTGAATTTCTTCAATGACTTGAACTTCATTGATTTTTGTCTTCTTAGGAAAAGTGTTGGCTAAATGTGAAGTACTTCCACATTTATGACACTTCAAGACAGGTCTTTCTGGTCTTCTTTCCTCTCTAGGAATCTTTGAGACTAATTTGGACTCTATTGGGTTTTTAATCCAAGTCTTACCAATTCTTGTTCTGGTAATGATATCTTCCATAGCATTAATGTAGTCCTCTGTTGAACAAGGTTCCACACATCTTCTTTTGATAGCATGTTCCAGTTCTCCTCCACACTTTCTTAATATTTTCATATTAATCATAGTGTCAGACATATCTGGGTGTAAAGCAGATAGTCTGTCTTTTTGTTTGAAGAACCAAGTAAGTGGTTTGTCTTTTTCTGAGTTAAAAATGGCACTTTCAAAAGCATTTTCCATTTTAAACCTCCAAGAATTATTAGCCCATTTGGTAATCACTTCAGATTTCCACCAAGACCAGTCATGTTTACCATGATCAATCCTCACTTTGTAATACCATTTCTTTGAAGTTTTGGTAAACAAACAGTGTAATTTTCCCACTATGATTTCATCAGGTATATTAAAGTCTTCTTCCAACATATCAATAGTCCTGATGAATTCAATATGGTTGTATTCTCCTTCACCAGAGAATGTTGGCCATTCTTCTATTTTGGGAATATCTCTTGCAGAGTAGGCATTCTCTCCTAAGAATGGTGTAAGACTTTCTTTAACAGAGAGTTTCTCTTCAGTTAAAGGTGTAGAATGTCTTGGCATATGTGGTTCATGATTCTTATGAATTTGTTCCACACTTGCAATTATCTCATTCTTCAACTTTTGCCTTTCACTGTCACTTTTTGCTAGATGTATAGCAAATTGATTGGTGTTCTTAACTATTTGTAAGACATGGTCTTCAAGAGTTTTAAGTCTATCATTTACTCTCAAAATGGAAAGATCTTCTGTGTCATTATTCTGAGTTTGACATTGGTTCTCAATTCTTTCACACGCATTGCCAATTGACTCAAGGGTGACAGTTGTCAATTGATGCCATTCAAAATTTTTCTTGTCATTTGTCTTTAAACTATTTATGTCTGATGTAATTTGCTTTAACTTTGATTCAAGTTTGCCAATTTCTACATTAATACTTCTATGTACATCAGTTATTTGCGTGGAAAAGTCCTGTTCATCCTTTCCTGCTCCTTGGCTGTGAATTCCATAAGAGTTCTGGCCATATTGAAGACACTGTCCACGGCTGAAGGCTCCAATTTGGGGATCCTGTACCCTTGTGGGTAAGGTCTGTGCCAATTGGCTTTGCCTTTGCCCTTGCCTTGATGGTTCTTGGGACCTCTCTGTTTCTTTTGAGGTCCTTTGGGCTTGTCCTTGGATGCTTCTGGAGCTGGTTTGGAGCTGGTAGATGCCACTGGTGCCTCTGTCTCCAAAGTTGGAGTCATTTCCAACTCTTTCTTCTGGTCTATGGATAAAAGACTCTGGTTCTTCAACCAATTCTTTATCTTTTTGACCTTGTCTTTGCAAGATAGGGGGCTCCATCCCCCTAAGAGTTCTATGGTCTTCTCCTGACCCAGAAAGCTCTTGATGTGTAAGTAGGAGTTCATGGCCCCCTGCCAAAGGCTTGGGCAGATTTCCCACTCCTCTTCTTTGGCTGCTCTGAACCAATTTTTGTACTGGCTCTGATATATTTCTATTGCTGCCACTTGAAAATGGTTCAGCCCTGGAAATATTATCATAAATTAGTGCAGGCTCAGAATTTACGTCAAAATCTGTTGGTACAGACCTTGGGGAATGGGGGCAACTCTGGCATCCTCCAGATGTGTCTTTCTTGTGGAAGATTTGGCACTTCTGGATTTGGTCTTGCCTCTTCCTTGTCCACGTCCATCTGGTTGAACTGAATAGTTGCTTCCATTTCTGGTATGCACCATTTTTACGTCAATTTAAGGATAAAGAGTAAAAATAAAGATAAAAACACACCTTTTGGTGGTAATTTATTCTTTTCAGAATTAAATAAAGTGCCTCTTTTAGCAATTTGCACCTCAATACTTTCTTCAGATTCTGGACTAGTGATATATCTTTTACTGAGTCTGTTGCCAGCTGCACAGTATTTGATTAAAGACACTAGAAAGAAATTATAAAAGAGAGAAAAAATTATTTTTTATACTTTTTAAAATATTTTTAAAGAATTTTTATAAGTTTTATATTTTTTAATATTAAAAAAATTATTCTTTTTAAAGAAAAAAAAATTAAAATTTAAGATTTTGAGTGAAAATTATGTCAGAGTAACTCAAAGAATAATTGTATAAGTTTTTGGATGTGAAAAAGCCACGTGTAAAACAGTATAAAATTAGACCAAATTCCTCAATGAAAAAGATTTCCAAAACAATTTCAAAAATAAAAAATTATTTTAACTTTTAAAATGAAAGAAAAAAATATTAAATTAATATATTTTAGAGCTTAAAAATATATTAATTAAGGGTACAAGGTTCAAAAAAACACGGCCAGGCCCCCAAATGTAAGATGTGACTATGAAACTGATTATAATATTACTATTAATCAACAGTACTATGTCTGTTCTTATGAAATATAATAATAAAAAAATTATTATAACCACAATTAAATAATTAAAAAAATTATTTCTTTCACGTGTTATACACTACTAGTGATTATAACTGTGAGCAGTAATTGTCTACAAGAATCAATTACAAGAAGAATTTAATAATAAAAACTTCTTTTATTAAAATAATGAAATTATTTTAATATATAATTATCTTTTACAAGAATAATTATAAAGATAATTCTTGAAGAAAACTATTACTAGAGAAAAACTTTAAGAATTAAAGATAAATGACTCACTAATACTCCAAAGAACTTATTGATAGATAAAAGTAGAGAAATTTGACGTGGAATTGTGGATTTAAGGGATCAAAAGGATTTATAACAGTATTACAACAATATATAGTTGGATTCTAGGATTTCACGTCTGTCTGGATGATTTTGAAAGATTTAAAACACTTAAGAATAGCTTTAACTAATACTTACTTGTTGGTAATAATGATTTAATAAATTGATAAGATGATGATGATACGGAAAAAACAGCAAGAAGAGACTTCTTTTAAGTCAACAACAGCTCACAGAGGCATGCCATGGAGCAAACTGCAAAACCAGTGAGTGAGAAAACAATAAACCTTTTTGGATTAATGATTGCATCATCTGTTGTCACGTAAGATTATCATAATTACTTAATTGATGCTTTTACGTGACTACCAACCCCAATATGGTTAAGAATAAAAGGAGTAACAGCAGTAAATATTCTTTTATTCTAAAATAATCATTGATTTCTCAAAGTTATCAATGTTATTGCCAATTTCATCACAGGTTTCAATTACTGTGAATTTTTGAAGATTCAGTGTTTCACGTAGAACGGTCAAAGATGGACTGTAAGTAAAACTTTTAATTTTACTAGTAAAACTGTAATTCTTTTTGGTTGTACCATAGATAATACAGTTCTTCATTGGTCCTGAAAGTTTCAGAAAGATTCATTAAGAATTGTATTTTTAATGAATTTTTGAAGTTTTTACCTCATTTCTACGTAGAATTGCAAATAGCAGTATTTTGCTGGTTGCTATGAGTCCCAAAAGGGTTTTAATTACTCTTTTAGGGTCTAGCCATGAAAAGTCATCAAGAATTGACGTGGTTACAGGAGTTTAATTAGCTCATTACCTCCTTGGCACGTCAAAATAGCAGGTTATTTGCTATTTTCTTGTGATTACAGTAGGTGTAACTTGGTAACCAAGTTCCCAAAGAGTTTTAGTTTACCAATTGGGCCAAGATGAGCCATGGATCCATGCTCTGGAGCTATCCACGCCTCTGAGGCCTCAGAAGTTGGGTACCCTGGCTCTCTTTGATGTCTTTTGTCCCCCTTGCCTAATTTTTACGTCAAAATAGTAATTTAAGCTTAAAGTGAGATATCCACTATGGGTGTACCAAAAGTCCATATAAGAATACCATGATATTAAGTGCTCAAAACATGCATAACACTATTCTTAGTGTATATGTAACATGGGATTTCTCACTTTCCCATTATTTTGGCTAAAAATCAAGAAAAACAAAAATCTTCACGGATCTTTTATGTGGTATTAATGATGTGGTATTGAAGTATTTTCCATTTTACCACCTTAAATACTTAAATTGAGCTTATTCACTCTATGGAGCTACCCTAGGTGAATTTTTGTGTAGAATCCAAATCTGGTCTTAAATCCATGGATTTACTTACTCAATAAAAAGTTATTCATCTTTTCTGAAATTGAAAATGATGAATTTTGGATATATGCATGACTTATGAGTTTTGCATAATTCAAACTTTCTTTTTAAGATAATTGTGGCCTATTTGGGTATGTAAAATATACCTCAAGGCTCACACATTTCATATGGAGATTTCATCATTTCTATCAAGTTTGATGCAAGTTATTATTACTAAGGAAGCATTTGTTCTTGGAAAATATATTGTAATTTTATTCAAAGCCTGGAGGTATTTTTTCTTTCAATTGAATCAAGGTGGGGAAAATACAGCTCTGATGCTGTGGTCCATCTTCATATACCTTTATTTAGATTAACTCCTTTTAATTGCATAATTTGTTATTGATGATGCAATAAGGTGGAATAATTCTTTGATACTATACGGTTTTGATAAGATATTGAGGCTGTGTATTGTATATTTCTTTTTGAAATTTGTAAGTGTAATGTGTAAATCTGTTTTGCATAATTCTTTTTATTATCATTTTTTTTCTTTTGTTTTATTGGTAAGCTTGAAATTGGTACTAATGGTATGGAATACCACATCCCCCTCTCCATTTAATGCTGTCCCCAGAATTCAAGTTGGAAAGCTTGCCAATATCAATCATATCCATTTTGATCAATTTCTTCTCCCTCTGATATTAAATCTTCTTCTTCAATTTCTTCACTGCAGTCATTTTCTGACTCTGTACTTGATTCAACTTTCTTTCCTTTGGGATAAAACCTCTTGATGTGACTTGCTGCAAAATTTCTTGTACGTTTAGTGCCATCCAATTCTTCAAGCTCATAAGGTCCATTCTTAATTTGATTTATTACTCTATAAGGTCCATTCCAACAGTTCTTGAAGAGTAAACCCCACTGTGACTCAAGTGGTTTATTATAAACTGATACCAAGTCCCCTGGTTCAAGTCGATTTCTCAGTCTATGTGCCATCTTTTTGTCCAAATATTTAACTGATTTGTTTCTTGAATCTCTTAATTTCTCTGCTGCTGCTAATCTTGTGGCCTCTTTTGCTGCAATCTGTATTGCTCTTGCTTCCAATAGCTCTCCTGTTGTTGAGATTTTATTTCATTCTATGACCAGGTATGTGTTTGTTTCTATGTCAATTGGTAAGACAGCCTGCTGACCAAACTGAAGCTCAAATGGTGTAAGGTTTGACTATGAAACAATAAGTAAAAATTACTAATTTATTACTTATTGTACTCTGAATGTCCTTATAATTGAAATAAATAAGATTAAAATAATAATAATAATAAAGAAATATTATTATTATGGCGTAAAAATATTATATTATTAAATAAATATAATAATATAATTAATATTATATAAAATTATAATATTGTAAATAATATATTAATATAAAATAATTAATATATTATAAAGCTCTTTATTATTGTTACCAACAAATAATAAAGGCATAAAAAACTGTTTTTTATAAATAAAAAACAATTAATAACAATAATATTACCAATATTAAAGTTATATATTAATATAAATACTATTTATATTAATTAAGAATTATTAAGAGTAATAATAAGAGAAAAATTATTATAATAAGATGAAATAACCTACTTTTAACACTTAAAATAATAATTTTCAGATATTTTACGCCAAAAGAATATAATACAACTTTTTCAAATTGCATTTACAATAAAAATAAAGAAAATTTACTAAATTTCTTGATTTTACGTGGAAATGAGTTTATAGAGAGATTTATGACAAAAACAATTAAAGAATTGATTTAATCACACAAAAGTAGTGATTAATAATAAGATGGTCTTTGGTCTTTTAATAATATAAGAGTTTTATATATGAAGAATAAAGAAATTACCTTTTATTTAATTGATTTAATGTTTTTGATGCGTCTGAGGGGAAAATAGAGTAAAAAGAGCTCTATTTATAGTAAATACCTCCCTCCTAGAGTCCAACAGGCTTCTAGTAGACGTGTACTGATCATATCAACTGGAATTGATCAATATTTTAAGGTTTGGAGATGATTACATCATTATCAAACCATATTACATCATTATTACACCATTATTTAGAGTTATCACTATAACTCTAAAGTTGATGACATCAGAGGCTTGGCAAAACCCCAAATTTCGTGGATTTTATTAGTTTTAATCATAAACTAATGGTATTCACCAATTTTATCACTCTTAAGACTGTTAAACTTAAATTAAGGTTACAGTGTGTGATCATAACTGCTCAAATTAAGCTCAAACTTTGATCCTCAATACCTTTTAAGATCTTCACGCTAAAGCAATTCAGAGAGTGAATTCTGACAGCCTGGCATAACCCTATTATGCTGCCAAGAGCTTTTCATTACATCATCAAAACTCTAATTTTGATGATTTTTCTTGTAACTCATCTTTTCTGTTGAAATTCAATATTTTAAACTTCAAACCTTGATTTCAGGGGGTTATACCCGGAATTTAATAATAAAAATTACATCATTCTTCACTAATGAACCAGTAGAATCCAACTGTATACTTTTTTTTAAGTTTGGAGCACTTTCACAACAAAGTGGTCAACAGCTGTGTTGATTTTTATCAATATTTCATCATAGGTTTTAACCTTGTTTATAATTTGTAAAATAAAGTTCATATCTGTGTTCTTACAGTAACTACGTGGTAACTTTATTTTTGGTTCATCATTCTATCATGTATAGTTTAGAAGATATTAGCTATGATCCTTGAATATATGCGTTGACCAAAAAAGTGCATATATTCAGGTTAATTCCTTAAGTATTAACATTGGAAATTAGCTTATTAATTGTTTTATGTGTCTATTTTCATGGGGAATCCACTGGTACAATTTGTTTCACATGTTGTTTCATTAGGTCTTAAGATACATAAGGTTTTATGGTTTTTATAAGGTATTATACCTTATAATTCCTTAAATATTGACTTTACAGATATGCCATAAAAATGGTATATGTGTATTTTTCCATGGGGAATCCAATGGTATAATCTTTTTTACATGTTGATTCATTGGTTTTTAAGTTAAGCCAATTTTTGTACCAATTTATGGTATTTTTTGTATGTTTAAGTAATTATTCTGAATGTATAATTATTCTAAGTAATTTTAATATAATTATATTAAAGGTATAATTATTCTGAGTCTTTTTTGTGACCTTATTGGGTATGTGGTCATATCTCAAAGGCTCACAAATGGTGAGTATCCTGTTGTTCTTTTTACCAAAATTCTATCTGCCAAGGTTACAATTGGTAAGTATTCTTTCCATTTGGATCCATTTTCACCACACATTTTTACAAGTGCATCCTTCAATTGCTTATGGCCTCTTTCAATCATTCCTTGTTCTTCTGGGTAGTAAGGTGTAGTTATTCTGATTCTTGATCCTGCTCTTTTGACTGCTTCTTGTAGCTCTTTTCCAAATTCTGCTCCTCCATCTACTGTGACTTCTTTGGGTGCTCCATATCTACAAATCCATTCTGAATTAAACCATTCTGAGACTGATTTTGCCGTTAGCCTAGTTAATGCAACAGTTTCTGGCCATCCTGAAAAGTCATCTCTTGCTACAACTAAGTATTTCCATCTTCCTGCCTTAATGTGAACCGCATCCATGCTGACTCTTTCAAATAAAGTAGATGTTACAGATATCTTTGCTTCTTCTTTTTGTTGCAAATGACTCCTTTTTTGACATTCTTGACATGATTTTACCCATTTTTTAACTATCTTTTTCATTCCTTCCCACCAATATCTCTTCTTGATTCTCCTGTATGTTTCATTTTCCCCTCTATGCCCCAGCTCTTCATGCATTTTCTTTAGTATCTGTTTCTGAGCTTTTTCATTGTATACAACTATTTGTGGATGTGCTTGATTTCTTCTTTTCAGCTGCCCTCCTTCTAAATAGAAATTCACTGATCTTTGTTTAATTTTCTTGAAGTAGTCTTCCCCAATACTTTGTGGCTTTTTCAAACTATTCAAATATTCCTGCATATATTTTCCAAATCCTTCCTGTTTTATTGGAATTTCAATATTGTTTGTTTTATTCCTTGATAATTTTCCCACTTTACTTGTATTTACTTCTTTTAGGCCAAATCCTGGATGTGGTTTAATCCAATCTTCATCTTCATCCAAATCATCCCTTTCACTTTCTTCTTTGTCTTCTCCTTTTGGTCTTCTTGATAACCCATCTGGCATAGTAAATGTTTTTCCTGGTTTGTGTACAAGATCAAATGAAAAAAGTTGAATGTATGCCACCCATCTTGTCATTGGTGCATTTGGTAAACATGGTGTGTTGATCATTTCTATTAAAGCTTTAGCATCTACTTGAAGTTCAAAGTGTTGGCCCCATAATATTGTTTGAAGTTTTTTGAGTATTCTTGCTACACCGCAAAGCTCTAATTTTGGCTGAGAGTATTTAGATTCTAGCCTGGAAAATGTTACTGATTCATATAGTACTGGTCTATCCTTTCCATCTTCATCCTCTTGCATAAGAGCTGCACCAGCTGCAATATAACTTGAATCTATTGCTAATTTTATTTTTCCTGAATCTTTATCATAATTTAATGTCTTCAAATTAATCTCTTCTCCTACTATTTTCCTGAGTTTTATAAATGCTTCTTCACATTTTTCAACCCATTTCCACAATACATCCTCCCTTGTCAATCTTCTCAATGGTTCTGCAACTTGTGAAAAGTCCTTGATAAACATTCTGACATATGCACATAGTCCTAAGAATCCTCTAACTTCCTTCTTTGTTTTTGGTCTAGGCCAGTTTTGTATCTTGTTTATCTTCTGTTTTGAAATCTTTCTTCCTCCCAAAGACACAACATGCCCCACAATATCAAGTGCTGGAACACAACATGCAAATTTTGATCCTGAAATTGTGAGTCCTGCCTCTTCTATCCTGAAAAGTATTCTTTCTAATGTTACTGCATATTCCCAAACAAATCTTCTTATGAGTGGATTCTCCTTCAATTTTTTGTGCTGATACGTTGATCTCGGTCCTTTAATTCCTCCATCATCTATAAATATTACAAGGTGCTCTGGTATTTCCTCCTGAAGTATCCAAGTCATTTGTGCTTGATAAAATGCCACAGAGTTTGTTGCTCCTTGAGGTAGTCTTGTAAGCTGAAGTCTTCCAAGTGGTGTTTTAAATGTTGTAAGTGGTCTTGTAGTAATATCCAATTCTCTTTAATCATATCCTCCCATAATATCTCCCAATCCATAACATGCTCTTCCTGAAAATGATCCTACAAACTCATCAACATTTGGTGGCAATCCTGCATCTTTCATTGTTACTTTATTGAGGTCTTGAAGATCATGAACTATTCTAAGTTTTCCATTGGGCTTTGCCACACAAAATACTGGGCTGTTATAGCTTGATGTTGATTGTTCATAGAGTCCTGTACGTATTCTTTCTCTGACTAGTTCAATAAATTGAGGTAAAATTGATTTTATTATTGGTATTGGTTTCTTTTGCCATGGTTCATGTGGTATAACTGGTATTTTATAAGGTCTTCCATAAGAATGTTTTAGTATGCCTCTTTCTTCTTCACAAAATGCTATAGCCTTTTGCCTTAGTAATATAACATTCTTTAATAAATTAATCTCTTCTTCTGATAACCATCCAGATGGTCCAAAGTTTATCATTGAAATTCTTTCTTCTGTAACTTTTGATGTTTCAAAAAATGGAGGTGGGTTAGGTGATAGGGGTGTTTCGTATGGATCTCTTGATAATTCAGGTCTTTCCAAAGGTGGATTCAGATCTTGAGGCATAGCTTCATTGACTGGTCTAACTTTCTGGAGTACTGACTTATATTTTGCAGCATTGGCTTGAGCTTCCATGATTATTAGTCTGGTTTAAAGTATAAATTGATAATATTTTTTTATTTTTTTATTTTTTATAATAATTTTTTTTAGTTAAAATAAAAACAGTCTTTTCAGTTCTTTTTTTTCTTTTTATTCATAATTGTATTTGAGTTGTAGCTTTAAGTCATGCAAGGACTTTACCTCTAGGTGGATAAAACCCAGTATATTAGGTATACCAAATCCTGCAGTTTAATGTCATACAAGGACATTTGTGAACCCTAGTCCTGAGTTTACTGTTTTACTTGAGGCTTTCATTATTCTATTATTCATTTTTGTTTTACTCTTGATATCTTCTCTTTTCTTTTTATTTTCTTGATTCCTTGATTTTACTTGCATCTTCAGCCCTACGGTGTGCTACCCCTGTAGTTTGAAGTCATACAAGGACTAATTTTAGCCATCTGGGAACCACCCTGTATTTTAATGTCATACAAGGACTAATTTTAGCCTTAAGGTTGCTACCCTGAAGTTTAAAGTCATACAAGGACTAATCTTAGCCTTAAGGTTGCTACCCTGTAGTTTAAAGTCATACAAGGACTAATTTTAGCCTTCAGGTTGCTACCCTGTAGTTTAAAGTCATACAAGGACTAATTTTTAGCCTTCAGGTTGCTACCATGTAGTTTAAAGTCATACAAGGACTAATCTTAGCCTTTTTTATTTGCTCTGATCTTTTATCCTTGATGTTAATCAAGACAGTTTATTTTATTTATTTATTTTTATTATAATTTTTTCTTTATTTTATGTCAAAATTTTTTTTTTTTTTTATATTTTATGTTGAAAAATATTTTTTAATGTTTTTTTTTAATGTTTTTTTTTTTTTTTTTTTTAAGTTGAAAAAATTTTCTTTTCTTTTTTTTTTTTTTTTTATCTTGAAAACATTTTTTTTTTTTTTATGTTGAAACAAAAAATTTTTTTTATATAAGAAAATTTTTTTTTTTTTCTTATGTTAAAAATTTTTTTTTTGTTTTTTTTTTTTTCATGTTAAAATTTTTTTTTGGTTTTTTTGTTTTTTTATGTTAAAATTTTTTTTTTTAAGTTGAATTTTTTTTTTTTTTAAGAGTGATTAAATTGATGAGTGATGTTGAATGAGTTTTCAATTTGAGGAGTGATGGTGCATTTTGAAATGGTGTAGTGGTTAGTGATTCCAGGTTGCTTTCAACTTTCACCAAGGTCCTGGGTTTGATTCCTGCCTCTGGCAGCAGTGTCGTCAAACTACAATCATGCTGCCATTATGTTCATCACTCTGTGGGGAGTGCTCTGTTCTGATGGCCTAGTATCTGTTGAGTTATGGTGATCTGTTAGGACTAATTGAATGATATTCTGGCTATGTTTGGGGAGCCCACACCCTCTTTCATATCTATGATTACTGTGTTCAATTTGAATTTCTGAGGTGGATGTATGGGAGTACGTCAAAGAGTGGCTAAACCAATAATATTGGGCTAATGTTATCCAGTATACCTCTGTGTGTAATGTTTTTTTTTGTTGATTGTGCCATAAATTGAATTACTTTTCTGATTGGCTGTGAGCAATAATTTTAATATTTCAGTGTCTTCTTTTACTGTATCTGAATACCTTTTCTTGTTTGGTTACTTCTTTTTTTCCTATACAGATACTATTTGCTTGCTTTTTCTGAAGTCACTGACCCAATTATGACCGGCGGTCATAATTTTGACATTTTAGATTCTTTGATCTTCCTTTTCTGTATCTGAATGGCCTAGCTTGTTTGGTTTGTCTTTCTTCCCTTTCTTGATATAGTTTTATTGCTTTTATGGCAATTTAACACCGGCGGTCATAATTTTGACATTTTTAACTTATATATCTTCTTTTGCTGTTTCTTCACACCATCTTTTCATTGTTTTTTTTTCAAAAAAAAGAAATGTCATTTGTAAAGGCATATGGGCCCACACTTCCCCAAACTTGTGCCATTTTTTTTATATGAGGTGGCATAAGAACAGATAACCACCCCTGTTTTTTTTTTTTTTTTTTTTTTTTTAAACACTTCCAAATTTGAAATATTGTCCTGAATACTGATACATAACCTGAAGAAAAATTTTATTTTTTTATTTTTTATAGTTTGTGAAGAATATTCTTCTGAATCCATTGTACAAGCTGTTTCTTGAGTTTTGATATGAATCTTCTTTTTTCTTCTTTAATTTTTTTTACAAATAATTCTTCCCAGACGAAGCTCCAATGATCCTTATTGATATTATAATTATGTGCCTTGAGACTGATAATTCCAAGTATAAACACCTCTTCCCATAAGACATTCCAATTGGCCTTTTCAATTACATAATTTCCACGCTTCCATAAGATTCTTCCTTCTGGTATGTCCAGTAAAGCCAGAAACAGTCCTCTTGAGCCTTCCAAATCCCCAAAATATATTTTTCTTCTCCATTCTGAATCTGTTAATGTATCCTCTTCCCAATATGTGTTTCCTAAATTTCCCTTGATACCATCATATGTAAGTAATTCTAGAAATTCCAGTCTTGAAAGAGAGAATCCTGGAAGCTCTTTCCAATCTTTAGATTCTTGAATATGTTGATGCATTTCTGGAAAATTGAACAATTCTTCAAATTCTAAGTATGGAATCCATATCTGAAATAAATCCTCTCCTTCTTCAACAAATGGTGTTTCCCAGTAATTGACTTCTTCTGTATTTCCTAAAATTTTGCAATTTACGTCTGTCCAGCCTTCTTCATTCCAACCAAGATTCCATTCCAATTCATTTTCATGTGTAAGTTTGGCATCCATGACTGTCTAGATCCTTTCTGAGGTTTGGTTTGATCATTGAGTTTTGAGATAAAAGACTAATTCCTCTTTGATAAGGCAGGAGGTCACTTCCACTGAGTGATAAGAGTGTTTTTAAAAAAGATTTTTTTATAAGGTAGTTTGAATGATTTTAAATTCCTCTTTGATAAGGCAGGAGGTCACTGCCCTTGATACTAATACAGATATATACAGAATTCTCTTTTTTTAGGTGATTTTTTTTATTTTATTTTGCTATTTTTTATATGATTTTTTATTTTTTACTTGGTGATTGAAATTGGATTACTTCAGCTATTATTGAGAAATATTCAACCTTCTGTTGTGAATTACTGAAAGACATATGTCCTTCAATATTTCCCCAAATATCTTGTTGCGTTGTTTTTTTTGTGTGTTTCCTTTCCATTCTGAAACAAAACCTTTGACTTCATGAATAAAAATGTACCCAAAATCACACCAGCAAAGAGTTCCCTCAAGATTTCTAAACCATCTAGATTCAAATCTTCTTGAGCCCATAACATTTTGTGATACAGTCCTTCTATTGTCATTTGATAATATCCATAAGGCTTCTTCCAGTAAGGATTCCTTAAATTTCCTTTGATTCCAATAGTGGTTAGTAATTCCAGAAAATCAACATTTGTAAGCTTTGATCCAGGTAGTTCTTAAATATATTTGGTTTGAATTATTGGTGAATCTAGCTCATAATCATACAGTTCCTTAAATTTCCTTTGATTCCAATAGTGGTTAGTAATTCCAGAAAATCAACATTTGTAAGATTTGACCCAGGTAGTTTTGAAATATATTTGGTTTGAATTATTGGTGAATCTAGCTCATAATCATACAGTTCCTTAAATGTTATTATTGAAAGTACTACATAATCTTCCAGTCCTTCATATTCTGGTATGTTTTTCTGTATGCCATTTTGATTCTGGGAGTCATTTGGTAATTCAGATGTAATTCCTTTATTTTGATTGAATAAATAAGTTGCACTTGAAAAGCAGACTATTTTATCATAGGCATGATTAAATTCTTCTAGAATGCTAAGTCCAGCTAGCCTTTGTATATTTTCTGATAACTCTCCTTCTTCTAGATCTTCAAATATTCTTCCTTGCTTATATTTATCTTCCAAATCTCCATTATTTTGTTGGTATAACTTCAAGTCATCTTCTCATTCTGCTGTTTCCATTTTTTCTCAATCCTCTTTTGAATATTTCTATCCCAAACTTGATCCATTTTGTCTTCAGTAATTATGGCACTTTCCTTTTTCAATTCTTCAAATTTTCTTTTTGCCAATGGATTTATTATGTTATCTTTTGGTTCTTCACTTAGTAAATCTTTGTCAGTATCACAAATGTACCAAGCTTCCTCCTGAACTAATTTTAAATAATCTTCTGCAATTCCTGAGGAATTTGCTTCAGGTGGCTTCAGATCCATTTTCAATTTCTTCTGTGGGCTTTCTACTTGATCTTCTTTGTTTATACCACTTAACTCAAGTGCTAGCCATTTCTCTGGGTCTTCTATGGCCATGTCCAAATTTCTTCTCATCTTCTTCAGTTCCATTTTTATTTTTTCTATTGCTTCACTATCTTCTAACTTCAATTCATCCTCTTCTGGATCCTTCCCTTTAGATTTTCTTTCAGTTTGAGGTGGAATACTTTATTTAGATGAAGATAATATGCTTGACTTTTCTTCATCTATTATCTGGTTGAAATTTTCAAATACTAAGAAGTCCAGGTAGGTTTTCTCTTCACTTTCAAAAGTGACTTCAAGATCTTTAATTTGACCAATTGGCTTCAAAGAGTTGACTGTTGATTTTGATGCATAAGGGCTGATGTTTAATTCTGCTTTTAGGGCCATTTCCTGATTTATAACATTCAAATCATTTTTTGCATCAAAAATAGCTGAGAAGGGTATTTTGTTAGGTCCAAGAAATATTGTCTTCACTCCTGTTGAAGATTGACTTTCTGTTTCCTCTGTTTCATTTCTTTTGGATGATTCTGCTCCATGTATTTACCATTTTCCAATCTCTGAAGATGCACAAAGCTCCATACCTCTTGGTGGAGAAATCTGCCAACCCATGGCTTGAGGGTTACATATTGGTAAGCATAATTGACGTCCATCTTGCTCTGGATAACTAAATATTTCCCGTTGCTTGTGTGAAAATTCCAATTTAACATTATTATCTGCTAAAAATGGTCTTCCAAGTATGGTGTGTACAGCTCCTTTTGCTATGAATAAATGAATTTCTTTTTCTTCCCCTGTTATCATAGTAATTGGTGTAAATTCTGAGAGTCCAACCAAAGATGTTGTATGTCCACCAATTCCTCTAAGATTCATATTGAGCTTTCTGCTTGTAAGTGAGGATTTAATTGCAATTTCGTCTGGTATTAAATTAATTTCTGATCCAGTATCCACCAATGCCATTGTAGGATATTCTTCTCTTCCAATAAATACTTCCATAAATCCAAGTGGGCATGCATAGTGTAATCTTGGGGTATCATAGTCCCGTAGCTTTACTGAAAGTAGTCTCTCTTGAATATCTGACGTATTGACTGATTTTATCACTTCTTTTTCCTGGGTAGTTAAATTTTGTAGTTTATCAATAAAGGTTGGTGATATTGATAATATTTCTTCAAGAGTAAGATTTAACTTTTGTTCAAGTATTCTCTTCATCACATGTTCAATTATTATCTTTGGGTTATTGGGTGTAGATTCTACCTTGTTTTTTAATTCCATCTTTTGTGAATCCTGTCTAAGTACCTCCTTATTCTTTTCCTTGGAAATGATTTCAATATCATCATTATCTACTTCCTTTCCTTCTTGTGTTTTCTTGTATTTTGTTGGAGTTAGAACTCTTATTTCTTCTTCTGCCTCATCTTCCTCGTGGTAGGCACCTGGTATCTTCTTTTTAAAGGGTTTGTGTGTTTCATTTTTATCCTCTTGCTGGGTTTGGTTTTGACTTTCCTGTCTCACAGCTCTTTGCCTTGTCTGTCTAAGCCCAACATTTATTTGAATATTTTCATTTGCTGGTGATATTTGAGGAGGTTTCCAGTTTCCCCATTCTTCTATTTGAGCTATAGCTGCTGTCTTCTCACCTTTACTTTCCTCAATTACTGTTTTTTCTTGCTTCTTTTGGGGTGGATTTGATTGTTCCATCATTTTCTTTGTAAAATCCTCCTGCTCTTTGGCAAAATGTCTAACTAATTCTTTTGCAGATTTAGGTCCTTCTGTGGGTACTCTTTGAGAATTTGGAAAAAGATATGTTCCTCCACAGTTCAAGACCATTCTTTTCTCCAAGTCTTCTGTGAGATGATTACATCTTATTGCAGAATGTCCTTCTTCTAGGCAGTAATAACACTTCAATGGCTGTCTTGGAGCCATTTGAGCTGGAACATATGGTTGATAACCAGAGGATATGGGTTGTGAAGGATATCTTGGCCTGAATGGCTGTGAGTTTTGTATAGATCTATGATCTTGATTATTATTTGGTTTAGGTTTCTTGGGAGATTGAACTACTTCAGAGAGGTGTTTGAGCTGATTTAATACTTCCTTAACTGCTTCATTCCCAGTATCCTTTGATTGATTTTCTTGTGGCTGAGGATTTTTAATTGTTTTGGTAAGATCTTTCATTTTCTTTAAGACTTCTTCCCAGCTTTCCTCTTCAAACCTAGCTTTCTTCTCTTGTGATTTTGGTTGTGAAAATTCCTTCTGTTGAATTAAGACTTTGGCTTCTAGATCTTGTTCAATATACAACTTTAAGATTTCCAATCTTGGAATGATATAACCACCATCCAAAGCTTGCACCATGGCCTTATCTTTAGTCATTTCTTTGTAAATAGATTCTTGAACACTTGAGGAAAGACTTGTCAAAATTTCTTGATTGTGATTGATATCTCCTTGTATATATTGATACCTTTTGAGATAATTAATAATAGATTCATATTCACCAATGAACTTTTTATATTGGGTCATATTTCTAATTCCTCCTTCTTGTTGAATCTTTGTAAATAATTGAGTAATTGAGGACAGCTTGTATCTTCTTTCAGGTGACACTGTTCCCCATCTCCTCTTAATATCCAATTTTAATTGCTCCCAATCGCCAGTTTCATATCCAGGCATTCCTTCAATATGGTAGCTAATTTCTTGATCTTTAGTCCAAAAGGATATCTGTCTTGCTATATCCCTTCCACTTGCTCCTTCAATTTCTGCTATATTTTCTACTCTTTTAATAAATCTTTCCACTTCCTTTCCGTCAAACCATAAATTATAATCCTTTGGTCTGATCTTGACAATGGGTGTATTGTTTCGTGGGATTCCTTGTTGCAATGGGCTTGAAGCCTGTGCATGAATATTAACCTGCTTTGGTAGAGTATTTGGCCTTTGTGAAGTGAATGGAGTTGATGAGGCCATAGGCCTTGAAAATGGTGATGGTGACCCTTCTTATCTAAAGATTCTTGGCATGCTTGTAGTTTCTTCGATTGGGCTGTTTTCTGCGGTAAAACCTGACTCTTTCCTTTTCCCTTCTTTTTTAAGTAGTTCAATTAATTCTTGTTGCATTTCCAACATTCTTTGATGAAGTCTTTCTACATCTGAAATCTCTTCTTGTCCTTTCATGGTCTCTTCATTTATAATTTCTTCTTTGTATTCATCTGGATTGTGTGGTATCTTTGATGATGATGCTGAATCCATATTGATATATTCTTTGTTGATTTCCTCTTTTTCACTTTTCTTTTTAATTTCAAATGGTTCCTTGAGTAATTTCTGAAAATAATCTGTAACTATCTTTTGATCTTTCTTCTTAGTTCTGGGTGTACCAACTGGTATACTATAATCTATACGTGATTCTTCTCCAGGTGGTGTTTCTCCTCTTTTTGGATAATAATAGTGAAGTGATTTTGTTGAAGAACTTGATGGTGATGATGATTTAGAATTTTGTGGTTTTTGTGATTCCAGATTGACTTGATAGGTTCTTGAAATTTTTTATTGATAAAAGCCTTTTTTTTATATGGACTAAATTTGAATGTTTTTTTTGATAATTGACGGATTATTGATGGTTGAAGCTGTTGTTAGCCACTGTTGGGACACCAGATGTGGGAACTCCTTTTGGTGTGGGATGAAATATGGCAGTACCTTGAGGGGGAAATTATTGGTAAGTCTGTTTTGAATTTCAGAATTGTCCAATAACCATGGGTGCTAAGGTGTATTAGCTGCCCCTCTGAATAATACTGAATAGTCAGCCTACAGAGAATCACAAAATAAAATAAGATTTGTGGCTTTAACAGATAGAGAAGACTTATCAGCAGTCTCTAAATAAGACCTATCAATAACACTACAGTAAAAACTCTGATCTAAAATTTCTGATAAAATAAACACTAGATTTTTTTTATTTTGCTTTAATAAAAGTGATGATAATATATATATATATATGTTTTGAGTTTCTGTTATTTTAATAAAACTAATAAGAATATATATATTTTTTATGGTTTTAGGTTGATTATAATGATTTTTTTTGATATGAGTACTAATAATAAGACTACTGGATTTGATTCTTTTAGGATTTTTTTAATACTGAGTTTATTTCACTGCTACTTCTCTTTTTTAATAAAACTAAGCATTTGAGCAAGGCTACTAACCTTTAACTACGGTTATACTACTATTCTTTACTAATACTAAGCTACTGAGCAAGGCTACTGAGCTTTTCACTACTAAAACACTACTACTTTTCTAGATATCCTGCTAGTTCAGTGATGGTGGTGATCCTGGATAGTGGGAACCTGTTCCATGATGATGGGAAAAATGAGGGAGAGAGGACCTCTATTTATAGCTTTTGGGCCTCCATAGAGCTTCTCAAAACAGGGTACTTAGAAAAAATCATAGCTGAGAGGTTTTAGCTAGTGAGATGTGTAGTTTTGGTGTAGCAACGTGTTTGCTGAGAGAATTATGCTGGTGGTGCTTTTTCTTATCAAAATAATGTGATGTTTTTGAGATAATTTGGCTGGTTAGTCTTTCTTTTTGCCAAGAAAGTGGAGAAAATACAGCTCCTGGCAATTGAACTGTCTTCTAGTCATATGATATATATGAGAAAATTATGCTGGTGTTTCTGTTTTTTATCAAAATCATGTGATGTCTTTGAGATAATTTTGCTGGTGACACTTTCATTTTTGGTGACTTTGTTATGTATTTTCTGAGAGAATTATGCTGGTCATGCTTTTTCTTATCAAAATCATGTGATGTCTTTGAGATAATTTTGCTGGTGACATTTTCTTGAAGGTGGGGAAAGTATTTTTTGTTTCTATTTTTACGTATGTTATGAGAGAATTATGCTGGTGGTTCTATTTTAGTATTGTATCATTTCATATGGAGATTTCATCATTTATATCAAGTTTGATGCATGTTATTATGACTAAGGAAGCATTTGTTCTTGGAAAATATATTGTAATTTTATGCATAGCCTTGAGGTATTTCTTCTTTCAATTGAATCAAGGTGGGGAAAATACAGCTCTGATGCTCTTTTCCATCTTCATATAACTTTATTTAGATTAACTCCTTTTAATTGCATAATTTGTTATTGATGACGCAATAAGGTGGATAAATTCTTTGATACTATACTGTTTTGATAAGATCTTGAGGCTGTGTATTGTATATTTCTTTTTGAAATTTGTAAGTGTAATGTGTAAATCTGTTTTGCGTAGTTGTTTTTATTATCATTTTTTTCTTTTGTTTTATTGGTAAGCTTGAAACTGGTACTAATGGTATGAAATACCACAATGTAGGAATTCAAGAGTAGGATGAGGAAAGCTGTTCAGGCTGTGAAAAGCCCCCTTTTATCCTGAAATGGGGTGAAAAGGTGGCTAGACCTTTCCACATAGAGGAAGTGAAGATTTTTCAATCTCTAGGACAGGCTTGTGGCTTAAAAAAGGCCTGTATATATTTTATTGGGCTCAGATGTGGTTTTGAAACCACATCTGGGCGGTTTTCACCAATACAGGGTGAAAAATTTCATCTGGGGACCACACAGCCTGATTCTGAAGTGTATGATGCGTATAATTCTGTACAGAACCTGTATGGGACCCCAGTATTGAATTAACTATGAGTTAATAAAGTAAAAACAAGCTTCTCTATCAATTTGACACCTCATAATCATGGTTATGGGATATTATCCCATGGTAAGGCTGTATTGGTCAAAATGTGGGATTTCGACCTTAAAACAGCCATAACTTTGTTAGTTCTTGAGATAACAACCTCAAAATTGCATCCGCGTGTAGCCTTGTATGTGTTCTACACAATGGTACCTTATTTGGTATTGTTATCTTTAAATATGTTAAAGTTATCCCATGTACAGGATTTTTTTACATGTGCGTGTTTTTAGGCAAAAGCTGTATTGGGCTTGTTTGCCCTATGCAGTTTGTTCTAGTGGAGATATGGAGAAATGAATGACACCATCAGATAGCCCTGATTGTTCTCTTTCCAAAAAGACCCCCCTTTAGGTATCTCACACTAAAACTGTAGAAGTTAGATGAGAGGTGGATGTTTTATTCACCCTCATTTGGCCTGAATTTGACCATAACTTCTGTAATATGGATCTAGCTCAGTTTTGTTGGTACCATTGGATAGCCCTGGCTTAGAGATTCATTTTGCATAACCACTTGATGGGGTTAGGCCTCTTACTCTGTATCTCAGATGGGAGGTGAAAATTAAGGTTTATGCTCAGCAACAACTTTGAGCAGGAATAACTTTGTTATTCTTTGTCCTATGATGATGAGACTTGTATATTTGGAAAGGGGTAAGTTTCCTATTTCTTTTGATACCTTTTGAGCTGATTTGGCTCAGCTCCATGTTTTGGTGGTATCTTGGCTATACCATTGGTTTATGGTATTTGGCTGTCATGCTTGTGCTCTGGTTTTGAGTCACAGGCTGACAATTACAAATTCAAAATCTGAAGTTGTATAATAGTAAATCTTTTACTGAAAAAGACCAAAAATTGTACTTTAAAGATGTATATATTTTAGAAATAAGTTGAAATAACTCCTATACAGAACTTCATGGTCTTAAATAATACTTATTCACACTTATTCTATTCTCAATCTTGGTGAGCCTCTACTCCAAAGAAAGTTGTTTCATTAATATTAATTATTTTCATATATTTTAAAAAAAACAATCACTGAAATGAGGGAAAAAAGATAATTAATATAATGTCTCAATCAATTCAGATTTTCTTAAGAAAAGGAATTTTGATAGCAGGGTATCTCTTTCCTAGGAGATGTATGTGAATGGAATTCTTGAGGCTTTGAGACACTTTCTCATATGAAGGTTTTTTTTAAAGTACAAGGGACTCAGTTTAAATATTTTTGATCTATAGATTTACATGAATGAGTTGTACAACATATTCATATTATAGCTTCCCTATATGTGTAGATATACACAAAAAATAAAACAAATTTTGCTGCTTTTTTATTGAAAGATCTTAAGTAAGAGATCAAATTGAAATAAATTAGTAATGAAAATAATCAATTTTATCATTTATTGTTGGATCATTGAGCTTTGAGAATTAATTCCAAACACTGATATTAAGCCAATTTAATTGAACCTTTTTGACTTGCATGTGTGGCTTGAATTTCTTCCAAAACTTCTTTTTCTAAATTTTACTTCTGTCCTATTTTCTATCGGAGTCCAATATATCTCCAATTTCAAATTCCAAATGGAAAACCTGCTGTCAGGTATGGCCATTTTCCTCATGGTGATTGTCTCGAAAAAGGAAACAATTAATGACATTGTGGAAACAGAAGACCAAAATGATAAAGAGTAATAGTCTTATTCTGAAAAGGATATTTAAAGATCAGAAACATCTAAAAGTGATGAAATCCACATAATTAATTCCCAAATCAATAATATTGATTCAATCTATGGAGTACTAGATATAAACTCAAATTTGCCGAAAATTGTAACATATGATACATGCCTTATGAAAATTCAGTATGCCAAATTTCATAGAACCAAACCTGAAAAAGGGATGAAATCTACTTCTGGAAAATAAAGTATAGGTATTTTTATATTAAACAATAAAGAGGCAAGACTAAATCTGGAGACAAGAGCATACTGCACATGTGTTCAAAGGAATTATATACATACACTTGTACCATATTGGGAAAATCATTTTTATACAAATATATGGATTCAAGCTTAGTAGTACAAGTGAAAGAGTGAAACCCCTTGGAATCATTGACTAAAATTGATTTTCCCACAACCCTCTCATTGTATAAGAATGAAAGTGGAGTTTGTAGTAATGGAAGAGTGTACTGGTAACCATGTCTTAACTAAAAAACTATTATTTATCACTCTAGTAATAGTGTTCTAAAAGAATTACATTTTTAATTCTTCTTGCAAAAGATAATTATACATTAAAAGAATCTTATATTATTTTAATAAGAGGTTTTATTATCAATACTTCTTGCAATTGATTCTAGTAGACAATTACTACTAACTGTTATAATCACTAGTATTGTGTAACAAGTAAAAGAAATAAGCAAGTAAATAATTATCTAAGTGTGGTTTTAAGAAATTTCATTATTATGTTTCAGAAGAACAGTCCTAGTACTCTTGATTAATAGTAATATTATCAAGAGTTTCCCAGAAAAACATTACATTTGTGGGCCTGATTGTGTTCTTTGAACCTTGAGACCTTAATTGATATATTTTCAAGGTCTAAAATATATTGATTTTATATAATTTTTCTTCAATTTCAAATTTAAAATGTTTTTACTTTCAAAAATAATAGAAGAAATTGAATATAATCAGTCTATTATGGATGCAAAATTTAATCACATTGAAACAGAAGTAGAGAAATTAACATTCAATGTCAATGACTTAAGAAACAATGAAAGAAACTTCACTAAATGGTGCAAAGTTACAAATGCCAGACTTGAGTCACTTTCCAACACATGTGACAGAATTGAGAGTAAATGTCAAGTAAAAAGTGATGAATTAGAGAATCTTTTGATCCATAAAATTAATGAAAATTTTAGAACTCTGAAAGAGCGTGTATTGGAAATAGTGGATAATAGAAATCCTTTTGCCACAAATTTAGCAAGAAGTGACAGTGAAAGGCAGAAATTGAAAAATGAGATAATTTCACATGTGAAGATAACTCATAAGACTAATGAACCAAGCTCACATATTCCCAGACATTATACACCTTTCACTGAATAATAGCTCTCTGCGAAAGAAAGTTTAACCCCTTTCCTAAGACAAAATATAATCTCTGCAAGAGATATTCCCAAACTAGAAGAATGGCCAAGATTCTGTGGTGGAGGTGAATATAACCATATTGAGTTCATTAGACAAATTTATATGTTGCGAAAATATTTCATATACCCAATGAAATGATAGTGGGCAGTTTACACTCATTGCTTACCAGAACTACAAAGAAATGTTATTACAAGATGAGACAAGAATATGGTAAACATGATTGGCTTTGGTGGAAATCTGAGATAATCACTAAATGGGCCAATAATTCTTGGAGATTTGAAATGGAAGATGCTTTTGAGAGTTCCATTTTTAACTCAGAAAAGGAAAAACCACTTACTTGGTTCCTCAAACAGAAAGACAGACTATCTGCTTTACACCCAGATATGTCTGACTCAATAATTAATATGAAAATATCAATAAAATGTGGAGGAGAACTAGAAAATGCTATCAGGTGCAGATGTGTAGAACCCTTTTCAACAGAGGAATATATAAATGAAATGGAAGATATCATTACTAAGAAAATAATTTGTAAATCCTGGACTAGAAACCCTATAGAGTCCAAAATAGTACCAGAGACTTCTGGAGAGGATAGAAGACCTGAGACACCTGTATTGAAGCTTCATAAATGTGGGAGAACCTCACATTTAGCCTAAAATTGTGGAAAGAAGACTAATATCAATAAATTTAAAGTCATTGAATAGGTTCAGTATTCTGAAAAGAAAGAAGGATCTGGAAAAGATTCTGAAATCTCAGAGGACACACCAGCAGAGGACTATCCTATTGAAAACATTACAGCCTTCTTTGAAGTCACTGAATTCCATTATCACTTTCCACAATATAGTGAATATTGCTACAACCTTATCAATTTCCAGGAGGCCAGAATGTGTTAGACTCAAACCTCTAGAGGCAAAGCCTACACTGCTTAAATATCTTTTGTTGCAGAAATCCTGATAAATGATGTTGAAGCCAAAGTAAATTTGGACACAGGAGCATTTTTCACCTGTGTAGGCAAAGACTGCCTTGAAATCATACTCTTTGAATGGATGAATCATCCATTACCAATAGAAGGTTTGCAACTTAGTAGTTCCAGTAATAATATGTACCCTTTTAGGATATTGAACACTAATCTTGTATTTCCACACCTTGCAGGAAGTGTGAGAGAAAACAAAAGACAAAAAGTTGCTTTTTCCAATATGCCCAAAAAAATCAATAATATAATGAAAATATATATTAATATTTGATAATTGATATATTTATGGAGATTTATTATTGTTACCAGCCAAAAATAAATTTGTAAGAAAGTTTTATTTAATAATAAAAAAAATCATAACAATAATATTACTAATACGAAGTTATATATCAATAGAAATACTATTTATATTAATAAAAGAAGTATTAAAAAGAATAATTGTGAGCCTTTGAGATATAACCACATACCCAATAAGGTCACAAGAAAGACTCAGAATAATTATACCTTTAAGATAATTATACTAAAATTACTTAGAATAATTATACATTAAAAATAATTACTTTAAAAATACAAAAATACCATAAATTGGTACAAAAATTGGTTTAACTTAAAAACAAATGAATAAACATGTGAAATAAATTATTCCATTGGATTCCCCATGGTAAAATACACATATACCATTTTTATGGCATATCTGTAAAGTCAATATTTAATGAGTTATAAGGAATAATACCTTATAAAATCCATGAATCCTTATTTATTTCAAGAAACAATGAAACAACATGTAAAATAAATTGTACCATTGGATTCTCCATGAAATTTCACACATAAAACAATTAATGAGCTAATTTTCAAAGTTAATACTTAAGGAATTAACCTGAATATATGCACTTTTTTGGTCAACGCATATATTCAAGGATCATACTTAATATCTCTTAAACTATACAAGATAGAGTGATGAACCAAAAATAAAGTTACCACGTAATTACTGTAAGAACAAAGATATGAACTTTATTTCACAATTTATAAACAAGGTTAAAACCTATGATGAAATATTGATAAAAATCAACACAGCTGTTGACCACTTTGTTGTGAAAGTGGTCCAAACTTAAAATGAAGTACACAGTTGGATTCTACTAGTTCATTCGTGAAGAATGATGTAATTTTTACTATTAAATTCAGGGTATAACCCCCTGAAATCATGGTTTGAAGTTTAAAATATTGAATTTCAACAGAAAAGATGAGTTACAAGAAAAATCATCAAAATTAGAGTTTTGATGATGTAATAAAAAGCTCTTGGCAGCATAATAAGGTTATGTCAGGCTATCAGAATTCACTCTCTGAATTGCTGTAGCGTGTAAAACTTAAAAGTTATTAAAGATCAAAGTTTGCGCTTAAATTGAGCAGCTATGATCACCTACTGTAACCTTAAATTAAGTTTAACAGTCATATGAGTGATAAAATTGATGAATACTCTTAGTTTATGATTGAAAATAATAAAATCCACGAAATTTGGGGTTCTTCCAAGCCTCTGATGTCATCAAACTTAGAGTTATAGTGATATCTCTAAATAATGGTGTAATAATGATGTAATATGGTTTGATCATGATGTAATCATCCTCAAACCTTAAAATATTGATCAATTCCAGTGGATATGATCAGTACACGTCTACTAGAAGCCTGTTGGACTCTAGGAGGGAGGTATTTACTATAAATAGAGCTCTTTTTACTCTGTTTTCCCCTCAGACGCATAAAAAACATTAAATCAATTAAATCAAAGGTAATTTCTTTATTCTTTATATATAAAACTATTATATTATTAAAGACCAAAGACCACCTTGTTGTAATCATCTATTTTGACGTGATTAAATCATTTATTTAATTGTTTTTGCTAAAAATCTCTCTAAAACTCATTTCCACGTAAAAATCAAGAATATTAGTAATTTTCTTTATTTTTATTGTAAATACAATTTGAAAAGGTTGTATTTATATTTTTTGGCATAAAATATTACAAAATTATTATATTAAGTGTTAAAAGTAGGTTATTTTCTCTTATTACAATAATTTTCTCTTTATTATTATTTTAATAATTCCTTGATTGATATAAATAGTATTTATATTAATTTATAGCTTTCATATTGGTAATATTATTGTTATTAATTGTTTTTTATTAATAAAAAACAATTTTTTACGCCTTTATTATTTGTTTGTAACAATAATAAAGTGCTTTTAAATATATTAATTATTTTATATTAATATATTTATTTTATTATATTATATTTTATAATATAAATTATATTATTATATTTTATTAATAATATAATTCTTTTTACGCCTTAATTATAATAATTCTTTATTATTATAATTATTTTATCTTATTTATTTCATTTATAAGGACATTCATAGTACAATAAGTAAAATATTAGTAATTTTTACTTATTGTTTCATAGTCAAACCTTACAATAATAGAGAGAAAATTATTATAAAAAGAGGAAATAACTTAATTTTAAGACTTGATATACAGCTTTTTGAATATTTTATGCCAAATAATGTAAGTAAAACTTCTTTAAGGTGTATTTTCAATAAAAATAAAAGGAATTACAAATATCCTTGTTTTTACTTGGAATTAAAGATTTTAGAGAGAATTTTAACAAAACAAACATTGAGTGAATCAAATCAAAATGGAGTTATTATAATAAATATTATCTTTTGTCTTTCACAATATAATGAATCTATTTATAAAGAATAAAGCAATTTATTTTTTATTGTTGTTGATGCATCTGACGGGGAATTAAAGGAAAAAGAGCTCTTTTTATGTTAAATTCCTCCCTCCTAGATTCTTCAAGTATTCTGGTAGACATTTACTGATGATATCCACTAGAATGTATCAATATATTAAGTTTAGTAGCAATTATAGCATAATTAAACCATCTTAATCCATAATTACAGCATTATTTAGAGTTATCACTGTAACTTTAAGTTTTCTGACATCATAGGCTTTGCAGAAGGTTTTTTTTTGGGGATTTCATTCTTATCCATAATAATATAATAATAGTATCCAGTTTAATCACTTATATGACTGTTAAACCTGAAATAATTTTACAGTGAGTGACGATAAATGACTATTTTTAAGCTTAAGGTTTGATGATTAAAAAACTTTGAGCTATGCATGCTATGGCCATTCAGGGAGTGAATTCTGATAGCTTGTCAGGGTGAGTCTATGATAAAGGTGTATATAAGTATTTACAAGCTTTAACTATGACTGTGACACGGTAAAAATAGTTTTAAAAGATGATAAAGCTGATAATAAATGATTAAATTAAGATATTAAGGGCTTAACTATAGAGATATAGTGGTGGTGAGCGCTGTTGAAAGCCCTGGGTGCAACTTTTACCTGTTGGGTTACAATAATAAAGGCTACAATACTTAATTTTAAAGTATACCTGATTATTTCCCAAGAGTATAACTGTTTTGGACAGTTGTACTACGTAGGAATTCAAGAGCAGGATGAGGAGACAATTCTGGCTGTGAAAAGCCTCCTTTTTATCCTGAAATGGGGTGGAAAGGGTGCTAGACCTTTCCACGTAGAGGAAGTGAAGATTTTTTCACTTTCTAGTACTGGCTTGTGGTTTGCAAACAGCCTGTATAGCCTCTATTGGGCTCAGATGTGGTTTTGAAACCACATCTGGGTGGATTTCACCAATACAGGGTGAAGATTTTCATCTGGGGACCTCACAGCCTGATTCTGACGTGTATGACGTGTAGAATGCTGTACAGAAACTGTATAGGACCCCAGTATTGACTGACATATGAGGTATTGAAGTAAAAACATGCTTCTTTGTCTATTTGACACCTTATATTCATGATTATGGGATATTATCCCATGGTAAGGCTGTATATGACAGCAGGTGGGAGTTTAACCTTAAAACAGCCATACCTTTGTCAATTCTTGAGATATCAACCTCAAAATTGGGTTCAGTGTGTGTCCCTGTACGTGCTCTACACAATGGTACCTCATTTGACATGGGTATCATTAAATATGGCAAAGTTATCCCATGTACAAGATTTTTGTACATTTGCGTGTTTTAGGGAAAAAGCTGAATTGAGCTTGTTTGCCCCATATTTTCTGCAGTAGTTGAGCTATGGGGAAGTGGATAACACCATCAGATAGCCCTGATTGTGCTCTTTCCAAAAATACCCCACTTCAGGTATCCCACACTAAAACTGTAGAAGTTAGATGAGAGGTGAATGTTTTGTTCACCCTTATTTGGCCTGAAATTGACCATAACTCCAGTAATATTGGTGCTAGCTCAGTTTGGCTGGTACCATTGAATATCCCTGGCTTATAGCTTCATTTTGAGTACCCATTTGATGGGGTTAAGACTCTCCTTCTAGATTTTAGATGAGAGGTTAAAATTAAGGTTTATGCTCAGCAATAACTTTGAGCAGGAATAACTTTGTTATTTCTAGTCCTATGGTGATGGGACTTATATTTTAGGGAAAAGGTGAGTTTCCTCTTTCTTTTGATACCTTTTGAGCTGATTTGGCTCAATTCCATGTTTTGGTGGTATCTTGGCTATACCATTGGTTTATGGTATTTTGGCTGTCATGCTTGTGCTCTGGTTTTGAGTCACAGGCTGACATACCCTCCCTCTAAAAAAGGCTCATCATTGATGAGACTTTTCAGTCCTCTTGGAGGCTCTGAATCTTCTTAAATGAAGTTTCCTGTCTGGTATGGCATCCTCTGCCAGCCATTTGTCTTTATCTTCTGTATGGTTCTTGAATCTGACTAGGTATTGTCTTTGATCCTTCCCATTGAGTCTGATCTTCCTGGCCCTGATGATCTTACTCACAGGTATGGGGGAGTCCTCCACTTCCACTATCTCTTGTGGTGTGGGGTTCTTTCTCCTGGAGAGGAATTTATCCTCCTCTTCCTGGAAGTATGGTTTGACGAAACTCACTGGAAAGACTGGATGTTTCCTTGAAAACTCCTCAGTGAGTTTAACTTCCACTGCATTTTTTACTATCAACTTAATGATAGTAAAAGGTCCTACAAATGAGTCCCTCATCTTTTTAGGTCCTTTGAGATTGTTGAAGTTCAGTGTAGACACTAACACCTGGTCCCCTTCCCTGAAGTCAGGTTCCATATGTGATTTGTCCCACCTCTGCTTATTGTATTCTTTTGCCTCAGCTATGCATTTGGCAGCTGTGTCACAGGCCCTCTTCCACATATCATGGAAGTCTTTGGCTGTGGGGTGGATAGTCAGGAGATTTTTCTTCAAGTGATCCACAGGCAACAGGGGGTTCCACCCTTTCTCCACCAGTGCAGGTGTTTTACCTGTGGTGGAGTGCTGGCTTGTATTATAAGCCAGTTGGACTGCTGGTAAGAGGGTAACCCAATCATGGGTGTATCCCTCATGGTCCTTGTATTCCATGCCATAGGCACAGAATCTTCTGAGGATGTCCTCCATTGTTTGGATCATCCTTTCAGCTAGGCCATCTGTTTGTGGATGGTAAGCTGTAGAAAAAGCAAGTTTGGTACCAAGCATGTCATATCCGTTAGTCCAAAATTCAGATGTGAATTTTGGGTCCCTATCACTAATGATGATCTTAGGGACTCCACAGGTAGATATAATGTTATTCCAAAACAACAGAGCAGTATCCATGGCTGTGTCCTCTTTATGGCATGGTAGACACCTCACTCTCTTGCTGAACCTATCAACTATGATCAAACAGGCATTATAGTTTTCTTTTCCTCCTGGGACAAGTCCTGTAGCCCAGTCCATGTTGATGATTTCCCATGGGTGCTTGGTTTCTTCTATGTGTTGAAGTAACCCATACTTCTTTCCATGTTTCCTATTTGCCTTTTTGCATCTTTCACAAGTGTTGATGATTTCACTCAACTCTTGTTCCCACTTGGGCCACCAAGCTGTGCTTGCTACCCTCTCTTTGGTCCTGTCTTCACTCATGTGTCCCATATAGGGGCAGTCATGGCATTCTTGTAGGATCAATGAGATGTGGTCTCTGTCTACCACTGTGAGTGCACTTGTGTGCTTTTCTCTGTGGTAGAGCAGGCCATCTATAAGAAAAAACTTATCATCCTTATAGGCCTCAACCAGGGTTCTTCCAGCTGGGTTTCCCGTTCTGGACTCTTGTACTTTTTTTGAAGGAGTTGGAGTAGTATGCTGCACTGTTTGTGTTTGGCATAAGACTTCTGTACTGCACTGAAGAATTCATTGTGCAGTTCTGAGGAGCTTATTCCCAGTATGGGAGTTGCTGTCCCTTCTGAGTCAGTGTTTCCACTGTCAAGGGTACCACTTTCTGGTGCCCATTCAGATAATCTGAAGTTTTTCCTCCTATCTATTTCCATGAAATGGATAGAGATTTTTGCTGCAACTTCTGGGTCATAAGCTGGATTGCTTTTGACATTTTCCAGTGGCCATCTGCTGAGGCCATCTGCATTGGTATGGCTTTTACCTTCCTGGTATATGATGGTCATGTTCCCTCTATACTCCTGGATGGCTATTTGCCATCTCAGCATATGTCTATTTGTAGTCTTCATGTTTAGTAAAGACTTCAAGGCTGTGCAGTCTGTGTAGACTTCAAAGACTGCACCCTCCAAATAATAATGGAGTTTTTCTAGAGCCCAGACTAGACATAGACATTCAGTCTGTGTGGCCCCATACCTGGCTTCTGAATCTTTCAGCTGCCTTGAGATGTAGCAAATTACTCCTTCTCTTGGTTCACCATCCACAATTTGTCTTTGGTGAAGGGCTGCTCCTAGGCCTTGACTGCATGCTGCATCTATATATAACTTGAATGGTAGTTCAAAGTCAGGTAAGATTAGTACAGGTGCATTAGTGAGTTCATATTTTCTCCTCTCATATGCATCCCTCCTTTCCTTGGTAATTTCAAAAACTACATCTTTTGAACATAACTTGTATAAACTACTAGTTATGTGTGCAAAACCTTTTATATGGTTTCTATAGTAGCTAGCAGACCCAAGAAAGGATTGCATCTCTTTGATGCTTTTTGGTACTGGTTTTTTCAGTACTGCTGCTACTTTATTCTGGTCAATTGCCAGACTAAGACCTGAGACTTTATGTCCTAGAGCCAGTAACTCTTGTTGGCCAAAATTGCACTTTTTAAGTGAAATTTTCAGATTTATGGGTGTGCATTTACTTAGCACTCTGTCTATTTATTGCACATGGTCTTCCCATGTCTCTGAGTATATAATGATATCATCAATATATACTACCATCCATCCTTCCAATATTTCATCTTGAAATATTGTGTCCATCATCCTTTGGAAGTGGGCTGGTGCATTTTTGATGCCAAATGGCATTCTGGTGTACTCATATATGCCCATATGGTATATTATCCTGAGTAATTTCATGGAGTGAAGTTTAACTCCATTTTGGTGGAAGCCTTTCATACAATCCATTTTGGTTATGTATTTGGCTTTAGCCAGTTTATCTAAGGCATGAGGTATCCTAGGTATGGGGTACCTATCTGCTTTTGTGTAGTTATTCAGAGCTCTGAAATCTCCACACAGTCTAGACTTGCCATCATGCCAGGTGATTAGGACAGGGGGGTGATTTCCACTATTTCATTATGTCCAATCTTCCTGATGACATCCATATCCAGGAGTTCATTGATATGCTTCTCAATTTCTTTCCTGGTTTCCAGGCTTGCTGGATAAGGAGGTCTCCTCAGCATGGGTGGATAAGGCCTTTCCACATCCAGATATAGTTCTATATCATGGCCTTTGATCTTGCCTAATGGCTCTTCACCAATGGCAAATTCTGGTCTGTTCTTTCTCAGCATCTTCAGTAGACTTAGTTTTTGTTTACTGGTGAGGGTAGTGCTAAACTGTCCCTCTCTGAATTCCTTCAGAAGTTCTTCTAGTGGATCTTGAGAGGATATTTGGTATATGTCAAGTGAAAATTTCTTTTCCTTGTTAGTACCAATGGTGATGTGCCTATTTTTACTGTTGTAAATTTCTATGCCATAAATCCTCTGGTAATCTGTTCCCAGTAAAAACCCTTGGATGTGGGCATCATTAAGCACTACAAACTCTGGTTTGAGTCTGATATTACCCTTCCTGTGGGGTATAATTATCTCTTTGATAATTGTCCCAATGAAAGTCATCTTCCCTGATGCACTTTTAAAGTTCTTTGCCTTAGTGGGCAAGAGCTGTTTTTCCCAGTTTGGGAAGTGGGTATCCAGATAGTTTCTGGCCACTATGGAGCAGTGTGCTCCACTATCAATGATCAGTGGATGCTGAGCATTGTCAATACAAACAGTCATTTTTGTGGCTGTCCCATGTATATTTGCCATTCCTTTGGTTGGTGTAACCAGGAATGTTTGTGCATCTTGTGTGTGTTTGCACAAGTTCTTGTTAGCAGTTTCCTGTGGCATGCCTGCTTCCAAATGTATGGCCTGGATTTCCAGTGGGGTTTCCTCTTGGTATTCTGCTAGAACCTTCTCTCTTGGGTCTTGATCATCCTCAGATGGTTCTCTGATGGCATCACCCATGGAGTCTGAATCAGAATCCTCTGTTGGAGGTTCTTCCTCAGGGAGTGTCTCTATGGCATAGATTTTTTTCTTTGACTTTGGACAGTTTTTGGCATAGTGGTCTGTTGAACCACAATTGTGACAAGAATTCCTCTTTTTTGCCACTTCTTCCACTCTTTCTTTGGGTTTGTCTTTAAACTCTACCCTGAAAGGTTGTTTCTCTTTGAAACTACTGCTCTTATATGGGGTGAATTTCCCTATATTAGTCCTTTTCCTTATGTCTTGTAAGGTGTTGGCAATGGCATCTAGAGTGCAATTCTGGTTGCATCTGCATTTCACTGCATGCTCTAGCTCTCCTGGCAATTGTGTCAGGAGTTTGTGATTTGTAATTTGGATGTTCCTCTGAGGATCAATGGCTTTAAGCCTTTTAGACTGTCTAAGACACCACTCATATGGATCTTTGTCCACAGAGTACTTGTCATTTTCAAATGACATGGTCTTTTGCCATATCCAAGTTCCATTACTGTACTTTTGGATGATTTGACTCTTCCACCATGGCCAGTTTCTCCTGCCATGGATTTCTTTCATTTCTGTGTACCATATACCAGCATGACCTTTAAATGCAGTATTCAATCTAGCAGTGATCCAGTATTCTGGTATGCTTGGTACATCAATGAAGAGTCCATCAATATAATCTATGAGTTCCATATGATAATATTCTCCTGATCCAGAGAATTCGGGCCAGTTTGAGGCCTCTGGAAGCTGTTTCAAGGCTTCCTTCTCTGAATAAGACATACCATCTCCATCTTGGTATTGTGATGAGGATCTTGCCTTATTCATCAACATGGCATCTGGTTGATATGGATTATCCATAACTTGGCCTTGTGGTTGGGGCTTTAAGTTATGGTGGGCATTAAACAATTTATTAATGTCTTGGTCCAGACACTCCCTGTCCCTTGTGCTGTGGTGTTGTTCTTCAAAGACTGTATTCAGTCTTTTGTTGGTTTCTTCAGAGGCTTTGCTCAGTTGAGCATAACCTTCTTGAAGATTTTTAACTATCTTCTCCAAGGAGGCTTGAGTTTGTCTCATCCTCTCTTGGCCAGCTTTAATTTCTGCAAACTGCTTTTCAGATTTCTCAGCATATTGGGACATTTGTAACCACAGTGTATCACTGTTGATGTTACTCTCAGATGTGACAATGTTATTTTCAGTCTGAGTGGGGGTAATGTTTCTATTACTAGGACTACTGATTCTAGAGTGGTTTGCAACTACTTCTGGTTCTTGTGTACTTCTTTTACCAAATATAACAGCTTCTGGATCATGGGGTCTGGCTCTTTCCTCCTCTGGTTGAAGGAGGCTTTGTTCTTGCCCTTGTTTCCTTGTCTTCTCCTGGAAACTTCCTGGAATTGTGAAGAATGGTGACTCCTGGCCACTGATCTGCTGGTTTCTGAATGGTGTGAAGCCACTGGAGAGCTGATTTGGCCTGCTCCTTGTGAACCTGAGGGAATCTGAGTAGGCCCTGTCTGGGTTAATTGTTCTTCTATTGCTTGGATAGTGGCTTGATTCTCCCTTATCCTCTGTGCCCTTGCCTCCAGGAGTCTGTGCTGCCTGGTAGGATTCCAACCTTTGGTGATTACCATAAGGTCTTAGAAGTATATCTCTTTGAGACAGATCTTCTGGAAACTTGATCCAAGTTCTTCCCAGTGAGTTGCTAGGTTGAACCTCTTGTTGTCCATGCTCCATTGAAATAAGTCTTTGAGGAGTTGGTGGATCCGAAGAACTTGATCCATATCCTTCCAGTCCTCTGGTTTGAGGTTTCTGTTAAATTGGAGTGTGAATGGCAAGGTTGATATTATCTCCCTCATTGTTTTGCCATCCACCACTGTTTCCAAGGTGTCCTCTTCCTGGTCTTCTGGTTCTGGACAATCTTTCTCTGTCCTCTGGCTGGTTCCTTTGGAAACCAAGATCTCTGAGGTATGCAGGGGACATATCAGTGCTTGCAAGCAGTCAAAACCTTTATGTTCTTAGGGTATTTACCTTTTACTGTGCCTTGTACAAATTTATTGTCTGCTGACTTGGGCAGTTTGCCTTTGGAGGTTACAACTGGGTTAATAATTGTAATCTTTGCAGTACAAGTGGTTAAGGTTGGTTTACCTTGTATTGAAGCAGAGTTTTGTGGTTTTCTACTCCTCTGAGTGGCTATTGGTGTCCACTTCTTGGCTGTAATTTGGCCTTCATTAAGCCTCTTCCCTTTGCCCTTGCTGCCCTCTGGTTCTGAGGGTGTCACTGGTATGTTGGCCTGTGACTGGGTTTCAAGTGGTATGAAATTTTCTTCCACTGAATCAAACAGGAAAAAAGCGGGCTTATGTCAGTTAAGACTTCTTAAAAGGCTGGTTTTGCATGTCTAAGAATGGCCTCTGGGCTTGTATGTTACTAAGGATGCCCTTGTATGATGACAATGTAATTGAATTAACAATTCCATGTCAAAAATACATCTTACTGATATGTGGTATACTGTTTGTATACCAATATCTTACAGAATACTTGTGTTTAGCAAGTATAATCTGTCAAAGGTGGTGTATTACAGGGTAATTGAGTTAACAATGTGCCCAAACACGCCTCAACAGTTGGTTCATCAGTATGAGCTGTCTTAATTCACTTAAGAATTAAGGCTGTATTAGTGGCTTAAAGTGTTTTTATTTACAAAACACGCCAAAATACTAGTCTTGTGGTTATTAGCCACGTGACAGATACTCTATAATATATGAGTATTTATTTAAAAAATTAAAAAATATATATATAATATATATTTATAGAGAAAATGACGCCTAAAAAAGGTAAGAAAGGTGTCAATAAATGATAAAAAAAGAAAAAAACTTACTTTTAAGGTCCAAGAATAAGTGAAAAACACGGCCAGGCCCCCAAAATGTCAGGGTGAGTCTATGATAAAGGTGTATATAACTATTTACAAGCTTTAACTATGACTGTGAGATGGTAAAAATAGTTTTAAAAGATGATGCAGCTGATAATAAATGATTAAATTAAGATATTAAGGGCTTTACTATAGAGATATAGTGGTGGTGAGCCCTGTTGAAAGCCCTGGGTGCAGCTTTTACCTGTTGTGTTACAATAATAAAGGCTACAATACTTAATTTGGAAGTATACCTGATTATCTTCCAAGAGTATAACTGTTTTGGACAGTTGTACTATGTAGGAATTCAAGAGCAGGATGAGGAGACAATTCTGGCTGTGAAAAGCCTCCTTTTTATCCTGAAATGGGGTGGAAAGGGTGCTAGACCTTTCACCATAGAGGAAGTGAAGATTTTTTCACTTTCTAGTACTGGCTTGGGGTTTGCAAACAGCCTGTATATCCTGTATTAGGCTCAGATGTGGTTTTGAAACCACATCTGGGCAGTTTTCACCAATACAGGGTGAAAATTTCATCTGGGGACCTCACAGCCTGATTCTGACATGTATGACGCCTAGAATGCTGTACAGAAACTGTATAGGACCCCAGTATTGACTGACATATGAGATATTGAAGTAAAAACATGCTTCTTTCTCTATTTGACACCTCATATTCATGATTATGGGATATTATCCCATGGTAAGGCTGTATATGACAGCAGGTGGGACTTTAACCTTAAAACAGCCATACCTTTGTCAATTCTTGAGATATCAACCTCAAAATTGGTTCAGTGTGTAGTCCTGTACATGCTCTACACAATGGTACCTCATTTGATATGGTTATCATTAAATATGGCAAAGGTATCCCATGTACAAGATTTTTGTACATTTGTGTGTTTTAGGCAAAAAGCTGTATTCAGCTTGTTTGCCCCATAACTTCTGCAGTAGTTGAGATATGGGGAAGTGGATGACACCATCAGATAGCCCTGATTGTGCTCTTCCCAAAACGGCCCCACTTCAGGTATCCCACACTAAAACTGTAGAAGTTAGATGAGAGGTGAATGTTATGTTCACCCTTATTTGGCCTGAAATTGACCATAACTCCAGTAATATTGGTTCTAGCTCAGCTTGGCTGGTACCATTGGATAGCCCTGTCTTACAGCTTCATTTTGAGGACCCATTTGATGGGGTTAAGACTCTCCTTCTAGATTTTAGATGAGAGGTTAAAATTAAGGTTTATGCTCAGCAATAACTTTGAGCAGGAATAACTTTGTTATTTCTAGTCCTATGGTGATGGGACTTATATTTTCAGGAAGAGGTGAGTTTCCTCTTTCGTTTGATACCATTTGAGCTGAGTTGGCTCAATTCCATGTTTTGGTGGTATCTTGGCTATACCATTGGTTTATGGTATTTTGGCTGTCATGCTTGTGCTCTGGTTTTGAGTCACAGGCTGACATAGCTTGAAACTTTGTTAATAGCCTGACAACAGGATTTCATTAAATCATTAAAACTCTACTTTTGATGAGTTTTCCTGTAACTCATCTTTTCTGTCAAAATTTACTATTTTAAACTTCAAAACATGATTTCAAGGTGTTATACCTTGAATATAATTATAATAATCACATCATTATTCATGTATGAACCATTAGAATCTGAATATCTACTTTTTTGAAGTTTGGATCACTTTCACAACAAAGTGGCCAACAGCTACTACTTTTTTCACAATAAACCCTTGTAAGTTATGACCTTGTTTATAGCTTTTCAAATAGCTTTTATATCTGTATTTTTACAGTTATTATCTGTTAAATGTATTTTTGGTTCAATTCTTTATCATCCATATCTCAAAATATATGAGCTAAAGACCATGAATATATGCACTGATCATAAAAGTGCATATATATAGGTTATCTCAAGAAGTATTGACTTTCCAGATATGACATAGAGCTTTTATATGTGAAGCTTCTCATGGGACATCCAACGTTCCAGCTTATTTCACATTGTTATGCTTTGGTTTCTGTGATAATCAAGATTTTGTGACTTTTTGTGGCATTTTTACTTATTTTTAGATAATAATTTCAATTTGTATTATTAAAATAAGTATTGTAAAGTTATTTATGCCTTTTTTGGCTATGTGGTCATATCTCAATGGCACACTTTACCTACCACCAAAAAGGATTGTACCCCAAAGCTATTATCCACGGTCCTACCTCTTCAATAGACATTTTAGTCTTGAAGCTCAATAATGCTCAACTCTTCTCTTCTTTAAGTCTTATTTCATGTCTGGACCTCCTTGATAGGTTATCAGAATTAGCTATATCTTTCTCAATTACCATTCATCTTCTTGAGTTGAAATTTTATACCATACAAGGTCTTCCCATTCTTTTTTGTTTCTTTTCCTCCTTTAAAGACTTTTACAATTGTATTGTCCTTTCCTTCTTCTATAGAGGGAATTTCTCGTGGTGGTTTATCTCTTAGAGGGATCAATTCCTTATAACTTGAGCTGTAAGGTTCTATCAGAAATACAGGGAAAGCTGGGTGTTTGTCCATTAATTAACCTGTCAGGAGGAGTCTATGATAAAGTTGTATATAAGTATTTACAGGCTTTAACTATGACTGTGACACAGTAAAAATAGTTTTAAAAGAGAATAAAGTTGATAATAAATGATTAAATTAAGATATTAAGGGCTTTACTATAGAGATATGGTGGTGGTGAGCACTGTTGAAAGCCCTGGGTGCAGCTTTACCTGTTGGGTTACAATAATAAAGACTACAATAATTTTAATTTAAGAGTATACCTGATTATTAACCAAGAGTAAAACTGTTTTTGACAGCTTACTATGTAGGTTATTCAAGAGCAGGATGAGGAAAGCTATTCTGGCTGTGAAAAGCCTCCTTTTTATCCTGAAATGGGGTGGAAAAGGTGCTAGACCTTTCCACGTAGAGGAAGCGAAGATTCTTTCACTTTCTAGTACTGGCCTGTGGTTTGCAAACAGCCTGTATAACCTGTATTGGGCTCAGATGTGGTTTTGAAACCACATCTGGGCAGTTTTCACCAATACAGGGTGAAAATTTTCATCTGGGGACCTCACAGCCTGATTCTGACATGTATGACGCATAGAATGCTGTACAGAAACTGTATGGGACCCCAGTATTGACTGACATATGAGGTATTGAAGTAAAAACATGCTTCTTTGTCTATTTGACACCTCATATTTATGGTTATGGGATATTAACCCATGGTAAGGCTGTATATGACAGCAGGTGGGATTTTGACCTTAAAAGAGCCATAAATTTGTCAATTCTTGAGATATCAACCTCATAATTGGTTCAGTGTGAATCCCTGTATGTGCTCTACACAATGGTACCTCATTTGATAGGGGTATCATTAAATATGGCAAGGTTATCCCATGTACAAGAGTTTTGTACCTTTGCGTGTTTTGGGCAAAAAGCTGTATTGAGCTTGTTTGCCCAATACCTTTTGTTCTAGTTGAGCTATGGGGAAGTGGATGGCACCATCAGATAGCCCTGATTTTGATCTTTCCAAAAATACACCACTTCAGGTATCCCACACTTAAACTGTAGAAGTTAGATGAGAGGTGAATGTTTTGTTCACCCTTATTTGGCCTGAAATTGACCATAACTCCAGTAATATTGGTGCTAGCTCAGTTTGACTGGTACCATTGGATAGCCCTGGCCTAGAGATTCATTTTGAATACCCATTTGATGGGGTTAAGCCTCTCCTTCTAGATTTTAGATGAGAGGTGAAAATTAAGGTTTATGCTCAGCAATAACTTTGAGCAGGAATAACTTTGTTATTTCTTGTCCTATGGTGATGGGACTTATATTTTCAGAAAGAGGTGAGTTTCCTCTTTCTTTTTATACCTTTTGAGCTTATTTGGCTCAGCTCCATGTTTTGGTGGTATCTTGGCTATACCATTGGTTTATGGTATTTTGGCTGTCATGCTTGTTCTCTGGTTTTGAGTCACAGGCTGACATACCCTCCCTCTAAAAAAGGCTCATCATTGATGAGACTTCTCAGTCCTCCTAGAGGCTCTGAATCTCCTTAGATGAAGGTTCCCATCTGGTATGGCATCCTCTGCCAACCATTTGTCTTTATCTGCTGTCTGGTTCTTGAATCTGACTAGGTATTGTCTTTGATCCTTCCCATTCAGTCTGATCTTCCTGGCCCTGATGATCTTACTCACAGTTCCAGGGGAGTCCTCCACTTCCACTATCTCTTGTGGTGTGGGGTTCTTTCTCCTTGAGGGGAATTTGTCCTCCTCTGTCTGGAAGTATGGTTTGACCAAACTCACTGGAAAGACTGGATGTTTCCTTGAAAACTCCTCAGTGAGTTTGACTTCCACTGCATTTCTTCCTATCAACTTAATGATAGTAAAAGGTCCTACAAATGAGTCTCTCATCTTTTTAGGTCCTTTGAGATTGTTGAAGTTCAGTGTACACACCAGCACCTGGTCCCCTTCCTTGAAGTCAGGTTCCATATGTGATTTGTCCCACCTCTGCTTATTGTATTCTTTTGCCTCAGCTATGCATTTGGCAGCTGTGTCACAGGCCCTCTTCCACATATCATGGAAGTCTTGGGCTGTGGGGTGGATAGTCAGGAGATCTTTCTTCAAGTGATCCACAGGCAACAGGGGGTTCCACCCTTTCTCCACCAGTGCAGGTGTTTTACCTGTGGTGGAGTGCTGGCTTGTATTATAAGCCAGTTGGACTGCTGGTAATAGGGTAACCCAATCATGGGTATATCCCTCATGGTCCTTGTATTCCATGCCATAGGCACAGAATCTTCTGAGGATGTCCTCCATTGTTTGGATCATCCTCTCAGCTAGGCCATCTTTTTGTGGATGGTAGGCTGTGGAAAAAGCAAGTTTGGAACCAAGCATGTCATATAAGTTAGTCCAAAATTCAGATGTGAATTTTGGGTCCCTATCACTAATGATGATCTGAGGGACTCCACAGGTAGATATGATGTTATTCCAAAACAACAGAGCAGTATCCATGGCTGTGTCTTCCTTATGGCATGGTAGACACCTCATGCTCTTGCTAAACCTATCAACTATGAACAAACAGGCATTATAGTTTTCTTTGCCCCCTGGGACAAGTCCTGTAACCCAGTCCATGTTGATGGTTTCCCATGGGTGTTTGGGTTCTTCTATGTGTTGAAGCAACCCATACTTCTTCCCATGTTTCCTATTTGCCTTTTGGCATCTTTCACAAGTGTTGATGTATTCACTCAACTCTTGTTCCCACTTGGGCCACCAAGCTGTGCTTGCTACCCTCTCTTTGGTGCTGTCCTCACTCATGTGTCCCATATAGGGGCAGTCATGGCATTCTTGTAGGATCAATGAGTGTGGTCTCTGTCTACCACTGTGAGTGCACTTGTGTGCTTTTCTCTGTGGTAGAGCAGGCCATCTATAAGAAAAAACTTATTGTCCTTATAAGCCCTCAACCAGGGTTCTTCCAGCTGGGTTTCCAGTTCTGGGCTCCTGTACTTTTGTTGAAGGAGTTTGAGTAGTATGCTACACTGTTTTTGTTTGGCATAAGACTTCTGTACTGCACTAAAAAATTAATTGTGCAGTTCTGAGGAACTTATTCCCAGTATGGGAGTTTCTGTCCCTTCTGAGTCACTGTTCCCACTGTCAAGGGTACCCCTTTCTGGTGCACATTCAGAAAGTCTGAAGTTCTTCCTCCTATCTATTTCCATGAAACTGATAGGGATTTTTGCTGCAACTTCTGGGTCATAAGCTGGATTGCTTTTGACATTGTCCAGTGGCCATCTGCTGAGGCCATCTGCATTGGTATGTCTTTTACCTTCCTTGTATATGATGGTCATGTTCCCTCTATACTCCTGGATGGCTATTTGCCATCTCAGCATATGTCTATTTGTAGACTCATGTTTAGTAAAGACTTCAAGGCTGTGCAGTCTGTGTAGACTTCAAAGACTGCACCCTCCAAATAATAATGGAGTTTTTCTAGAGCCCAGACTAGACATAGACATTCAGTCTGGGTGGCCCCATACCTTGCTTCTGAATCTTTCAGTTGCCTAGAGATGTAACATATTACACCCTCTCTTGGTTCACCATCCACAATTTGTCTTTGGTGAAGGGCTGCTCCTAAGCCTTGGCTGCATGATGCATCTATATATAACTTGAATGGTAGTTCAAAGTCAGGTAAGATGAGCACTGGTGCATTGGTGAGTTCATATTTGATTCTCTCATATGCATCCCTCCTTTCCTTGGTTATTTCAAAAACTACATCTTTTGAACATAACTTGTATAAACTACTAGTTATGTGTGCAAAACCTTTGATATCGTTTCTCAAGTAGCTAGCAAACCCAAGGAAAGATTGCATCTCTTTGATGTTTTTTGGTACTGGTTTTTGCAGTACTGCTGCTACTTTGTTCTGGTCAATTGCCAGACTAAGACCTGAGACTTTATGTCCTAGAGCTAGTAGCTCTTGTTGGCCAAAATTACACTTTTTGAGTGAAGTTTTCAGATTAATGGGTATACATTTACTTAGAACTCTGTCTATTTATTGTACATGGTCTTCCCATGTCTCTGAGTATATAATGATATCATCAATATATACTACCATCCAGCCTTCCATTATTTCTTCTTGAAATATGGTGTCCATCATCCTTTGGAAGTGGGCTGGTGAATTCTTGATGCCAAATGGCATCCTGGTGTACTCATATATACCCATCTGGCATATTATCCTGAGTAACTTCATGGAGTTTGGTTTAACTCCATTTTGGTGGAAGCCTTTCATAAAATCCATTTTGGTTATATATCTGGCCTTGGCCAGTTTATCTAAGGCATGGGGTATCCTTGGTATAGGGTACCTGTCTGCTTTTGTGTAGTTATTCAGGGCTCTGAAGTCTCCACACAGTCTAGACTTGCCATCATGCCAGGTGATCAGGACAGGGGGGTGATTTCCACTATTTCATTATGTCCAATCTTCCTGATGACATCCATATCCCGGAGTTCATTGATATGTTTCTCAATTTCTTTCCTGGTTTCCAGGCTTGCTGGATAGGGAGGTCTCCTCAGAATGGGTGGATAAGGCCTTTCCACATCCAGATATAGTTCTATATCATGGCCTTTGATCTTTCCTAATGGTTCTTCACCAATGGCAAATGCTGGTCTGTTCTTTCTCAGCATCTTCAGTAAACTTAGTTTTTGTTTACTGGTGAGGGTAGTGCTAAACTGTCCCTCTCTGAATTCCTTCAGAAGTTCTTCTAGTGGATCTTGAGAAGATATCTGGTATATGTCAAGTGAAAATTTCTTCTCCTTGTTAGTACCAATGGTGATATGCCTATTTTTACTGTTGTAAATGTCTATGCCATACATCCTCTGGTAATCTGTTCCCATTAAAAACCTATGCATGTGGGCATCATTAAGCACTACAAACTCTGGGTTGAGTCTGATATTACCCTTCCTGTGGGGTATAATTATCTCTTTGATAATTGTCCCAATGGAAGTCATCTTCCCTGATGCACTTTTAAAGTTCTTTGCCTTAGTGGGCAAGAGCTGTTTTTCCTAGTTTGGGAAGTGAGTATCCAGATAGTTGCCGGCCACTATGGAGCAGCGTGCTCCACTGTCAATGATGAGTGGATGCTGAGCATTGTAAATACAAACAGTCATTTTTGTAGCTGTCCCATGTATATATGCCATTCCTTTGGTTGGTGTAACCAGGAATGTTTGTGCATCTTGTGTGTGTTTGCACAAGTTCTTGTTAGCAGTGTCCTGTGGCATGCCTGCTTCCAACTGTATGTCCTGGATTTCCAGTGGGGTTCCTTCTTGGTATTCCACTAGAAATTCCTCTCTTGGGTCTTCATCATCCTCAGATGGTTCTCTGATGGCATCACCCATAGAGTCTGCATCAGAATCCTCTGTTGAAGGTTCTTCCTCAGGGACTTTCTCTATGGCATAGACTTTTTTCTTTTCCTTTGGACAGTTGTTGGCATAGTGGTCTGATGAACCACAATTGTGACAAGAATTTCTCTTCTTTGCCACTTCTGCCACTTTTTCTTTGGGTTTGTCTTTAAACTCTACCCTGAAAGGTTGTTTCTCTTTGAAACCACTGCTCTTATATGGGGTGAATTTCCCTATATTTTTCCTCTTACTTATGTCTTGTAAGGTGTTGGCAATGTCATCTAGAGTGCAATTTTGATTGCATCTGCATTTTACTGCATGTTCTAGTTCTGCTGGCAGTTGTGTCAGAAGTTTGTGATTCCTCATTTGGATGTTCATCTGAGGATCAATGGCTTTAAGTCTTTTAGACTGTCTAAGACACCACTCATATGGATCTTTGTCCACAGAGTATTTGTCATTTTCAAATGACATGGTCTTTTGCCATATCCAAGTTCCATTACTGTACTTTTGGATGATTTGACTCTTCCACCATGGCCAGTTTCTTCTGCCATGGATTTCTCTCATTTCTGTGTACCATATACTTGCATGACCTTTAAATGCAGTATTCAATCTAGCAGTAATCCAGTAGTCTGGTATGCTTGGTACATCAATGAAGAGTCCATCAATATAATCTGTGAGTTCCATATGATCATATTCTCCTGATACAGAGAATTTGGGCCAGTTTGAGGCCTCAGGAAGCTGTTTCAAGGCTTCCTTCTCTGAATAAGACATGCCATCTCCATCCTGGTATTGTGATGGAGATATTGCCTTATTCAACAACATGGCATCTGGTTTGATGTCATCTGGTTGATATGGATTCTCCATAGCTTGGACTTGTGGTTGGGGCTTCAAGCTATGATAGGCATTAAACAATTTGTTAATGTCTTGATCCAGACATGCCCTGTCCCTTGTTCTGTCATGTTGTTCTTCAAAGACTATATTCAGTCTTTTGTTGGTTTCTTCAGAGGCTTTGCTCAGTTGAGCATATCCTTCTTGAAGATTCTTAACTATTTGTTCCAAGGAGGGTTGAGTTTGTCTCATCCTCTCTTGGCTAGCTTTAATTTCTGCAAACTGCTTTGCAGATTTTTCAGCATATTGGGACATTTGTAACCACAGTGTATCACTTTTTATGTTACTCTCAGATGTGACAATGTTCTTTTCAGTCTGAGTGGGGGTAATGTTTCTATTACTAGGACTACTGATTCTAGAGTGGTTTACAACTACTTCTGGTTCTTGTGTACTTCTTTTACCAAATCTAACAGCTTCTGGATCATGATGTCTGACTCTTTCCTCCTCTGGTTGAAGGAGGCTTTGTTCTTGCCCTTGTTTCCTTGTCTTCTCCTGGAAACTTCCTGGAATTGTGAAGAATGGTGACTCTTGGCCACTGATCTTCTGGTTTCTGAATGGTGTGAAGCCACTGGAGAGCTGATTTGGCCTGCTCCTTGTGAACCTGAAGGAATCTGAGTAGGCCATGTCTGGGTTAATTGTTCTTCTATTACTTAGATAGTGGCTTGATTCTCCCTTATCCTCTGTGCCCTTGCCTCCAGGAGTCTGTGCTGCCTGGTAGGATTCCAACCTTTGGTGATTACCATAAGGTCTTTGAAGTCTATCTCTTTGAGACAGATCTTCTGGCAACTTGATCCAAGTTCTTCCCAGTGAGTTGCTAGGTTGAACCTCTTGTTGTCCATGCTCCATTGAAATAAGTCTTTGAGGAGTTGGTGGATCCAAAGAACTTGATCCATATCCTTCCAGTCCTCTGGTTTGAGGTCTCTGTTGAATTGCAGTGTGAATGGCAAGGTTGATATTATCTCCCTCATTGTTTTGCCATCCACCACTGTGTCCAAGGTGTCCTCTTCCTGGTCTTCTGGTTCTGGACAATCCTTCTCTGTCCTCTGGCTGGTTCCTTTGGAAGCCAAGATCTCTGAGGTATGCAGGGGACATATCAGTGTTTGCAAGCAGTCAAAAACTTTATGTTCTTATGCTATTTACCTTTGACTGTGCCTTGTACAAATTTATTGTCTGCTGACTTGGGCAGTTTGCCTTTGGAAGTTATAATTGGGTTAATAATTGTAATCTTTCCTGTACAAGTGGTTAAGGTTGGTTTACCTTGTATTGAAGCAGAGGTTCGTGGTTTTCTACTCCTCTGAGTGGCTATGGGTGTCCAAGTTTTGGCTGTAATGAGACTTTCACTGTGCCTCTTTCCTTTGCCCTTGCTGCCCTCTGGTTCTGAGGGTGTCACTGGTGTGTTGGCCTGTGACTGGGTCTCAAGTGGGATGTAATTTTCTTCCACTGAATCAAGGCAAGAAAAAAGAGGGCTTATGTCAGTTAAGACTTCTCAAGAATGCTGGTTTTGCACATCTGGGATTGGCCTCTGGGCTTGTATGTTACTAAAATATGCCCTGTATAATGACAGCGTAATTGAATCAACAATTTCACTTCATAATTACAGCTTTTGGTACCCTGTCACACTGTTTGTGTGCCAGTATCCCATAGATACACTTGTGGTTTTCAAGTGTAATCTGAATAAGTGGCTCTGTGTAGGTGTAATTGAGTTAACAATACACTTAACCATGCCTCAAATGATGGTTTTTCAGTCAGAGGTGTCCTTATTCAATCAAGAATACAGGACTTATTGATGGCTTTAAGTGTTTTATATGTAAACATGCCAAAAATAAAGGTTCCAGTGGGTATTAACCATGTGGTAGATACTCTTATAATATGAGTAATAAAGCAAGATATATATATAAATATATATTTTAAATAAAATATGCCTAAAAAATTTAAAACAATTGTCAGAAAATATAAAATAAGAGAAAAAAACTTACTTATAAGGTCCAAAAAAGTTTTTAAAACACGGCCAGGCCCCCAAAATGTCAGGATGAGTCTATGATAAAGGTGTATATAAGTATTTACAGGCTTTAACTATGACTGTGACATGGTAAAAATAGTTTTAAAAGATAATAAAGTTGATAATAAATGATTAAATTAAGATATTAAGGGCTTTACTATAGAGATATAGTGGTGGTGAGCGCTGTTGAAAGCCCTGGGTGCAGCTTTACCTGTTGGGTTACAATAATAAAGACTACAATACTTTTAATTTAAGAGTATACCTGATTATTAACCAAGAGTCAAACTGTTTTTGACAGTTTACTATGTAGGTTATTCAAGAGCAGGATTGGGAAAGCTATTCTGGCTGTGAAAAGCCTCCTTTTTATCCTGAAATGGGGTGGAAAGGGTGCTAGACCTTTCCACGTAGAGGAAGTGAAGATTTTTTCACTTTCTAGTACTGGCTTGTGGCTTGAAAACAGCCTGTATAACCTGTATTGGGCTCAGATGTGGTTTTGAAACCACATCTGGGCGGTTTTCACCAATACAGGGTGAAAATTTTCATCTGGGGACCTCACAGCCTGATTCTGACATGTATGATGCGTATAATGCTGTACAGAACCTGTATGGGACCCCAGTATTGAATTAACTATGAGTTATTAAAGTAAAAACAAGCTTCTTTATCAATTTGACACCTCATAATCATGGTTATGGGATATTATCCCATAGTAAGGCTGTATATGACAGCAGGTGGGTTTTTGACCTTAAAACAGCCATAACTTTGTCAATTCTTGAGATATCAACCTCAGAATTGGTTCAGTGTGTAGCGCTGTATGTGCTCTACACAATGGTACCTCATTTGATATGGGTATCATTAAATATGGCAAAGGTATCCCATGTACAAGATTTTTGTACATTTGCGTGTTTTGGGCAAAAAGCTGTATTGAGCTTGTTTGCCCCATAACTTTTGTTCTAGTTGAGCCATGGGGAAATGGATGGCACCATCAGATAGCCCTGATTGTTCTCATTCCAAAAAGACCCCACTTTAGGTATCCCACACTAAAACTGTAGAAGTTAGATGAGAGGTGAATGTTTTTTTCACCCTTATTTGGCCTGAAATTGACCATAACTCCAGTAATATTGGTGCTAGCTCAGTTTGACTGGTACCATTGGATAGCCCTGGCTTAGAGATTCATTTTGAATACCCATTTGATGGGGTTAAGCCTCTCCTTCTAGATTTTAGATGAGAGGTGAAAATTAAGGTTTATGCTCAGCAATAACTTTGAGCAGGAATGACTTTGTTATTTCTTGTCCTATGGTTATGGAACTTATATTTTCGGAAAGAGGTGAGTTTCCTCTTTCTTTTATACCTTTTGAGCTTATTTGGCTCAGCTCCATGTTTTGGTGGTATCTTGGCTATACCATTGGTTTATGGTATTTTGGCTATCATGCTTGTGCTCTGCTTTTGAGTCCCAGGCTGACATAACCTGTCAGCTATAGTTGCACATAATCAGGACCATGTAGTGCCCTTATCATGAAGGTTCCTGAAAATGAATTTTTTAATTTCTTTGGGCCTTTGATGTTATTAAAGCATAGAGTTGATACTAAGACCAAGTATCCTAATTTAAAATAAGGTGGCTTATGTCTTTTGTCCCATCTTTATTTTGAATATCTGAAAGAATCTTTCATACATCTGTTTTCATGATGTCTTCCTTCTACAACCATTATTTTGAAACTGCTTGCTGTTGGATGTATTTCCACTAAGTCCCTTTAGAAATTCTCATAAGTAATTCTTGTATTACAACCTTTTTATAGCATTGCTGGTGTTTTGGAAGCTTAACAATTGATTGATTTCTTGTATGCCAGTTCAATAGCTGACATAAGAGTACACCAATCATTGATAAAGCCATCAGAGTTTTTGAATTCTGGGCCATAAGCGCAGAATCTTCTTATCATGTGTTTTAAAGTTTGTCTCATTATTTCTGTTAAAAGATTGGTTTGGAGGTGGTAAGCTGTTGAGAATGATACCTTTTTTCCAAACAAGCTATTGAGATTTGTCCATAATGCTGAAGTGAATTTGGGATCTCTATCAATTATGATATTTTGTAATATGCCTGTATGACTAATGACTATATTTCATATCATTATGGCTGTTTTCATAGCTGTGTCGTCTTTATGAAATAGTAAAAAAATTGGGGTTTCACTGTAACTGTCAACTAATACTAGGCATGCATTAGGACTCCTGTCTCCTCCTGGAGGTAAGGCTGTTACTTAATCCAGGTGAGCTATTTCCCCTGAGAATTTTTGTTCTTGTATTTGGATCCTAATTTTAGATTTTTTTCCTGTGTCTCTGTTTGCTTTTTGACCTCTTTCACAGGTTTGGCAGTACTCTGTAACATCATTTCTCCAATTTGGCTACCAAGAGCAGGTTTTCACTCTCTCCAGTGTCCTATCTTCTTAGAAGCTTACAGATACATTACTATCATTGCATTTATGTCGTATACTCTTTATCAGAGTCCTATCTGTCAAGGCCATAACACATGTGTGCTTAGTCCTATGATAAAGAATTCCATCAAGGAGGTGTAATGTTCCAACATATTCTTTTTTCCATATTTCATCTAGTTTGGAAGATGGTGATGGCTCTTTGAAATTTTTCATGAAGAGTTTGCATGAGAAATGACACTTCTTATCCATCTTATAGCTTTCTGTAGCTTGATTAAATAATTCTGGGCCAATGTCTGTAAGACATATTACTTCTATATGATTTTCTTCCTTTAGTACCCATGCTGTGCTTTCAGGTGTATTTGCCACAGCCCATCTGCATTTTTATGAATATCTCCATATTTATGAACTATATTCATATTTTCTCTATATTTTTGGATAGCTATCTTCCATCTCAGAATTTTTCTATTTGGTGTCTTCATTCTTAATAAAAATTTTAAAGAGTTACATTCTGTGATGACATCAAAAACTGTTCCATCCAAATGTTAGTGTAACATTTCTAAAGCTCACACTAAGAAAAGAAATTCCATTTGACTTGCTCCATATCTTGCTTCTGTTGGCTTAATTTGTCTTAGAATGGAGCAGATTTGTCCTTAAGCAGGTTTAAAATTGATGATTGGTGTCTGGTGTAGTGTAGCACCTAATCCTTCTTCACAAGCATCAATGTACAGTTTGAAAGGTAATTTCCAATATTCCATTAGAAGAAATGGGGCATTTGTGAGGGTTTTTTTCAGCTCCTCATATTCTTTAGCCCTTTCTTCAGTCATTTTATAGACTGTCTGATGGTCACACAGTTTGTACAAAGATTTGGAAATTATTTCAAAGTCTTTCATAAGCTGTCTGTAATAACCAGAAAATTCTACAATTGATTGCATTTATTTTTTGGATTAGGGAAATTTTTTCAACAGTACTGCAACTACTTTGTTTTTATCTATTCCAAAGCTTAGTCCAGATACAACATGTCCTAGTGCTTTTATTTCACTATATGCAAAATGACACTTTTTCAAGGAAATCTTCATATTTGCTTGAACTATCTTTTGTAAGACTCTTTCTAATATTGCTATGTTATTTTCTCAAGTCTTTGAGAAACCTATAGTATCACAAAGGTAGATTATTAGCAATCCTCCTCATAATTCCCAGGAAACAAGGGATTCATCATTCTTTGGTAATGTGAAGGTTGATTTTTTATACCAAAAGGAATTCTTATGTATTTGTATATTCATTATACTTAGTAGCTTTCTGGAATTTTCTGTTAAGACAATTTTGTGAAAACCCTTTAGAGGATACATGGCTGTAATGAACTCAGCCTGTGAAGATCATTTTAATGTCTCACAGATCCTGAGTTTTGGGTATCTGTCAGCGATAGTATAGGTATTTAGAGCTCTAAAGTCCCCTACTATCCTTTATTTCCCATTATTCCAAGATATGATGAAAGGTGTATTGACCTCTTACTGTTCATTGTGTCCCACTTTGCTTAATACCTCAAGGTCCATTAATTCTTTAATGTGTACCTCTAAGGTTTCTCTGGCTCTCGTGCTAGCTGAGTAAGCTGGTCTTCTCAACAGGGGTGGATAAGGTTTTTCCACATTAATAATAATGTCCACTTAATTTTCAATGATAGCTCCTAGTGGCTCTTTGTCAGTTTAAAAGGCACTTTTGTACTTATATAAGAGATCAATTCATTTTCCTTTTATTTTTTCTGTTACTTCTGGATTGAATTCTGCCTCTATAAGTTGTTCACTTGTGAATAAATTTTTTTCTGGGCATTTCTCTTCATTTTTCATGACAGTAATTTTTCTTGTTGTTTAAAAAACCAAATTGTTGTCTTTCATTGTATCCTATGGTAAAATATTGGTCTTTCTGGTCAGATATATATATACCATAGGCTGAAAAGTAATAATTTCCAAGTATAAAATGGTTACTTGTGCAGTTGTCCATTACTAAAAACTCTACTTTCACTCTTATACATTAGGAAGGGTGAGGAAAAATTAATGTTAAGTCAATTATTCCAAGGTGCTTAATGCAATCACTTGCACTAATAAATTTAACCCCTTGTATTGGCATAAGGTTTTATTCCCAATCTGATATAACTGTTTGTAAATAGCTTTTACCAAAAAAGGTTAAGTATTCTGCTGTGCCCAGATTTACTTTTGCCTCCTTGCTTTCTATCATGGTAATGCTTATAATTGATCTTTTGGCTGTATATCCCATTCCTTTTTTCAGTCTTGTTTGTATGCAGTTTGGATTTTTGTGGATTTGTGCGGCTTGTATCAGATGTTCCAAATTTTGGTAAGTTTGAGTTTACATCTAGTACTTCATATATTAAATCAATATTATTAATTTGGTCATTAATTATATTTATTTCATCAGTTTCAGAGGTTTCTCACTCTTCACTATCTTTTCCAGATTCATATTCTTCTTCTTTATCATTGTGGTCTTCTGTTTCTCATTGATCTTTGCATTTTGAAGGCAATCATTGGCTAAGTGTCCAATACCACCACATTTATGGAATTTTCTTTGTTCATTAGTGTTTGATGTCTTGAACTTGAAGGATTCTCTTGGTTTATCTTTCTTAATACAAGGTTTATTGGCACTTTTAATATCCAATTTTTTCCATGTTCATCCAATTTTGGGTCTTGTCACTATATCTTTTAGTGCATTAATATACTCTTCTGTGGAACATGGCTCTATTCATCTGCTTCTCACCAAATGTTCCAGTTCTCCTCCTCATTTTTTTAATATTTTCATATGCACCATCTTTTGTAAAGTCCCTGGATACAGTGAATTTGGTTTTTCAACTTGTTTTAAAAACCAAGGTAGAGTTTTATCCTTTTCTGGGTCAAAAAAGGAATTTTCAAGTTGATTTTCTCTTTTTTTACCACCAGTAATCATTTTCCCACTTGATTATTAGGTCATTTTTCCACCAAGGCCAGGTATTGTTACTTTTTTGCTTTTCTTATACCATAATACCATATGTTGCCAATTTTTCAAATAATGAATGTCACTTTGCAGTTATTTGTTCATCTGGTATGGAATAATCCTCTTGAAACATGTCAATTGTCTTAATAAATGACATGGTCATATTCACCTTCACCTGGGAATGTTGGCCATTCTTTCAGTTGAGGTGCTTCCTTCATTAATACTTGATTGTTTTCTTGATGGCTTAAGTCTGTTATAAAGGGATTTTTCATTTCTTCTTTTGGTTTAACAGGAATTCTTATATGAGAAAATGGGCTTGATAGCTTTATACTCTTGAAGATAGCCTCATTAATTTTATTCATTTTCTCAGCAATAAGTATATTTCACTTTGGAGATCATCTTTAAGCTCAATTCTTGCTTCATCACTTTTTTCTACATTGCCTAGAAGTAACATTTGTTGCTATGAAGGGTTTTCCTCAAATCTTTCAACAGAAATACTTAATTTATATAACTTTTCTGTCAGATTACTAATACTCACTTCATAAGTGATTGTAAAACCCTTTTCCTTGATATCCCTTATGTAGTTATACAATTCCTGTTGTCCTTCTATCAATTTCTGAGTATTGTCAATTAAGACTTTTGGTTTCTAATTTTAAACCATAAATTTAATGCTGTCTATTTCTTTTCTATTTTGTACAACAATTTATGTTAAAGATCATAAACTACTATTTATATCTTTTAGAGATAATTAACTATTATCAAAGTATTTTAGACATAATATACTAATTTTAAGCTCTGTTAAAGTATTTAAAACCTCAGGACACAAAGCTATTTCTTTTGTAAATGGGGTTCTCTCATTATTTGTTCCTTTTTATCCTTGAATTCAACTAATTTTCTGGCCATGTTGAAGAAATTTTCCTTGGAATACTTTTGGATTCTTGGGATCCTGTAGCTTGGTTATTGGGTAGTTTGGCTGGCTTGTGGCTTGCTTGTAGAAGCTACTGGGTCTTCTTCCTTGCTTTCCTCCCTCTTTTTGAGGTACCAGTCCTTTATATTTTTGATTTGAGGTTTTTATGATAGTGGATTCCATCCATTAGAGGATCTCAATATTTACTCCTCTTTCAGAAACATTTTCAGGATATTACAGGTGTTAATTGCTCCTTGGTGGAGCTGTGACAACATTTCCCAATCTTTGTCCTTGTATACTGTGTATTACTGCTTTTAATGGCTCATGTAAGTGTCTATCTGAGCCCTCTTAATGTGATTTGTGTCTTTTGGAATTACTCATACTTAGTTCCACCTTTAGCTCAGATATTATAGGAATTTATGGGACTTGCCTTTGGGATATGGCACTTCTTTTGTTGATTCTGTTCCACTGGGAATTTTTCCCTTTCTTTTCCTTTTTTTGGGATGATTTCTACTTCTGAGGTGACTTCCATCTGATTGGATGGAGTATTGAGATTCTCTTCTAGTAGTCATTCTAAAAAAATAAGAGATGAAAAGATTTCAGAAAAATGAAAAGTCTTTTTATGCCAATTTTGAGAGAGGTACTCACCTTCAGAGTCCTGAACAGTGGGTCCTGGAAAAAATAATTTCTGAGCTTTTCTGTTCTTATTTAAAACAGGTGTTGGAGAACTTGGACAAGTTTCTTCCACCAATTGTTCAACAGTGGTCTGATTTTCTTCTGTTGGGTTGTCTTCCCACTATAAAAAAAGACAAATAAATATGAATCTTTTTATAAAAAGTGTTATTTTTGAAAAGATATAGAAATTAACACATAAAAAGATGATTTTATATCTTTATAACAAGATAAATGAATAAAAGAAATGTATAAAAAGGAATAAAAATCATTTTTTATTTATTATTGTTTTTCATTTTTCTTTTTAAAGAATAAAGAAAAATTGATATGACTCTTTTTAAAATTGAATTATGATATTAATCTATTTTTAATTCAATTTTTTTTAATCACTAGAGTGAATCAAATAAAGTTCTTGCAAGTCTAAGGATGTGAAAAACCTTATGTTGAACAGTATAATTTTTTTCCAAATGCCTCAATAGCTTTTAAAATCATTAAATATAAAATTATTATATAATTTGATGATTATAAATATAATTTATTATTGAATAAACCCAATTCAAATCTTTTTTGAAGTTATTTTAAGTACAAATCAAGGCCAGGCCCCCAAGTGTAGGGTTTGACTATCAAAGAATAAGTAAATATTACTAATATTTTACTTTCTGTACTCTGAATGTCCTTATTAAAAAATGAATAACATTAAGAATAATTATACTAATAAATAAATATCATAATTTTCTTTAAAAATATTGATACTATTTAAATAAATAGGGTAATATGATAAAAATCAATATAAAAATATTTGATAATTAATATATTTATAGAAATTTATTGGTGTTACCAAAAAATAATAAAGGTGTAAGAGGTTGATATCTAATAATTTAAAACAATTTATACCAATAATATTACTAATATAAAAGTTAGATATTAAGAGAAAACTCTTTATATTAATAAAAGAATTATTAAAGATAATAATAGAGAGAAAATTATTATAAAAAGCCAAAATAACTTACTTTTAAAGCTGCATATAGTAATTTTGGGAAATTTTACTCTAAATAACTCAAAGAAAACTTATTTAAATTGTATTTACAAATGAAAAAAAAGAAATCACAGATATTCTTGATTTTACATGTAATTAAAGATTTTAGAGAAATTTTTAACAAAAATAACAAAATATTGAGTGAATAACAGTAACAGTTAGTCATTATAATAAATATGATATTTTTAATTTAATGGTATAATTTATTTATATATAAATAATAAATAAATTACCTTTTTATTTGATTATTTTATTGTTTTTGATGTGTCTGAGGGGGAAATAAAAAAAGAGCTCTATTTATATCATAATCCTCCTTCCTATATTCCAAAAGAATTCTAGTAGGCATTTTCTGATGATATAAACTGTAATTGATCAGAATTTTAAGGCTTAGTGATGATTACATTACAATTAAACCATCTTATCTCCTTATTACACCATTGTTTAGAGCTATCACTGTAACTCTAGGTTTTCTGACATCATAGGCTTAGAAGATGGTTAAACATTGTGGATTTAATTAGTATTAGTAATAATATAATGATATTATCCAGTTTAATCACTTATATAACTGTTAAACATAAAATAAGATTACAGTGAGTGATCATGACTGATCATTTTTAAGCTTAAACTTTGAGTTATACATGTTATAGCCATTCAGAGAGGGAAATATGATAGCTTTGCATGTCCTCAGAAGCATTCCAAGAGCCTTTAATTACATTATCAAAACTCTCTTTTTGGTGATTTTTCTTGTAACTCATCTTTTCTGTCAAAATTTACTATTTCAAAGTTCAAACCATGATTTCAAGGGGTTATACCTTGAATATAATGATGAACCTTTCATCATTTCTAATGTATGGTCTATTAAAATATGAATATCAAATTTTCTTAAGTTTGGACCACTTTCACAACAAAGTGGTCAACAGCTATTAGTATTTTGCTCAATGAACCCTTGTTTATAAATTGTCAAATAAAGTTTATATCTTTATTTTTAAAGGTATTATGTCGTAAAATCATTTTTTTCAGCTCTTTATAATTCATATTTCTAAAGATATGAGCTAAAAAAACATGAATATATGCACTGATCATAAAAGTGCATATATTCAGGTTATCTCAGTAAGTGTTGACTTTTCAGATATGAAATAAGAATGTTATATGTGTAGTGTCTTATGGGGACTCCAATTGTGTAATTCATTTAAAATTTTCATTCATTGGCTTCTGAGATAATCAAGATTTTATGGCTTTTTGGGGAATTTTTGCTTATTTTAGGGTAATAACTTCAATTCTTATTAAGATAAGTATTATAAAGTTTTTTGTGACATTTTTGGATATGTAGTCATATCTCAAAGACTCACAATATTAGTCTCTAAATATCCAATTTAGAATGAAAAGCTCCCTTCACACAATAAATTAGTGAGGAATAGAGTATTCCTTGAATCTTTTCTAGAAGCTTCTATGTAGATAAAGATCATTATAATCATATTTTAACACACATTAGAAATGCAATCATAAAGACCAGCAAGATTCTTGAGGATTATTTTACTTCTAAAATTTAAATTTACTCAAACTAATGTCACTTTTGTGTTAATGAACTGAAACATTTGGATATCCTAGTATCAAACCAAGCTTTGGTATTGAGACAATTATTCATTACTCAAGAGAATCAAAGGAAAAACAATGGGATGTTATTATCCTTGAAGTTTGTAGTGTATTATAGCAAAAATATGGGAGAAATTGAAATAAATAGCCAAATATCTGTACAGGGTAAAGAGTCTTCCAGATGAAATATATTAGATCAAAAAAAATTCAAAGAATTATAGTTCTTTCTCATGAAAGATGTAAAAACATGGTTTTTGCTCCAAAATGATTCGTTTGGTAAAGAAAGGTCCTATCTTGTTTTAATAAAACTCAGAAATAGAAGTCGAAGATAGGGGACCAGTATTCATAAAATTGAGACCAAGAAGCTAAGATCTTTCAGACCTGATGAAGTTAAGATGAAATCCTTTACTTTACATGGGTTTTAGAGAAGTTCAAATATTAACTTTATGAAATTTTGTTTTGTAATTATAGAGATATTCAATTCATCAAAATCATTATTACACATTTAGATATGGAATAATAAATATTCTTGAGTTCAGATTTTGATACAATAGTAAAGACTCAATATTAAAATAGTACATAAAGACTAAGATACACAAATGAAATAAAATTTCTTTAGCATATAGAATTTAAAACATACACCAGATAATAAATATCCTGGAATAAATGAAACTTGAGCTCAAAATGTCATTGATAAATAAGACACAAAAGAAATTGAATTCAGATTCTTCAATAAAGGTATTTTTAGAAGGTAAAAGTAAATTTGTGTATAATGTGTTAACTGTTACCACAAACCTTTCAACCAATTTAATTGTCCCAAAAAATCTGTGGAAATTGAAAGAAGAAATATTTTCACAAATATGTCAGCGTATTTATTTTACAGCTTTTTTAAGAATTGGGAAGTTCTATATTTTCTGAATAGGCATAAAAAAATGAAAAGTGTTAAAAAGTCAAATAGTTATGATAAAAGGGTATGAGAGCAAATCTAGGCTTCTCCTGTTGAATGAAACTTAAAGATAAGAGGCAATAGTATCTTAAATCTTGTGAAATGTTATATAAGAATAGAAGATCAACTGGAAAATGAGTTGAACTTGAAATTAATACATACCATGGTAAATGCTTCATATGGCCTCTGACAGATTTTCTCCCAAGTTAACACAGAGGCTATGGCTCCTTCCTAGTACCAGTCGATGTCAATTCAAAAACCAATTTTCATTCCTTTTCAAAAAAGATGTTGGTAGAGATAATAAAATCCTGATATTGGGAATATAGTGATAGAATACACCTATTTATTGTACACTCTCCTTAGTTTTGGTCATGATATTCAATCCTGAACTATTTAAATTTATAAATTAGTTGATAGAGTAAAGTTTTTTGAGCCACATATTATTCCCAAAGATATATTTCAGATGAAATAATTTAACATAAATTTGAATGAATTTCAAAACAATAACTGTTATATTGGACTTATATCTTGAGAATTCTAATTAATATAGCCATGAATGTTACACATTAATTACAGGAATATGATTTCGATAGAAGTGTTAAGTACTGTTTTCTACATTAAACACACCTCATCATTTGGAAAAAGATACATCCCAAAAATTACATATGGATCTTGAAAGAATATTCTCAAAAAGAAGGAAGCTTTGATTTTATCCCCAATTAGATAAAAATAAAAATCATTGAAATGTATGAATTAAATGCTCCTTCAAATATGGAAAATGAAAATTTGAGAAAATTCATAAGCCTACAGAAATAAAAATTGAAGACCTTGTTATAGTATCAAACAAACAAATAAAACAAGAAATTCTCTTGATAATAATCTTATTGTTAAATTTTAGGATGGAATCAATAAGTGTCAGCCAAAAAAGAGGGTATACTTTGAAGATAAAATTCCAACCTTTCCTGTTAGTATACTTTAAATGGAAGGAGATTTTATCTCGCTAGAAGGCAGTTCACACTTAGAAGGGGCATGGGAAGGAAAATTTTGAAATAATTAATTTAGAAAAGAATGGCTAATTTCTAACATAATCTCAAATAATGTCCAGAAAACCCATTAATGAAGATCAATTGTTTTTGTGAAAATGGGTGACTGCCTCAAATATTCTTATAAGAATATTTAGGAATGAAAAAGCTCCCTGATTGTAAAACTTGCATCTTTTTCCTAATGAATTTATGTTTCAATATATTAAATATATATGTTTAAGGAAGGTCCATAGATGAAACCAGAGTTCTTTGCAAGGAAATTTTGTGTCAGAGAATCTGATTCTTTGAGAAAAGAGTAAATATCTATATAATTTCAAAAAGACCTGAAAAAAAGTCTTTGGCATGTTTAGATAATAATCAAGTACAAAAACATTTAGGTAATCAATATCAGAAGTATTATTTAAAGATATTAATAAGATCAATTATCCAATAAAAATTATGCATATTTTTGAGATTACTGGAGAATTATTATCAACAAAACAAAACAGCTCAAACCATAATATTAAGAATAAAAGCACTACCCAATTTTCAATAAAAATCTCCCGAGATAACATATTTGTTAGTTCAAGAATTTCAAACAATGCTGTATATATGGACTTTTGATATGGAGGTACAAAACAAAATGGACCTTTGCTAATGATGAAGCCTGAAATACTATTCTTTAATGCTTCATGAAAATCTTTAATAAGCTTGTAAGATACAATTTAGTGTTTTATCAGCCAATTACTAAGTTATTTCTCCACAATGGTTTGAAAATGTGTATTTTTGCTAATAAATTGGCCATTTTTATTGAGAGTGCTCCATATTAGAGAATTTATAATGAAAATGATGTAAAATATTAAATGTTGATAAAATTTTATGTTGGTTTCATATATCTTAGTTACAAAAAATTCCTTTCTTTTTACATACTAAAGAGTATAGTGAATGAATAGAATAATATAAAAAAATCAATATACTTATTTTGCGCACAAAAAAAGGATTAATAATAATAGTAAGAACAGGATATGAAATATCAATTTTTTTGAGTGAAAAGCATAATTAAAACACATTTTTTTTGAAATCTTGTCTCACTCTTGTGATGATCAGGACTATGATTCTAATAAAAGCTCATCTTCTGAATAAGCTTGAGAATCAAGATTGGTTTGCTTCATGTTGGGATGCTTCTTCCAAAATTATTCTTCAAAGAGGATCATTTTTTTACTCTAGTTAGAATTACTATTCATTTTTTGGCTGTACAGGGAAGTTTTATTCACTTAGTTTAAACTGGACCTGAAATTGTTCCAACTTCTTTAGTATAAATTCCAGTTCTCTATTTTGAAATATTTGCAAAATTACTCACACAAATGAATGCAAATCCAGAGTTATTTTACTCAGAAACATAAAACACAATGAAAAATCTTCTACGTTGAAGCCTAACAATTTATATCTGATGGTTTCAGCTCTTATTCATTCAAGGAATTCTCACATAGAGTAAAAGTTAAGTCAAAAATATTTTGTAAAGCTAAACTTTGACTTGAAATGACATTAATCATATATTTGTCTTTTAGTAACTTCCACAGTCCTTTATCATTCCATTTATTAATTTTCTCAAGAATACTTGAGAAAAAGGAAAAATTATCTTTGTTGGGGTACAAAATTATGAATATTTGTTATCTTGTTTGAGTATTTCTTGAATTTCCCTTTGATAATGATCAGTCCCCAAAATGAGGTCCAAGGTACCTATTTTTTCCAGTTTTGAAACCATAAGTTTTACACAGCTAAATGAATTCTCAAAGTTCACAATAAATTTATTGACTGAATTATTGGATTGAATATCAATTGAACTTAATTGAATATATTGAATTACAATTGTAGTTTTCTCCCCTACATCTCAGAATCATTGTAGAAATTGGAACAGAGAATTTTCTATGATTTAGGAAAGATTTTCATTGCTTTTTGGCTATAAAAACTGAAGAAAAAGATCATTAATTTCTGACCAAGTGCTGTGATTCAGCCAGAATTTCTTCTTCGACTGTGTCCTATCAGCCAATAAAAGTAAATTTTGAATATCAATTCAATACTTTATAAGAGATTATTGCAATTGATGAGGAATAGGTACCGATAATGTCTCATAGTAGTGATAAGAGCAGGAAAGTTCTATTTTTCATATAAATCTATCTTTTCCTCATATATTATTAGCTACATTTAGTTCCTGTAGTTATATATACTCAATAGTACAGCTAAATTATAGAATAAGATAAAAAAATCATTACACCATTTTCAATAAAAGGAGAAAATTAATGAAAAAGATAAAAAACCAAAAAAGAAAACTATGAAATGGAAAATAATTGTGTGATAGTGCAATGATCCAACACTCTCATTTCAAACTGAAAAAAGTAGAATTCTCATGAATAATCAAAAGAAATTAATTATGTGGCATTTTTCAAGAAAATAATATCATAAGTATCTATAAGCTTATTTTTTTGTGAAAATAATTTAGCAGAACAACAAGTTCTTACAGAAGGTTGTTTCTCATACTTATTTTTCTTATGATTCAATAAAAATTGATTAAATATATAATGAAAAATGCAAATATAACGCAATTGGTTTCCAGAAACTTTATTCCTAAACTTTTAAAATGCTAATAAGAGTTGAAGGATATAGCATGGGAATATTATATTGATAATCATAAAATCAAAGGTAAATGCTCATAAAATGTTTCTGTTATTCTTTATTAATAAAGTGAGTTTGCAAGTAATAAAGAAACGCTGAATTCCAGTTTTCAAAGCTTATTACATTATGATCTGAAATCTACATCCATAACCATGATTAAGTGAATCAATAATAAGTTAAAAGTGCTTAAACCTAATATTATTAATATTTTATACTAGAATGAAAGATTCTATGTCTATTAAGCTTATTTCTGGAATCGAGGAGAGGCTCTCCAATACCAATAGAGCTCAATACCTGAATTTTTTTCCCAGAAAAAGGATACTCTCAACACAAATTGCTGTAAAATGAATATTTTTCTCCCCCCTTTAAATATATTAGTTAATTATATTAAGGAAAGGAAATATTATTCTCAAAATTTATTTTTTATTAGAATCGTCTTCATAAAAGGATTTATAAGACTGTATATTCAAAAAAGAATTTTTTTGTATGTAAACTAATTAATCCTGAAAATATTAGAAAGTTACTATAATCTTACTAGAACTCATGAAAAACCTCATAGATTCGACGAAAATTTGGATTTTTCAATACTCCCTCTTTCTGATGGAAGATTATCTCTTGGACATGAAATGCTTTCCTTTAATTGAAGAATTTTCTTTGTAGTAAAGAAAGTATTATAGCATCAAATCCTAGCTGTGGTAAAGACTTTTTTAGAATCATTAGGGATATTTAAATCTCACCATCAATATGAAATCACTAATTTGTCATTATAATGTGAATCAAACTCAACATTGCCAAACAGTTTCTCAGCATCTTTTACAACTTTTTAAAATAGTCAATCGAGGAAAGTGTCTCATAAAATTACATCAATGAAGAACAAGGCAAATGAAATAAAATCAAATAAGTCACCTCACAAAAGGGGCGGGGACATGGTACAAAACCAAGCTTTAGAATTATAACACAATTGATTCTCATGACTGGTTTTATCAAAAGGAAAAATCCAATGCCACCAAAAAGAAAAGAAATACATTATTTGGATCCAAGACTTTTCAAACCTTTGGCTATGTTTCATGCAATTTTCAACAATTGGCTTCATTTTAGTTTATGTTTGCACTCTTTTCGTGTTTGATCTATACAATCTCGATGCAATTTCTGCTGCTATGAAGCATTCTAGATGAACCTCTTCACACAATCTTGAGTATAATTTTTCTTTTCAATTTCTTAAGTTCACCTCATAGGCAACCCAATATCAGTCAGTTATACCTCCACACATGCCTGGCCGTCAGCGCGGGGATCTGAAGCAGCCGCCCAAACCAATTTATCATAGTTTTTGGAGCGAAGTTTTTGAATAATCTGACCGCGTCCGAATAATCCACGGTTGTGACCCGTTACTACTTTTACATCGTGGCCCATTTTCGCCAGCTGTTCCACTACTGAGGTCTGCTTCCCAAAGGAAATATTCAATATCAAAGCATTGAGTATTATCAACTTAAACAAAAAAATTCTAAGCTTACATCAATACCCTCTTCCAAAAATACTTTTGAGGATTGATTGGGAACATTTGAAGCCGCGATACAAAACCTAGGGGAATCTTCATATCATTTTATCATGGGGGTATATTAGCAGAAAAATTGTCCAACAAAAATCATAAAACATTCAAAATTACCTAAGGCCGCTTGAAGGGAAAAGCCACCGTGTAAAATATTCATCAGGACCTGCAAATGTCCCTGAGGTTGCATAAATGCTGAAGCCCATACAGGTATAAATTGATTTTATCACGTCAGAGAGCTTGGAGACAATAGAAACTGTTTAGTCGTCTTTTTTAAAAAAATTGAAAACCTTACCTCCCATGACGCCGAGCGATAGATAAAGGTCATCTTTTTTAGTTACCATCGCCGGGATGATAGTATGATATGGGCGCTTTCCCGGCTGATCCCAACCATAATGAACCATGACTTCAGCTTCTGTTCCTTATAAGCTGGACGGCGTACCTGCAAGCAATTTGGGTGATTCTCATCCAAAACAAAGTTGCAACCTCGATTTTGAAGGGCAAAGCCTAAACCCGATGGGACCGCACCAGTTCCGCTTCAAACATCAATAGTCAGAACAGAACACCTTTACAAATTGTTCACAATTCAATTTACAAAGAACCGAAGATAGACATAATGAATGAACATGCGTTTCCATTCCGGTCAGAGGTGGTAAAATACACCGTTTCTTGTGTTGCCAAAGGAGATCCCTTTTTCACATCCGCTTGGGCTCTTGAAGGATCAAAGAGCTCAGAGCGATTTTGTAGATAAATCTTCTTAAGCAGATCCTTAATCGGCACATTAATCTTCTGAGGGTCTGCTACGTAAAAAGTTGTATCGGCAAAGGCGAGCCTTAGACATTCGATCAAGGTGTGCAACCAATCTGCAGAATTGGGCTTCAGTTTGCTCATATTCACAACTCCCTTTTCTTCTAAGCAATCGAGAATTCCGAGAGCAATCAGTGCCGTCAGTCCTTGACCGTTCGGGGGCAATTCATGCAAGGTGATTTCACCCTCCTGGTCTGTGTGATAGGAGTAAGAGATTGGCTCCACAAGCTCTGAGGTGTGAGAGGAAAGATCGTCTAATTCCATCACGCCTCCCTGTGTCTTGATCACTGCCTATATAAAACATAAAGTGGTAAGCTTGGGAAGTTAAAAACTGGGTGATTTTACTGAATACACGTACAACCATGAATTGATATGGGTACATAATACAGCAGAATCGGAAAATACACGCAAAATTGCTTTAGGCCAGCCAACACATACCTCACGTTTAAGGTTTTTAGAAGCAAAATATACTTGGGTTCTAGCAAGCTTACTTTTTACTATTTCCTCCGCAATTCGACCTCTGTAGAAACCATCTTTGCCATTTGTGGCTACCTCTTTAAAGGTCTGGGCTAGAGAAGGGTTGGCCATGAGGTCACCGGGCTGTGGAGCTTTCTTACCTCCGATTAAAAGCTCATGACTATTCGGGTTGGCCTTCAATAGAAAGTTTTCCCGCTTCTTCCACTCGTGTGACGCCACTTCTGACACAGGGAATCCACCCTCGGCAAGATTAATTGCGGGCTCCAAGACCTGAGAGAGAGTCAGCGTCCCTGAGCCAAAACTTTCAAGTGTGTCAATCCATGTAGCGCAACAACCGGGAACTGTAACACTACCAAATTCAAGATCAATTTAAAGATTTTTGTCGCATTAACTGATTTGATTTTTGTAACCACATTAAGGGAAGTCGAGCGGAAACCAACGAATTTAAATTTGTTACTGGAATTTTTTTTCCGCTGACACCTGACGCACGCAATTTTTCTAAAGTGAGCGCTTTTGGACTACGACCGCTACCATTAATCCCTGTAAGTGAGCGATCTGCAGCGCGGAAAAACATGCAGAAAGCGTCGCCTCCAAGCCCACCCATTGCTGGATCTACCACGCTCAAGACAGATGCAGTAGCGACAGCAGCATCAGCGGCATTGCCACCTTGCGCTAGGATCTTTAAGCCGGCCGCAGAGGCCAACGGATTGGGTGCGGCGACAACGCCTTTGTAACCTAGGTAAGGGTTAAGAAATGATAAATTGTTTCGCTAAAAAGTCATCAGACAAGAGCCGACATGGACGCAGTGCTAACCAAATACGACACTACGCCTGCTGGGCGATCGGATAAAATCATAGCGGACTGCAGGATAAATTTGAGCAGAAAAGATTTGGTCGGTAAGACGCATCTAAGCGCAGCGGCTGAAGCCTGAAGTATTTCTTGAGCTTTTCGACTCTGTCAAATTCAGGTATTACACCAAAGGACATTGATATAAGTATATATCAGGCGTAATTTCAGAGGAATTAAGGCCCAACTTATCAATTTGGTACACAAACTCCGATTTTGACTCGAATAAGGATGCCTATGTCCGTGGGAATCCCAGTCCAGGTCCGCTTACTGGCTCCGGCCCGCTCAGAGATCGGGCCTTTTAGACCGCGTACCGTCCAGAGGAGAAACGGGGAGAATGAATTCAACTCAGTATTTGACATGACCACACTGCGGTGCTGTTGTCAGCCTGTGACTCCAGACAGAAAACGCTGCTGCCCGCACCCGAGTTCGAGGAATCCCCGTTGGAGAGACATTTGAGTCCGGGAGACAGGGCTGCCTTCTGTTAAAAAAACTGTAATCCCAGACCAGGATGGGCTGGGTAGGCCTGAAGAATCAATGGGGACCCTGTACGTTGCAAAGCATCACAGTGTGCTTGCAATTTTAGCTCTTTTTTTCTCCTTTTTTCTCTTTTTTTCAATTTTTTTTCAAAATTTCTTTTGTTGCACAGTACACTACAGTGACTCAAAGCATGTATTTGAACACTTTTTTTCAAGAAAAAAAATAAATCTTACATGTTTTTTTGGAAAACATGTCAGTGCATATAACAGTTATGTGGATTTGATCCCAAGTTTTGTGATGACACAAACAGGTTTTTTTTTTGTGATTTTAATGGGTTTGCTCCCAAGTTTTGTGATGACAAAAAAAGGAATATGTTATTGCAATTTTAATGTGTGTTTTCATGTTTGGAACTTTTGCACAAATGCTGAGAGTTAATTCACAATAGAGGGAAAATAAATAAAAATCAAGCATCAAATAATTGTGCTAAAATAACCAAACCATCAGCAAGAATCATGTGAGATGAATATGAAGCCTTGCAAATTCATTCGAATGATACTGGCTATGCTACAGGTTAAAAAAAGAGATTTATTTCTACCACTGACTACATTTTATTATGAATACCAATAAGCAACTTCTCAAATAAGGCAGGTAAGAGCTTGTCCCAAGCTCTCTGAATTGCCACACACAATTTATCAGTTGTGCAGGGCTGGTGACGTTTTGTTACATGTGATTTAAATACTTTACAGACATTCATGCTTTGATTGAGGTCTGGGGAGTGGGTGGCCAAAGAAGCTTGTATTCATTTTTTATTTTGGCTATGCGAATTGGTGCTCCATATTCCATCATAGAAATTTGATCTTAAGTCCAAATTTGAGGTGTGTTGACCATGTAGTTGTAAAATGGCTGTAGGTGCAGTTCATATACTTTCTGGATAAAGGTTGCAGCTGTTTGTGTACCATCTAAAAATACAAGTGGTCCTTTTGTCTTCCAATGAAAGCACCCCATACCATGAGCAATTGTTTCCCAAAGTGATTATTCACTTGAAGATCTTCTAATAGAAATTTCTCTTCAGTTGTTTGCAAAATTCAAACTTGATCAGATTTCATGCCTAATTTGAACTTGGAGGCATTGGTCCCAATAATGCATCCTTATTGTTGAATTGTCCAAAGACCAAACTTCTGGGAAAAGTTGCACCTTCATTCTAAATTGGATTGGCAAAGATAGGATTTTTGGAGGAAATACATGATCTCTTATCAATATTATGTATTGCCTTTCTGATTGTTGTATTACTGATGTTGTTTAGAATCAAGCATGAAATCTAATTTAAACTTTCTTTTCTATTTTGAGTAGTAAAAAAGTCAAAATCTTCATGGTCTGCATCATTCAGCAACTTCAGTTTCCCTGTTTTTGGCCATTTGACACAGGATCAATGCTCTCAAAAGCATTTGATCATGTCATAAACTGTGAATTTTGGAACCACCATTTGCAACACAATGGCTTGAACTGATAGGAAAGCATTTGAAATGCCTACAATGACTTCATTGCTCCACTCCAAGGATCTCAGGAATTATTAAACAATCCAATGGCATACAAATCCAGAAAGGCAGGAGATAAACATCTGTAATAAAAATAAATTAAATTCAGAAGTCAAGGTTAACTCTCAAATTAAAAAAATGTAATCACCATAGAACAAATGAAGTGTTAATGTAAAAAAACTGAAGGGTGAATGAGTAAAACCAAAAAAACCAAAAAAAAGGTGAGAATGAAACACTTTAAAAAATGAAGGGTGAAGAAGTAATGCACAAGACCCCAAAATACAGTGAAAGGTAAGAACTTCAAAATGAAGCAAAAGGTAAGAATATTAAAACCACAAAAACCAATTTCCCATGGATCATGCAATTTTTATCTGTGCAGAAGGCATCCAAATACATGTTTCAGTTCACCCCACAGCTGTGCTGTGTACTTTCCTATATAGCTATTGAAATAGATGGAGTTTTTCTATTTTTGTTACTTTTTTGTACAGGTTTTACCACATTTTTGCCTCTGGGTGTCACAAAGATGTCTTCCAGACCTCAGCAAAGGAAACTCTTTCTGGAAAGGCTATCAAGCCAGTTGAAAGACCAGTTAATACTGGAAAGATGTAGATCACATCCCACCCTGTGACAGTACCCCTGGGCTTAGATCACTATGTCCTGAAGCTCATGCAACCAATGGTATTACCCATGTCAGCATCATTGAGCTACATTAGTCACAAAATGAGCCTACAAGGAACCTCCAAGGCGTGTAACCCTTGTATTCCAATGGAGAAGAAAACCCAGAAAAGTTTTGTTGTAGTGATTAAGATCTCCCCTGCTCTTCAACCAGAATAAAAACCATGACATTGGTAACAGGTTTATTGTCACAATGCTGTCTGCCAGACCTCATCAAAGGGAGCTCTGGAAAAAAGGCTATTAAAATGGCCTAAAGAAAGATCAATACTGGAAAGCTTTGAATCACATTCCACCATGTGATGCCAGGACCAGTTTGGTGTTAAAAAAGAGAAAAAACCACATCTTTCAAGAAAAGGTGGAAATTGGGATGGCCTGGGGGCTGGGAATTTCCCACAGGAAACATCCCTAGAATACCAAAATGAAATTGGAATAGTTGTTGAACAGCTAAAGGAGATTATGTAATGAGCTCCTGCAAAACATGTGCAGTTGAAATAGAACTACTAATTAAGCCAGGATCCCCTGTGCTCTCAATTGTTTTTCCCCAACACTGTTATTAGAGGTGACAATAGTCCCAAGGGAAATCACAAGCAAGCCTGAATAACCCACTTCCTTATCTATTATTGGTAATTCATTTTAAACTCTGTTCTTAGAGGTGATGAGAATACTGAGAGAAATTGTGAGCAAGCCTGAATAGCTCACTTCCTCATCTGTTATAGGTTAAAAGAAATCTCTATAGTGCTCCAGCCATTTTTCTGTGATCACCATGCCTCTAGAAACGTGTGTGGAATGAATTTCTGATAACAATAACCCCCCTGCATTAGATGATGTTTGTAGCTTCCTATGTGCTATGCAGGTGGAAATTTTACCATGAAGCAGAGATAGGAAATCTTTTTTCTGCCTTACAATAAAACTCTCTCCAAGTGTCACAATTCCCTTCTATTTTGTCTCCCAAAAACCAATCTCCCCACTCCCCCAATGAAATATTCCTGCAAACCACTGATAAACAACATGCATGGGTCCCAACTCTCCTGTGAACCAGTGTCAATTATGAAACTGAGTTACTCCATCTCAAAGAATTCCAATATTTTACATTTGACTTCCCTCAGCCTATTAAAGTTGAAACTTCCCTTCTATCCCACCTGTCAGCATGCAGTCTACCACTTCATTGACTCAACCATTCCTGTGGATTTCTCTCTAAAACTGGGATTACATACTTCATCTGCTACAATATTAATCTTTGTGAGGATAATAAAAGCCTGTTTATTTCCCAGAAATAAATTAGAAAAAATTGGGGCTGTGAAGGCATGGATGGTTCTTATTTTAAACACCATGACCAATGCTCAACTCTCAGTTGAAAAGCTGATCTTGCACTAGCGCTTTAGTATTCCATACCAGTTCTTCCAAGGTTAAAATCCACAATGTCAAAGCAAAAACTTTAATGAATAATAATAATATATATATATATGTGAGAAGAAAATAGAGATAAAAAGTGAAAGATAAAAGTAAAAAATTGCAAGAAAAAGGAAGAGAATTATATTAAAACAACAAAAATAAGTATTCCACTGGAATCTACATCAAATTTCACCTATAGTCACAGATTGCCTCAACCCCATAATATCAATAATTCTCTAGATATCATGGATTAAAGAAGAGAAATGATACTATACACTCTATACTAGGTACAAGAATATGCTTAAAAATAATACAGCTTGTTTAAATATCCAATATGAATAAACATGTGTAATATTACATAAGTGATACCATTACTCTTACAACATCATGTGTTACATGTCTTGACATAAAAAAAACACTTACATATAAGTTAACATAGTGTTAAATTACTCAATCCCCACTTAAACTCCCATAACCAAGAATTACAGGTATCATTTACAAATTAAGTTTTACATAGAAAAATACTCAACTTTTGAGCCTTGAGGTATATTTTACATACCCAAATAGGTCAAAATTATCTCAAAAATAAATTGTGAACTATGCATAACCCATAAGTCATGCATATATTCAAAATTCATCTTTTTTGATTTCATAAAAGATGAACAACTTTTTATTGAGTACGTAAATCCATGTATTTAAGGCCACATTTGGATTCTACACAAAATTTCACCTAGGGTAGCTCCATAGAGTGAATAAGCTCAGATCAACTCTTTGAGGTGGTAATATGGAAAATAATTCAATACCACATAAAATATCCGTAAAAATGTTTGTTTTTCTCAATTTCACACCAAAATAATGGGAATGTGAGAAATCCCATGTTACATATACACTAAGAATAGTGTTATGCATGTTTGTGGAAATTAATATTATGGTATTCTTACATGCACTTTTGGTACACCCATAGTGGATATCTGACTTGAAGCATGAATTTTTATTTTGACGTAAAAAATGGTCAAGGGGGACAAAAGATATCAAAGAGAGCCAGGGTACCCAACTTTTGAGGCCTCTGAGGCATGGACAGCTCCAAAGCTTGGATCCATTGCTGATCTTGGCCCAATTAGTAATCTAAAACATTTTGGGAACCTGGTTACCATTTAAAAGCTTCATTATATCATAATAAAATAGCAAATAAGCTGCTATTTTAACATGACAAGGAGGTAAATAGCAACTTAGACTCCTGTAACCATGTAAACTCTTTATGAATTTAAATGGATAAGCCCCAAAAGAGTAATTAAAACCCTTTTTGGACTAGTATTCATTGATTTACCTCATTGAAACCAGCCATATACTGCTATTTGCAATTCTATGTAGAAATGAGGTAAAAACTTCAAAAATTCATTAAAAATACAATTGTTAATGAATCTTTCTGAAACTTCCAGGACCAATTAAGGAATTTATGATTCATATAAAAACCAAAAAGAACTGTAATTTAATCAGTAAAATTAAAAGTTTTACTAACAGTCCATTTTTGATGTTTCCATGTGAGATACTGCATCTTTAAAAATTCACAGAAAAAACACTCTGTGATGAAATTTCCAATAACATTGATACATTTGAGAAATCAATGATTATTTTGGAACACAAGACTATTTAAAGTTGTTACTCCTTTTATTATTAACCATAAATTGGTTGGTAGTCACTTAAAAGCACCAATTAAGTAATTATGATAATCTTACATTACAACAGATGATGCAATCAATAATCCAAAAAGGTTTATTGTTTTCTCACTCAATGGTTTTTCATTTTGCTCCATGGCACACCTCTGTGAGCTTTCTTAGACTTAAAAGAGGCCTCCTCTTGATGTTTTTTCAAAATCATCACATTATTCTATTATACCTTTATTACCAACAAGTAACTATTGGTTAAAACTTTTCTTAAGTGTTTCATGCTTTCAGAATCAATCAGAAAGACGCGATATGATATGAATTAACTATATATTGCTGTAATATTGTTATAAATCAATTTTGATCCTTTAAAATCCACAATTAAACCTCAAATTTATCTACTATTATCTTTCAATAAGTTCTTTGGAGTATTAGTGAGTGTTTTGTTTTAATTCTTAAAGTTTTTCTCCAGTAATAGTTTTCTTCAAGAGCTATTTTTTATAATTATTCTTATAAAAGATAAATATATATTAAAATAATTTTATTATTTTAATAAAGAATATTTATTATTAAATTCATCTTGTAATTGATTCTTGTATACAATTACTGCTTACTGTTATAATCACTAGTAGTGTATAACAAGTAAAAGAAATAATTAATTAATTAATCATTTAACTTTTTATATAAATATTTCTTATTATATTTCATAAGAACAGTCATAGTACTGTTGATTAATAGTAATATTATCAACAGTTTCATAGACACATCTTACATTTGGGGGCCTGGCCATGTTTTTTGAACCTTGTACCCTTAATTAATATATTTTTAAGCTTTGAAATATATTAAATTAATTATTTTTTTCTTTCAATTTGAATTTAAAATTATTTTAATTTTTGGAATTGTTTCAAAATCTTTTTCATTGAGGAATCTGGTTTAATTTTATACTGTTTTTACATGTGGCTTTTTCACATCCAAAAACTGATAAGATTATTCTTTGAGTTACTCCGAATTAATTTTGATTCAAAATCTTAAATTTAATTTTTTTTCTTTAAAAGGAATACTTTTTAATATTAAAAAATAAAAAACTTATAAAAAATCTTAAAAATATTTTAAAAGTATAAGAAATAATTTTTTTATCAAGTTTTCTCTAGTGTCTTTAATCAAATACTGTGCAGCTGGGAAAAGACTCAGTAAAAGATACATTACCAGTCCAAAATCTTCAGAAGCAGAATCTGAAGACAGTATTGAAGTGCAAATTGCTAAAAAAGGCACTTTATTCAAGACAGAACAAACCAAACAACCACCAAAAGGTGTGTGTTTTCTGTTTTTAATTCTTATTTTCTCTTGAATTGACATGAAAATGGTGAATACCAGAACTAGAAGAAGCTCCTTAGTCCAACCAGATAGACCTGGACAAGGAAGAGGTAATACCAGAAAAAGGTCTGCCAAGTCTTCCTCAAGAAAGACACATCTGGAGGATTCCAAAGCTGCCCCCCATTCCCCAAGGTCTGTACCAACAAACTTTGATGTGAACTCTGAGCCTGAACTAATTGAAGGAAATGTTTTAAGGGCTGAACCACTTTCAAGTGGCAGCCATAGAAATATATCAGTCCCAATACAAAAATTGGTTCAGAGCAGCAAAAGAAGAGGAGTGGGAAATATGCCCAAGCCTATGGCAGGGGGGCCATTAACTCCTACTTACACAACAAGAGCTTTCTGAGTCAGGAGAAGACCATAGAACTCTTAGGAGGGTGGGGCCCATTGTCTTGCAAAGGTCAAAAAGATGAAGAATTGGTTGAAGAACCAAAGTCTTTTATCTGTATACAAGAAGAAGGAATTGGAAATGACCCCAGCTTGGGAAGAAGGCCCAGTGGCATCTACCAGCTCCAGAGACATCCAAAGAGAAGCCCAAAGGACCTCAGAAAAAGAAGAAAGGTCCCAAGAACCATCAGGGGAAGGGCAAAGGCAAAGCAAATTGGCACAGACCTTACCCACAAGGGTACAGGATCCCCAAATTGGAGCCTTCAATATGGCCAGGACTCTTATGGAATTCACAGCCAAAGAGCATAAAAGGATGAAAAGGACTTTTCCATGCAAATAATAGATTAAATAAAATTTGTTAAATCTAGTATTGATGTAGAACTTGGAAAATCTGATGCAAAGTTAAATAAAATACCATCAGACATAAGTGAATTGAAAAGAAAAGACAAAATGTATACTGAGTGGTATAAGTTGACAAATGTCAGACTTCATTCAATTACCAATACATGTGACAGAACTGAAAGTAGATCTCAAGTCAAAATGATGAAATGGAAGATCTTTATATTTTAAACATCAATGATCAACTTAGAATTTTAAAAGATCATGTTTTGGAAATAATCAATAATACCAATCAGTTTGCCACACATTTGGAAAAGAGTGACAGTGAAAGGCAGAAGTTCAAAAGTGAAATTATTGCAAATGTGGAGCAGATTCATAATAATTATTAACCACATATTCCAAGACATTCTACACCTTTGACTGAAGAAAAACGTTCTGTAAAAGGAAGTTTGACCCCATTTTTGGGAGAACTTCCTATATTCCCAAACTGGAAGAATGCCCCACATTCTGTGGTGAAGGAGAATACAATCATATTGAGTTCATCAGAACCATTGATATGTTGCAAGAAGATTTTTGCATACCTGATGAAGTCATATGAGGCAAGCTACACTCCTTGTCTACCAGAACTGCAAAGAAATGGTATTACAAAATGAGACTAGATCATGCTAAGGATGATTGGCCTTGGTGGAAATGTGAAATAACTACAAAATGGGATAACAATTCTTGGAGATTAAAATGGAAAATTCTTTTGAAAGTGCCATTTTTAACTCAGAAAAGGATAAGCCACTTACTTGGTTCTTCAAAAAGAAAGACAGATTATCTGCCTTACAACCAGATATGTCTGACTCTATGACTAATATGAAAATATTAAGAAAATGTGGAGGAGAACTAGAACATGCTATCAAGTGCAGATTTTTAGAACCCTGTGCAACAGAAGACTACATCTGTAAGGTGTGGATATGAAACTTTGATTAAAAATCAAGTACTTTTCCTGTCCTCAAAATTTGTATAAGGTAAAAACAACTAAAAATAGTAAGAAATATTATTTTTAAGAGCAAACACACCAATTTTATTGTTTATAGCTTTATTAGTATAAAAAAATAATATTATAAAGATTTATTGTTTTACCAACAATAAACATTTATCCAAAAATACTCTACAAGAGATATTTAAGGCTACAAAAGAAATTTCTTCAAGAGCAATTTCAATTGGAATTAATTGAGAAAAGGACTGCAGGAAATTAATTGAAGAAGGAAGTCTTTAAAAAGCATATTAAAGAGAAAACACGCCCAAAAGTGACCAGAGTGAATTTGGAAACATAGTGACAAAGCTAACAGTGATGAAAGATGCTTTAATTCATTTTTTGGGTGGTTCAGGGGTAAAAATGATTATAAGAGTTACAAACAATGATTATAATGATTTTTTCACATGGTTAAAGGGTTCAAAATGATTAAAAAAATGTGGTTGGAATCTTTGATTGATTGGGTTAATAGTGTTTAAACTAATTATAAAAGGAAAAGATTCTAACATGAAGAGAAAAGTGGGGCAAAGAAGACATTCTTTTATAGCCATAGATTTTCTTGCTCCAAAAGTAACATTTACTCTTTTCAGTCGTGAAAAACAGTCTGACAACAGAAAAGCCAATTATGGAATCATTGAATCCTGGTTTAGACCAAAAAAGGGCTGGTTTAAGCCATATTTTGCCATGTTTAGCCATTGTAGACCCTTAAATCAGCCATTACTATAGCAATACCTGGTCTAGAGCCTGCAAAACACTTCAGAATGTGTGTAAGAGGCATAGAAATGAGTTAAAACTGTTTTTACTAACATTATTTTAACTTAAGGGTAGCTTTACCCTCTCGGAAGCAGTTAACACTACCCTGGTTGGTATCAAAACGTCATCATCAATTGAGTCACAGACCCTGTGACTCAATTCCAGGCCAAAAGTGATGAACTCTTTCCTGAATTTTGACATCTCATGCCTTTCAGCAAGGATTTTGGGGGTCTGGCTCCCCATTAGAGCTAGAGTTCCTTTTCCCCCCCAATTTTAATCTTTCCAATTTATTTTTTCCTTTAATTCCTCATCATGTATTATACTTGTAATTTACATATGTAATTCAATTGAATTGTACAGTACAATACAGTAATAATTGATATCTCATATGTAAATCAAAGTTCACATATGTAATACACGTGCCCATTTTGACATTTAAATTGAATTCAATTGAAAATACTTCAATTCCTCATAACTTCTCAACTAAACACAACACCTCAATTTTAACACAAAAATTGATGGTTAACACCACATGTGGTGCAAATTAAATAAAAGTTATGAGGATTTTCAATTTTTCTATTGAAAATACTGAAAAATTAATTTAAGCTTATTTAGAGTTTAGTTACGAAAATGTCACTCAGAGGTGACCCCACCTAATTTTTTAAGGAATCAAATGGTGAAATAAATTTGATATGTTTATTTATTGGATAAAAAGTTATAATATATTTTATATAAATTTTTACCAAAAATATTTTGATTTCATAATTTTTGTTAAAAATTCATTTTTACTTAATTTTTACAGGTAAAAATGAATTTTCATAATTTTAAATTTTATTGTAATTTTATTTTTGAATCATAATAAAATTCTGTATTTGTATTTTCATTTTTCCAATATAAATAAATTTATTTTATTTATACTTTTATTTTAATTTGTCATTTGTGGTCTTTTGGGTATATAAAAATACCTCTAAGGCTCACATTCCCTCCCCCTAAAAAAAGAATATTACTTTTTAATATTGTTATTTCAAGTGTGCCTGAACCTTCTGAGAAGTTTAGTAGCTTCAGGTATGTCCTTTTCTGGCAACCATTCATCTTCACAAGTAGGGTCACTGTACCTAACAAGGTATTCCCTTACTTTGTTGGTTCTCAACTTTCTTTCTTTGAGAACGTTTGTAATTTTCTTACTACCAGATGGCTCAACAGGAGGTATAGCTTGGGGAATTTTATTCCTCAAGGGAAATTTCTCAGAATTACTAGATTTATATTGCTTTATCAAGCTCACTGGAAATGTAGGATGCTTATTGCTAAGTTCTTCGGATAACTCTACTTCAACAGCTGTTTCTCCATGGAGGGCCTTAATAACAAAAGGTCCTGAAAAGGAGTCTTTCAGCTTTTTACATCCATTGATGTTATTGAAGTTAGTGGTGGATAAAAGAACTAAATCCCCCACTTTGAAATCTGGAGTTGCATGTGATTTATCTCATTTGTACTTAGCATATGCAAAAGAGTCTTCCACGCACTTTACTGCATGCTTTCTAGCTTTGTCTAGCATTCCCTTGAAGCTAGCAGCTGTGGGATGTATTTCAATCAAATCTTTCCTCAAGGAATCTTGGGGTAATTTGGGGTTCCACCCTTTTTCTAGGATAGCAGGAGTTTGATTGGTACTGGCATGGATTGATGTTTTATATAATAATTCCAGTGCTGGCAATAGAGTACACCAATCATGGGTAGATCCATCACAATCTTTGAATTCAAGGCCATATGCACAAAATCTTCTTACCATGTCCTCTAAGGTTTGGATCATCCTTTCAGCCAGACCATCAGTTTGTGGGTGGTAGGCTGTAGAGAAAGATAGCTTAGTGCCAAAAAATTGGTGAAGATTTGTCCATAGTGCTGAAGTGAATTTGGCATCCCTATCACTAATGATATTTGTAAATATTCCAGTCCATGACACTACTCTATTCCATATCAGAAGAGCTGTATCCATGGCTGTATCATCCTTGTGGCATGGTAAAAAGATTGGAGTTTTATTGAATCTGTCCACAATCACTAGGCAAGCATTATAAATTCTGTCACCTCCTGGTGGTAGGCCAGTTACCCAATCCATATGGACAATTTCCCAAGGTCTGCTGGGTTCTTGGATTTTGATCATATTATCAAGTCTCTTGCCAGTGGATTTATTTGCCTTTTGGCATCTGTCACAGGTTTTGAAATACTCTGAAACATCTTTCTGCCACATTGGCCACCATATGCAGGTCTTTACTTTCTCTCTTGTTCTGTCTTCAGACAAATGTCCTGAAAAGGGGCTGTCATGGCATTCTTTTAGTACAAGATTGATTAATGACCTATCCACAACTGTCATGACACATGTGTGCTTGGTCCTATGGTAAATTATACCATCCAGTAGGTGAAATCTTCCTTCATCATAAGACTTCTTCCATACTTCATCAAAGGCATGTATGAGAGAGTTGTCTTTACAGTCTTTGTTAAGTAATTGGCAAAAGATGCTACAATTCTTATCTTGAGTGTAACTGTGTCTTACTTTTTCAAAGAAGGTGGTGTTCAAGTCTGTAACACTTATTCCTTCTATTGGGATCTGTGGTGAAGCTTCTTCTGGAACATAAGCAGGATTATCAATATTATTTGGTAATGGCCATCTGCTTAGTCCATCAGCATTTTTATGAATATTCTCATCCTTATGAACAATAGTCATATTGCCTGTGTATTCTTGTATGGCTATTTGCCATCTGAGCATATTTCTGTTAGGGGTTTTCATGTTTAAAAGTGATTTGACAGTGGTACAATATATTATCACCTCAAAAACACATCCCTCTGAAAGTTCTTCAGGGAAGATTTCATTCATAATTCTTTGGAAGTGTGAGGGTGCATTCTTGATACCAAAGGGCGTTCTTAAATATTCATACACTCCACAATGAACAATAATTCTCAAATATTTTCTTTCTCTTGGTGTCACCACATTTTGATGGAATCCTTTAAGGGAATCCATAGTGGTTATATACACTGCTTGAGATATTTGGGTGAGGGCAATTTGGATTTTTGGTATTGGGTATCTGTCTGGAACAGTGTAAGTGTTTAGAGCTCTAAAGTCCCCAACCATTATAGATTTTCCATCATGTCATGCCACTATGACTGGTGTAGTTATTTCTACTTCTTCATTGTGGCCTACTTTTCTTATTACACAAAGGTCCAGAAGTTCTTTGATATGAATTTGTAGAGCTTCTCTTGATTTTAGACTTGCTGGATATTCACATCTTCTTAAGAGTGGTGGATAAGGTCTCTCAATGTTAATAATGATGTAAACTTCATGACCAATAATTGCCCCTAGGGGTTCTTTATCTGAAGCAAATGCTTCTTTATGGTCATATCAAAGACTAGAGAGTTCATTTTATTGTGCATTAGTCAGATGAAGGCTTATCTCAGCTTCCTTTAACTGTTCAGACTTAAATTTCTCTAACTCTAAGTTGACTGGTGATACTTTGTTCACTGTAATTTGTCTTTTAAATGGTAAAAGGGCAAATTTTTGGCGCTTATTGTCTCCAATAGTAAAGTATCTGTCCTTGTTGTTATGTAAATATATGCCATACATGATTAAATAATCATTTCCCAATATGAAATGGGTACTAGAGCAATTTTCCATAACAACAAATTCAACAGTGATTCTTAAATTTCCATTGATATGTGGAAATATGACACTAGTTTCAAATATTCCCAATTCTTCCATGGGGTTACTTGCACTATTGGATTTTACACCATAAATTGGCAACAACTGATCTTCAAAGTTTGGTACACAAGTTTTAAGAAAGAATTTACCAACACAAGAGCAGAAGGCTCCTGAGTCAAGTAAAAGTTTAGTGGGCTTGTTGTCAATCACCAATTCTGTTATACAGGGCTTACCAGATGTATAGCCTTTCCCTGTGTTTGGTTTGGTTTTCATAAGTTGTGAATCTTGAACTTTTGACAAATCAAGTTGACCATTGCTCAATTGTGGCAAGTGGGAATAGGATTCCATGATGTCAAAAGTGGAATTGATATTCTCTATATCTTTTGAAGACTCAGAAAATATGGATGACTTATCATCTGAATTGTCTTCAATTATGTCATATTTTTCAACATAAGGTTCCTTTTCAATATCAATTTGATTGATTTCCCCCCTTTTTGGACATGTATTGGCTAAATGGGTGGTGCTTTGGCAAATATGGCATTTTCTGACTGTATCTGCAGATTTATACTTAACATTATTAGAATTTTCTTTGGGGTTTTTGTCCACAGAATCTTTCCAAGGTGTATTAAATTTTGTTTTGAGATTAACCCTACTAGAACCAATTTTGGTTCTGGTGGTTACTTCTTCTAATATATTGATAATATCCTCTGCTGAAGATTGTTCAGTAGTCCTGCTTTTGACAGCATGCTCTAAGGCACCTCCACATTGTCTCAGAATCTTTCCATGGATCATAAATTCTGACATGTCAGGATATAATGCTGTTAACCTGTCCTTTTGTTGGCAAACCATGGTAAAGCTTTGTCTTTATCAGCATTAAATTTGGAATATTCAAAGGCTGTTTCCACTTTAAACCTCCAAGCATCATTGGCCCATTTGTTGATAATTTGGGTTTTCCACCAAGTCCAACTTTGGTGTCCATGTGCTTGTCTCAATTTGATATACCATCTGTGAGCTGATTTGGTGAACAAGGTGTTAAACCTGGCTGTTACCAATCTGTCTGGTAATTCAAAGTCTTGTTTGATCATGACAATACCTCTGGGGAATTCCATATGGTCATATTCTCTTTCACCACTGAAGTGAGGCCATTCCTTAAGTTTTGGAACTTCTTTCAAGAGTGCTTGGCCAATTAATGGTTCTAAGTTATGAAAAGAAGTAAAAATTAATTTTTTAATTGAGAATTTTCAATATCCAATACTTGTGGATTGGGAATCCATGTACCCTCATTTTGATTTGGAGGTGTAGACACTCTTGGTAAGGTGTTTAGTAGTTGTTCAATATAATTAATTTTACTGTTGTTACACCTTTGTGAATCTCTTAATTCATGTTGTAAGCTTAGTATAGAGGTTATTACATTCTTTTTATGATCATCTTCTCGATATGTCAGCTCATTCCATAATTCTGTTTGTTTAGTATTATCAGAGATAACCTCATTTAACTTTATTGTTAGTTTAGATATTTCCTCTTTTGAGGTATCAAAACATTTTTTCAAGGCAATTATATGTGTCTTTACTTCAGTAAATGATTTTGAAATATCATCCAGAGCTTTCATATTATCCTCTTTGATAGTACTTATGGCTTGTTTTATTCTTGTTTCAATTATGTCATCAATATTGAATTTAGAATATTTGTCTGTCAATTCTTTAATAATGGCAGATTGTTCATTTATCTTATTTCCAAATGAATTATCATTATTGGAAGTTGAAATTTCTCTTAAAACGTTTTCAAAACATTTAAGTGTTTCATTGATTTGGCTCAGACTCAAGCTATGTGTTTTACGATTGTCACAAATTGATGTATTTTTATCAGAAAGATGACTTTTTACGTCAGTTATAGCTTCATACAACTCTGGAATAGAATCAAAAATATCAGAGATAATTTCAGATATTTTAATCTGGCCTCCTCTTTATTTTGTAATTCCATCATTGTTCTGGCCATCTGAAACACATTTTCCATGGCATCCTGTTGAATTTTTGGAATCCTGTAGCCTGGGCTGTAAGGTTTGGTGGCTGGTGCCTTTCCTTTGCCCTTGTTTGGAGCTTGTGGCTGCTTTTTCACATTGGAATTGCTGCTGCTGGCCACTGGGGCTGTTTTTGGCACTTGCTTGGGTGGTGGAGGGTTGTTTTTCCTCCATTCTAGTGTCAAGAGCATCATGTTTTTCTTCTCCATCAATGGATGCCATCCATTGAGCAATTTGCAAGTATTGGTATGGCCCAGGAATTCTCTCACAGTCAGGTAAGAATTCATGCAGTTTTTCCACAGATCTGAAAGGATCTGGTACTCCTTGCACTGCAGGGCATTGTTGTAAGCTTTGTGGCTGGCTTTGTATATCTCCACTGAGGCTTCTTGTGGCAGTGTCAGCTCTTTGTGAAGGTAAAATGGTATTATCAGAATCATAATGACCTATTTTAGTTGTTTGGAAGTCCTCAACTGACCCTTTTCCTTCTGTACCTGGTTGACATCTGCCATACTCACGTCTATTACCTTTCTGGGAGCTGCTTGAAGGGTTATAGAGGGCTCCTGATATAGTTGAAGGCATATTTTATTATTAAAAAGGCTTGAAATAGTATTTTTACGTCAAAAACTGACTATTGGTCAGCTCCTTAGCTTTCTGAAGGGTATTACTTGTATCCAAGTTAAACAATTCAGACGATATTGGTTCAGGTTGGTTGTTTTGATTCACAATAACAGTACTGGCAGGGATAATGCTGGTGAATGTTTAGGCTGGTTCAATGTTTTCTTGTCTTACCATGTTTTCAGACACTAAAATTAATGGTAAATCCAATTAATTAAGTAGAAAAAGGGTTATTTCAAAAAAATAAATAAAAACATAAGCCTCACTTATAATATGAAAAAATTATTTTTTATGAGTTTTTTTGAATTATAAGTATTTTTTATATGTTTTTTAAATTTTTCAATATGAGAAAAAGTTTAAAAAAGAGTAAAAAAATATGTCACAGGTAAAATATCATGGCTGGGCCCCCAAATGTAAGGTGTGGATATGAAACTTTGATTAAAAATCAAGTACTTTTCCTGTCCTCAAAATTTGTATAAGGTAAAAATCAATTAAAAAATAGTAAGAAATATCATTTTTAAGGAAAAACATGCCAATTTCATTGTTTATAACTTTATTAGTATAAAAAAATGATATTATAAAGATTTATTGTTTTACCAACAATAAGAATTTATCCAAAAATACTCTACAAGAGATATTTAAGGCTACAAAAGAAATTTCTTCAAGAGCAATTTCAATTGGAATTAATTGAGAAAAGGACTGAAGGAAATTAATTGAAGAACAAAGTCTTTAAAAGCATATTAAAGAGAAAACACGCCCAAAAGTGACCAGAGTAAATTTGGAAACAAAGTGACAAAGTTAACAGTGATGAAAGATGCTTTAATTCACTTTTTGGGTGGGGCAGGGGTAAAAATGATTATAAGGGTTACAAACAATGATTATAATGATTTTTTCACGTGGTAAAAGGTTCAAAATGATCAAAAAAATGTGGTTTGAATCTCTGATTGATTTGTTTAACAGTGTTTAAACTAATTATAAAAGGAAAAGATTCTAACATGAAGAGAAAAGTGGGGCAAAGAAGACATTCTTTTATAGCCATAAATTTTCTTACTACAAAAGTAAAGTTTACTCTTGTCAGTCGTGAAAAACATTCTGACAACAGAAAAGCCAATTATGTCATCATTGAATCCTGGTTTAGACAAAAAAAGGGCTGGTTTAAGCCATATTCTGCCATTTTTAGCCATTTTAGACCCTTAAATCAGCCATTATTATAGCAATACCTGATCTAGAGACTTCAAAACACGTCAGAATGTGTGTAAGAGGCGTAGAAATCAGTTAAAACTGTTTTTACTAACATTGTTTTAACTTAAGGGTAGCTTTACCCTCTTGGGAGCAGTTGAAACTACCCTGGTTGGTATCAAACCCTCATCATCAATTGATTCACAGACCCTGTGACTCAATTCCAGGCCAAAAGTGATGAACCTTTGCGTGATTTTTGACATCTCATGCCTGTCAGCAAGGATTTTGGGGGTCTGGCACCCCCTTAGAGCTAGAGTTCCTTTCCCCCCCAATTTTAATCTTTCCAATTTGTTTTTTCCTTTAATTCCTCATTGTGTATTATACTTGTAATTGACCTATGTAATTCAATTGAATTTTACAGTAAAGTACAGTAATAATTGATATCTCATATGTAAATCAAAGTTCACTTATGTAATACACATGCACATTTTGACATTTCAATTGAATTCAATTGAAAATACTTCAATTCCTCATAGCTTCTAAACTAAACACAACACCTCAATTTTAACACGAAAATTGATGGTTAACACCACATGTGGTGTGACTTAAATCAAAGTTTTGAGGATTTTCAATTTTTGTATTGAAAATACTGAAAACTTAATTTAAGCTTATTTAGACTTGAGCTACAAAAATTTCACTCAGAGGTGACCTCACCTAATTTTTTATAGAGAATCAAATGGTGAAATAAGTTTTATATGTTTATTTATTGGATAAAAAGTTATAATATATTTTATATAAATTTTTACCAGCAATATTTTAATTTGATAATTTTTATTAAAAATTCATTTTTACTTAATTTTTACAGGTAAAAAACAATTTTCATAATTTTAAATTGTATTGTAATTTTATTTTTAAATTATAATTAAATTTTGATTTTTAAATATCAATTTTTATTTATTTTTTTATTTTTATAATATAAATAAATTTATTTTGTTCATTTTTGTATTTTAATTTATCATTTGTGGTCTTTTGGGTATATAAAAATACCTCCAAGGCTCACAACATCAATGCCATGGAAGATATCATTACTAGAACAAGAATTGGTAATACCTGGACTAGAGTCCCTATGGAATCCAAAATTGTCTCTCAAACTTCCAGAGAAGATAAGAGGCCTGAAAGACCTGCCTTGAAGTGTCATAAATGTGAAAGCACTTCACATTTGGTCAACAATTGCACCAAAAAGGCAAAGATTAATGAAGCTCAAGTCATTGAAGAAGTTCAGTGTACTGAAGAGAAAGAAGAATCTGACCTAGACTCTGAAGTCTCTGAGGATACACCAGTAGAGGACTATCCCATTGAAAACATTACAGCTTTCTTTGAGGTCACAGAAGCTCATACTTACTTGCCACAGTACAGTGAGGATTGTCATAACCTGATAAATATTCAGGATGGCAGAATGTGTAAAACCAAACCTGCTAGAGGTAAAGGATACACTGCTGTAGCATCTTGTATAACATCAATCCTGATGAATGATATTGAAGCCAAAGTCAATTTGGATACAGGGGCATTTTGTACTTGTGTAGGCAAAGACTACCTTCAAGCCATACTCCCTGGATGGAAAAGCCATCTATTAGCAATAGAGGGTGTACAGTTTAGTAGTTCCAGTAATAATATGTAACCTTTGGGCATATTGGACACTAATCTTGTATTTCCACATCCAGCAGGAAGTGTAAGAATGAAAACTGAGATAGTAGTAATGGAAAATTGCACATTTCAGCACATCATTCTTGGAAATGATTACTTGAATATTTATGGTATTGACATCAATAACCATAAAGACAGATATTTCACAATTGGAGAAAATAAAAGACAAAAATTTGCTTTTTCCAATATACCAAAGCAAATATCTGTGATATCTTCTGTAAAAGATACTTATAAGGAAGAATTTGTGGCTAATAAACTTGTTGAATCACAAATTAATCCATCATTATCACAAAAGATGAGGCATGACCTTATTGATGTGTCATAAACATATACGAATGCCTTTGCTTCTGATAATGAACCATTAGGTGCTATAAAAGGGCAGGAAGTTGATATTACTCTTAATATTGACAGACCATACCCTCCAGTACTTAGAAGACCAGCTTATTCAGCCAGTCGCAGAGCTTGAGAAGCCTTTGAAAAAAATATCCAAGAGTTGATCTAACTTGGTGTACTAAGGAACGTAGACCATAATGAAGAAGCTGAAGTGATAACATCTGTTATTATTGCTTGACATAATGATAAATCAAGGATGGTTGGAGATTTTATAGCATTGAATACCTACACAGTTCCAGATAGGTATCCAATTCCTAGAATTCAAGAAACCTTGACCCAATTATTTAAAGCCAAATATATAACATCAATGGATGCATTAAAAGTCTTTCATCAAAATGTTTTGATGCCCAAAACTAGAACATTACTTAGAGTTATCACTCACTGTGGTATCTATGAGTATGTTAGAATTCCATTTGGTATTCAAAATGCACCATCTCATTATCAAAGAATGATGAATACCATCTTACCCACAGAATTATCTGAAGCATGGCTTATTATTTATATTGATTATATTATTATATGTTCTGACTCATGGTCTTTTCACCTTGAAATACTTGCAAGAGTACTTGACAAATTTACAGGAGTTAATATGAAGATTTCACTCAAGAAATTTAATTTTGGAATTGAAGAACTTAAAGCTTTAGGACACATTGTTTCTGGTTTAAGCTTGGGTATTTACAACAATAAAGTAGAAGCAGTATTACTTAAGCCAATACCCCAGAATAAAAAAGATATGATTTCTTTTATTGGAGTTTCCAGTTATTACAGGCAACATCTGAAGGATTTTGCAATTCTAGCCAAGTCTCTATATAGAATTTGTGATCATTAGACAGTATTTGAGATGACACAGGAAAGAATTTAAGCTTATGAGAACATAAAGAAAGCTGTTACATAAGCACCTTTACTCCTCATGTATGGCTGGAATATACCTAATAAGCTGTACATTGATGCATGTGGAGATGGAGTAGGAGCAGCCCTACATCAAGTACAAATTATTGATGACAAACCTACAGAGGGACCAGTTTCTTACATCTCAAGACAAATGAAACCAACAGAAGCCACATATGGGGCAAGCCAGATGGAGTGCTTATGTTTGGTAGGGGCACTTTAGAAATTAGACTATTATCTTGCTGGAAGTGCTTTTGAAGTTATTACTTACTGTAATGCTGTGAAATCACTTCTTAACATGAAAGCTCCAAACAGACATATGTTGAGATGGAAAATAGCAATTCAAGAATATAGATGTGACATGACTATATTCCATAAATCAGAAAATATTCACAAGAATGCTGATGGACTTAGCAGGTGGGCATTAGCCAATACTCCTGATAACCCAGCTTATGTACCTTTATAAGCAGAACCACAGATTCTAATTGGAGGAATTAACATAACTGATATTGGGACTGAATTCTTTGAAGAAGTCAGAGAATCTTATAAGCAAGGCAAGAATCGCCATATCCTGACTTCCTTATTGAATAAAGACTTCAAAAATAAATCTCTAGTCAATTCACTTGATGAAGTTTTGAAGAATTCCTATTATGAACGAAGATTTCACTTGTTTGATGGGATAATTTACCACAGAGCCAAAATTTCTTGTGTAATGACATTGTGTAGCAGATTTCTTATCAATACCATTCTTCATGAATGCCATGATAGAATCTACTCTGAACACTTGTCAGAAGACAGAAAAATTGAAAAAGTGAAGAACTGTGCATGGTGGCCATATTGGAGAAAAAAAGCCATTGAGTATTGCCATACCTGTGATAGATGGCAAAAAGAAAACAGGAGTACAGGCGAGAAATTTGGACTAATGATTCATATTCAAGAACCAAAATCCCCTTGGGAAGTCTTTCACATGGATTGGGTCACAGCACTTCCTCCAAGTGGTGACAAAAGTTATATTTCTTGTTTAGTCATTGTAGAAAGATATAGTACAACTCCCATATTCTTACCATGTCATAAAGATGACCCTGCTATGGATACAGCTCTTCTTCTATGGAGTAGAGTTATTTCTCATACAGGGTTATTTAAGAATATTATAAGTGACAGAGATCTCAAATTCAAATCTGCACTTTGGACCAATATTCACGGATTGTTTGGGACTAAGCTATCATTCTCAACAGCATATCCCCCTCAAACAGATGGACTAGCAGAGAGGATGATTCAAACTTTAGAGGACATGATCAGGAGATTCTGTGCTAATGGGTTAGAATTCAAACAATCATATGGCTTTACCCATGACTGGTGCACTCTAATACCTGCATTGGAACTGCCATATAAGACATCAATCCATTCTTCTACAAGCCAAACTCCTGCTATGTTAGAAAAAGGATGGAATCCAAGACTCCCAGCAGACACACTGAGGAAAGACTTAATTGTCATTCATCCTACAGCTGCCAGCTTCGAGATAATGCTTGATAAAGTGAAACATCATGCAAAACAAAGTATGAATGACGCTTTTGACTATTCAAAACAGAAGTGGGACAAGAGTCACAAAGTACCAGAATTCAAAGTAAGGGACTTAGTTCTGGTTTCAACCTTGAATGTTAATAATTCCAAAGTCCCAAAGAAGCTTAAAGATTCTTATGTAGGACCTTTTGTTATTGTTGCCTTACATGGAACCAATGCAGTTCAAGTGGAATTGAGTGGTGAATTGGAAAATAAACACCCCACATTTCCAGTAAGCTTGATAAAACCTTATCAACCATCTGACAAAGAATTGTTTCCTTTAAGGAACCCAGCTCCTTTAGCTGTACCACCAGTGTAACAGAATGAAGACAAAAAGATAAAGAAAGTCATTACATAAAGGAGACTTAGGGGTAAAAATCAAACGGAATATCTTGTCGGATATAAAAATCCAGTACATGAATATGAATGGCTGGCAGAATCAGAAATACCTGACACAGATAAACTATTAAGAATATTTAGACATGAAAAAAGGCCACAAGCCTGAATATGTCTATATATGTGCTTTAAACTACTTGATCTGAGTAGTGAAAAGAGGTTGGAAAGTGGAAATTACCCCCTTTGTGGCCTTTTTCTGCTTAGTACAATTAATAAAATTGTAGTACAATTTTATTTTTTGGTGAGAGGGAATGTGGGCCTTGAGGTATATCTTACATACCCAAATATGCCACAATTATCTTAAATATGAATTCTGAACTATGCATAACCCATAAGTCATGCATATATCCAAAATTCATATTTTTTGATTTCAGAAAGGATTAATAGCTTTTTATTGAGTAAGTGAATCCATGGATTCAAGGACAGATTTGGATTGTACACAAACGTTTACCTAGGGTAGCTCCATAGAGTGAATAAGCTCAAATCAACTCTTTGAGATAGTAATATGGAAAATACTTCAATACCACATAAAAGATCCATGAAAAGTTTTTCTTTTCTGAATTTCACACCAAAATAATGGGAATTGGAGAAATCCCATGTTACATATACACTAAGAATAGTGTTATTCATGTTTGTGGCACTTGAGATTATGGTATTCTTACATGCACGTTTGGTATACCCATAGTGGATATTTCACTTTGAGCCTGAATTTCTATTTTGACGTAAAAAATAGTCAAGGGGGACAAAAGAAATCAAAGAGAGCCAGGGTACCCAACTTCTGAGGCCTCTAAGGCATGGAAAGATCTAAAGCTTGGATTTATGGATGATCTTGGCCCAATAAGTAAACTAAAACATTTTTACAACTTGGTTACCATGTCAAAACTTCATTATATCATAAGAAAATAGCAAATAACCTGCTATTTTGACGTGCCAAGGAGGTAAAGAGAAACTTAGACTCCTTTAACCATGTCAATTCTTAATTAATTTCCATGTTTAAACCCCAAAAGAGTAATTCAAACCATTTTTGGACCAGTATCCATTGATTTACCTCATAGCAACCAGCCATATACTGCTATTTGCAATTCTACGTAGAAATGAGGTAAAAACTTCAAAAATTCATTAAAAATACAATTCTTAATGCATCTTTCTGAAGCTTTCAGGACCAATTGAGAACTGGAAAATTCATAGAAAACCCAAAAGAATGCTACCTTTATTAGTAAAATTGAAAGTTTTACTTACAGTCCATTTTTGATGATTCCACGTGAAATACTGAATCTTTCAAAATTCACAGAAAATACACTCTGCGATGAAATTTCCAATAACATTAATAAATTTGAGAAATGAATGATTATTTTCAAATAAAAGAAGATTTACAGCTTTTAATCCCTTTATTCTTAACCATAAATGGGTTGGTAGTCACGTAAAAGCACCAATTAAGTAATTATGATAATCTTACGTCACAACAGATGATGCAATCAATAATCCAAAAAGGCTTATTGTTTTCTCACTCACTGGTATTTCATTTGGCTTCATGGCACACCTCTGTGAGCTGTCTTAGACTTAAAAGAGGCCTCCTCTTGCTGTTTTTTGAAAATCATCATATTATTCTATTATACCTCTATTATCAACAAGTAAGTATTATTTAAAACTTTTCTTAATTGTTTTATTCTTTCAAAACCAATCATAAGGACATTGAATCATATAAATAAACTACATATTGCTGTAATCCTTTTATAAATCAATTGTGATTCTTTAAAATCCACAATTACCCATCAAATTTCTCTACTATTATCTTTCAATAAGTTCTTTGGAGTATTAGTGAGTGTTTTGTTTTAATTATTAAAGTTTTTCTCTAGTAATAGTTTTTTTCAAGAGTTATTTTTTATAATTATTATTATAAAAGATGAATATATATTAAAATAATTTTATTATTTTAATAAGGAAGATTTATTATCAAATTCTTCTTGTAATTGATTCTTGCAGACAATTACTGCTTACTGTTATAATCACTAGTAGTGTATAAAAAGTAAAAGAAATAATTAATTGATTAATTATTTCATTGTGGTTATAATAATATTTATTATTATATTTCATAAGAACAGTCATAGTACTGTTGATTAATAGTACTATTATCAACAGTTTCATAGACACATCTTACACAACTAAAAACAGATCAAGGCTGTGAAGAAGAAAAATAAGGTTTGTAGAGATAAGAATACTGTTTCAAAAATGGTGCAATCAACCAAACATATGGTGCAATATCCTTAACAAGTGACACCATTACAAATTTAACCACTAGCAAAAATGTCTCAAGGCTGTGCACTGACAATAATAAGGTTCAGAATGGTGCAATCAACCAAAAATATGGTGGAATATCCTGATCAAATGACACCATTTTGAATTTACCCACCAGAAATAGTTTCTTAAGGTGAATTGTTTTTAAGTCCCTTGTATTTGGCAGGCTCTATGGAGGGCCCAAAAGGTATAAATAAAGGGCCCCACTCCCTGTTTTCCTCCCATGCTTCTGATTCAGAAAATAATATTGAGGATCAATCCATCCCTTCTCTAGTAGTATAATATAGTATTATATTGAAAAAGATCAGTAGCAAGGCTCAGTATCTTATGGTATTATTTATGATTAACCAATGAAGGATATTTATAATATTAATGAAAGAGTTTAATATTACTTCATAGTCTTACCATTATAGTGGTAGTGTTGAAGTAGTTTTGGAAGATATTATCATTAGTGATCTTATCTAATTTATCAATAACCCTCATTTATAGAAGGGATATCATCTTACCCTTATACCTTATACCATCCACCTTTTAGGTATATTGTATTAAATTTATATTGATCATAATAGTATTATATTACTACTATATTACTTCTATCTTACCCATATATTAAACAAAACCACCATTATAAAATTATCTTACCCTTAAATTATTATAGCTATATTGATAGTATTATTGCATCACCTTGAAAGGTTTTAGCTAGCTATAAAGATTATTATTAATATCAATATTGATCTTAAACAATACTCTTTAAATATCTCAGGTATTGAAAGAAGGACTCCTATAAGGATTAATTGAAAAGAATTATAATCAATGAAAAGAAGCTAAGCAAACCCCAATTATTAAACAAATATGAACTATTACCATTATTATCTTAGTGATATTTTATTTACAGACTGATAGAGACTTATGAAGAAAATTCTCTAATTGAAAAGCCACAAAACTAAATAATTTTCTTGTGATCTCATCAAAAACGGTATCTTTTTCAGTATATTTAGAGGGGAAGCTAATACACCTTAGCACCCATGGTTATTGGCTAATTCTGAAATTCATAACAGACTCACCAATAATTTCCCCCTCAAGGTACTGCCTATTATTTATACCACAACAAAAGGAGTTCTCACATCTGGTGTCCCAACAGTCGCATTTCAATCTCAAGTATCATTGATAAGATCACATTATCAATCTTGAAGGTCAAATTTTGAAAACAATAAAAAATCATAACAAATAAAATACAAAATAATAATAACATAATCATTCTTTTAGATCACAATGCTCATGGAGGTATCATAATCATAAAAGAAGGCTCTAACCTTGGAGGAGGAATCAGAAAAAGAGCATTCCATAATTGAAGCATTAGGTCAGGAAGAAAGTGAAGAAGAGGATTTTTCTTATTTAGAAAATGATGAATAATTTCAGAAGAAAAGGTTAGAATTACATAATGCTATGGAAAGAGCTTCAAAAAGACATGGAAAGAAGAAAAAATGAAGTCAATTATCACCTGAAACTACTGGGCATGCAGCTATTGAAAGAATTCTCAGACCCCAGAAACCATGACCATAACCAACCACAGAGAAATTTGCAACATCCACACCAGGAACATTGCCAAGAGATTCAAGATTTGAAAAAAAGATACATATTACAGCACCAACTCAGCAACCTGAAAGAGTTACAATACCCACAAGAAGAATTGTTAAAATAAAGGCAAAGGATTATAACCTCAACTTTGATGGAAGTGATTTTGAGGATTTTGTCAAGAGCGCTGAAAGGATAGAATCAATTGAAGGAGCCAATGAAAGGGATTTGATCATGCACATAGCATTCTGGAGTGAAGATAAGGATATCAGATATGAAATTGAAGCAATGTCAGGATATGAAATAGAGGATTGGGATCAATTGAGAAAGGAAATGATCAGTAAATGGGGAAAGGTGAAACAAGAAAGATTTATTAACAAGAATATTTAATAAAACTCAACAGGAAGTAGGAGTCAAAAGTTTGTCCCAATACAGAACATTTATTGGGGAATATGACATAATTTCAAAATATCTTCTTAGGTATGGCTATATCAAAAAAGAAAATGATTATAATGAAAATGTCTTTTATTCCTTATCACCAGAAATTAGAATTAGTGTTACTAAAGAAATGATCAAAGACTGGAGTATGGTTCAAGCAAGAGATGGAGGATATATCTTACCTGAAATGGATATTCTCAGAAATGATATTGAGGAAGAATTGGAGGCAGAAGTAGTTATTAAAGGGAAATCACAATTATAAAAGTCAGATGAAATCAAAAGCAAAAAAAAAACCAGATTTGAAGATGAGATCTGGGAGGAGGTTATCAAGAAAATGAAAGATATTTCAAAGAAAATAAAAAATCCACCAGCTCAAGAGGACCATTTCAATGAAGCCCCACAAGAAGTCAACCCAATGAAGGATCTTTTGGACCAGCTGAAAGAACTATCAGAGGCTGCTAATCCACCAAAGAAGGTCTGGAAAGATAAACCAAATACACAAGGATCAGGCTTAGTACCAAATGCACAGCCATTCAGACCAAGAAATACCCAGGCACCTTTACCCGGAAATTATCAACCTTATGTTCCAGCACAACCGTATCCAGGACCACCCTCAAAGTGTTATTACTGTTTTGAAAATTTTCATTCATTGAAAATATGCAGATACCTGGCAGAAGATATGGAAAAGAAAATTTTAAGTAGGCAAGGATTAAATTTCCTTTACCCTAATTTCCAAAGAGAACCTTCAGATGGAACCAGCTCTCCAAAGGATTTGATCAGGGAATTTGATAAGGAGCAAAAAGAAATTCCCAACAAGATAATTGAAAAGGAAAAGCCTCCATCAATACCAGAATATCAAAAGGTAGTTGAGCTGAAAAAGGAAGAAAAAGAATTTTTGTTTGTTCAAGTAGAACTCTGGGGTAATTGGGAACCACCAACAGTATCTTCACCCACTGAGATGTTGGAAACACATGCAGCTCTCAGAAAGACAATGAAACAATTGGCTAACCAAGAAAGCCAAAATAAAGAAGATTCTCCAGGTAAAAAACCTATACTACCATGAACCTATCATGAGGATGAGGTTGAAGAAGAGATGAAGATGATTGTTCCAACCAAATATAAAGATAAAAATACTAAAAGAGATGAAAAATTTGAAGGAACTGAAAGTAAAGAAAAAGAGAATTTTGAGGAGGAAAGTGAAAAGCTAAATAAAAAGATGGTTCACCAAAAACTGAAAGGAAAGAATTCATAAAGGATAAGAAAGAATTAAAACCAAAATTAGAAATTGAAAATTTGATAAAGAAAATCTTGGAATGGAAAGCTAACCTAACCTTGGAAGAAATATTATCAGTATCCCCAACCTTCATTCACAGGATGCAAGGTATTTCCCTTGAAAAAAGGAAGCTTTGAAATCAGTTAACAATTTGGACATTAAAGAAGATTTTATATCTATAAAAATTAAAGACTTTGAAAAACCAAGAATTCATTATGCCTTTCCACTTGGGTTTATGCAAGTATTTGTTGGAAAAGAAAGATATCCAGTAATGGCACTGGTTGATACAGGATCAGAGCACAACATAATAACTAAAGATGCAGCAATAAAAGCATCTCTTAAAAACAGAAAGCCCAACATGAATTTAAGAGGAATTGGAGGACATACAACATCATTAATTGGATTAGCTGAATTCACACAAGTAATGTTGCCTTCTGGAGAAGAAAAAGAAATTCAGTTCTTCATTGCCAGGGGAGCAGTACATACAGTCCTTGGAAGGCCCTTCTTGGAAGACAATAACATTAGATTGGACTTTTCACAGAAAAAAGGTGAAATATTTAGCTATCAAGAAGGAGATGGTAGAAGATTATGTATGCCAATATGCAAACCCCATATGTTAGGATCGCAAAGAGGCATGGAGCTTTGCTCAATGGAAAAAATAAAAGATTGGTTTAGAAAAGTAAAACTAAAAGAAGCTGAAGATGAATGCAAAGCCAAAATAAAAAAGTATTGTAAAATCAACTAAAAAAAAGATTATCAAAAGATAAAGCCTATGGAATGAAATTTAGATGAAAGATTATCCATAATGGATAGGGGAATAGAGAATGAACCTCAAGAGAAAGTGGAAGAAGACCAAGAGGTAGAAACAAAAAAGCCAGAACAGGGACCATCAAAAGAAGCACTATCAAACCAAATAAAACCAGAAGAGCCAAAGTAATTAGCCTGGTATTTAGACAAGGCAATAAAAGAAAACAAGGAATGGGCTACCTTTGATCCCAAAAAGTGGGACAAATGGATCAAAAAAATTTACCACCTTCAAATGCATATGTTGATTGTATTCAAAACAAAACCCTCAAGTAAACAACCTAAGCTGAATCCCATGCCCTGACTTCTTCAAAATTGATGATGAACCTGAAAGCAACAAAAGGTTTATATGTAAACAAGATGAAAAAGCAAATTGGTATATGGAAGAAGCTAATGAAGCAGAAAAAAGGAAAATAAAATAATCTATAGACTAATCAACACTAATGGTATGTTATATCAAGTTTTGGTTAATGGCTCAGAAATAATAGAAGGACCACTAATACATAGTAGAAAAAATCCCCACAAGATATTCAAATTGAAATCAAATGAGAAATGAACAATGATAAACAATGTGAAGACTCATTGGAAGATTTTAGAAAAAAAATTATTGACTGTTTCAAAGATGAAGAATTTATAAAGGAATGCAATAAAGAAGAATCTAATGAAACTGATGAATTCCAAATACATGAAATTTCTCAAGATCATCCAAAGAATAAAATAAAGCACTCTCATGCTTATGAAAATCTTTGGGAGGCCTACAATAATCAGGACTCTTTAAAAGAAATTAAACCAAGATTATCTTCAGATTCAACGCTAGAAGCAAATTTGATATAATTTGAAGTCTCACCATTTCAAAAAGATCTCATGAAAACTATTCTGTCCTATGGCTTAAACACAAAAAGCCCATGGAGAATTGATAAAGACAAGGAATTGCACTTGGATAAAGAAATTTTCTTGAAGTATTATGATGAAATGTCATACTGGCAACTTCCAACACCTGAAGAAGAACCAGATTTCATAATTCTTCCCTACATTGAAATCAAAGATATATACCTTGAGGGTCCATCAAGAATAAAAGGAGGAAAATGGTTGAAGAATCTTCCAGGATATGACCTGTCTAAATTAGAACTCATTGAACTCTTGAATAAGGAAGGAATTAAGGGAAATTTGGAAAACAAGTATTGGGAAGAAGTATTTTCCTTTTATGAAAAAACAAGGAAGGCTCTTTATGATTGCAGAATTTGGCCACAAGAATACTTCAATTTGCATAATATGGAGCGTCTTGGTGGAAATAATTTCTGGGAAGAGTATGGATACCTCTTTATACACAAAGAAGAAGGATTCATAAGAAATTGAAAGGGTAAAACCCTATAAGAAAGGAAGAAAGGAAGGAAAATACTGGGAGAAATAGGCAAGGATATATGTGTGAATAGAATTCTTCAGAAAAAAGAAAAAGGAAAATGGGGTTTATGAATTGAATATATTTTTCTTCACATGTAAAGCAAAGAGAATGGGAAGTTCAAAAGAAAAAAACTTAAAAAAAACTCCCAATTTGGACAGGAATGTCAAGCTGCCAAAGGATAAAACCCAATATTCAAGCTTGAAATTAAGACTTTAAGAAATTTCAAAGCTTAATGAAGCTTACAAAGCTGAAATAAGATTAAAACTTTAAAGTTACAAGCATTGAAACCTTATCAAAAGCTAAGGTTTGGTGTGTATTGCTATTTTACGTGAAAAAATAGTAAGAAATTCAAAAATTCAATCAAAATCCAATTCTTAATAGATTTTCCTGGAACTTTCACACAGCTTACAATTTACTGTTATCTGTGTATACTTCAAATTTTAAGTATCCTTTAAAAACAGGTTTTATTTGTAATTATACTGGAAATTCATTCTCTTAATTATACTCAAAGAAAATTAAGACCATTATTGGTCTAGAAAGTGTTAATAAAGACAATATTTTTTCCTTGACAAAAATTTGTGCAAGAATTAAGTCTAAATTTCTCTTACTCAATCAAACAGATGACAATTATATTTCTTTTATTAATAAACAATTAAGGGAATTAAGAATAAAATTCCAGAACTTGGAAAATTCGGCTGGTTGCAATGCAGCTATTTTCCAAGAACAATTGGAAAAAAGTGTTAAAGCAAGAATTTAATTGAAAGAAGATATTCAATCAAGTATTAATAATATATAACTGAAAAATGAATTGACAAGACAGTCCAGACCACTTCTTGACATAAATGTGCTGAACTTGAACAATGATTTACATCATACAACTTCAAGTAATGCAGAAGTGGAGACTGCTTGTAATTTTAATAAAATTCCAAGATTAGAAGAATGGCCAACCTTCAGTGGTGAAGGAGAATATAATCACATGGAATTTATGAAAAAATTGATATTTTCCAAGAAGACTTTAACATACAATATGAATACATCAGTGTCAGATTACACTCATTGTTTAAAAAATCAGAAAAGAAATGGTATTACAAAATGAGACAAGACCATGATAAACATTCTTGGACTTTGTGGAAAGAATAAGTTATTTCTGAATTGCAAATGATTCCTGGTGATTTAAGATGAAAAAATTCCCTTGAAGAATCCATCTTTAATATTGAGAGGGACAGGCCCATGTCCTGGTTTCTTAAGAAGAAGGAAAGATTAACTTCCCTTGATCCTGATATGTCTGAAACAATGATACATAAAAGGATATTAAGGAAATGTGGTTGTGACCTTGAGCATGCTATAAGAAGCAGATGTGTTGAGCCTTGCTCTACAGAAGAGTATATAAATGCCATGGAAGACATTACAACCAGAACAAAACTTGGTATAAACCCCAAATAGATAACAAGACTAGTGGGAAACCAATTTCAAAACCAAATAAACCACATGAAAAAGCTCCTTTCAAATATCATAAATGTGGAAGTACATCTCATTTGGCCAATACTTGTCCACAAAAGACACAAATCAATGAGATAGAAATTGAAAAAGAGGATGAAACAAAATAATCCAACAATTTATCTTTACATTAAAGTGACTCTGAGCCTTAAGAAGAATAACTGACAGATAAACTTAGTATAGAAAACATTAATGTTTCTTTCAAAGTCACAGAAGTGTATACTAACTTACAAAACACAGTACAGTGGTGAATGTCACATCAAGCAAATGTCAAGCAGGATAAAAGTCAACCTCATGTCAAGAAAAAATAAACCAAACATTGAGCACATGTCAAACTCTGGTCTTACACCAAATCCTGTGACAACCACCAATATTGGTTCCTCTGTGCCTTCTACTGAGATTCCTCACCACCTGATCATCCCCCAACCATCCAAAGGTTGGTAAAAATCACGCAAGACATGCCTGTTTCCACACACACACATCAAAGAGGTGCTTCAGCCAGTCTTGATGTAGAGAAGGGGTGTGTAAATTCCCAGGTCATCCATGAAAGGACTCCACCTTAGCGGGTGACACTGGTGGAACCCCTTGTGGGTGCAGTTGCATGTGTGTGTGTGTGTGCTTGTGCAGTGGTGTGTGCCCGTGTGGGTCCTTGTGAAGTGAAGTGTGCGTGTGCAGGGGAGGGTGCAGTTGCGTGTGCGAGTGCTTGTGCAGTGGCGGGGGAAGGTTTGTAAGTGTGAGATATGCGCAAGAAGGCAAGGGCATGTGCAGATGTAATTTTCTGAAACCTACCTGCACAAAGAACTCATTAGGACATGTGACCAGATCCATGCAGCTTAAAAACATACAAACTCTCATGGATGCAATTTAATGCTGAGGCCCACTTGGATGATGGGCCTATTCCCCTTGCGATGTGTTGATGGTGTAGTTGTGTCATTTTAGATCCTGTAATATGTGAGTGTGTGGGTCATTTGATAATTGCAATTGGCTTATCCACACAATACCCAACTTCAAAGTAGTAATTTATTTTTGGCAATGTGAAATAATGGGCTTTGCTTTTCACAATGACATGTCACTGTCACCAAATGTTGAGGAAGTTATTCATCTAGCAAAATTCTCAATGAATCTGAGAGATTTGCATTTTTGTGTCACTATATTTTTGGAAAAAAGTGGAGACTAAAAATCATGAAAAAATGATTTTAGCATCACAAGCATCCCACATGACATCACTTTGTTATCATACAATCCACAGTGACCTTCTATTTCTTCTTCAGATATAATCAAGTGTCCATCATCAAAACAAACAGCTTTATAGATATTGAGATGCGGCCAATCTGGTAAGAAAGTCCCATCAATATTCAAAGCTTTCAAGATCAGAAATTTATTGTTCAGCATGCAAGATGGCTCAGAGAAGTTAAAAATTCTATTAATAATACCAAATTGTTGTTATTTACCCCCCAGAAAATATATCACACTGTTGCTGACATTTTTGGATTCAGTTGAAAATATATTGTTCCCAATATTAATTTTTGAAACTGGAAAATACCAAGGTGAGACAATCCTTGAAGTGGGATGACTTGTCAATTGCACAGTAGTGTATAAGCAGATCCATTAAAATATTTCCCTTTTTTAATGAAAATTCTGTAAGTACTCAACCAGGAAATCATAATTTTGTTGGTCATGGCGGGATGGTTTGTTATATTTTTGGTGATTGAATGGGGCAGGCAGCTGTGATTCAAAGATTTGTTTTATTTCACATGGGATGGATGGGGATTTCAGGAGAACGGGAAGGTTGGAACATCAACAGATATGTTGAAGTAAGGTTTTATCTATATCATCTACTAACAGTTTCAAGAAGTTAGTCTTATTCATTTCATGTGTTTAATAAATTTGAATATATTTCCCTTATTAATTAATGTACATAATCTGTTATTTTTGGCATCTTTTCAAATACTCCAATCAAGCACTCACAACGCCATGTGGCTGAGGCTTGTGCTGGGCCCCAACATTGGAAATGTTTTAGAATATGATCACCAAAATGATGCTTTGGTTTACTTCTCTGTTTTGGGAACAGGTGTTTATTGGAAAGGAAGAATCTTTTCCAATGTTAAGCAAATGCAGTTGCATCGTTGATTGAAACAGTCCAACTTGTGGCAATATTGATGGCACTAATCAAATTGAATTTATTCTTGGTTAGTTCATTTTCAAGTTCTTCTGATTGACCCATTTTTCGTTAAGTGTTGGGGGAATTGTGTTCATCTAATGAAATATGTTGAATGAGAATTAAAAATGGAATATAGACTTTGTATAAGAGAGCCCATTCAGCAGCTTTTAAGCTACCATGAGAGGGGGAACCCATTTTGCGGGGTACTCTTGTCCATGATGAGGGAACTATGGTATCAGATATGATTTGTCAGAGATGCTCCAGAGCCTCACCCTTGATCTGGTAGTCACTCAGTGCACAGATATCCAATTCAGAGGTAATGTAATCAACATCAAATGAGCAAATCTCTGCAAAACCACTAGATGGATGTGGCATGTGAGGGGTGGGAATTGGGAGGTAATTTCTTTGGGTGGAAGTAGTGGGGAGGGACTCATTTATTCTTTTTTATGCTTCTCTTCTCAGGGAGAGGGCTTCTCTCAATGTGATTTGATCAAGAGAGCTGTTGGAGGTCATGGAATCTGAGTCTGAACTGTGGGTGTCATTGGATTTCGTGCGGGACCTAAAATAGATTTTTGATTTGGACTCTGGAATGCACAATTTGAAATTTTCATGATCCATCAAAATTCCAAGTATTAAATTATGCATTATGTCAAGATTAACAATTCTGGTTGTATTGAAATACGGGAGGTCTTCCAAAATTGAATATCACACTCCATACTCAGATAAAATTGCTTGTCTTTGTTGTTGGGATGCCCAAAGCCATTTTGCAATGGGTGATTTATGATTTTGTTATGAGCATGTGTAGTGAAATTGAGGACCAATTTCTTCAATTTGAGCTTTGTGAATAGTGCAAAAATTACAAAAGTGGTTTCCTGAAGGAGAAATAAATTCAGTAAGCTTGTGCATGGCAACCACATCCGCAATGACTGTGAGGATGGAAACATGGATGAAGGATCCTGAAGGACCTGTTGAGGTGGGTGAAAAATGGTAAACTTTCCATAGCTCTTTGAGCTCCTTGATGAGTGGCATTAATAGATAATTCAATTGAACAGAAGTTGGCTCCTTTGGACCAGGGATGATTCCTGAAACATAGACATTGTCTGGCTTCAATCTTTCACTTGGGGGGAGATTAAGGCAAATAAGCAAGATAGGTACAATGCTGGCCAATGGGTTTGAATTTTGATGTGCATTAAACCAGTCCACATAAATGGAGAAGGCCAATGCACCGGGAATGGACATTAATGGGGGGTCATTGCTATTTCTAGTGCCAGTGAGACATCTCCAGACCAATCCATCCCAGTTTTAACATTTGGGGTACCTTCCGGAATTTGGGATTGTTGATGTTGATGCAGAATTTCCATAATTCCAGCCAGCTGGAGAAATCTGGCAGGCCAATTTTTGAATGGTTGTTAAAGAGAATGTTTTTTTGGGATAATTTTGTTTGATGTTGGTTGTGTTTTGGGTGTGGGGCTCAAATGAACTGATGAATTTTCCTAATGATTGTGTGCAAGGAGGATCATAATAATTTGGGTCATTATGGTGTTGACAGTGGGTTTGGTCAGTTGTGACAGATTCAGTAAGGAAATTAAGAAAGAAACATTGAGGACAACTTATATAGTTTTGAATAACTGGCTCCAATTGGATATGTCCAAATATGGTACTGAGATCTTGAGGTAAATGGAATTCAGGAGTGGGGTGACCACCTGAGCTTGAGATACTGTACTTTAACAGCAGGTTCAGGGCAGGGTTGAAAATGTGTGAAGCCCTGCGGGGTATATTATAACTTAATGATAGAATGGCAGATATAATAATTCCAAGGTCTTGTGAGGGAAGGTTTGGACTGCCTCTGTATGGCTTTTGTGCAGTTGGGGTGAGACCCAGTGGTGTGGAGAATGTGCTTTTGGTAAATTGAGAATAATAAGCTGGTAAAATTTGATCCAATATAATTTGTGGGCACTCAGATCCTGATGCAGAAGTAGGGATGTTTGAAAGAGGTTTGGGTGCAATGGCTGATTTGAGCTTTTTAATGTTCTGTTTATATTGGAAATGTGTGAAGGCAACTCCCTGCCTATCACCCTCAGGGGAGGAGTGTGTTTGAGTTGAGCAGTGTTGACACATGCATATACGCATTGAGGAATAGCGATGGGTGGGCATTGCTGCAGGAATTGTGAATAAGGTTGGTTTGTTTATAAATATATATGGTTGATGTGCAAGTGATTAGGAGTGTGATTAATTGGGAAATAAATTGAGTGATTATTTATGAAGGGGGAGATGATTTGAGCCGGTTGAGGATTTTATACCATTCTTAATGGTGGCTGAGCTGCAGGGGATAAAGTGTAACATGTCTCATCTGGATGAGGGAATTTGTTAGGAGTTTACTTGGGTAAAATGCCATGCTGCTCAATGCTTGTACATATTCTAGTTTATTTACACATGGTGATACTGCGGGTTTGACCCTTGAGGGGTGTTCCATTAGTGATGTGTCAAAATTAAATTGAGGGGATTAAAATTTACACCATGTATTCTGGAACACCATTGTACATGGTTGAAGCCTTATTACAGACATAATGATATAACTCTAGTACATAAGCATTTGGAGTGAAGCTAAAGTCTTGGTATTTGGTTTGAGTGCAGCAGGCCTTTAATTGTTTGGAATGTAATTTGGATTGTCTCGCCTTTCTTGAAAAGGTTATTTCTCTTTTGTGGATAAATCCTTCATGAATATATCCCTATACAGATATAGAATGCTGTGGAATTTTGATTCATATATTGGCCGTTGGAAAATTAATGCAATGTGACAATGGGGAGGGGGAAATGTTTATTGAATCTGATTACTTATGGATGATGGGTCCCCTTTGAGATCCAGGAAATATCACATTATATGCTTGTAGGCCATTCAGTGTGGTTTCCAACAAAAGTGGAGGAGATCAAAAGTAGGCAGGGAGAATCCTCCTAAAAATAGTCTTATTAGACTTCCACAAGAGAATTCGTTCCAACTATTAATAGAATTTCTCTATTAAAAATTTGAAAAGCTTTCATCTCATATCACTCTATTTTATCATAATACTGAGCTGTTTTATCAATTTGAAAATATTACTGTAGTTTTTTAGACCTTATGTCTTCTTCCAAGCCATGTAAATCCTGTTTAGGTTCTGTTCATGACTCAGATAGTGAATCTAGAATGGAATATGTTCAAAAAAAGTCACTCACTACCCCTATTGCATCCTCAATGAATGTATCAGGTCTCAATGTTGATGTGGGAGATCCAACGGCTCCAACTTCAAACACTTGGTCAATCCCAAATATTTATGTTACTCCAATTCCCACAAATCCCACTAATACACAAATGCATGTGTCTGAGGGGCCAGAAAGCACACCTGAAGCCTCATGAAATGCTAATCCCCAATCAAACTTTCCACATGACTTCCTCTTCAATCCTGGTTGGAATCCAGTCACGTCCCAGGAACCCTTGGGAGAATTAAACAGCCAACACTCAATATTCCATCAGGATCTCAGGTTCATGTGGGTGATGAAAAGCAGGTTGATGGGGGCAACGAAAAAGACCATTGGAAAATGTTACTTTGAGTGGTCTGTTGGAGGGAAATCCAGGATTGACGCTTCATCAAAGTAAGTCATTTTGATGTTGGAGTATAAAACTTTTCACAATTTGATATGTTTGTTTCATGGGTTAGATATGGCACCTAAAGGAAAGACACTCCAATCTCAGGATCCAATCAAAGATTGTGAGTATGACCAGTATTTATTGATTTTTTGATGTGTTAACTGATGTTTTTCATGGAAGGTGATGAAATTTATGCATCTTTGCCTCTGGTCCATAAAGAAGAAGTCACTGGACGTCATCATCCATATGCCTCCAAACCAAGAACAGCTCATGCCAGTTCATCAAGAGAAAACATTGTGGATGATGAGGATGAGAACATGTCTCCCAATCACAGTGAAACAAATGATGAACCAAGGAGGGACCATTTAACAGCGCATGAGGAGGGCACTCAGTCAAAATGGGGAGTTCACCCACACTCAAATGCCCCTTTCCCAGAGTATGCTTGAAAAATCCAAGATCCAAAATCAAAGGAACCAGGCTGGCAAAGCTCACAATGTGGCAAAACTTGCAAGCAAGAAGGAGAAACAAAGATGGCTGAAAATGGGACTTCCAGAAAATGTCCATAGGATGAGATCAGCTGTACCCAGCCATTTCCTGTTCCTAATACAAGTTAGGGATAAGGAGTTTTCCTCACTAACAGAACCACCCAGCACAGAAGAGCATGAAATTGCAATTCAAGTTGCTGGTCATCTGGGATATGTCCCCAAGGATGTTTTCAATGAGCCATCAACACAGGTTTGGTCTCAGGGTTTCCAAAGCTACTGCAAAAATGAGCTCCATAAGTTAGGACTAAAGTGATCCACTTGGGACTGGGAGAGCTCCTGGAAACATCCATCCAACAAGTTGATGCCTATGGTGCTTTACCATACCTTCCATATTGCACTTGTAAGTACTGAGTATCATCATTACTGTTGGAACAAGGATCATAATAACTATGGGGTCGTGGAAGCTTCAATGGAGCAATATTTGACTGATTTGAAAAGAGAACGGAAATCTATTCGAAAGGATGTGGAGTATTTAGTAAAAAAGGAAGGAGAATCAAAAGCTTGAAAAGATTTGTCAAAGGGTTAGTTACTGTATCACTTGTTCATTGTGAAGTAAGTATTATGATAATCCAATTGATGATGTGCAGACCTGTGAGCACCTTTGTGAATGGTGTGATATGGCTAAATTTCCCATTATAGCATCACAATTAAATGACCCTTGAGTATGCTCAGGTATTGAGGAGGTAGTGGAAAATGGATATAAATGCTGGCGCTCATGCTGATTTAATGAATTGGTATTGAAAATTGATTGAGACATAGATTTTTGTAATCATATTAAAAAAGGATAAAAAACTATTGATAGATTACCAGAAATTAAATCAATAGATGATGGTGATATTCCTGAAGGGCTATTGTTTCAGGTATTTGATCAAGATTGGCTCAAAAGCTGTAGTAAGATGCAGACTATTGTGCTCAAGATACTTGAAGTGCCAGTTATTAGTGCAAATGGGGATGCTCTGCAATGAGTTAAGAAAATGAATGTATAGCACTGTTCCATATTATGGTTTTGTGAATTGTTTGTTTGGGTGTAATAAAATCTTATTATTATTTGTTAAATATGCAACATCTTGCTAAATAAGTTAGATTATAAGAAATATGATTTTGTATGTACCATGGTGTCCCTTTTCAATATTTGTCTATTGCTCATTCTCATTGAGGAAATATTGAAGCAGTTCAATCCAGCTCATTGTGTTCATAATTGTGGACCTGTGATGGGGTGAAAAGGTGTTATCAGCTTTTTCAAAAACAAATCAGATAATATCAGGAAGGCTCATGCAGTTAATGAGTTTTTCTTTTATTGGACCTATTGGTGATTGGAATATGGAATTTCCATAAAGAAATATCTCAGAATAGTAATAAAATCAGGGACAAAGATGAGCTTTTAAGGTACCTTCTTCATATTGACCTCTAATGAACCAGGAGCGATATAGTGAATGACCTTCACAGGTCATTGTTGGCCAATAAAATGGAGTCAATCAACAGCCTGAGCCTCAATGGCTGGGTTCCAATTGGGATCCTGGAAAGGTGGATGTCAGAGTCAGAAAATCAGGGTAGAATTTTGGGGGTCCCCTCACCATTAAGTAGAAAATATTAGTGCAAGTTGTGCTGAGGCCAGTTCCAGCTGCGGCAATGGATGAAATGAGTACTTCACACTTAGGATTATTGAAGAATTTCTTCAGGGCCTTCTCCTGTGCCCATGCTGTCATTGCTCCATCAATTCATTCTGAAAGGATAGAGTGATGGGAAAGTGCAATACAAATCCTACCATAAGAAAAAGGTCAGATGGATTCAATTGGTAATGAATGCTTATGAGAATTAACTCACAAATCAAGAAATTGAGTCCATTGGGTGTAAACCACCAATTTGGTTGGACAACACATTGATTGTTTGTTCTTCAGTAAGGTTTCTAGGAGGTGTGAAATTTTAATACTCATAATGCATGTTTCCACATCCACAATAGTTTGGGTGATTGTTGAGGAGTTATCCTGAGTGCTCCTCCCCTCATGGTCTTCCAAATCCGCATCCACCATACTGTTAAGAATTATATGATGGTTACAACATATTCTCAGCTTATTAATATTTCTGAAACATTCTTCTGGTCCTTTGCTTTTGGATGATAGGAATTCTATGTATAATGTGGAATATTCTTGCTGCATTGTTGGGTTAAGTGGGAGAAGCTCATAGTGATGGCTAATAGTGGGGAGGGATTCGAGATGTGTGGTTTTGGTTCCGGTGCAAGCTTAAATGCTGCAATGTCAAATGCAAAATATTATTTCTACCTTTGGAAAGCCTGTTCAGGATGAATGTTGACCAGTTATCTTGATATGAGCTCTGGGGTTGGGTGATGAATGATATTATGCCCAAAAGGTCATAAATGGTGTTATGAATAGGTATGCCCATTAAACATATTTTATGGGATGGTAGGAGGCTATTGATGCCAAAGTGAGTGGCAGTGTATTGAGAGCAAATATAGCTATAAGATGGGGGAAGGATTATTGCATATAATAGGTAATTTGAATTATTAAAATATCACACACTCAGTGTGCTTCATCCAAAATTATACAATGTCAGCCTGTGACTCAAAACCAGAGCACAAGCATGACAGCCAAATACCATAAATCAATGGTATAGCCAAGATACCACCAAAACATGGAGCTGAGCCAAATCAGCTCAAAAGGTATCAAAAGAAAGGAGAAACTAACCTTTTTTCAAATTTAAAAGTCCCATCACCATAGGACAAAGAATAACAAAGTTATTCCTGCTCAAAGCTGTTGCTGAGCATAAACCTTAATTTTCACCTCTCATCTGAAATACAGAGGAAGAGGTTGAACCCCAAGAAATGGGTATTCAAAGTGAAGCTCTAAGTCAGGGCTATCCAATGGTACCAGCCAAACTGAGCTAGAACCAGTATTGAAGAAGTGATGGCCAAATTCAGGCCAAATAAGGGTGAATAAAATATTCACCTCTCATCTCACTTCTACAGTTTTAGTGTGAGACACCTAAAGTGGGGTCTTTTTGGAAAGAGAACAATCAGGGATATCTTATAGTTCCATTCATTTACCCATATCTCATCTAGAACAAAAGGTGCAAGGCAAACAATCCCAATACAGCTTTTTGCCTAAAACACGCATATGTACAAAAATCTTGTACATGGCATAACTTTTCCATATTTAATGATAACCATATCAAATGAGGTACCATTGTGTAAAAAGAATACAGGGCTACAAATTTAACTGATTTTGAGGTTGATATCTCAAAAACTGACAAATGTATGGCAGCTTTAAGGTCAAAATCATACAGTTTGGCCAATACAGCCTTACCATGGGATAATGTCCCATAGCCATGATTATCAGGTGTCAAACAGACAAAAAAGCTTGTTTTTACTTCAATACCTCATATTTCATTCAATAATAGGTCCCATTCATGTTCTGTACAGCATTCTACATGTCATACATGTCAGAATCAGGCTATGTGGTCCCCAGATGAAACATTTCACCCTGTATTGGTGAAAACTTCCCAGATGTGGTTTCAAAACCACATCTGAGCCCAATACAGGCTATAAAAGCCTTGTAAACCACAATTTTGTTCTTGAGAGTGAAAAATCTTCACTTCCTCTACGTGAAAAGGTCTAGCAGCGTTTTTACCCCATTTCAGGATAAAAGGAGGCCTTTTCACTGCCAGAAAAGGGATCCCCATTGTGCTCTTTAATTTTTACGTAGTACAACTGTCAAAAACAGCTATACTATTGGAAAATAATCAGGTTATATTATCAATCTTAGTATTGTAGTCTTTATCATTGTAACCCAACAGGTAAAGCTGCACCAAGGGCTTTCAATAGCACTCACCACCACTAATTCTCATTAGCAAAGCCCTTTTTATCTTAAATTAAACATTTTTAATACCTTTTTATCCATTTTAAAATTATATTTAAAGCTGTAAATAGCTTTATTACCTCTTTATCATAGACTCAGCCTGACATACAATGCCAATTGATTATAAAGATGCATCATGTAGGGGTATTGGTTTGTTTAAGTTCCTGGGTGATAGTATTGTAAGAAGTGATAATGATATAAAATTGAAAGATGTTGGCCTTGGGTAATGAGTGATGAGTGGGGCAATGGTAGATTTTGGCTTGCAGCGGTCCAGAATGAGCATGCTTGGATATTTCTGATTGCCAGTTGGTGATTAAGCAGGGTGGGCAGATGATAATGGTGGGTTTCAAGCATTGGGGGTTTGTAATTAGCCGCTCCTTGGAGGTATCAACTAGTGCAATGGACTGAATGGTTTTACCTAATCCCATATCATCTGCAAGCAGTCCTCCAAGAGGGGCATTGGTTGAAAGGGGTTTGAATGAGCAGATGACCTTGTTTGTAATTCTTTGCCTGGCATTAAAAGTGGATCCAGGGGGTGAGGTGGCCCAAAGGTTACAGGTGCATTGTCCATTGGGGATTTCTTGATCCCAGAGAAAAGCTAGTCCAGTTTTTGATGAGGTAGGAGGGGGATTTGAATCATGGAATGGGGCGGGGCCATCATGGGAAGGTCTGATCCACTGGGTAATGGTATCAGTTTTTGCTTGGAAGTCAATGAAAAGAGAGCAGAATATGAGGGTGGCTTCAAGTTTGAAGTGGGAAATGTGGGAGTAAAAAGTTGACATTAACTATGAGTATTCCAGTCATATTATTTAGACATTTTAAGCTTGAATTCTTGTTTTTGAAAACTTTTAATGATGAATAGAATGTTTGGATACCATGTGGAGAACATCAATTCTAGATTGGGTTTCTGAGATGAGGAAGGATTACTTGGATCATTCATGAATACTCCCTCAACAAATAATGTTTGAGTAGGATTGGATTGGCAATTTTCAATCCATTCCCCACCAGGACCACAATGAATGAAAATTTGTGGTGCCCCAAGGAATGGTGTCAATGTGTTGTAAAGGGTTCCAGGGAGAGAGCCAATATTATGCTGGTGATTAGGGAGATATACAAATATGTTGTGTTGATTGTGCCATAGGATAATACAAGAATCTAAGTGGTAATTATCAATTTTTGGGGTTATATCACTATTTATTTGAATACAAATATTAATCATCCAAATGAAAAGTGGTTGTGAAGGGGTTGACATGATGGCTATTATGAATTATTTGGGAACAGTGGGAATTAATATAATGAGGAAGATTCAGCTAAAGGGAATGAAGAGAAAAAAGAAGAGGTGGAGGAGATTATATGAGAGGCAGAAATGGTTCAAAATACGGATGGCCTGTGGTTATGTGGATGGTGGTTTAGATCATGGGCCACTTGTCTTTATGTCTTCAATAGATAATTTGGGGCATATATGCAGGCAAGGTGGTAAGAATGTGGGTGCACCAATATGACTGCTTGCTCTGCCGCATATTACACAAGGATTGGTGCACCAAGGTTCAAATTAACATATCCAAAATTGGGTGGGTTGAAGCAATTTCTTGTACAGTGGCATGCAGCCATGTTTGCTGGTGTGACAGCAAACAGTAAGTGAAGCTTCCCAAGGTTAATTGCTGTACAGTGACCTACTGGGCAATGGTGGCGGTGGAAAGGAAAATTTCACTGGGGATATCTTTATGTGGGCAGGTGAGGTATGTATGGTGGCATTCCACCAAACATAAGTTTGGTTTTGGGCAAAACTTATTGTGGACTGATTACCACTGGGATTCCAGGGGGAAATGTGTGACTTTATCAAACGGGGTGCTTGCCATGAGCCATGCTCCACTTACACATTCACCCCTATTGCATTTGAGGCTGTTACAAATCCACTCAGATTGGCATCAGGCGTTTCCCCTCATGCACGTGAGAATCTCCAGAGAAATAGGCCACCCTCCCAAGGTAATTTTTGGATGGAAGACAGGTGCCAAACGTTCTGCCGTGCGTGTGAGGATGTCCAGCATATGACCCACGGTGGTGGATCCCCGCGCAAAAATATCCAGCCTCAGGGATCAAATACGGGGGTTATGCTAATGTGTATGATTCTTAAGCAAATCCACCTTGATTGGCCTCAGGCTTCTGTGCACAAGCAGGAGAGCATCTACAGTTAAGCAGGCCACCTGCACAAGTGAATTGTTGGTCAGAAGACAGACATGTTAAAATTGCCTGCATTTGACCTGTGGGGGGTGCATATAAAAGTGTGTGGCAGCCCACCAATGTGGAGGTGTGAACAGCATAAGCAGGTGCCAGTCATAGTTTTACCCAACCTTGGCACCAGAGTGAATCCACCATTTGCATATGACCCAAATCATTACTCATCCCATTATGCACCCCTTACCATAAATTGGAATACACCACCATCTGTGTGGTAGTTAGGCCGAGCTTTCCAACAAGGTGCATCAAATGTATGCATTTGAGAAGTTTTACTTGATGGCTTGGCTTGATTGCATGTTACATTCTTGTACAGATTTTGCGCTTCCCCACAGCATACATATACAAAGGTGTACGTACTACAATGTTGGCTGTACAAATTAGGATAGTGTAATACTACTTCAGCCTTCATGCATATTACCAATTGGTATCCATCATGAATTGTTTGAATACTTGTAGCTCATGTGCCACATACTCAGCATGGTGACTCACCTGATTTGCACATGCCAGCTCAGTGTGGAAGTTTTTTTGAATGCCATGGTCAGAGAAATTTTCACAATAGTTGATCAGAAATCCCACCTCTGAGCACTTTACCCAAGTGCGTGAAATGCTCAGCCTGGCCAAAATGTCTTCCAATGTTGTGCAAAATGATCACATTGCATTCTTACAATAATTACCTAGCAATCTCCCAGCAGGGTGCATTTAATATTGTTATATCAATAACTCAACAACTGTGCAATTCAAATTTTCAGCCACTGAGAATTTCAATTATGACCCCAAAGCAGACCTACACAATTGGTTGACCCAAGCTCATGCTGTATTCACTTGTCATACAGCCACCCAACCCTTTGTTCAAACTCTATCACCTGGCCATAACACTGGTATGCTTGCCACAGTCTCCTATGATCAAATGCCCCACATCCTTTTCTGCATGGGGCATTTGTGGATTGCACCCACCATGCACATTTGACAATACCCTCATGAAAGCCCTCCTGGCGAATTGGGTGGCTATTCCAGGCACCAAAGGGGATCTGACTGAGTCTGAAAATTCAATAAATTGCAATACTCAGCCAGAACCCCTTTGTTTCTCTGCCTCACATGGGCATTTCCCTTCTCAGTTGCAGCATTGGCCATGACTGAGCTTTAATTTTTCCAACACACCTTGAAGCTCAGACTTTGGCAAGTTCTGCAGCTGCTGCGATTGGCTCAGCTTCACCATGATACAAAAGACCATCTTTTCCCAAAATGCCCTTCACTTTTTTTCTCACCCGCTCTTCTCATTCTTGTGCATATTCCCCTTTGTCCTCCTGCCTTTCCACTATTTTCTATCACACTCCACTAACCACTCCCCTTCCTTTTTGCTGTTTTTTTTTCCCGCTTATACATCCAGAACCCCCCCTCTATCCACCTTGTGCATCTCCTCCATTTAAAACTTTCATTGATATTATGTTCCTATATTAATACTAAATCTTCTTCATGACTTTCTTTCAGAATTTTACAAACTTCTGACTAGAGCATCCTTATTTTAATTAAATTTTAGATGAATAATTCATTGTATGTCTTCTTCCTTGCTTGAGCTATTCCTTTCTATTCAGCTACTAACCTAAATTGTTTTGTTTTTAGATGTTGTGCACTTTATGCACTAAGTGGGGTATCCCCCGCGTTCACACCTCCACAACAACCAACGCTTGTGATGCTTGCTGACAAGAACACAAAAAATGCTTGTTTGTTGTGCAACCATTCCAACCACATGGGGAGAGGAGTTCCCTCCCAAGAAACCCTTGTGAGGACTCCTTTGTGGTCAATGATGATGAAAGCATTCCTGAGAAGGAACGGACTCTGCAACCCCAAGCTTGCAGATGAGAATGCTTACAGGCTTTTAGACCGGTTCTATCTAGTATTAATTTGTCCACCCCCCTCCTAGGCCATCATCCAATGGTCACTTCACTCCTCAACCAGAGCATAGTGATTATCCAGCCAATGAAGGATGGTGATGGCAGGAGGACATCCATGCTTCTACTGATTGTCACCATGTCTTGTCACCCATGGGATTAAAACGCCAAAGTAAGTTTTCTTTCTCCTCCTTGACTCATTTCTCTTTACACAATCATACTGACTTTTTTCTTTATGCATAGAACAAAACACACCAAATCCCCTGCGACAAGACTTTCCCATTCCTCATATTCCTTGCAAGCAAACACTGCAGCAACCCACTCCAGGCGCAAGTGGCACCCAATGGTTGGAAGACTTATTCCGGGGTAAGCAGCCACCTTTCCCTTTTCTCATTTTCAATTTTGCATCAAGTGAACTGACTTTGCCTCCTTTTGTAGAACCCTCCCAACACAATGAGCCACCTACTCCAGGCACAAGTAAAGCCCCAGATTCTCAACTGCCATCAAATGAGAACAATTTGACTTGTGAGCCTGAACCTAAGGTGGCTCAAACACAATCATTGGAGTAACCTTTTGGTAAGTACTTTCTTTTTTTTGTTTTTTTCTTGCCAACTAACCCTCACCCCTTCTTCCAAAATCTTCAGCTTGTCCTGACACTCCCTGCTCTTTCATAATCATCAACAATATGCCTTTTGGAACCCCACCTCCACCACCTTCTGGTTCCCCTCCACTCCCCCCGGCACAAAGCTCCCCTCACTCCAACGATGAGGCTCCGCAGGAATTCACAGACTTGCGACCAATGCTAATGATTCCTTGAGCCATTCTCCACAAATCTTGTTGAAGCATTGCCGATTGCTCCACACGATTCCCTTTGTGGATGAGACTCATCAAAATGAGATGCACTCGGAATTCTGGGAGGAACTGAACTCCCTCCTTGGCAATGCATTGGAGGCCTATCCAGTGGAGGAAATCACAGGGATAATCTCAAAATTTCTTCAAAAATGAAAGAAATTCAAAAAATTTGTTTTAGTATCATTCTCAATTATCTACTTTTGTGATACACTCATTCACATAATTTAGTTGTTATTAATTAAAAGAAATTCAATTTTTGTTACATTTTTTGTTTCTGTAAAATTTCCTTATTTCCTCAACGGTGCAAATCATCTCTTCCTTTAGATCAATCTTTGTGAGAGCCCCACTAGGTATTTGAGTGAATCTCTTTTGCAGCAAATGTGAAAATAGTAATCATTTATGCCTTCTACATTTTCTGCATCAATGGGTATATACTGTTTAAGATCTTCACTGTAGAAAACCTGGGGTCCCCACATATGACCAATCCATCTGAGATATGTGAGTCATTGACAGTCCTAACATCACCCACAATTAATCTCACAAGCATAAGGAATTTTGTGTGAAGCACTGGGCATAATCTTGGCCTGTGAAGCATTGGAAACCTGGACCAGAATAAGGAATTGTGTGTGATGCCTTGGGAACCTGGACAAGTGTTAGTAATGGTGTGTGGACCTTTGGGAATAAGGATTGTCATGTGAAGTGCTGGGAACATGGAACAGCATAGGCAATTGCATGTGAAGTGTTGGGCCTGAGGATTGGCGTGTGAAGCACATGTGAGGCATTGGGTGTAAGGAATTGCATGTGAAGCTTCAAGAACCTGAGCCAGCATAAGGCATTGTGTGTGAAGCGTTGGGAACCTTGCCAAGCTTAAGGAATCACCTGTGAAGCTTTGGGCATAAGCATTTGTCTATGAACCATGGGGAACCTGGACCAGCATAGGGAGTCGCATGTGAAGTGTCGGGACCCCGGACATGTGTAAGGAATCGCCTATACAGTAGCATGCCACCGTACATGAGCCATTTCACCCCTTTTTCATGTGAGCCACCATATATCCCCAATTCCAATCCATCAAAACTAGGTGTATACTGTATTGCACATTACCACACCCTTAGTCTCCAATCACATCCACATCCCCTCATTCTTCAAATTGGGATGATATTTTCTTACTATCCTGATCTGATAGCCTCCTCCCTTGCCAATCTCATAATAGCCATAGCTTTTCTGCCACATTGTTTTTGATAACCTCCTTGAGCATTGCATGGACATACCCTCTAGTGTTGTGCTTTCATTGTCCTGTACTGGATCAGTATAATGAACAGATTTACTACTGGCCCAAGCTATTTGAATGAGCCCATGACATTCAGATATATCAATCCAAAAATGCTCATTTGGGAAAATACATTTTCCCCCTGTACACTGCTTTGATGCATCTCTTTGAACTTTTCTGGTCCTCTTATCAGCTTGAAACCACCATCCTGAAGCATACAATGATGCATCCTTATCAAGATGAGCTGAGTTTTTGAATATGTTCATGGTGAAAGTGAGTGCGGAAGCAAACTCAAAGGCCCCCTGATTTGCTGAAACATTGAATAGCTGACTTAATCAAAGGAGGGAACCCCAATGACTTGTGGAAATTTTTCATCTTTTAAAATAATTTATCCCCAAAATATCATAAGGATTTAGCTAGAATGCAACCCACCAAGCTAAGAGTTTCACCTTGGTTCTGCCATTCATCCTTTGCATCTTCAATTCTCCTGAGAATTTCGTAAATCCCAAATTGTTTGTTCTTCATTCTGCATTTGCGCCACCCAACAGAAAACAGAAATCCCTCCAGTAATTCCCCATTTGTTTCAATCAGGTCTGTGAACTTTCTTTTGCAAAATAAGAATTGTGATCATTCATCCAATTGATTGACCTCAACATCACTCATTGTTTTGAATGGTCTGAATTCAACAAGGGCAATGAATAATCCTATCAAAGAGAAAAGAGCCATGTGGCCAAAATTAATGCGTTTGATTTGAGTGAAATCCACAATCCTCTGAGTATTGCTTGTGGTTATATTTCCTGATATTGGCATTGATATTTGTGCTTTTGGTGGACTGGAGGAAAAAAACTCATTCCTTTGGGCCATTTTGGCCTCATTTGTCTTTCTGGATATGCCACTATTCCCAGATGGATGAGGGATCACTTTGTGTTAAAGCAGACAAGATATCAGATACTGCAGACTCCCATGTGAAGCAAGCCCTTTTAAATCCATAATGGTTCCCAATTCCAATGCCCATTATTTGGCACACATCCATGACTTCCCTGTTGGAGCCCACCTGGAATTGGCTTGATCTAAAACAACTAAAGCCAATGTTCCTCCATGGGGCTCAATGAGGGTTCTAAATGAATACCGGCCCATATATATTCTGCAAATAACTGAGAAACTCGCACTTTCCTTCCTCCCCCCAACATTTCCCTGAAAGTTCCTTTTTTTTTGAATGGCATTCTTGCACAGGAAAATT